>CM076593.1:5751180-6385026 GCA_038430175.1 Ficus hirta | reverse complement strand
ACTGTTAAAGGATATCAGTAGTGTTCAACACCACACACTAATATAAAGTGGATCCCACGTCATGACACTCACGGGTGAGACCCACTTTCTATTAGTTGTGATATTGAACACCACATATACCCAAAAACATTTTTACTATAATCTCTTTATAAAACTAGTAAAATTATATGATATAACAGAAGCACAAAAGAAAATACTAAAACCAATGCTATTCATGAACTTTTTTTTTTAACATTAAAAAGTAAAAATCTAATCTCTAGATATCAATTCCAGATTCAGATTTAAGATATATACACTCTGACCCAGTATCACTCTGGTTATAGGAACCACAAAAAGCTTCGCAAAAATCACATGAAACACAACATAATAACCAAATAGACAAAACACTAAAAAAATAATAAAAAAAAAAAAGAAGAAGAAGCAAACCATGAATTTTAGTTGTAATCTCCAATTAACAGACATAGATAAAGGAAAAAAATCTATGGCAAAGAAACAAAGAAATAAATATTTTAAGTACAAAACCCTAACCCTAAAAAAAAGCAAAATCTGAAATTTACACAGGCGAATTCGGGTGAATTTGAGAGGAGATTTCAGAAGTTCATGCGAATAACTAACAAAAACAAAAAAACAAAAAAGAGCAGAGAAAGGAAGAAAAAGGGTGTACCATCTTTTACTGCCGCGTTCGAGCTCTGCGAAGAAGCTTTTTGTTGGGGGGGCGCGGAGGAGCGGGCGCAGCGCTTTATAAAAACTGCTTTAACAATTAACCTAAGACGTCTGTTACACTGAAACGGGCCTTAAAATCTGAAGCCCAGAAAAGCTCAAGCTTTCTTTGTTTTTTAACCATTTTTTTCTTAGAAAAATTTAAATTTTCTAAAAAGATTTATGTAAAAAAACATATTGTTTAAAAAATAAAATAAATAATATATTTAAAAAGATAATTTATAAAGTAGTTTTATCATAAATATACTTTGTACATGAATTATTTATGAAAAATTAGGATAGGTCACTCAATCAATAGATGACGAAAAAATAATCGTTTTTCATTTTTTCCATAACTTTAACCATTTGTTAAAAAATTTAATTAAAAAAAAGCTATTTAACTCTAAGTCCCATTATTTATGGTAAACGTATTTGTTTATTTAAAATATTTTATAATTTGACATTTACTACTCTAAGTTTTGAAGGAAAAAAAAATTATAATTTTAAGCGAAAGATAATTCTTGATACGTTTTTGGGCGTCAAATCATTTGAAAAAGGAAAGAATAATCACAAAGTAACCCAAAAACAAACAAAAATGAAAAACCTCATTGTTGAACCATTGCCATAGAACTTCCACGGCAATAATAGTCATAGATTTCTTCCTGTCCAGAAAACAAAATCCCTATAGGAGACCAGTGCAATTTGCAAACTTGTCTCAAGTACAAATGATAATCTAGAGTCCATCTAATTCCTTTAATCGAGTAACCATGCGAACCTCGATCTCAAGCAAGTCATAAAGCCAGAAATTGATCCGATGTCGACACACAAAACAGATTAAAACTTGGGATTCTCTAAATTATAGCCACCATCACGACCACCAAAGATACAAGCACCGCCAAAGGTTTTAGGACCACCGCGTTCATAGGCATATCTTACATGGATTTTTCGCCCTTGTAATTCCTGAGATTCAGTATGTTCCCAATTATCGTAGAGGTAATGAAGAAAAACAAGATCAAAATTCTTCGAGGGACTGTGCATAATCTTGTTGCATGTACTTTTCCCTTCGACATCATGATACAAACGTTACTAAAGCTTGAAAGCTTACCTGACCATCCATGGAAGACACTGCTGAGACGGCCGAATCTAGGTTGTTAAAGGTAACAAAACCGAAACCCTTTGACTTTGCAGGGACTTCATCTTCATCACATGCAACCTTTGCTGCAGACAAGAACACCCGCTGAGAATGCTGTTATATGAAAGCCACAGAACGTCTAACTAGGGGATAAAAATGAGAGGAACCATAGCCACAGTGGGAGAAAAGTGAGAAGAAAATAAAGAAGCACAAAGAAGTGAATTCACACGCAAACTTATACTAAACAAAGCACAAAACTTATACCCTTTGAGAAAATGCACCGTGAGTACTTCATAAACGCCTCTAATCATGAGACAAACAATCAGAGAAAACAATGTAGTTTTGACTTGAACAAATAGTTTTTGTACCACATGCCTTGGACTGGAAATAAAGCATGCCAAAATGTTTTATATATATAGACAAATATATATATATATATATATATTACATATTCCTTCAAATTTTCATACCAACGGGCCACATACTAGCAATTGATTTATAAGGGAGAAAGGCTACAGACAATTAATAGCAAACGAAAAGCCTATCACATATGATGTTAAATGCCCAACCATCTAAACCAGAGGCGAAGAGACATAATGGCAGGATTAATCGTACTTTCCAAGTTACTACTTGTTACAAGTTATTACGATTCGAACAATTCGATGTTCATAAAATAGAACTATGGCTTCTTAAGTTTAGGAAAAAAAACTAAAACGAAACTGACGAAGACCAATAAAATCACCGCTGATTGTTGCATCGAGAAGTTAATGCTGCATATACATGATCCAGAGATATGTAACACACATATGTAAACGAACCACAACAATGGCGGTAGCTATAATCATAACTTATGCTGCTTGTCTGTTTGTTTCCTTTGACATCAAATGGTAGAAGTATGCATGAGATAAAATTTTCATACAGCAGTCATATCTTTCGATTGCCTGACCATAATCATGCATTTAAAACCTTTTTTTTTTTTAATGCTAAATGCAAATTTGTGAGAAAATGTGTCACCATAAGGTAACATTTATAACTGGGAAGGTTAAGATTAAACTCACCTTCAATTACATCACCGTATCCGGAAAATGCATCTCTAAGAGACTGGTCATCAATCCCATATGAAAGGCCTACACCCACAATTCCAAAAGAATCAAGTTTAAACGCACAAATAGAATAAATTAACATTTTACAGTATCCAACAAAGGGTTCATTAGTAATACCTCCCACAAAGATTTTGGATGAAATGCAGCGAACGGAATTGAGCATAGATTTCATGGGTGATTGTACATTCCCAGAGATGCTCTGCCTCAACACGTCAACACTTTTGCCACGGAAAGCCATTTCTCACCGTTGGGTCTCTAAAAAAGTCTGCAAACAAAGAGAGCAACGATGACAAATGCATGTTGGTCGGTTTGGTCAGATTTAAACAGTTCCATTAGTTGTAAGCCTGGTCATTTTCCTTGCGTAGTTCGGGCAATTTGTGCTGTTTCCAGCTACTTACCATTGTAATTGGAACTTTACCTATGTTTGGAACATAGGTTTGAAAAGTTGTTTTTAAAAAGATGTCAATTCAACTAAGCTCCCATTTGGATCATAAGTCTAAAAAGTAAATCTGAACAGTAAATTCAAATTTTTATAAGAGAAAATACTGAAAAAAATTTATATAATACTCAAAAACAATCACAAGACAATGACTCAAATGGGCAATAATTTTTTCACTATTTCGAAATAGCACCACACTCATTTTCTCTCTCTCTCCCAAACACCAATCCAAAAAGATTCTCGGTTTTGAATTAGAATCATTTTGAAAACAAACATGAATCATGATAAATAATTTGACAGCCCAAAAAGCTAAAATCCCGTAAAAACATCAAGAATTTAAAACATAATAATCCAAAACCAACATTAGACAAGCTAATTCAACAAGCCCTTGAAGAAACAATCTACAACCTATGTTTTAAGACCTGTAAAACATCTTCTAAGTTAACAAGAACTTTCATTTAAGATGATTTCTTGTCAAAAGTTGAGATTTTTAACATAGACAAACATCAAAATTCCACGCAGTTCCCGTGTCGGCTGAAGGGTAAACGAGATTTCAATTAGGAAATTTCAGATGAAGTTCATTCAAGAGAGAAAACCCTACCTCGAAAATTCGAGAACCAAAAAGTTTCGCCGCAGAAATTGGCCTTCCGTGGAGAGAGAGAGAGAGAGAGAGAGAGCGAGAGTTTGCTCAGTGAGAGGAGAGGAAAAAGGGAAAAAGGAAGAGAGTTTAGTGACAAATAGCCAAAAAAAAGTTTAGGGGCAAGTTGTTAAAGGATTACAAGTATTGGGACGTTAGTGCAAAATATCATCATTAATTAGTGAATAATTATGTAATTAACCCCAAAAAATCATTTTCTTCATATTTTTATTAAATTGTTATAATGCATCCATTTTAGCTAATTTCACATTTAATTGAAGATTTGAAATAGGAATGTTTGCATTTGAGTTGTATTAGATTTTTAAATTTTTTTATCGAAAATGAGGGTTTTCATCTTTACATGAAAGCGTACGTGGATTTTTCATAATTAATTTAACGGAAAATTACTTCATTATAGGTATATTGCAACACATACTTTAGCAAGTTCATAGGACTAATTTTCATAATTAAAAATTTAGTGTACAAATTACCAAAACATAACATGTTTGAGGACGTCAATGTTACATACTTTGTCCATCTCATATTTTGGGGGTATTTGGTGTATAAGTTGAGTTTGAGTTGAGTTGAGATTTTTAAGTTTGAATAGTAATTTTTGTTGACTTTTTCAGAAAAAACAAAAAACTTTTTCAGAAAAGACAAAAAACATGATGAAAAAAGTACAGTTTAGTTTAAAATGAAAGGGAGAACCAAACACCCCTTTTAAAGACGAAAAACAAAGAAAAAAAAATATAAATATTAAATTTATTTTAAACGTATTATTTTCGTGAAAAAAAATTTTCTAATTTTTTATTTTCAAGTATTTAAAAACATGAAGTTCAAGATTTTGTTTTTAATATTCAAGATTTTCTTTTATTTGTCATAAATTTATGTCGTCTAATTTCTTTTAGAGAAATGTGGATAAATGACTTTTTTTTTTAGAGTTTAATATTATCGAAGTTTTATAAAATTGACAAAACGACTTTTTAAAAACATGATCAATCACTAAATAAAAATTCGATTATTTATTGAAATGAATGTTTATAAACCATCTATTTACCTCATTTTTCTCTTCTTCATTTTTCTCTTCTTCTATTGACAAAGCGTGTAAGGAATAAAGTTTTAAAAATGATGTTTTTGTAAATTTTAAAAATAGAGATAAATTTTAAAAAAAAAATTTACGATATATAATTGTATAATTAACTCTTTCAAAAAAAATTTTGTTTGATGTCCTTCTATGAGATTCAGAAATAAAAATGAAAGCTATTAAAATTGAATTTCTTAAGTGGTCAGATACAAGGCTCAAGAGAAAGTGTAAGGTTGGGAGCACTTTTTCAAATTTAAAAAATTTCAAGGTTACTAGCTGTCAATCAGGGAATTCTATCTATTAAGGAGGTTTTGTCAAAAATGAGTTTTTTATGTGCTTGATTATGGATTTACCAAGAAACTTTCATGTTGTTGGATCTTAGTAAATGTCCTTTTCCCTAAAACTTCATCAGATTTTATAAATAAATCCAATTGCAATTGAAGATCTTAACAAATGTCCTTTTCTCTAAAACTTCATCAGATTTTATTAATATATCCAATTGCAATTGAAGATTTTGTCTCGAATATGACAAGATCATCCACATTAATTTATGCATGTTTTGTTTAGTTGAATATAATACTCTTAAAAAAAAAAAAAAAAAAAACCTGACTAGACCTCACATGTTCTTTCTGTAGCCTTTTCTATTAGTGTTATCAACGGAATAAAATAAAATAAAATAAAAATTTATCACGTGATGATTATTGGAGTCACCACATGACAACCATGAGAGTCCAAATGAGAGTGCAGATTCGCTCTTTTATATGTAAATAATGGATAATAGTTATATTCAAGATCGGTTTGAAATGTTTTGAAGTTCAAAACTGAAAAAATGAAACCAAATAAATCCAAAAAAGGAACAAAAAATGCTAACATCCTTTCTTCCAGATTAAACTTGCCATTACTGATTAGAAAGTAAACCCAAAACTCGGCAAACGAGTGCATAAGCAACCATTGTCACCTTTCATCGTACTTAGACTGCAAAAAAGATCGATTTCTTGCATTTTAACTTAATTGAAATCCTATCAAAAAGATATTTCTTATCAAGTTGCAGACCTCGAATCAAAATTCCAAATGCTTGGGAGAAAAAATAACAATCTTCATTGATTGAAACATGGCTGTAGAAATTACCCAACAGTAGTTGCAATACATTGCTCCTTGCGCACGAAATGAAGTTCTCTACGATCAAAATTTATAAGCTATCGGGTAACGGCAATATATAATTAGGCGCGAAACCGGTGCGAACTTGCACTGAAAACAAGAAATCATGCAAATCTAAGTAAATGTTAAATCTAAACAAGTAAAAAAGCCAGGAACCAATCAACAACACAAGACCGGCTTAGTAACTCTCCCCGCCATAGTCACCGCCATCACGACCACCACCACCACCACCACCACGATAGCCACCTCCTCCATAACCACCGCCACCACCTCCACCAAAACCACCACCGCCACCACCGTAACCGCCGCCACCGCCACCACCACGAGGGGGACGTTCATTAGCATAACTTACGCGAATGGCTCGCCCTTGCAATTCCTGAAATTCAGCAAGGTCACAATTACAAGATAGTCGAGGGAACCAACTATACATAACCTTGTGTACACTTTGTAACATTAAGTTTCCAACCATCTAATCAAGTTGGAGCTTATATATTATATGTATCTGACATTCAAACTTTGACAATTTTGATTCCTTACTTTCATTTTTCTTTTTCTCTTTTTTTTCCTTTTCCGTTGCTATACCTAGATGTTTGCCAGGTTTTGTTTTGCTTTGGCATAGCCAAAGGGGGAAAAAAAAAGTACACAACGGAACAAATCAAAGCAAACTAGACCCGTCAAGCATCCAAATAAAGCGACGGATTCTTGTGCAAAACAAGTATAATAGGTATTATTACACGTTCAGACAGGCGTCAGAAAACATGCCCCACTATTACTTAGTACTTATAAGTTACATTCTCACCTGACCATCCATGGTAGACATTGCTGATTCGGCAGACTCATTGCTGGCAAAGCTGACAAAACCAAAACCCCTTGACCTCCCTGTGTCTCTATCACATATGACCCTAGCTGCATGCCATAAACACCAACCGAGAAGACAACTAACATCAAACCCACCAGACGAATTACAAGAGACACAAGAAATGGGCATACAGCGAAGGAACATATCCAATACCACAATAATAAACTAAAAGAAAGTCAGGAGGGAAAAGAAAGGATACAAAAAGAAAAATGAAATCAAGTTACAAGGATGAAAATATTAATTTTAGTTAATAAGGATAAAACTTGAACTCTTAAACTTTAACCAAATGACCATGGCAATGATCCTGTATGGCAAAAATGCCTCACAACATAAGAAATATTATAGAAAACCTTAAGACATGAAATTCTGATTCAAAAAGATCCAGTTTTTACTCCACATACCTTGGATCCAAATAAAGAATCGTATATTATGCCAAATAAAGTAAGAGCAATGGACCCAATGACCCAAAAATTGTCACCCATGACGACCAAAAGAAAGGCCTTGATTAATAGGATCGAGACACCAAATAGCTACAAAATTCCTAAGAGCACACAAAGTTTTAAATGAACCCAAAATCAGCAAAACTGGAGGCAAACAAACATAATGGTAGCGATTAACAATAAAGTTAACCCAAGGAACAAAATATATAGAATCTAAATTTAAAGTGAGTATGGATAAAAATAACAGAAATATGGCTTCTCAGGTTCGGCAGAAGAAAGGTCGGCTGATGAAGACCAATAAAACATAGCTACTTTGGATTAAAAATATTTATGCCTAGCATACATCAACGGAGTACAATCACTTTGGACAGCCATTTAAGTATGTTGATTTTCCCCTTTTTAACGACAACAAAAACTAGACGTATTGAAGCCAGATAAATCTTGCGACTGCCCACTACGTTGTATAGATACTAAATGATGACAGATCTGAAAATTTGCAGCGAAACCAAACAGTTCAATACCAGCACAAATTCCCAATAAGAGGTAAAATAATTGCACTTGAGCATAAATATCTTGTGTTGAAATCATATTTTAAGATAAAAACAAAATTGGGAGAACATATAGTTCAGAATATTAACATTTCTAACTGGAAAAAGACTATTATTCTCACCATCAACAACTTCACCAAAGCCGGAAAACGCATCCTTAAGAGATTGGTCGTCAGTTCCAAATGAAAGGCCTAAAAGCACATAGTGCCAAAGAATAAGGTTTGAAGGCACATCTAAGATAAATCCACAATTTATATGAACTCTGAATAACATCCATTGATACCTCCAATGAATAGCTTGGATGACGACATGCAGCGAATAGAATTAAGCATAGACGGCATTCGGGATTGTGCATTCTGAGCTATGCTTTGTCTCAAGACGCCACCGACTTTACTGAGGAAAGCCATTTTTTATACACCAGTCCCAAAATGCCTGCGAGCAAATACGACATCAATAAAAAAAAATTTCCAATGTCAGAACATCATTCATGATTTGAATAACAATGAACACAAGTCCCTGCTCATAACCAACAGAATATACTTTAGCTCTATCGATCTGAAACATGACCATTTGATCAAATGATAGAAAGCAGATTAAACATCCTTAAAATAACCACTTCCCATCAGCTAAAAGAACCCAAAAAATTTGTAAAATCATATAACATCTTCCAAAAAAAATTAAAAACCAAATCTTTGTACTTCACTTTTCTCTAGAAACAAAATAAAAACAATGAAAGCCCAAAACAGAACCCTTGACAAAACCTCTGGTCAACCTGTTCATGTCCATTTTGAGTAGTATATTAAAAAAAAAAAAAATTAAAATCTTAACCTGAACAAAATTACAAGTCCTGCAATTTATTGTTTTTCTTTACATTAAAACAGAGTACATAAAAAAAAACAAAAAACAAAAAACAAAAAAAAAAACAAAGGGAATTTCCTTTCTTTTCATCCGACTATCCCGCAAAAAAGACACTTTTCTGTTTGCTTGCTCGGAAACTTAAACTAACAATAAAATATACATATATATATATATATATATCCTTCCTTTTCTTCCAAACAGAAAATGAAATTACAGAGAGAGAGAGAGAGAGATAATATCATCTTTACACAGTCAAGAACACACACAAAAAAAAACCCCGATACGCAAAACACAAACCATCCACCGGATCATTTCTTTTCTTCGAAATACACACAAAAATGAATCTAAAGTTTAAAAAAAATAGACAAAATCATATTAGAAACGAAAAGCAAAAAGAAAATCAGAGAGAAAGAGAGAGAAAGTTAGGGTTTACGAGCGGGGGTTTACCTCAGAGGAAGAGGAGTGGGTTTTAGAAGAAGGGACTGAAAGTGAAAGACATAAAAATGAAGCGGCTAGGGTTTAACATTATATACACCTCAATTTCGCTCAAATACGGAAATATCTCAGTTGAGGTAATGTTCCTCTGTTTGGGGTGCATCGTGAAACTTTTTGTTGTATCTGTACGACGTTGTATGTTTGAGACTGAAAAGTCAACAATTCCCTACGACGAGGGTAAAGTTGGGATTCTTGAAGATGAATGAAAGGGATTGGTTTGTTGTTCCCTCCAACCAAATAATTCCAATTGTTTTTATTCTTTTTCTTTTAAAAAGGTAAATTCAGTTTTACTTTTCACATTTCGACCTCTAATTTTAAATAATAATGCTAATGATATCAACTGTAGTCTTAATTTTTAAGTATCAATTTATGTATCATATTTTAATTAGTTGATGTAATTAATTGACGTGATAATATGTTAAACACTTATTTATTAAAAAAAAAAAAACTCATAAGTCATATAAGTTAGTACTCAAAATTTGATATTAGAATTAGTGTCCATAGCATTTTTTAATTTCAAAGCTCAAACTTTAAGAGTTTATATAACTTTATTATTTCAAGTCGACATAGTATAGAATTTCAAGAATAACGAAATAAGGTCCATATTAACTCTTTTTTTTTTTCAAAATGTTTTACACTTTTTAACTCTAAAAAGTTCATTTAAGATCAAACGTATAATTCCAAAAATCAACTCAACTCAACAACAATCAAAATAATTTCAAAACTCCAACTCAAGTGAATCAACCAAACGGTCTCTAAAGGTCCATTTGGAATAATGATTAGAGTTGGAGTTCTATAAATTGGAATTGAAATATGTGTTTGGTTGAATTTGTGAATTCAAAATGAGCTGTGATCTAAACAAAATTATGTAAAAATTTAAAATGTGTTAAAAAAATAAATATTATGGATCTTGGTTTCATTTCTCTTATTATTATATGCGATTTAAAAAATTCATTTTGATTTAAAATAATTAAGTTATAGACTTTTGAGATTTAAGTTTTTAAAAAAGTAAAGTGAGAAAAAGTGAAATATAAATTTCAAAATTTTGGAGTTGAGTTGCAAAATTCGGTCTGAAAGCATTGTTCCAAACTGTCCCTAAGAGGGGAATTGAAATGTGTAGGCAGTTAGAGCTGTATTTGTTTCTTTTTTGTAACAGAGTGATTTGTGTATTCATCTTATATTTTTTGTTTTATTTTATTTTTGTAGTTTAGTTCTTAAACTATAAATAATTAGGTAAATTTTTTTTAATAAGATCTCTTATTACATATTAAAAAAACATCATATCTTGCATTACTGATAAGAGTTAACGGATATATAAAATTTCAATAGTATGATCTAAAATTAGAGTAATTTTACGTAATATGTGGTAAATTTTTGAGATTGACACTCATAAATCAGGTTATTAAAAAAATTTTGCATTATTGGAGAACCAAAGTTTGCATATCTTTTTTATGCATTATCAAATGGATATCTGTCGTGCTGATAAAAATATTCACCGAAAGTCTTAACCACGTCAACTCAACCTCATTGAATTAGTTAAGTATCATAATACATGTGATTAAGCACAGAGCTACATACATGCTAAGCAGGGGCACATTTTCTAACTTTACACTTACAATCATATGTTTCTCTCCCCTCCCTCTCTCTCACTTTTTGAACTCCCCACCCATATTTTTCATTTTTCAACCTTTTCTATTTTTTAAAGAATTTATATGATAGGAACTACCATTTAATTTAGGGGTGGCAATTCATGTCGTGGGTCATGTTTGTGTCGTATTCAAATCGTGCCGATCTAATTTTTTCTCAACCCGAATCAACCCGTAACACGAATTTTCTTTAAAACCATGACACGAACATGACACGAACCCAAACAAGTTGACATGACACAAATCAAAATTGATCCGTGACTTGAAATTAATCCGTGTTACGTTATTTACCCGAGAACTGAAATTGACAAGAAATAGATAAAATAACGTTACAACTTAATCAAAATAATCTAATTACATCCATAAAAATTAATTTAAATAAGTAAATCATATCCAATTCATAGAAAATCCCAGAAACGTAATAAAAATCTTCATCAATATCATACCATAGATAAAAAACAAGGTTTTAATTTTTAATTTTTTATGAGTTCAAACGGGTTGATCCAAACCTGAAATCGACACGAAATTGACCCACACAAGAAAAATGGGTCAGGTTTGAGTTAGACGGGTTGAACCCGAAAATTGAAATGTTATTAGCGTGTCACATTCCGGTGGACCCGATTTCGACCCATCTACCTTTTATCTCAATCCTAACCCATAATACCGTGTCGTGATCCGTATTGCTGGCCCTAATTTAATTGCTATTTAACTATTGGATTAATTTTCAAACGGTACAATCTGTCAATGTCCACGTTAAAATTTATAGTAAATTTTCAATTTAGTTATTAGTTTTTTTAAGGGAAGCATCTCAATGAATTATTGGTACATCGGTTTATGATTACTTTTATCTATATTAAATTTTAAGATCACTTTCACTTTGATATTTGAATTTTAAAAACTCTCACTTTGTCCATTAAATTTTGAAATTAACCCTATTTTACCTCTTATGTCAAAATTTTAGTTAAAATCAGATGGGAAAAGTGAGTTAAATATAACTAGAAATCTTTTTCCATTTGTCTTTAGAATAAATTTCAATACTAATTCTCCTATTTTTCATCAAACTTTAACTGAAAATTATGATAGAATGGATAAAATTGAGCTAAATTCAAAATTCAGAAAATAAAGTGAGAATTTTTAAAATTCAGACGTCAAAGTATAAGTGAGTGATCCAAAAATTTAGGGAACTTAAATGAAAATATCTAACTTTTTAACCTTTTTTTGTTTTGTTTTTTGCTATCAATAAATTTTATAGATCGAAAAGGAGGTCTACCTTAATAGACACAACAATTCCTATCTATAATAATAATGAAAAAAATATATTATGACAATAAAATTCCATTTTCGTTTTGAAAATTTTTCATCGTTTTGAATTCTTGATTTTATAAGTTTTATGTTTACTTTCCTATGAATAAGTATCTATTCAATGAAATCACCCCATTATAAAGAATATTAGTGGTTTAGTATATCAAAATCCAACCTATTTTGGTTAGACAGTACCGTTGGCACACACCTTTTTTCTTTTTTCTTTCTTTCTTTTTGGCTTGAAAGTATCGTTGGCACGCTAAATTCAGAAGTACCACGTTGGTAAAACCAAGTGTTACATCTAAAAGAATCACTCAAGCCTTCAATCACAAATCAGTGGTGCCTAATTATTCTTATAGTTTAAAGTTTAAATATAATTGATTCTTGTTCTCTATTTGTATATTTAAATCAATCCAAATGGTAGCGAAAAAATTTTAGGAACATGAGGGGACATCACAATCGTTCTCTTATCCAATAATACGTTTCTGGTGTGTTTGGTAGAGGGGAGAGAAAATACGAATGCGTGAGTGATAGATCATTTGAGTGAGGGAAATGAGGAAAGAAAAGAGTATCATTTATCTCGTAATGTTTGATTCGAAATTCTTTTATTTATTGATCTCTTAAATTTAGGAGAGATCAAAATTAGAGTGTTTCGAAGGATTTGGATTCACTATTCTAATCTAATCGCTCCTATTTTCTCCTACCAAACAACTATGAACATCAAAATCATTTTACTAAATCAATCCCTTCAACTCTTTTCTTCATTTCACTTTTCTCTCCTACCAAACACACTCCTAGTATTTGCTTCCCCTTATTTAAATCCCCAACTTAAAAAAAAAAAAAAAAAAAAAAAAAGTGGGGCAGTCATATAATATGGCACGACATTCACATTCCTTTTTCTTATGCCAAATTCTCTCTCTTACTAACGTTTCAACCACATTTTAGGAACTAGGACAAAGGCTTCCGAACTTTAAAAGGGACTTTCAGTTCAGGTTTTTCATGCCGCTTGGTTTCTTTTTTCCTCTTTCAGATTTTTTTCCTTTGGATTTTTCTAACAAAGGGTTTTAATTAAACATCAGGCCTGTCAAGATTAGATCCTAAAAGATGCTAGTATGATAGTTGTTTATGTGTTTCTCTCATACTTAGAATGGTTTGATTATTTCATCCGATTTTATTGTAATTTCTTTTTATTATTAATTTCACGTAAGATATATAAATGATAAGAGTATTAAAGGAGTACCAATCTAATTGTGATGTCTTGATACACCTTTTGATTTCTATCATCACCAATTATTTTATTTATTTTTAAACATCAGCAAAAAAAAAAAAAATTACATTAACTAACAAACATAATTTTTCCATGCATGAGACGAACTTATCTCTTACACGGTGGTGGTTAACAATAAAAAATGATCATTTCATGACTCTTCTTACTATCTTTTAGAGGTTTAGATTTAGTTATTTAAAATAGTAAAGTTACGTCTTTAACGTGCATGTAATTTTATGATAAAATGAATCAGTTTTTCTTTGTTGCTCTTATAATTTTAGCATATTAATTTTTTGTACCTCTTTAGTTAGGTCTTTCGAAACGTCTTGGATGAAAAACTTTTTTACTTTTTTTGGTCCTTCACTTTTCTTTCCTTTTTTTTTCGTTCGCCCTAATTTTTATTTTTATTTTTAATTTTAGTGTTTTTTATGCATTTGTCTGTTTTTATCTAAACAACGCCCTAATTTTTTATTTTTTTATTTTAGTCATTTATGTATTGGTCTGTTTTTATCTAAATAAGAAAAAAACTTTTTTATTTTTTTTTTGTCCTTAAGTTTTCTTTTTTATTTTTTTTTTCAGTTGCCTCATTTTTTTTATTTTTATTTTTTATATTGCAGTCTTCTTTTTATGTATTGGTTTGTTTTTAACATTTTTCTTCTTTTATTTTTTTAGGCTTTGTGTGACACATTAGTTTAATTTCAACTAAATTATACTTTTTATTAGATTTTTGTTTTTTTTAAGTCAACAAAAATTATAACTAATTTTTAAAATATCAACCAACGATAATTTTTAACTCCAACTAATGATCCAAACGGATGCTTAGTCTTTATTTAAGCATTCTTTTTTTATTTTATTTTCAAGTATTATGTTGATTATTTTATTTTTGTTTATTTTTTACTTATGTATTTTTTTATTTAGATAGATTTTCTTAAATATATCTAATTATATGTATTGCATATGCTTTTAAACTAGTTAAAGAAAGAAAAGAAAAGAAAAGAATAAAAAAAAAACTCAAACTCCATCATGAAAAGAATAAAAAAAAAAAAACTCAAAGTCCATCATACTTCAAATTTGTTTTGAAAGGAGACCCTTCAAAAGAGTTTCCATTTTTTTTTTTTTTTTTGGAGGCCCATGATTTAAATGCAGTTGCCAATTTCAAAAACAAAGGCCAATCTAGTGTGTTTTATTCTGTAATGAAAGAAGGAAAAAAAATAATAAAAAAACTGTAAAATGTCGACTAACGTTAGTATATCTCCTTGAATAGTATTTAAAATGTTAATAGAGTGAAAGTCTTAACAATAGACCAGACTCTTTTAAGAAGTGCATCTAATTCTGGATTTTTTAAAAAAGGTAAATTATTAGTTCGATCCCTAATCATTTTATAAAGTTATGATTTGGTCCTCAAAATTTTTTTTGTAGTTACAAAGTCCTTAAACTCTTTTTTTGTTAACAGATGTTAAAAATTTAACAGAAAATATCACGTTAATCACACATGATTTATTATTTAAAGATAATTAAGAAAAAATTATATTATTTAATTTACATGTGTCATACAAGTGATGTGTTTCATCTATTTTTTAGGGACCTCTTATAGTTACAAAAAAAAAAAAAAAGGAGACCGGGACCAAATCATAATATTATAAAAAGATCAGGACCAATTATACAATTTATTCAAAAAAAAAAAATCATAAATAACATAGGAGTTCAAACGTGATTGCTTACGATGTAAATGCGTAAGTAGTTGTTTATAGTAACTTAGAATATTAAATTTGCGCATGCAGTCTTTCAAAGAAAATGATGACGTGTATATCAACAAAAATCCATATTTGGTTGTACTTTATTTATAGCTGAAGCACATTTGATAAAGCCTTTTAACTCTTCCATATGATGCCAGATTAACCATGTCGGTTCATATATAAACAGTCATGTTAATTTGTCTACATATCCAATAATCTAAACTTCACCTTGCTTTAGCAAAAAGAACCGTGGGAACATATTACTAGAGTGTTTAATTGACATGATAATAATAAACTTATCCGTTCGTATATGAATTATTAGAATATCTTTAATAAAATGTTATATTTGATTTGTCAATAATAAATTTTTAATATTATCTTTGATGTCAAATTTGATGTAAGTTTTCGATAAAGTATAGTTTTTGGTGAATTGGTATTTAATGTTATTAATTGTTGTTTCCACTTTTTCATTTGATTATTACAGTTTTGTCATTTTAAAATTTTTTGAATGTTAGAACTTTATTTTTTGAATTTCAACACTTTACTTTTTGGTCTAATGATGATGAATTAGATACAACAATTAGCATCAAATATTGGAGTACAATAACAAATATGTTATTTCTCCATTATTATTATCATTTATTTTTTGTTTGCAACAAATAAAGCGTTGAAGAACATTTGTTTTGAAGATAGTCTTTTTTTTTTTTTTTAAGGGAAATTTTGGATTGCATTATCTAGACTAAATTAGTCAAAAACGACGAGGCAATAAACAAAGGATAACAATCCACAAAGCAACAATCCAAAGAAGATTAAACGCTGAGGTAGCAAGGGTGTGAGCCACTCTATTTGCTCCTCTAGGAACATAAAAATAGTAATTAAAAACACCACATCTAGAAAACTCATCAATATCAGTAATTAACATATTGTCTTCACTAATTGAGGACAAATTTTATACCTTATAAGCCAAAAGCATTGCATCCGTTTCAGCAATCTTGATCTGCAAACCTAAATTCTGAGCAAAAGAGGGGCATTTCCGAAGAGCTAGTCATTAAGCAATATGGGGCGAGAAGAATCCAGTCACACTCTTATAAAGCCGGTAACTATCATACCCTCAGAATCTCTAATATAGCCCCAATGCCAACCTTTTCCTTTCCAATGCGTACCGAGGCATCTACATTCAATTCAAAGAGCCACCTGTTGGTTTTTTCCACCTTATTTGATTATCAACAGTGGGCGAACTAATCACTAAAACTTCAAGTTTGAAACATTACTGGAAATCACCTAACATTCTATCCGCCATCTCCAAACACTCTAGGCATCAATTACGTGAGTGGAATGAACCCACATATTCCTCGCCCTCCAAATAGCCCAAGCCATATTCGTAAAAATTTCTAACTCCTCTCGAGACCCTTTCTCAGAGAACTCTTAACAAATCAAAGCAAATGATACAGCCAAAGAACATCTCAACTTGGGCCAAAGGACAGAAGAATCCCAAACCTCCCTAGTGCTTGGACACTCCCACAAGTTATGCCAAACTGACTCAACCCCTTCGCAACACCGCGTACATTCATTCAAACATTTCACACCCCTTTTATTAAGAACATCAAAGCAGAGGAGGACTCCATGAAAAGCCCACCTGAGAAGATTTTTACCTTGCTTGCTAATTTCAAACTCCAAAGTTTTCCCCACCAAGCGTTACTAACCGCTGCATTAGATGAGCCCTCCAATCCTTTAGCCTCCATAGCCACCCAATATCCCGAACGTACCGTGTATAGACCACGCGAGTCGTAGTGCCAAATCAAGTTATCAGGACAATTGGATCTCCCCAAAGGAATACTCAAAATCACCTCATTATCCATTGATAAGAAAGACTGAGAAATAAGTTCACGATCCCATTGCCTATTTTGGATAAGGTATGCCACCTGCCAATTTGATGCACCCCTGGAAACACTCGTAATGGGTTTAAAACTATGAGGTCGGAGGAGCTATAGATCTGAAAAAACTCCAACATTACTTCCATTGCCAATTCTCCACGTAAAACCTGAGACCAATAAGTCCCTCCCTCACATAATTGATCGCCAAGTATAGGATGTATTAGCATCAATTCTAGCATCCAGAAAAGAGCAGTTATGAAAATACTTAGCTTTTAATACCAAATCTGTTAGTGTAATTTGAAAGAGTGGGGATATCTTTTTATATGCGTTTTAAATATTAAATTTGATTAAAATCATATTAAAATAAATTTTATATAAATTAACCATTTGAAAACGATCCCATCATCACTTATATATGATTAAATTCAATTAGAAAAGTTACAAGTTATTGTTTTGAATCATCAAAATTTCTTTTAGTTTATAACATTATCAATTCTTTAATCTAATCTAAACTTCAAGGTGACTTTTGTTTTTGCTCAAAATAAAATTTAATGTGATTTAAGAGTTCAATACTATATCTTAAAAGTTTTTTTTTTTTTTTTCATATATTACAATAATCTACCTGCAAATAGATAACAAAAATACTTTGGATTTTTGTGTTTAAAAAAAAATTATTTTTGGATTACCAAGTAGGGAAGCAAAGCAAACCAATATGTGCTTCACATGGATGGTAAATTTTCTTTGAGAGGGAAGAGATAAACTGACAGTCGGGTTACAGATTGAGGGTGTGATAGGCTAGGGTAGTGCCACCTGGAGTTGCAGCACCAGTGGAGAGAGGATGGCAAGGGAACCAACCCACATGTATTTCTTTAGACAAATGGCTTCTCACATTGAAACTCACACTTTTTGGTGTCGTTTTCACCCCCACGCGCAGCTATAGCGCGTAACACTTTTTGCCTTGGACGCCAAAAGGTCCCTTTTTGTCAATGATCCATGTAGTGAAATATCCTTCATTGGGAATGAGTCCATTTTCTTCTTCAAGTTTCAAAGGAAGACTGTTGATTTTGTTGTTTAATGATGGAATGTTTTTGTTAGAGAGTAAGATCTCATCATTTAAATATAGATTGTTCGACCCAATTCATTTGAATTGGATAAAAAAGTGGGTCCGATTTAATCTATCTATTATAAATAAAGGTCGGTCCAGTTTGACTCTATAATTTAATGAGTAATGAACGATCCTATGTTTTATATGTAAAATTTCTAATAAAACCTTTAACGGACACTATGCAGACTGTGCTGGACCATGGGTCATAGACTTAGGCCCAGACCACTCGTCATGTAGAGCCAAATCATTCGGCTAGAGCTATATTTACAGTTAATTTTTTAATAGTCTGATCTATAAGTGTCGATATTAAAAATGTGTAACATACAATATAAAATTGATCCAGTTATAAATCAGACTATTAAAAAATTAATCAAATGACCACTACCATAGATGTAAAAGTAAAATTTATGTCGAAAAAACTCCCTCTTTTTTAAGGTAATAAAAAAATATCTTATTAATCATATATATCTTCTAAATGTTAAATCATATTAAAAATCATAAATGGCTAAAGAAGTTAATGAAACTACGTAACAGTTAGTAAGATATTTTTTTAATACCTTATTAATAAAATCTCCTAAAAATAAAATAGAGCTTCTTTGGTTCAATTACGGAGCAATAAAATAGTGTGATTTGTTACTTTCTTCTTCTTTCAACTTCGGTTATTAGATTTCTTTTTTTTTCTTTTCAATGATTGTTAGTCCATTTGATCATGCTGAATTTTAAGATTACTGGATCTTCTTTCTTATGTGCTAAAAAATATACCATGGAAATGTTTTTTTTAATTATTATGAAAATCTGTTCATTTATATAGTTGACACATATTGGCCTTGAAATGATCTATTTGTTTGGACGTTAAATTCTACGTTCCATGTTAAGAGACTAGAGGTAAAAGATTACCTTCCGACAATAACTCATAGATTAATTTCAAACACCAAAAAAAAAAAAAAACGATTAAAAAGAAAAAAAATTATAACAATTATTTTGGACCATAGATGAAGTGCAATTCTGTGTCATTTTGTCAATGGAAAACAAATTCATACAAAAGCAATTAATTTATCAATTCAGATCCTCCATGTAACTTTGACACAAATAGAAATGAAGCCTCCATTTGGTAAGTTAATTGGAGATGAAATTTTTAAATTGGAATTGGTTGACTTTTCAAAAACTAGTTATAAATTTTGTTTATTTTTTAGAAAAAGATAAAAAATTAAGATGAAAAAATATAGTTTAGTTGGAGTTAAACTAACTTACCAAACGGAGCAGAAGCGTAATTGATGCATATTTTATCGAGACAAATTAAAACAAATAATTAAGAGACAAAGTGTAATTAGGAGAATTATTGACAGGATATCACCTTATTAGTAAATATAAATTTTCAATTTCTATTAAATTTTATTAAATTTTCATACTTTTTTATATCTGAAATGTAATTATAAAACGTCACATAATGAGTTTTTTTTTTTTTTTCAATTTTTATAAAAACGAATCTATCTCATGTTACAATATTAACAAAAAATAAATAAATAAATTTGTTAAAACAATTTGCTCGTACCTATTTCACAAGCAACTCTATATGATAAAAAACTTCTCATAAAAAACTTCTCAACAACGTGATCTTACTCGTTATTTTTCTGTCTTTCAATCAATTAGCATGTGGGGCATTGGTCGAACTTTATTTGATTTATTGATTAACTCAAGAACGGTCACCAATTCTCCTTCCAATCTCTTCTTACTTGGAATTCCTTAGCACCAAATGTGAGTGCAGGTAAATAGTAAATATAGGCAAAAAAATATCTAGCTAGTTGGAATTGAGAGAGAGTGTTGTAACCACTAAACATATTGTCAGGGTTTAACCTCATATGTCAGTGATACTATGAGTCCGTTTGAGAGACATCTAGAGATTACGTCTTGAAGGTTGAATTGAAAATGTATATTTGGGGGGAAAACATTTGAAAATATTCTGTGATATAGAAAATAGTACAAAAATTTAAAATGTGTTCGGAAAAAAATATGCAAAATACATCTTATTCGTCTCGTCGATAAGAGTATTATTTTGGCATAAAAATCATCTAATTTCGATTTGAAAATGAGAAAGTTATGAATTTTTAAAGTTTGAGTTTTTTGAAAATGAAACATATAGAAAGTTTGATATAGAGTTGAGATTTTGAAATCTATATAGTAAAATATTATATACAATTGGTGCCCCAAACGGGCCTTATATTTTTGTTATCAGTGTTGGATCATAAATAAATTGTTCATTACAGACTCAAGGATAAACATATAATTAGAGAGGTTAAAGAAGTTTACTCAGCCATGAATATTATAGTGATTGGTCAATGAATATGGATATATGGATATGCTATATTAATAGCCATATTTAAAATAACATTTAAAGCTTATATATATATATATATATATTTAATGTCTGCATAATTTGAGAGTGCAATATCGATTTTACAGTGAAATAGATCAAAGTCACATAATTATGTTAAATCTAATCAAGTTTTTAATAAATTAAATAATAAATATTGAAACATAATTAACTATGTGAATTTCTTTGATGCACTTGTGCATCTTCAATACATTTGTGTATGCCAATGCTAAATTTATTACAAAATAGTGTAAAAAATAATATTATCTTACTTTATACTCTAATGCATTATGTAATTTCTAATGCTATTTCTATGTCATTATTATTGTACTTTGAAAGCTGTAAAAGTGAATTTTTAGTATTTAAATAAATAAAAAATTATAATATTATAATAAATACATGAGACAACAATCAATAAAAATTAAAAGTGAAATTTAATATTGACTATATCTTGTGGTAAATTTATCATAAAGTTTAGCATATGATAAATTTGACATGAAAGATAGTACAATGTTGGAGATCACTTTTTTCATCTAAATGTCAAAATTTATCATTGACATACTAATTTAACATTGTATTGGAGATGTCCTAGTTTTATATCTCTCTAGGATGGATTTGTAAAATTTTCTTTTAAATTAAACAGTTTGCCAAGAATGTATAACACAATAAAGGTTTCATATAAAGAGTGAACTAAAAGTGTCTCGGACACTTGAGCATGCTTTTCATATAACACTGATATGTTCAAATCACGAGTATGTTAAATTATACACATCGGTTGCATATGAAATATTTACTTTAATTATTAAGATAAATATTATGTATGTATTATTTATTTTGTTTATTAAAATAAATAATTATGTTAGGCATTGAAAGAAATGTCTTCTATTTGATACAACATAAATCACAAGTGTATAGGGAATGGCGATAATTCAAGGAGAGGATAGTGAGGGTTTAAGTAGAGGAAAAATATGAGGAAAATAGAGTGGTTGAAAAGCTTTTAGGGTTTATTTGGTGAATGAGTTTGAGTTGAAATTTTTAAGTTTCAATAGTAAATTTTTTTGAATTTTCAGAAAAGAAAAAAATATTTTTGAGAAAAAGATAAAAACTTTTTAGAAAAAAGACAAACAAAAGTTTGAAAATATTAGTTTAAGTTTGTGAACCAATTATCAATTGAACAATTATTTTATATAGCAATATGAAAGATGCATTTTATGTTGTCAAATGGGTATTTCTAATCTGATATGATATTTCAATATTGTCTCTCATCAAAAGGGGGTATTTGGTACGTTACTGTAAAATTCTCTTTAGAAGGGTTAGTTCTTTTATGACACTAATAAAAGATATTTCGTAAATAATACACTTTTAATTATTTTCTTTTGTTTCACCATCAAGTTTTTAATTATCATACATACTCATAACAATTGCCAACATTACACTAGGGTAAATTGTGGTAATCATTATAATTGTTAAAATAAAATGACGAGACGATAATATGAAAAATAATAATAATAAAAAATCATTATTGTTCATGAAATATTTTGGATAATTTAAAATTTGGCGTTGGCTCACTTTTGCTCCCTTCAACACAAATGATAAGCAACTGTCCTCCAAACTTATCATAAGTTGTAGCTTTGGTGTTTATTAATTTTTTTTAACGATTTTAATCATGCATGTGTCCTATGATTGATTAGTTAAATGTGATTCAAACTCTATATCTTTATGTGAAGTTAGATGTAGTATTGCCATATGCTATACCTGTAACCACGTTAAGGGCAATATATTAAATCCAAATAAAATAGACTTCAAAATTGAATAAACTATCAAATTCCTCCTCTTATTAATTCTAGGTGTCGCCTCTTACTTTGCTTGTAAATCGCACATCGTCGTCACTCAACCATACAACCTATTATTAATTAGTCGTGTGATTTACTTTTGATTAAAACCGTTAAAAAATCGACATTCAATGATGAAAATATGAAAATGATGGTAACTTATTATAATTTAAAAAGTGTGCTATTTTGAATTGTAGGGAATAAAGTAAAAAGTTCCTATTTTTTGTGAAGTGATTTAGAAATTAACTAAACTTTTTTTTTTTCATAAAAATTTTAACTCAGTCTTTTTTTTTTGGGCAAAAAAAAAAAAAAAAAAAAAACTCTAAGGGTCCGTTTAGTGCATGAGTTTGAGTTGAAATTTTTAAGTTTTAATAGTAAATTTTTTTGAATTTTCAGAAAAAGATAAAAAACTTTTTGAAAAAAAGATAAAAAATTTTTGAAAAAAAGATAAAAAAAAATTTTGAAATGATAAATTTAAACTTACCGATCAAACAAAGCCTAAGTAATTAATGCATGAATGGAGATTTTTAACTTTGCTAAACTTTTGTGGGGACTAGAGTGGAGAGGAGAGTATCAAAACAAGACGGCTATTTAAGTGCGTGGCACTCATTTTCTTAAGAGCTTCTCTCTCTACATTTGGCCTCCTCTCTCTCTTTCTCTCTCCAAATATATATACACACACATATATACATATATTTTTCCCTATAATTTGATTTATTTTTATTTATTTATTTATTTTTTTCATTCTCGCGTGTAACTTCCGAACCCAAAAAAAAAAAAAAGAAATATAAATATAAATACCTCTTATAAGCTGAGAAAGAGAAGAGAAGAGAACCTCTCTTTCTTTCATTTTCTCTCCCAAAAAAAAAAAAAAAAAAAAAAAAACTGAGAGACTCTCACAGACCAGACCAGAGTATATAACAACTCAAACCAGAACCAGAAAACCCGAAAAAAAAAAAAAAAGATCAAATCGACAACGAAAACACTCTTCTACTCCGAACAAGAAGAAGAAGACGAAGACGACCCCACAGCTTTGGAGATTTTGGATTTTTAACCCCCTTTTCTTCTCCTTTTCTTTCTTTCTCGTCCTTTTCTTCGTCGCTTTGATGAAGAACTAGAGATCTCTCTTGTCCCTCTACAATGCCCAATTTGTAGCGGACAAGGTAATCTCGGGACCTTACCTTAAACTTCCCCTATTTCAGTTTCCGAACTTGGTGAAAAATCTCCCACCGGTTCCAATCTAATCACTTTTTTTATTTATTGTTTTTTAATTTTCTCGATCGAAAATCGAAACAATGAACGAAACTGAACGGAAATTTTGATTTTGTTTTTGGTATTTATCTGCTGTGTATTTAATCGGAGAAGTGGCTCAGTTTGTTATTGTTGTTGTTGTTTTTGTGTTGGTGATTCTTCTAGGGTTTCGTCGGATCACGAACTGGGTGTCGGAATTTTCGCGATTTTGGGACAATTAGGGTTTGATCGAACTCCTGGGTGCTTGGAATAGTCAGCTTGGAATGTGCCCGAGGTCTTAATCTCTTCCGGTTTTGATTTCGACAGTCATGTGTCTGAGCTTTTTGAGCTAATGAGAAATCCTAAAATGTGGACAAAACTTTGTTGTTACGAGGATTGGAGGGGATTTCATGTGCGAGAATAGGGAATTGAATAGAAGAGTGATCAGAAGGGGGTTTTCGAGATTGCGAAAGGGGATGAATTTACTGTTTTTGCATTGGTTATAAAGGAGAAGCTGATGATTTGTTATCTATTAGAGGATCAGATTATAGTGGACCATTTTTGTTTCTGAAGAAACCCTTCGGGTTAACAATAGTTGAACAAAGAGAGTTCTCGACCGGAGAAGAGAGCTTCGGAAGTTATTTTGATTTTTGTTATCTGGGTTTTTGAGTATTTTTGTGGTAGTTGATCAGTCTAGTGTTGTAATTGATCTTATCAAGCGGTTGATTTCCTGTGATTTTTAGCGTGGGAAGTGAATTTCAGTAGTATCTGATACCGCCCTTTTGCGGAGTTTCAGTTGAAGGGACCGGTTTGGGTGGTGGTTTTAGCTCTGGAGAAAGTCTTCTGTTGGAGTGACTGAGAAGCTCATGGAGGAATATTGATGCTGGCAATGAACACGGGGACATGGTGCATGGACAGGAGCATAGTTGTTGGTTCGTTCGCTTTCCGGAACAGTGCTGCTGGAAAGTAAGATCAACGATTTCTTCTGTGGAAGGCACTCGTGTTGTGTGTTGCGGAACTCTGTGCAATGTCGCGCTGCTTTCCGTTCCCGCCACCAGGATATGAAAGGAAGGCTAGGAATGATGACGAGGATTTACTAGAAAAGGTTTCAAACTTTCGATCTACTTTCTCATATTGACTTATTTTCCATAATTGGCACACATTCTTTGAGGCGTGGAAATAAATAAAATGTTGACTTCTGCGGTATTGGAATGAGATAATTTCGTAAGTCAATTCACCTGGAAAACTTATTATTCAAATTTGCAATCGTGTCTATAACTAAATATTTCGTTTGAGCACTGTGATTAAATATGTCGTATTGACGATATTCTGTTTAAGATGCGGTGATTTGATTCCCGGACAACTAAGATAACTTTTTATTGTTGGTATTTGAAGTTGATGTATGAGCGAGAGTGAAAAGCTAAAATGGTATTCCTGTATTTTGGATAGTAATTGATTGTGCCAGTTTTTGTTTTACTGTGTCATGTCTGGCTCAGCTGTACTTTCAGGCATCTCCTAATAAGTACTTAGCAACTTTTTTTCCCCCCTAGTAGCACGGCCATCTGTGAAATACCATGTATAGCCAATTGCTTTCCGGTACGTAAATAATTGCTGATTGCTTTATGTAACTTTTTTTTCTTTGCTGTTGAAGATTATAAATTAGATGTTAGGAAATCCAAATTTACGTAGAAAGTTCTTAGTAAATCACTTTTCACCCTAGATACAAGGTGTCGTACACGTATACATCAAGTCTCCCCTGCATTTGTTGTTGGATTTCTTTTGCCAGCATACCACATCTGATGTTGATGATAATATAAGCATATGTTGTGGAGTTAGATGGCAGAAATTCAACTTTAGCTTTTGACATTTATCATCGTATTTGTTGTAGATGTTCCTATGTCGGATAATAATATGACAACTTAACATGTGACCAAATTAAAAGCAGACAAAGTAAAATACGTGGCACAAGGTACTATGATGTTTGACTAACACAATGATGAAGTGAATAATTTTACGGTTTATTGAATCTTTGCCAGATAAATTTTTGAATTTTTTGTTCTTGAGATAGAATGGTTGCTAATGAGTGTTTTGAAAACAACTTCCATACGGAAGAAATTTCCTTACAGCATACCACATGGAGCATTATTGAATGCTCCAGATTTTTCAAAGTATGATTGATTTGTTAGGATTAAATTCTCGAGGTACTTTGATTTGCAACTTGTTAGAGGCTTAAGAATTTATAAACCAATTTAGGACATCTCCTAACAAGCATTTGGTTTTAAAAAGAATTGGTAATTTAAAATGCTACCAGATTAAAGTAGTCTCTCCAAGTTTGGCTTCTTTTATATGATTTAGTTTTTCTCATTAAATGTTCCTATTAGGCCTTTCCAAATATACGTCTCATGCACTACTGTTTATTTAAACGAAGACTAGATCTTTAGAGAGTGGTGAGAGTATGACCGAAACTAAGTGGTGAGAGTATGACGGGAACTGATTTTGTTACACATCTAAACAAAATAAGTTTTTAGGACGATTTGATAGTTTAACATAACATTAGCATATGGGGGATACAAAGAGATACATAGCTCTCTCTCTCTCTCTCTAAATTTTTTTTTCCCCTAACTTTAGTAAAGGGGAATTCAATCTCATGTCTTTGGTACACATCTAACTATTTAACATAAAATTTTATTTATATATAGCTCTCTCTCTCTCTCTCTCTCTCTCTCTCGCATATTTAAAATTCAACTTCATGTTCTTGGCAGAACATGAATGATTTTACCCATTGAACTAATAAATGCCTTCAATTGGACTTATAATATCTTACTTTGGCTGTTCATTACTCGTTAAATAAATAGGTGTCTCAAAATTGGAGAAACTTGAGGAATTTGCTTATGTGTTGGGAATAGGATGGAATGTATTCTTGTGGGTATGGTGCTCCATGGGGATGAGCGTTGGGACAGGGGCAAGTAGCAGCCCATGAGTCAGGGTTAGGGCGGGGGCAGGGGAACCACCCTCCACCCTGATAAACTTATTTTCTCTAAAATTATATAGATATGTTTATCCAATATAACAGTTTACGATGTATGTTAGTTTCGGTTGAATTTGTTGCAAGTAGATTTGTTTTGTGGACCCTTAAATTTTAACCTAGTTTGGATGAAATAAAAATAAAAAAATAAAAAAAAAATAAAAAAAATAAAAATAAAAAAAATTTGAAAAAAATTAAAAAGAGAAGGGAAATCCTGAACCAAAAAAAGAAGCCAAGTTTCTGGAGAGAATTTTTTTTTAATGTTGTGAGGATTAGACTATATGTTTTCGGGCTTATATTTTAAGCCTCTCCAGACCATACGAGTGCACGCCGAGCCCATGCAAACTAAACTGGAGGATTGCCTTTCTCCAGTTTGGAACTTCCGCATATCTTTCTCTTTTACTGTTTTTGTTTGTGTCTCAGTCAATGCTAGTTTTGTATTGAGCTGTAAGCATACGAGGTTTGTAGATTTCCAATTCTTGTGCGCAACCCCCCCCCACAACCAAAAAAAAAAAAAAAATTGTTTCTCTTTCCAAATTTGAGGGCTTTGTTTTGTTTGTTTGCATGTTTTTGTTTTTGTTTTTTGTTTTTTGGGCCAAACAAAAATTTGAGTTGATTGGAATTGCTTTTATCGACATTCCTTTATGTACATGGTGGGGATCCGAGTACACCATCTTATTACCTCTATCTCTCTTGTATTTGGGTTAGTTGTCCTTTTATGTCCTCATTTCCTGATACCTGTGTTTCTACATTTTGAATTTCGGTTAACATGCCAACTGCCATATCCTCTTTGTTGGTAAAAGCAGGTTATATTCATAAACATTATCGCTGAAAACCTGTCCACGGGGTGAGGCCCAATTATTAAAAGGTGCCAAGGATAACTCTGATGGAGCATACTTGGCCTAGTGTTTAACTGCTTGCGCCTGTTTTACATTTCTCTATGCGTGTGATTTTTGGGGTGAGGTGGGGGGAACTTATCAAAATAGGTTGAAAATTATAAAGCCAAATGAAATTGGACAATTTACTTGGGAAGAATGAAAAATTTTGAAGCTTGATGTCTATGGTTCTGATAAAATTGATAAAACCTGATGGTTTTGAAGAGAATTGTGTGGAGAAACACTGGGGGTTTTCTTTCTACCAAATTTTGTAAGAGTCAGATTCGTTCTTTGATTAAGTGTGAAAAATGAAATTTCTGGTATTCCTTTTGCTGAAGTATTTTCAGTTCTATTTGCACTTGATTACTTGCGGTTCATCTTGGGATTTCTTCCTGTTAAGTTCGTAATTTGTGTTTTTTTTCTTCCTTTATAGGATTTTATCATCACCTGTAACTAATATCTACTGAAGTTTGTACATACACACGCATGTATAACTTTGTTTATATATATATATATATATATATATTTTTTTTTTGGGGGTTCCAAAGTCGTTACCATAATCTCACTTTACGATTTGTTTTCCTTGTCATTCAGGAGAAGCTCCGAGAAAAGAAACACAAGAAGGAGAAAAAGGAGAAAGAGAAGAGAGAAGGCAAGGAAAAAAGAGAGAAGGATAGAAGTGATGGAAAGCATCGGGAAAAGAAAGACAAAAAAGAAAAACACAAGGATAGGGACAAGGACAAGGAAAAGGACAAAGAGAAGGACAAGGACAGGGACAAAAAGAAGGATAAGGAGAAGGACGGGGAGAGATCTAAGGAGAAGGACGGGGAGAGATCCAAAGATAGAAGTAAGACCTCAGATGAGAAGAGAATTTCGCGGCAAACTGAGTCTCATGTTGGGGAAAAACTCATTCAGAAAGAGGGCAAACCAAAGGACAATAGTGTTGACAAGAAATTCTCCGGGCAAATCGGAGGTCACAAGGCAGAAAAGCTCAGTCAGAATAGTAGTCTGGATGAAGAGTTCAAATATGTTGAGGAGTTTGGTCGGAGGATTAAAGATCAGTCATCAGGAACTGGGAACCAGTTGGAAAACTTTTCTGGTGCAGACCAGAAAAAAGATGAGGGGATGCTCAGGTTGGTGGTGAAGGATACCAGTAATTTGGCCACAGGCAAGGAGAAGGAGAGGAGAACTGAAGATAGAACGGCCGATGTGCAAGGTACGAGGGATGGCACAAAAGCTGGTGGAAATGCAATGGTTCAGAACGACACTGCGATTGTACAAACTAAACTTGAAGCATTACCTATATCGTTGGACAAGAATGTCGAGCGGAAGATCGAGGGAAACGAAAAGATGAAAGATAGAGAGAGTGATGATATACGGGGGGCTAAAAGCAAGGAGAAAGATAAAGAGAAAAAGAGTCACGGGAAGGATAAAGACAGGGATAAAGAGAAGAAGGAGGATAGAGAGAAGAGAAAGGAGGATAAACAGAAGAAAAAGGAGGAGAAACAGAAGAAAAAGGAAGAGAAGGAGAAGAAAAGGGAGGAGAGAGCAAAAGAGAAAATTCAACTTAAAAACACAGAACTTGATAAATTAAGAACAAGCAACAAAAATGACATTGTTGAAAACCATGCAATCAAAGCTCCCCAACTTCCCAAGGACAACAACAACAAGAACAGTGCTCCTAACGATGTAAATCTGAAGAAGAGGAAGGACATCGAGACGAATGGAGTTTTACATGGTGAGTTCTTTTGCATGACAAGATGATTACTGTTTCTTGAAGTTTTCCTTTAACATATAAGTTTTTTATGGGTCCATTTTATCCCAATAGCGCATGCCGTAACTAATTGGAGTGTTCTTGAATAAGTTTTGCTAATCAGGTCCGAACTCTGATTACTTTCTTGGTTGCTGACGGAAAATGCATTTTTGTTGAATTTTCGTACAGCCCATGAAATTTTGCCTGGTAAGGTGGCAAAGACTGCATCAGCTTCTCACCCTTCAACACAAAATGGAAGGATACTGGAACCCTGCCAGGCTTCTGTCCCTGCATCGGAAAGGAAGGAAGCCTCCAATAATCTCAAGGTGGACAATAAGGAACGTAAGAAAAACGGCATAATAGTACCGCAGCCGTCGTCCGTCTCTCCAATGAAGCCCAAGTCTGCAACAGCAGTTGCCGATCCGACTTCTCAGCAAAAAGTTGCTGTTCCGACTTCTTCGCAAAAAGTTGCTGATCCGCAAAAAGTTGCTGATATTACTTCTGAGCAAAAAGGTGCCGATCCAATTGTTAAAGCATCTGTTAGACCGCCTCATCCAGACTCCAAGTACCTTAGTCAGATTCATTCGGTACCGAAAATGGAGGAATGGTCTGATTACGACGACCACGATTGGCTGTTTAGCAGCGATGCTTCCCGGCCGAAGAGGCCCAAGGTGGAAGCCTCCACAGTTGAGGAGATTCCATTGGTGTGGGCAGAAGCTCAGCAGATAGGATCAGCTGACATCTGTGCTTTGCCATATGTCGTTCCTTATTGATCGGTTATTCAAATGGGCAAAGTCCTAACTCATCTTCTGCGGGCAATACACCTCCATGGAACCACTCGAAGGTATACCTGCACCAGGCCCTTGAGATGGATTTTCTCGATTTCATTCCACATTCTTTTGTTGTTGCACTATGTTGCAGTGAGCATGGTGCCACTGATTGTCATCGAGCTCTCGTAAATCGAATCGAAATCTTGGTCACACCTTGCATAGCACAGCTCCAGGCTCCAGCTCTGCTCCGGTGCTAGATTCAGAGTCGGAGGGGGGGAATTTCCCGCGTGGTATCAAGCCCCACTAATTCATTCAACATGGAAAATTTTCATAAGAGGCAACCGAGTGAGAGTTGTTTTAGGCGAGAGAGAGAGAGAGAGAGAGAGAGAGAGAGAGATGGATAAGCTTTGTGCAATTCGATTTTTCATTTTCGTAGAGCTGAGCTCTTTCTAATTGAGAATATATGAGAAAACTTAGATGTGGTAATTTGCAACTCCACCACAATTTTGATTTGTAACATAGAACTCTTATTTACAAGAAAAAAATGTAAGATAGAGGGAAGAAAAGAAGAAAAAGTAGTGGCATTCATTTATTCACCTCTTTTGTATTTGTTGTCCATAAATCCGATTTGGTCTTCATATAGCAGTCTGGAAAAAAAAAAAAAAAAAGTTTCTGGTTCTCATTTATTCGTGTCTGGTAGTATTTCACTTTTTCTGTGGTTTTCTGGTATTAGGGAATGATATTGATTGGATTTAGATGATTCATTTTGGCAAGGATGAAAATTCTAAAAAATTCTAATTTCAATTTTTTTTAGTATTAATTATGTGATATATGATTTGTCTTCCATATATATATATTTATACGTCATTAAATACTAATTACATCAATTAAAATCAAAAGTATGTTTATCAGTTAAAAGATAATAATTTACATATATAAAAGTTGAAATTAAAGTTGTTTGTAACACAATTAAAAAAAGAGAAAAAACTAATAATCTTACTTGAGTGAATGACCTTTCTGTTGAGATTGTCAGTACACGCGTTAAGAGGTTTTTTTTTTTTTTTTTTGGGCTAGAAAATCTGAATTAAGAGATTGCAAGGCTAAAGTGTATCTTAGTTTTATGAGATCCACGTGCTGTTACTTCTCAGCCATTAAAATGAAGTTTAAGAAGGATTTTGTCGTTACTCCCATTCATGAATTTTTATTTAGAATACCTTTTTGGTAGAATTATATTTAGTATACCTTTGCTCTCTTTCCCTCTCTCTCTCTCTCTCTCGGCTTGTTCTTACAATCTTCTTATGCGAATATTTCTTTTATTAAATTTATAATCTATTTATTTTATTTAATTTATATTTTCAGTCTCTACAACTTGTAGGCCAATAGTAGCTAATTCCAGTCATGATCACCTTCAAGTAGCGGATCTTTTATCAACAACGGTGCTGCATCAACTATTCTCAATTATTGGTATATAGGAACGTCAATATCTGCTGTCTAGGATTTTTTATCCCCCAATAATGTTATACAAATCATTTGAATTTAAAAAATTTAGCCATATAAAAAGTGTTAAATATTTAAAATTTTTAAACAAATTGATGAGTTATCAAAATATTATTGAGTGGATAATCACTGAGATAGGAGAATGAGATAGCAGATATGGGCTCGGAGGATCCTAGCCATTCCTTTAAAATTCCGTTAGAATTGCCCCCATGCAGAAATGATGGAAAAAAGTTTTGGTCTCTCTCCTCTCCAGCAAAGACAAGTCTTTTACTTGGAGAGCTTACCCAAAGAGCTTCACTTACTACAGTTGGCCTCTTCCTTTAAAAATAATCCCTTTAGCAAATAGCTCACTTTGTCCTCGTGCATTTTAGGAAGCGGAAGCTCAAGCTATCTCTGTCAGTCTCTCATGGACTTGTGATGTTGGTCTAAATCTCCGATCTCTGAATAGTTTAAACTTTGAATAATTCTTCTTTGCTTACGTTTGATTTACCGGTTAGAGATGAAATTTTTAAGTTGGATTGGTTGACTTTTCAAAAACTAGTTATAAATTTTATTAACTTTTCATAAAAAAAATAAAAATTGAGATTAAAAAATATAATTTAATTAGAGTTAAACATGAACGTCAAACGAAGCTGCTTCTTGTAATAAGTTTGAACCTTATTATTAGATGTGTCATGTGTAATTCGTCTTCTACGTTATGTCATGTGTGTCGGGAAACTAATAGAACTGCCCATTCCTTAGCATCTTATGCTCTTAATATAATGATAAGCTTGTTTGGTTAGAGGATTCACCTCTATTATATAAGCTGTTATTGTATCATATGCTTCATGTTTGTTATGATAAATTCTATAATTTGAAACAAAAAAAAAAAAAGGAATTTTATCTATTGAAACAATTCTAATTCTCATGTAGTTGATAAATTTTTTTAAGGGCTTTAATTTTTTTGTTTAATAGCTGAAAAATGAGATGTATGTTAGTCTTTCTCATTGTTGTAATACATTTACTGTTCTGGATACTGAGGAGAACTTGTAAATTCAAGACCCCTATATATATATATATATATATTTTAAAGGGTAAGATGAATCATTTAGATTATTTAAATCTCCTTTTTTTTTTGTTGCTTTTTATTGCTGGATAAAATGGATTGGAATGTGAACAATGCTATGTGATTATTTTCTTTTTGTTAAAAATGAAATTGGTTTTTCTCGTTTTGTTTATTAACATTTTAGAAAAGCCGTGACCTTAGGGATGGTGCACGCGACGGGTTGGGGATTGTTTTCCCATCCCCAGCCCCAGCCCTCAGAACCATTTACATCCCCACTCACATCCCTATTCACGAAGAGACTCTCTGTTCAGGGAGCTTTTCCCATATCTGTCTCATTCTCATTTAATATAATTATGCATTTAAAAATTTCACAACTTAGAACCAAAAATTAATTTAAATTTTACCGACCAAAATCAAATGTTCCAAAAAAAAAAAAGTATTTGCCCGTCCTTAGGGGTGGCAATTCGTGTCACGTGTCGGGTTCGTGGCGTGTTAGAGCCGTGTCGATTTTTTTTCTCCGACCCGAACACGACCCGCGACACGAACACGAAACGAAACCGCAACACGAACACGATACGAACCCGTCACGGGTTGACACGACACGAACCGAAATTGACCCGCGACACGAAATTGACCCGCAACACGAAATTGATCCGCGACACAAAATTGACCCGCGACACGAAATTGACCCGCAACACGAAATTGACACGAAATTAACACGAAATTTGACCCGAAATTGACACGAAATTGACACGCGACCCGAACTTGATCCGAAATTGACTCGAAAAAGTGACACGAAATTGACCAAAAAAAAAAAAAAAAAGGGTCCGACACGAACACGACCCGTTTTTTTTTTTTTTTTTTGTGTCAAGTTTTCCCAACCCGAACACGACCCGCCCCCTATTTTTCCCAACCCGAACCCGCGAAATTCGTGTCGTTTTCGAGTCGTGTCGTTGTATCGCGACCCGTATTGCCACCCCTACCCGTCCTCATATTTAGGTAAAAGGCTTCATCCACATCCCCGTCCTCATCCCAAAATATTGTTCCCCCATCTTGGCCCATTTGGATTGAAGTCCTGCGTGAAATATTACCATTCCAATACCTGATCCCCAGTTTGTCACCATTCCTGACCCGGAGCAATCCAAACCTCGACCTAAGGATGAAAATATCGGCTTTGGTGGAAATATCAATAGTATTATTTTATAGAAATTTTGGAGGTATTATCAATATCAGTGGAAATATCAGAAAAAATTATAGAAATAAAGGCAATTTGCTTTAAAATATATTCATAATATTTTAGGATAGTATAAATATTAAAAAGATACATAATTACACAAGTTTACCATATGAAGCATCTTATGTCTTACATATCTTAATATGAAAAGGAAGTCTAATGAGGTTTAAATATGGTTGTGATGTCTTTCTAATTCAAATAATATTGGTGACATGACTTAGTATATTCTCTTGTCTTTCATTTACTCTTTTTTTTTAATTTCTTTTTATTTTTAGGAAAATTATAGCATGCTAAAAAAGATTAAAAATGACAAAATCCAAAATTTCCAACCAAAATTTTCTATATTTCTCTGAAATTTCTAGTCTTTGTAGAAATTGCACAAAGTCTCTCTGATCTCAATATATTTACTGAATTTTCCAATGTTTCCCTGATTTTAAACATATATATATATATATATATATATTTTTTTTTTTTTTTTGAGACCCTTCCAATAGGAAATTTTCGGTGGAAATTTCAAAATATTGTGGATATATATGCAACCATGCCTCGACCTTACAGGCCAACCCTGAGCCTGTCACCGCTCTAGTCCTGGACCGACTATTCTCAGACCATGTTCGACCCAATCCTGTTCTGAGTTGGTCACTTTCCCAGTACCAAGCCGATTGTCAGCATGACCAGCCCACCCTGGACCTCTAGCCGATCCTACCCTAGGCTCGGGCTGGCCTTACCCTGACCATGACTTTGATCTATATAAAATAATACAGTATGTTACACTAAAATATACCGAATTAGATTATACAACATAGATTGTATTAATTTACTATTCGTATTAACTTACGTAAATGATATTATTCAAATAATATATTTATATAGAATAAAATAGTATGATACTCTTATACGATATACCAAACATGTCTTTGACGGACAGAATTCAAAACAAGCACAGATTCAATTGGAGGTGGAATTTTCCCAACCAAACAAGTTAATAATGATGTGAAAGCCAACCTAGCAAATTTATGAGTAGTCTCATTAGTTTCTGTACAAATAGGACTTAATTCCAACCCCACCAAAAATAGTGAACTAAATATCTAGTATGGAATAATTAAAAAAGAGACATATACCTAAGACCTAACATCTAGTATGGAATATTTAATATGAAATAAAGATTTAATCAAACTCAGCCAACACCTTGCATCACCTTTTGCATAAGGCTTTTTTTTTTTTTTTTGGGAGGATCAATGTGGACAGCTTTAATGAGACCTATTTAATTAGATCCGTTGATTTAGTGGTAAGTCAAAAACAAACATATATGCGTGTGTATATATATGTATTTTATTCATTATCCTGTTTCAATTTGGTTAAGTTGATTGTTAGTTGTTTCTAGTCAAATCAAGATCTGATATTTCAGATTTTCTATTTTATTGACTGTTTCCCTAATAATGCCATGCCACATCATCTGAATTTAAGGATTTAATCATAAAAAGAATAAATATTTAAAACTTTTAAACAAATTAATGACTTGTCAAAAATCTATTAAGAAGACAGTCTTTGAGACATGAAAATGATGTAACAGATCTGGACTCGTTTCTAGTCATGCCAAATGGAAAGCCACCCCTTCAAAATTTCAGTCCACACAAACACTAGATTTTTTATCGTGTCACATGTAGAATGCCGTCACCAAAAAAGAACTTGCTTCCATCTATATTAATGACGTACTAACTTAAATACTTTCCTATAATTTTTTAAAAAGGTATTATTTTAGTAAATTTGATCTTCGTAAAAACTTTTTTCTTCTAGTTTCTTTGTTAAAATTATTTTCTCAAATATGTCTCATTTAAAAAGAAAAAGAAAAATGCGTTCGAATAAAATGCATAAGAAATTTAACAAGCTAAAGGCAATGGCACGTGCTTTTCACTAGTTTTTGAAGTGGTGCTTATAAAGGAGTGAAGACATTGATCCCTTTTTGATTGGGGGAAAAAAGGAAGAGATGTTTTAAAATAAAAAAAAAAAAAAAAACTGGAGTCTTGCTTAAATTAATATTGTCGGTCGTGCTTAAATTAATATTAATTAATATTGACTGCATTTTTCAGGGATCAGAACCTCTATAGAGAGTAAGTTATTATGCAACTCTAATCTAATGTCCCTCCAATATATACAAAAACTGTAAAACCCTTGCCTTATGAACCAGGGAAAATATAACTATGAATCTTCAAGCTTTATTTAACTTTTTTATTTTATTTTATTAATGACTGGTACAAAAAATGCGTTACCAATTCTATGTAGTGATGAACTTTTAAGTTTTTACTGAGTTTTACTAAATTTATATATTTTTATTGTACGATTACGATAGGATCTAACAGTTAAAATTATACAATACATAATGATAAATCATCTCATGATAACTCGATCTTTTAAGTGTATTTTTTTTTGGGTGTTCGGTTTCGAAACTCGGTACACTCTTTGCTCTTAAGCCTTTCAGTCAAATTTAATAGTGAAACCTTTTGTTTACTAAGACAAGAATTTTTGGCTCCGTCACTGTTACCGTGTTGAAGTTAATAATGGAAGCACATTACATGAGAGTGAGAAAGAGGCCGTAGTGGGAGATACGTCACCGAGATCAAGGACCACAGCAAGAAGAGTCGCGTTTGGTTTGGCACCTTTTGATCTACTTCTTTTGCTACAGAATTATCAACTAGAATTCTATATATTTTTTTAAAATTCTTTTTACTTTTTATGAATAGAATAAGGTATCAAATGTTTTACGCTTTTTTTAATGGGATATACCACAACTCATAAATACCAAATAAATATTGCATATGGTCTGTAGAGAGAGAGAGAGAGAGAGAGAGAGAGAGGCGATTTTAATTCGAAGGTGAGAAACTGAAGAAAGTGATCCAACGCACCAAAATAAAGAGATTTTTTTTTTTTTTGGTCCTAAGGTACCTATCGGTCCAATGAGAGCTAGCCAGTCATGTTAGAGTATGTTAAAATTTAATACAAACCTTTTTCAAAAAAAAAAAAAAAAACATACCTTTTAATATTGGGGAAGTCTGTGATAAAACCTCATTTATATACCCTATCAGTAGAGTTCATTTTTAAATCTTTAAAATGTAATCGAATGGTTAAAATGTTGTTTGTGTATAATAATTATAATACACTTTACCTCACATTAGTATATACTAAGAAATTAAAAAATAATAATAAAAAAAGAAATTTAAAAAAACCAATCTTTAGTTGGTGGTGGGCGCCGCCCTCCCCGATGCCGACGACGAGCCCACCCTAGTGACGCCGGTAACGGACTCCCCTCCCCCAACCAAATATGTGCTCCCCACCCCCGACGCCGATGAAGAGGCCCCTCCTCGACGCTGACGACGGACTCTCCCCTCTTGCGTCTACCCAATCCCCCCCCCCACCCCTAAACGTGAGATCTGCACGCCCTCCACCTCGACACCGGCGACGAGCTCCCCCCCTCTCCCCCACCCAAACAGATCTGCGATCCCCCCTTTGCCCAAGCAAGATCTGTTCCCCTCCCCACGCAAGCCGCCAATCCAAAAACCAGTGACAAGCCCCCCGCTCCCGACGCTGTCAACTGTAAACGATGTTAGTTTTTTTTTTTTAAATTTTATAATTTATTAGTCTATATTAATACAAGATAAGGTACATTATAATTATTATACACAAATAATATTATAGCCGTTCGATTATATCTTAACAGTTTAAAAATAAATTATACCGATAGAATATATAAATGAGATTCTATCGCAGCCTCTCCCTTTCATATTTTACTGTATAATTATAAATACACATGTTTAGTCTCATGCATATCCGTTAGCCTTTACACTACGGTACTTGTACTAATTTTTTTTTTTTTTTTATCAATATAACAGTCAAATAGTTTTATTATGTTATTTTCATAAATAATAGTACAATGTTATGTATAAATTTACATAAAAAGTATACACATGAATTAGTAGTTATATGTATTTAAATTCAAAATTTCATTTGTTCAGCAAAAAAGAAAAAAGAAAAAAAAAGAGAAAAAAATCCATCTGTTAGATCTGTACGATTCTTCAACGTAAGACTAATATTATGTATATTATAAAGATATTTCATATATTAATACCGCACCGACGAGTTAGATGAAACTAGAATAAACTCTTATCAAGTTTTGAAACGTAATAGGTTAAGGACCTCAGAGAAGTAGACTTACACTTCAAAATAAATAATGTTACAAAAAACTAGTAATTGATGTTTTGATCGTTACATTAATTTTTTAATAGGTTATTTGTAACAATTTGAAACTATACGATGTAAATTTTTAACATGAACACTCATAGATTATACTGTTAAAAAATTATTCGCAAGATTAATTACAATTTATGATATAGATATTACATAAATAAGAGATCTGATTAGAAATTTTCTTTTTATAATAGGATATGCTCAATATTAAATATGATCAATATCATGTCATAATGGGGGGGAAAAAAAAAAACCCACTTAAACTAAAGAAACTTGATTAAAATCCGATAGGTAAAAACAATACCTTACTCGTAAATAATTATTTTCATATTACAAGTTCACTCTTCAAATGCGTCCTTATAGTCAGACGCATCTTGTTGAATAAAAATAACAGTCAATGTCCTTTCTCTGATTCTCAATATTTACAAAGAAATTTCGAAGTCAAATGGAAAGAGTCTAGTACACTACTTTTACTTGAAAAAATGGATTCTGTTTCATATATATTGCTTTGGATCCAATGCTGCATTGTCTATTGACCGAACGTGACATCTGACTAATAAAAATTAGTGAATATCGAATATGAAGACATCTTGTAAGGGAAAAAAAAAAAAAAAAGAAAGAAAGATATCCTTATTGTCAAGACCCATTGATGATATGTGCGTGCATTTATATAGAGACGAGCTTCTATTTGACACCCTTACAAAACATCATTGTAAAGTTTTTACGGGAGATTATAATAATAAGGTGATTTTGATGAAACAATTTTAATAGTACTTGTCACGTAATATTATGTAACAAGTTTTTAAATAAAAAATTATAACTTTGGGATGCATACGCCCATTTGACGAGACGTTTCCTAGGTATGTACATACATTTTGATCTCATTAAAAAAAAAAAAAAAAGTTGTTCCCTTGCTTGGGTTGATATAGATCTGAAAATAGTGGGACAAGTTTTAGGCAGGTGAGAACTTTTAATGCTATGGCTCAATCGAGCTGACTAACCGTTTTCATTACACCTTTCAAGTGCAAACTCACACGTATTTATGTCCCATTTATTAAATCCCACCGGCCCATCAAGACCACTCTTCATAATAAGTCACTCTTTTTGACCCTCTTCCACAACACAAAACAGAACAATTTTTTTTTTTGTCTTCCTCGTGTCACCAAAAATTCCATCACCATGGTTTTGCCAAGTGATGATCAAGAAAGAGGTAGCTTGGTCTATGGCCACAAGCTGTCCTCGGTCGGGCCGGGCCGGGCCAGCGGGTCGGATCGTGTCCACAACCTTGGTGGCTTGGACTTGGCCATGAAGCTCCACTACCTTAGAGGAGTCTACTTTTTAAGTAGCCAAGCAATTGAGGGACTGACCAATATGAAGATCAAGGAGACCATGTTCTATTGGCTCAATGAGTACTTCCACACGTGTGGCCGGTTCCGGCGGTCGGACTCGGGTCGGCCCTTCGTCAAGTGCAACGACTGCGGGGCGAGGTTCATCGAGGCTTGGTGTGACAAGACCATTGGGGAGTGGCTGGAGATGGAGAATTGGCCTTCCCTTCAGAAGTTGCTTGCTTCTCAACAAGTCATTGGACCTGAACTCTCTTTCTCTCCCCCAATTCTATTCCAGGTACGTTTTCTATGTGGCGAGTTATAACCTAGAAAATATAATAGGATTTCTAAAAAGACCGTGTAATATGTAACAGAAAATTTATTTTCTATTATAGTGTAGGACCAGTCTTTTATAAAGAAACATAGAGAAATTCTATGTTATAGGAAAAAAAAAAATATTCATGTTTCCAAAAAAAGAAAATATACCATAACAATTTTATATAAGTGTAATAGTTTTATGTCAGAAATAGTAGAGTATGTCTTTGTTTCCTCAAAAAAATCGGTCCTACACTATATTATATAACAGAATTTAATTTATGTGCTAATAATTTTATATAAGTTTGAGAATATGATGTAAGAATAAAATATTTTATCGTTACATATATATATATTTAAAGTCAATATCATATAAAATAAATGACATCAGTTTGTTAAGTACCTTATAGCTAGCTTTTGTGTACTTGTTATATTTAAGACCAGTTATTTGTGAAGGATTGTAACTTTTGTGTGTGTGTGTGTGTGTGTGTGTATAGATCTTCTGGTTTATTAGTCAAAATATAGTCATACATAGCAATTAAAATATAAAAACAGTGTTTTTCTTTAGTTCAGATTTTGCTGCTTTGCTAGTCATGTCATCTTTCAATTATCAAGATGAGAAAGGAAATCCAAGAATCAGAATATCCAAAGGAGATCTAAGAATCAGAATATCCTTATCAGATTAGGGCAAGTTGTGTTTCATTTTTCGCCGAAAGGTTCAAGAACGCTGGATCTAGTGGTATCGGGAGTTTGGTTAATGTTCGATTTTAGGGAGGTTGTAAGTTTAATCTCGCAGTAGATATAAGATAAAATAAAAACTAATTTAGAAAGGAAAAAAAATATCTGTGGTTTTTCTGGATTAAAAACAATCACTTCTTCTTCTCTCTCTTTTTTGGCTCGGAAAATAACTCCCTAAAAAGATTAGAGACGAAACAAGTAATTTACCTTATTTTTTCTTTATGTTATTTTACAATAATTATTTTAAATGTCATTAATAACAATAAAAAGCATTACGATAACTGTTGGTAATTACAATAATTATTTAAAAATCCGTACACGGTATTGACTAAAAATAAATCAAAATGAATCATATTTCTGAAATCCACACACACACACACACACACACACACACACACACACACACACATATATATATATATATATATATAAATACATATGGGTGCTATGGACAAAATTAACTATTGACATGAAGGACAAACTTCTTTTCTTTCCCGAGTATATTGATTAGTTTGAACGGTTTCACGGTGAAAGGGCAATATCTTTTTTTTTAAAACAATTTTAGATTTTTTAATTATTTTTTTATAGCCATTTCGACAACTAGTTAAGACATGGTTTTTAGGTGAGTAAGACTTTTTTTTTTTTTTGCTACATGGTTAGTACAGTGCGATGTAAATTTTCTCGTAATACAGTAAGAATTATAAATTTTCTCGTAATTTTAAGCAAGAAACATTTACACTTGTGGACTTAAGTTATTGCAATTATGGCTTTCGACCTTCGAATGCTATTATTTACATTCCTTGCATTTATCCTCATTTATATTTTCACCTTTGAAAGACACAATGACATTAATAAAATAATTATAATGAGCCGACATGGCTCGATGACATAAATGTTAACCATTGAACACCTGCTTTTCTGGCCATGAAATTCAACAAATCTTGAGATGGGATGTCTTCATCGTACAGTCCTACACTACATATATATATATATATATATATATGTATGTATATTCACATTTATCTTTTATATATATATATATATATATATTTTTACATACAAAAACTCAGTTATGACTAGTCAAATTATATTAGAATTGTACGATAATCTCATATCAGAATAAGAAAATTATGAAGATTTAATAAAACTTGATAGAGATATAATAAATCAAAACTATATTTTTATGATAGGATTTTTTCCCCCTTCTTTTAATACATGGCCACTAAATTCTCCTTTTCAAAAGAGAAATCATGTTCTAAAGTAAACAAATTTTTTTTTTTTTTTTTTTTTCCGATTTCATGGTTCATGACTCTCACTTATTATAAAAAAAATTAAAACACTCTTACAATTTGAATATGAAATCTCCTACTCAAATTCATTCCCTTCCACTCGATGAGCTACCCCTAGCGAGGTCAAACTAGAAATTGTTATTCATATTAGTGATCAGTACTATAATGAATAAAAAATGAAAGTAATCGACCCATATCTAATTATTTATAATGATAATTATCATCACCAATAGGAGTAAGTAACTTCCATGGCTGATTATTAATAGAATTGCAATATAGATATATCAAGTCTATAATAAGAAAAAAGTAGTTGTATAATTAATGAATTTTAGCCATGACCATTCGTCTCCTTTGACATTTTCCTCTCTTCATTTAATTCCTCCTCAGGTAACACATTTCAGATGTGGAGGAATTTCAATGGGCCTTAGTTGGGCCCATGTCTTGGGAGATGCTTTCTCAGCTGCCGATTTCATGAACAAATGGGCTCAAGTTGTGGGCCACATTCAGTCCAACGGCCCACCCAAGATCACAACATTGCCATCATCACCAAACACAGAGCAAGAAGAAAACTTGGTTGAAACCCCAACAACAATGCTCAACAAAGAAGTACCACTTTCCCTTAACCGGGTCGACCCGGTTGGAGACCATTGGGTCACTACCAACAACCTCAAAATGGAAACTTTTTCCTTCCCCATTTCTCCCTCCCAAATTGCCAACTTGAGAGTCAAGTTTGTGGGACCATTTTTTGAGTCACTTTGTGCCCTAATTTGGCAATCCATAGCCAAACTAAGGCAAGAATCGGAACCGAAAACCGTGACAATTTGCAAGCACAATGCCAAGAGAACCAAAGGGGTTATAACCAACAGTCAAGTTATAAGCACAGCCAAGGCAGATTTCTCAATAATGGAGGCAGATCCTAAGAAATTGGCCACATTACTTGCTGATCAAGCGACCAATGAAACGACCGAGATCGAGGAAGCAATAGAGAGAGATCAAGGCGTGTCGGATTTCATTGTCTACGGAGCAAATTTGACGTTCGTTGATTGGCAAGAGGTTAATTTCTATGGACTTGAATTACAAGGATATAAGCCAGACTTTGTGACATATAGTATTCAAGGCATTGGTGACAATGGTGCAGTTTTGGTGCTTCCGGGGTCCAATCATTTCGGAAAAGGCGGGGAAAAGGGAAGGTTGGTGACCGTGATTTTGCCGGAAAATGAAATTTTCGGGCTCAAATCTGAGTTGAAGAAGATTGGTTTGTTGCTTGAGAGTAGTATTGAGTGAAGAAGAAATAAAGTCATGTCAAAAAAGGTGATAGTGGCACAAATGTGATGGAAAGTGTTACATATATGCATGCTTTATTTTTTTATTTTTTTTTATTTTTTGCTTTGTTTAAGGGTGAGGACAGTGTTTTATAACTAGAGTCAGTTGTCTTTGATGGAGCCTATATATCAATAAATGTTTTTTTTTTTTTAATCATTTTGCTTTGTTTTGATGAAGCTTAAAATTGCATTGTATTAACAGTTCAATGTCTTGCAGCAATCTGACATGATGCAGTACAAAACAAAGAAATTAACGTGGCGAGCCAAACGCAAATTTTTTTGGTTGGAAAAAAGGAGAAGGAAAAGGAAAAAGAAAAAAAAAAAAAAAAAAAAGAGAGAAAGAATTACTGTTATTGTCTTTAATGTTTATGATATTTCAGAAATATCTCTTTGAAGACATTTTATGTGGTGAACACCCTACAGATCATGTATTCGTAATTTGTCAGCCTATCAAACTCGCAACCTAACTTTGTAGGGTAGCGAAAAATAAACAAATAAAGTCACTCTCATATTGCATAGAGCTGCAGCTTTCAAATATTTCCTAAATTTCTTGGACAAACTTTTTAATGTCTGATTTGTTAATATGCATGTTAAAAATTTATAATGCGCGCTATAAAATTGATTTCAGTCATAAATTAGATAGTGTAAAAATTTATTTAACAACTATAACAATAACACTGATCGATAAGGTTAAAGTATAATTTATAGTAGGGATGACAATTTTCCTCGTTAACCTGTTAACCCAATCTAAACAATTTTAGATTATAAATGGGTTAAAAGTTTAACCTGTCACGAGTTAAAAGTTTAATCCGTCACAGGCGAGGACCAACCCAATTCCCCATTTACCTGTCTCATTTAATTATATATAAGATTTACATTATAGATATTATACAAAGTGTTTTGTAATATATATGATTTTGTGCATTATATTTTAGCATTTTTGTTATATGGAAAATTGAATACTATACTTTTGATTTATTTTAACTTAAAGTCTCATATTTTTGCATTTTAGTTTTTAATTTTCATATGATGAAAATAGATAATTGGGTTGACGGGGCACCCTTCAAGTACCCCGAACATGAGACGGGTAAAACCTGTTCCAACCTTGCCAATTTAAACGGGTTACAGAACGAGTATGGAAAGTGTTTTTATTCACGGATTATGTTAGCGAGAAGACCACCTCACCCTGAATCCGTCCCATTACCATCCCTAGTTTCTATAATAAATTTTGCTTTTTTTTTTTTTTTCCTCTTTATTAGTAACTATAGAATAGTCTTTTAATTCTTTACTATAGGGATATGGTATATAAATTCTTTTTATTATTTTGTTAACCTCCATTTTCTTTTTTCTTTCAATGTTTTTACATTGGAAAATGTCGTAGAACATTGTTAGCAAAGTCAAAAGTTGCAGAATAGTTTGTAACGTATCCACCTCTTTTTCGTTCTATCCCTTTCTTTCTTTCTTTTTTTTTTTTTTATTTCTATTTTTCCCAAGGTTGGTGTAAGGATTGAAGCCTATTTCTCATCAAGTGTAAAATGAACCGATATACGTAATTCTTAAATGGCTTTTTGGTTGAAAACTCAAAAATCTCCTCCGCATCTTTCAACTTACAAAATTTACCTTTTTATGCATATTGGTTTTATTTTATTATTATTATTATTATTTTTTTTTTTTTTTGTTGATAAGAATGCATATTGGTATGACTTGTTTCGTCCGCTAATGTGCACGTAATAAGAGAAATGTTTGAGCGCCAAAATTACAATTTAATTATGGAAATGTTGATTGAGGAGTTTTGTTCCATTTGAATTTAGTGCAGTAAACGAGACAACCTCATTTTTTGGTGATCAAATTTGAAATTAATCCCAAAAAAAAAAAAATTCTTTTTCCTATTAAAAAAAAATCTTTCCTTTCTTCTTTGGACGTGTTCTTGGTCGAGATACAAGAAGTTTGATTTTGCAAATACATAAGATAGTCAACAATTGGTTAATACTTTGATGTAACAAATTTGGCATTTCAAATATAACATATGGACCTTAAAAAAACCATATGAAACTTGGAGTGTTGCTAAAGTTTCGGAAGATTAATGTGTTTGTCGGCCTTCACTTAATGATGAAAATATTGGTATCCGTGTGAATACTCTAGTTTTACGGAAATTTCAAAGAAAATATCGATATTGGTAAAATATTGATGAAAGTTATAGGAATTACATAAATTAGTTGCTAATCAAGCAACCGAAGAAACGACTAGAGAAAGATCAAGGCATATCGGATTTCATTGTTTATGGAGCAAATTTGACGTTTGTTGATTGGGAGGAGGCTATTTTCTAGGGACTTGAATTGCAAGGACATAAACCCGATTTTGCGACATATAGTATTCAGGGCATTGTTGACAATGGTACGATTTTGGTGCTTCCGGGGTTCAATCCTTTCAGGAAAGGTCGGGAAAAGGGAATGTTGATGACCGCGATATTGCCGGAAAATGAAATTTCTGGGCTCAAATCTGAGTTGAAGAAGAATGGTTTGTTGCTTGAGAGTAGTATTGAGTGAAAAAGAAATAAAGTCATGTCAAAAAGGTGATAGTGGTGGCTCAAATGTGATGGAAAGTGCTACATATTTTTATTTTTCATGGATTTATTTTTTTTTTTCTCTTTGTTTAATGGTGAGGACAGCGACGTTGTAACTAGAGTGAGTTGTCTTTAATGGAGCCTATGCATAACATGTTTAATAAACGTTTTTTTTTATTTTTATTTTTTTTTTATGAAGCTTAAAAGTGCAAAGGAAAACGAATAGTTACTGTTATTGTCTTACATGTTTATGATATTTCATAAATATCTCTTTGAAGACACTTTAAATCTCCTACAGATTATATACCTTCTCAATTTGTCAGCCTATCCTCGCATGTGACGCAACCTAACTTTGTACGGAAGAGAAAAATAAACAAATAAAGTCACTTTCATCTTGCATATACGGCTTCAGCTTTCATAAAATAGGCCCGCAAAGATTTCTTTAATATTTTGGTTTAATTTTTTAACAATATTATCTATAAATATTTATGTGTTAAAAAATTTATAACTCACGATATAAATTATATCTAGTTATAGATTATACTGTTAAAAAGTTAATTTAGTAGCTAAAATAATAACATGTATGGTAGATTAAATATATTATATACTATAAGTTTTGTTGTTTTCTTTTATTAGCATTGATAGATTAGTCTTTTAATCCTTTACATATAGGGATATGGTATGTAAACTCTTTGATTAGTTTATTTATCATAATATAATATCTGTATTAATACAAATCCAAACCTCTTTCTTTTTTTTTTTTTTTTTTCCTTGAATATTTTACATTGGATAATCTCGTAGAACATTGTTAGCAAAGTCAAAAGTTAGATGCATAGTTTGTAGCATATCTACCTCTATTTCGTTTTAACGCCGTTTTCCTAAGGTTGGTTTTAATGATTGAAATATTGAATCCTATTTTTCATCAACTGGATGAACCAATACGTAATTCTCATTAGGCTTTTTGGTTGAAAACTCAAAAATCTCCGCTGCATCTTTCAAAGTACAAAATTTTCCTCTCTATGCCGATCATTGGTGTGGACAAATTTCGTCCACTAGTATGCCCGTAATTAGAGAAACGTAGAGAGTGACGAAAGTATCAAAATTACAATTTAATATGATTACGTGAGTGACGAGTTTTGTTTCATTTTTTAAATTATTGTAGTGCACGAAATGAAATGACATCAATTTTTTCGTGATCGAATTTGAAATGAATCCTCAAAAAACTAAATTTGAAAAAAAAAAAAAAAAAACTTTTATTTTCTTCTTTGAACGTATCCTTGGTTGAGGTTTTTAGATAGTCAAATAAGGTTAATACTTTGATGCAAGAATTTTAAATATACGATATGTGTTAAAAATAAATAAATAAAATAAAACATACGGAACTTAGTTAAAGTTTCAGAAGATCAATTTGTTTTGAGGCCATTCACTTAAGGATTAAAATATAGGTATCAATCGGAAAACTCCAGCTTTACCAAAATTTCTAAGAAAATGTTGCGAGGTAGAAATATCTAAGAAAATTACAAAAATTTGCTTTAAAACATATTTATGATATTTAAGGACTAGAAAAATTTAAACAAGAGACATAAATAAAATAGTTTCATAAAAAATGGTTCATAAACATTTACATATCTCTATATCATAGGAAGTGTTATGAGACTCAAATATAATTGGAATTCCATCTTGATCCAAGTAATACTATTATGATATGCTATTGAACTTCTTTGATTCTTTTTCTTTTTTCTATTTTTTTAAAAGGAAAATCTTATATTCTTTTTGAAAAATAGATTACTAAGGGACAAAAATCAATTATGTATGCTAGAAAATTTTGATTCAAAAAATAATAAAAAGACATTAAGAGCCCAAAATTTGCCAGAAATTATATTATTGCCATATTTCTACGAAATTTTTTTTCGATATTTCCTAAAACATTATACAAATTGCACTCCATATTTACTGAAACCGAATAACACTACATACTTACCGAAAATGATTTTTGTTTACTGATATTTATCGAAATTTTGCCCATATTTTAACAGAAAAAAATCTTATAGCTAAAAGATATTTTGCCACCTCCCAAAAACCAAAAAATTCCTAAATTTCAGTGAAAATTTTGACTATGCATTTACCCAAGGGCTAACTTTTTCTTTTTTTCCTAATAAAGTATCTAAACTACACAATTTTTTTACACTTCTCAAGAATCGAACTTTGGATTTACCGGACCTAAATTGTTAATCCGCTTTCCCTCTCCAACTGGGCTAGCCACAATGGCTTCCATTTGAATTACCGGTTGAAGTTGAAGTTGATTGATTTTTAAAAAAATTAGTAATAATTTTTATTGATTTTTTAAAAAAGATAAAAAGCCAATTATAAAAATACAGTTTAATTGAAATTAAAATAAAGCACTAAACATATTTAATGTAGGAAAATGACTCCATCTTAGATCCCAAAAGGCAAAAGTGCCCACGGTTTGCGTTGGCATGATATGGGCATGATCTGCAATTAACACAATGAGCAATGATCTCTTCTCGCCACATCTAAGAAACTAGAGAGAGACCTCAATCATGTCTCTGCTAGTCGTCGTATACACTTTCTTACATTCAAATATGAAAAGAAGAAAAAAGTGAACTAAATTGTCCCTTTATTTCAATGTACGTACCAAACAATTAATGAGGACGTGTGGACGTGTTTCGGGTCAAATTTGAAAATAATGTTTTCAAAAAAAAAAAAATTTTGTCCTTTTTTTCCCTAATTTTACTATTATTTTTTTAAATATTTTCAAAAAACTCAATCTTTAAATATTTATAATTTTATCATTTTAAATCAAAATGAGATTATTATTATTATTTTTTCAAAATGCATATAATTTCGAACGGAACGAAACAAAATCTATATTACTCTTTTTTTTTCTAAACAAGTTTTAAGTTTTTGTACTTTTTCACTCCAAATAATTCATTATCACCAAACCAATATTTCTAAATCTCAAATCATATCTAAATGTGATCCCAAACGGTCCTTGAGACTAGCGTAGCATGTGTTTCAGATATAGGTTTTTAAAAACTGTTTTTAAAAATATTCTACTAATATTTGGAAAAGAAAGAAAAATGAAATATAATGTGGTGTTTAAAATAGTAACTAAAACCTTTTTAATATCTTTTCCGAAGAAAAAGAAAACTTTTTAAATCTATATTCCAAACATAGGATTAAGGATATGTTTGATAGGAAAGTTTGGTAAGAAGAGAATGGCAGATCACCTAGATGAGAAAAATAAGAAAAGATAGAAAGGTCATTTCTCTTAGAGTACTGTTAGGACACAAACTCTAATTATAACTTTTTGAGTACCAACTCACATGTCATATTTTCATTGGTAGATGCAATCAATTGATGTGTCAATACTTTAAACACTTACCTATAAAAGAATGACAATTCATAAACCACATAAATTAGTACTCAAAAGTTGATATTAGAGTTGGTGTCTCTAGCACTTTTCTTTCTCTTATGATGTTTAGTATGCAATCCTTTCAACAATATCTATAATTTAGGAGATATCAAAATTAGGGTGTTTTGAAGGCTTTGCAGTCCCTCTCCTATTTCACTTCCTTCATCTTTTCTCTATTACCAAATAACTATTAACGTCAAAATCCTTATACTAATCCCGTCATCCTTCTCCCTAGTTCAACTTTTATTTCCTATCATACACACCCTAAAGCACTCGAGTACTACTCATTCTTTAAATATTTAAACGAATTGGCACCAAAAGGAAAGCCATAATTCTAATCACCAAATTCGCTTAAACCTTGATGCGAATGAATCTCCATCGACAATCTCGAAATAGAATTAGAAGAGGGCAAATTCATCAAAAAAGGAAAAAAAAAATTTTGGAATATAAAATTGGTATTAGTATGCTTTTGGCTAAATTTTGGTATATCCAAGCACCATTTTTTTTAAAAAGTTATTTGTCCAAATTGAAAACACACGCATATATATATATATATATATATATATAACTAATTCTATATTAAAAGCACGAATCACTGCTCTATAATGATTTCATCTTTTGATCTGGGACTGTCACATGATAGCTCCATCATCTGTCATGTACAGATCCTTCAATTATCATTTTTTTTTTAACTTTATTTTATTTGTCTATTTTCCGCACGTGTTTGTTAACTAGTACATATAAACGGGATAACTTCATCTCGATATAAAAACGAGAGGCATCCATTTCCAATACCATACAAATATGTGCCTAAAAGGAGCTTGAAGAGGCACTTATTTAATAAAATATATAGTCCTAATCTTAGAATGTATAACTGCCCTACTTAGTCGTATAATAAGGTTCGGATGCGATCAGTCTTTGTTGGACCTGATAAGCATCAAAGAGAAAGGACAAAAAAGACAAATTACAAAAGGGCCCTTATGTTGAATATTCTTTTTCTTTTGTTTTTGTTTTTTTTGTCTCACAACTTGCAGTGCCTAACTACAAGTGGTGTGGGCCATCCCACTTGCACTAGGCTACATTGATCTGCTCCTATCTGTTCACTGACTGGATCTGAAATTGACCGAATTTTTACTGCTGGTTTCACAGCTTAACAAATCTATTGCATTTTTGGCTTCTCCCATTGCTGTAAATTTTGTCAATCGTCAATGATACACACACAAACATAGCATAAATATCTCCTCTTTTGAAACTTCAAAGTGTCATGCTTGATTGAGATTTAACGCGTCTATCAAGGGCTACAAATGGGGGGACAGCCAATCCTTTCTGCATTAAAATTTCAACCAATATGTTTTTGTTTGTTTAAACTAAAGACAATGAATCTGTTTTTATCTTCTTAGATGACCTGCCTTGTATGATGTTTATTTTATGTATAAAAATCTTGCATTATTTATTTTGTTCCATTCCTTCTTACTTGACTTGTGGGTCAACTCGACCCGAATTGAAAGAGGATCAACCAAACTGCAGGCAGCTCTAATGAATTTGAAGTGGTATTAGTTCCTGTGTTACTATAGTTCTAAGAATTTGGTTCTTAAATTTGCAATTCAGTTTGATCATTGCTCAAGTTTTCTTTGTTGTCAATGGTAATCCAATTGATAATTAGTGTTCAAAATTTAACAAAATCACTTGTATGACTAGGACGTAACAATCTGACTAGACCCTTTTCTATTCAATTGTTGTTTGAAGGATTTTATATCCATCAAGTATCGTTAAACCGTTATATTTGATATTGATGTAGGAGTATACTTGAATTTGGGAGGCAGCCTATGTAGCTTGGGCCTTGAAGAAGTACATGAGCCCATCCGTTAGGTACGCCTACGGATTCGTAAGGGACTCCTCGAAATAAGGGCCCAAATGGATAGTGCTTGGGGTGGATTCCCAAATTTGATAATCGGTGGTATTTAAAGAAGTTGATTGTGCATCTCCCATCTGTTGTAACTTTTGGGAGGAATGGTTGTGTCACTCCTACATCAGTTGCTATCAGAGTAGAAGGTCTCAAGTTCATGTCCCCATGGTTACGCCCTAACGGGGGCATTTTTCTAAGGATGGGAATGATGCATGAGCATACTTGAACTTGGGAAGCGGCCTATATTTTGTGGCTTGGGCCTCGAAGAAGTGCTTGAACCCATCCGTTAGGTGTACCTACGGATTCGTAAGAGACTCCTAGAAGTAAGAGCCCAAATAGATGGTATTTAGAGTGGCTTCCCAAGTCTAATAATGGGTGGTGTTTAAATGAGTTGATTGCGCATCTCCCATCAGTTGTAACTTTTAGAAGGAATAGTTACATCACCCCTACATCAGATATGCTATGACTTAATACAATCCATGTCTACAATCTACGTTTAAAAACGCTATCATATCCAACCACAGATTCTGCCGCCCCCTTCTTGAAAATCATGACGTAAAAGTGGACCAAAAAGAACTATCTCATAACCCTTTGTACAATAGATAAACACAGACATAGTTAAGAGTTTTTTTTTTTTTTTTGGGGTAAACACAATCAAGCGTACACACATTTCTCATGAGCCAGATCGACCACATGGGCCTTCAGAAGGAATAACCAAGTGAATCCATAAGTAGATCCTATTAAGTTACAACTTTCAGACAAGAGTAATTTACCTAGATAATCCCTGAATCCTTTAAAATGTAACGGTTTAGTCCCTGTTTTATTTTATTTTTTTACCGAAATGATCTTAAACTCTTTAAATGTTGACCATTTGAGTCCTTTTCATCAAATTCCATTAAATTTCTAACAGAATCTTACTGAAGTGAAATGCAGTAAAAAGACCAAAATGCCCCCCTTCTCTCTACCTCTCTCTCTCTTTCTCTCTCTCTTCCCCTCCCTCTCACAACTCCCCCCCCCCCCCCCCCAAAAAAAAAAACTGAATCCAAAGCCCCCTGCTCCCAATCCATGGATCTGAGATGATTTTTTAAAAATTTTTTTAAAATTAATTATTAATAAATTATTGAAATGCCCTCTCATTCAGATACTAAATTGTCACCTTTTAAAGAATTTAGATTCATCTCGACCCAAAAAATTAATAATAAAGGAATTAAACCTTCACCTTTTAAAGAATTTAAAGATTATCTAGGCCAATTACTCTTCAGACAATTACTTACCGGAATCGAACTCATGGGCATTTATATAGTTAGAGTTAGAAGTCTGTGGATTGAAACTAGACATCTATTTCGTATATTCAACAACTTTCTTTGCTTTGAAGCTCCTCAAAGCAGTGAGAAAGTAGATATAATGTTTCAGTAATTGGAAAACTATTATATATAAGATATATATATATATATATAGATAATATATACAAAGCGAGAGAAGTATTTTAAACATTATCATAGTTCAATAGATACAGCCTCCTCCCTCCGCCGGCGCATTCTAGCACCCCATGACATATGACCTCCTTCATCCTTGTCCATGCTTCTCCTTTTAAGCTCTGATAGCTGCGACTGCCAACGACTTTTCCACTCACTTTTCTCTTCCATTCCCTGTATCCAAACAAACAAAACCAAAATGATCATGCAGGTCAACACTTTTGTGTTCTAATAATTATATACTTTATCCAATTAGAAAATTAAAAAAAAAAAAAAAAAGGAAGTAAATTTGTACAAGTAATCAATATAAAAAAGGAAAACAAAATACAAAAGTAAACAAAAATAAAAAAAAAACCTTATTATAGCGTTGACAACACGCATGCTAATCCATTCAGCAGACTGCAATGTCTGCGTCACTAGTTGGATATTTAAAAATAATAATAATAATAATAAATAAATAAATAATAAATGCTACAGTGAAAGTATTGTTTTAAATCGTGAGAAATTTTTTTAAATTTTGATGTAATACTGATAAGATTTAATGTTTAGAAAAACAAACGTTACATGTTGTATCCACACAAAGAACTGCTCAATAGTTCAACGATTGCTCTACTAATAAATAATAATATCAGAAAATGTCTCAATGATTGGAGAACTGAAAAATAACGACTTTGAACAAGTCATACTGAAGAAAAAAAAAAAAAAAACAAAAAAACTACGTAAGATCACCGACAAATACTCTAAATGAAATAGATGGCCGACCAACAAGACCTTGAAATATAAACTTGAAACTTGTAAAACTGGGGATATGTTGGTCCCAATTGAAGGGAAACAGAAAAGCGAAAAAGCAGGAAATTTTAACACAGATTAGTCAACACATTGACGAATCATTTTGACAGGAAATGACATATTTTGTAAACGTAAACAGAAACCATGTCGCTGATATGCGGGAGATGTTTATATTTCTTCAGATCATCTGAGATATTTTGCATTTCTCTCTCCTTTCTAAATCACGATACAGTATATTTTCCAGATATAATGACAACTGACATTGAATGTCAAGATTAGTTCTTTCGCTGAATCGCCAAAAGAAAAAATTGGTCTGTAATTTCTGATCTTGTGTGTTTCAATTTTCAAAACATGGTGGAAGAAAACACCAAGGAAATTTATACGACACGACCACGTGTTATAACGCTGCAAATTTTTAATATGAACACTCATAGGTAGAAAGCAGTTGCTACTGATAGTGCAAAATAAGAGGATCCCGTAACGACATGGACACCAAGCACAAACTAACCAAATCTCTTCAATTTGGGTGGTTCATCTCCACTTGGTTTCTTCCATTTATAAAAGGAACCGACCATTAAATGTATATATATTGTTACACACACACATATATATACATATATATTGAACGCCAACTTCAAAAAGTTAGGTCGATATTGGTTTCTTATAGTTGAAAGGCAAAGCAATAAGTCAAGAATGCAATGACAATTTTCTCTTAACTGCATTTAATATTCGGGCCATAGAAGCAGAACAACCGAAAAAGTAGGTAAGTAAATTGAAATAATTATAGCAATAAGTCAAGATTTCATGACACTAAATTTTCTCAAAAACGAATTTAATGTTGAACGATTAAAGAACCTTAAAGAAAAAAGAAGAAAAAATCAAAACAACAAAACGAATGGAAGAAACGGAATCTAGAGTTTAGACCCAGTACTTCATTTTAGTTACACCAAAGCCCCCAATCTCAGAAATTCATCTCAATTCGCACCTTTCATCAATTTTCTCTGACATTTCGTCAATTTTTTTGATCAATTTCTTTAAAATAAAAAAGTAAAACAATTACTTGAGAACAAAAATGAAAGAGATGAACAAAACCCCCAAAAAATTCATCAATTTTCTTCGACAAAATTGATCAACCGAATTTTTCATCGGCTTCCCAAACCCAAACCCAAATCCGACTGAATCAAATTCGTCGAAGAAATCGACGAGATGCAACAAAAACCACAATAAAAAAAAATAATCAGAAACTCCCAAAATCGGATTTTGATGGCGTAAATAGAATTACCTCGTCGGTTTGGTATCGTCGGCGGGCGGTGAAGGCGAGGCCCTTGGCCATGTCCTGGTCGTACATGGCGCGGCGGCGGGGGTCGGAGAGGGTCTCGTAGGCCTCCTGGACCCTGATGAATCTCTGGGTGTACTCCTCGACCCGATCCGGCGGCGAGACGTCCGGGTGGTATTTCCTCGCCAGCTGCTTGTACGCCTGCTTTATCTCCCCAATCGACCCGGACGCCGGTATCCCCAGCAGCTCGTAGAAGCTCATCTCCGCCGCCTCCGCCACCACAGCCACATCGCTGCACGCCGCCCTCGGCTTCGTCGGTGCCGCCCGGATCCGGGTAGGGAGACCAATCCGGGTCGGGAAGAGGACCGTGGAGTTTGGGTTTCTGGCGGTGGCGACCGCGGCGGTGGAGGGATTTGATGGGAAGAAGAAGCGAGAGTCGCTTCCCGGGATTGTTAACCCACTGCAATGCATCTCCTCTTTGTTTCTCTCTCCTCTTACTCTGTTTCACTCTCTCTTTCTCTCTCTAAAATGTTTCTCTTTGTGAGTCTTTTTTCTATTCTATATGGATTGTTTTTTCCTTTCGATTTTTTCTGAAGGAGATTCGTGGTATATCTTTATATATATATATATATATATATATATATATAAAGATAGAATTGTCTGTGTGCGTGCGTGTGTGTGTGTGTGTGTGTGTGTGTATTAATTTATGGGAAAAAGGCTTTGAAGAAGTCTAAAGAAGCAAAACACATATGTGGAGTGGATTTGAGATTGGTGAGGCTTGGGATAGATATCGGCTTGTTTATATAGGGACGTTTCTTTCTTTCTTCACCAGTAACGAAAATAGTTACGTTTCTTCCCCTTTTTTTCGTTTTTTTTTTTTTCATTTCTTTTAGTTTTTTTTTATTTCATTTATTTTTATATTTCTCTATTTTTTTTAATTTTTAGTTAATAATAAATATTGGTTATTGTGTAGTTACAGACATAACTTAACTATAATATTACACCTTATTACACTTAAAAGTGTAGAGTTCAAATCCTTCACTTCGAGTTCGAAATATATATATATATATATTAGAGATTATCAGGTGCTTATAATAATGCAAAATGTTAAGAGTTTTCAAGATTTTTTAACAATAATGAAGATAATATTTTTTGTACTTTTTTTTTTTTAGAGTTAGAATATTTTCAATCCCAATGTAAATATTTTTATGATTTTTTTTTAAACTTAGGATGGGAGATTTGAACTCTACATCTTATAATAGAGTCAAGTATAAAATTACCGTTAAACTATACATGTAACATATTTTTATGAAATTTAAAATTATCTCGTGACGCAAAAAAAAAAAAATCATATTCTGCTGGTATTTTTTAGTATAAACTATCAAGCAATAATGAAGAGAATATTTTCTGTACTTTTTTTTTTGAGGTATTTTTTAGTAAATTATTTTATGTTATGATCTCTATTAACAATACAAAATTCTTTGTAGTATTTTTTTTTTCTACAAATAAAAATTTACAAACTAAAATGCCACAATTTTTATAATATGAAGATTAGTAGTGTTAATAATCCTAAAAGGAAAAGAAAATTGAGAAAGGAGGAGGAGGAAAAAAGTGGCATGTTTAGGCTTGATAAGTACCCCATGAATTTGACACATCTTTCCAAACATGTCACTTTTTTCCAAAAATATTATTAATAATTTCGTGGTCCCGTTTGAAATAATGATTGAAGTTAAAGTTTTATTTGTTAGAATTGAATGTGTATTTGATTAAAATGTGAATTGGAAATGAATTAAGAAATAATAATAGTGTAAAAATTTAAAATATGTTTGGAACAAATATGTAATTTGGATATTATTTTATTCTTATCTTCATTAGGTGTAATTTAAAAAAAATAATAATAATCTCGTTTTAATTTGAAATAAGAAAATTATTAACTTTTAAAATTTGAATTTCTTGAAAATGAAATAGAGAGAAAGTACGATGTAAATTTATGAATTTTAAAGTTGAATTGTAAAAATTTCATCTCCGTTGTTTCAAACGATCCTAAAATCTAGAAATTCGTAAGGAAAAAAAAAATCCCACTCTTGGAACCTTCTATTTCCACACAAAGGTTGGCCAGCTAATCTGTCAACTTCTCGAAGGGGAGGGGGGAAACGTCAAGCCTAATAAGAAAGAAGGTTTGGAAGAAGAAAGGAGAAGAAAGAAAGAAAGAAAAGAAACACGGGTTTCCATTAAAAAAATAATAATAATAAAGTAGGATTAAAAAAACAAAACAAAAACAAAATAGAAAAAGACGGGTTTTTTTATTCATAACCTTTATAAAAATTCAATTGGGTATACAATATTGTTGTCTTTATACTTTTCACCTTAGATAATTTTTCTTTTAAACTTATAATTTTGATAATTTATATTTTAAATATTTTTTTTTTTATGTTACAATGTATTCCATTTAAACTTCTAATCTTGAACTTTTTTATAAATTAGTACAATGTACTTCATTTTGCTAATTGTATATTAAATTGACTTGAATTTTAATATTTGTATTAATTCCAGAAATTTTTACTAAAAAAATGTGGTTTATAAAATCGTGACCAAATTATGAATTCAAATCCTGCCTTCATTTATATATCCCTACCAAATTTATGAATTCAAATCCTGTTTCACTCTCTCTCTCTCTCTCTCTTTCGTTTTTGTACTCTTCTTGGTAGTAGTGACCTCTGTGGTGTAATTTTTTATCATAAACCTTCCATTGATCTTATTACTTATGTGGTGAATGGTTTCGTACTTTTGATATTATATGTATAGTTTAATAATAATTTTAAATTTGAGTTGAATTCAAATATTCAAGTATTTTTTTTTTATTTTTTTTAAAACATGCAACCAATATATATTGACACATACATACATGATATATATATATATATATATATATATAGAAAGGGAAAATCTATTCTAAATGGAAGGAAAAAAAAAACACCAATATTAATTCATATAATCTTCATTTAAGAAAAATCACGACCTCTAATAGGCAATCGATTACATTTGTAATTGAATGGGAATAGATGTATCTCAAATTCCAAAAATAGATATCTAAATAGAGACTCCAACAATTTAGATACACATATGAATTTTTTTACAGAATCTCTTTAATAGATGAAATTATATGATCCACATGAAATCGAGAGACCCTTTACATAAGAGCAAAAAAGATGTCGTTAAGAAACAAAACTCAGGATACAAAAACACAACACCAAATCGAGGCAAAATTCATCATTATAACCAACAATAATACACGAAAAGGAAAAATGATATTTTTAAGGGGGTGTTTGGTGTATAAGTTGAGTTTGAGTTGAGTTGAGATTTTTAAGTTTGAATAGTAATTTTTGTTGACTTTTTTAGAAAAGACAAAAAACTTTTTCAGAAAAGACAAAAAACATGATAAAAAAAGTATAATTTAGTTCAAAATAAACTAATGAACCAAACATAACAAGTATTGTCAAGGAAACATCTGACAATAAGATGACTAGTAAAAGAGTCATCGGAGAAAGCAGTAAAGTTTGAAGGATACGGATGTATAGTCGAAACACCACCTAAATAGTGCCCATAGCGAGCAAGTTAGGAGTTGATAAAATTCTCACTGTTAAAGGTGTTGAGCTACGATTTATCATTTAATAAGCATTAAATTATTCGAGTTGGGAGACCCTTGATCTTTCACCTCACATATTAATGACGTAAAGAGTCGACTTTGACTTTCATAAAATATGAGATAACATGAATAAGTATATAGATATACGTTTGTGGTGTACACGTACATCCACACATGCGAATATATAAATACATGCGCACAACTATATATATATATATATATATATATATATTTTTTTTTTTGAGATAGTAAACACAAAATTTTGGTTTTCTTTTGAGAAAAATAAACATTGTGTATGGTACAAGCATTTTTATTTTTTATTTTTTATATGCTTTATTTTTTTTCTATTTAAACGAGAATGCGTACCAGGTAGCTGTAATCAATTAATAATTGATGAATTAATAGTAGATTATGTTCTCGTTTAGTTGACTTTAATTAAATGGCCTATCATGATTCACGCGACCATTTAATTAGCGGACCATATATCATTACGCTTAAGATGAAACCCAGTTGTAATCTAGCTAATACTGGTAGATTCATCCAATAGCCATTATGTGAAACAATATTACATAAATTCAAAATAGTTAAACTAAATCTCAATTAGATGGGAAAAAGAAATATATATATATATATATATTTTGAACTTAAGGTGGAGAATTTGAACTCTATACGTTTAAGTGGAGATAGGTGTAGTATAAAAGAATTTAAATAAGAACTTTTACATTTATTATCTAGAAATGTTTTTTTTAATAAAATAAATCATAGTTCCATATCGTAAAATGTTTATATATAAATCTTTTGGATTGTTTTTATCTGTAGTACTGGAATTTTAGGTATGCTTCCAATTAAACTTTTGATAGGATTTATGTTAAAAATAAACAGTAAAAGATAACATGACTGTACTTAATTCACTTTTTTTTATTTGTTTTTAATTGAAATTATAAGAGAAGGGACAAAGTGGAGACTAATTCAAAATTCAATCAGTAGAGTAAGAGTTTTTAAAGTTTAGTGGGTAAAACTATTGTTGAATATAAAATTATTGTTGTCTCACTTCGTAATAACTTAAATTTTTGGATGGATTGATAAACTCTATTATTGTCAAAACACATGAGGTTTTCATCACGTGTTGGGCCTTTAATATATGTTTCCAGTTTATTCTAAAATATTTGTGTCGGATTTTGTAATTAGTATTTATCCAAGAAATTGTAACATATAGGTATTTTTTAAAATGTATAATTATATTTACGGCAATTAGCAAATTCTAATTTAAGGTACATTTTAAAAAGAATCATCCATTGCGATATTTCTTATTAAAGTTCAAAAAAAAAAAAAAATTTTGGTGGAGTGAAATTTTATCCTTTGTTTCCCTAAAATATATATATTTTTTCCTTTAAAATATTTCAGAAATATACGTATCATAACTTGAAACTCTAGTTATATATATATATATATATATATGTATAACATTTATAATAAATTCTTCAAGTATAATACTAAAACTACTAAAACAAAAGTACAATTTTTCTCAACACTATTTCTTATGCCAATATACAACCACATTTTTCTGGTCCAGTCAGACTTCTACAATAGGGTAAGCTTTCTTTACCCCATCAATACAGTAAAAAAATAGGGCTCGTCCGATTATGATCTATTCGGTCATTATATAATGGACTTAGCTACCAAAAAGTTGAATCAAAACTACGAGGTTGATTTAAAAAATTATTTCTATTATGTTAAGCTATTATTCAGTATTGTCAAGTGTATGTGGACCCTCATTCATCCTTACTAAGATGCAATAACGATTATTAATATCTTTCTATAAATTAAGTTTATGTTTTTCATGTTGGACTCTCAAATTAGGATTTTTTTTTTTTTTTTTTAACTGCGTCAGTACTAGTGTCTCAATGCATAATTTGAAAACATATGTTTTTTTCCCAAATATTAGAAAGTTATGTTCTTGTGCTGTTACATACATAATTCTAGACCTGATTTTATCACAAGGTGCTTAGTCATGATTATTAACTGAAGAGTGTATACCTATAGGATTATTTAGATTCCGTTTGGTGAAATGATTTGAGTTGAAATTTTTAAATTTGAATTGATTAACTTTTTAAAAATTAGTTATAATTTTTATTAATTTTTTAAAAAAAGACAAAAACTAAAATAAAAAAATACAGTTTAATTTAAATTAAAATAACTCACCAAACAAGTCCAAAAGCATTTAAAAGATTTAACTTAAGCTTATCTCTCTCTCTCTCTCTGAATCTTCATAAATAGTCAGAATGATTACAATTGTACTAGAAAGAATTGATTAAATAATAAATCAAGATTTTTAGTTCTCTCTTGTGCTCTTCTTCTCCCCTCCAAATTCCCAACATGCAATTCTCTTCTAAACCCTAGGGGATTTTCTTCTTAATGCTGTCTATTTTATCCAGATTCTACATTTTCTATCCTGTCCTATATCAGCTATGCTTAATGATTCCTGTTTTATTATTTTTTTTAAAAAAAAGAAGGGTAAGAAATTCATTACTAAGGGAAAAAAAAAAAAAAAACCTTTTCATGTCTTTTTTGTTTGTTTTATTACAGATTTTTTTTCTATTATAACTAGGAGAATGCTTACTATCTAGCTATAATAAACTAACATTAGTACAAGATATTGTTCTGATTTTTTGCTAAATATTGTTCTGATTTAGTAGCCTTTAATTAATGGCCTATCAAGATCCATATGTCTTAAATAATAGCAAAAGATGATATATAACAAAAAGCTTGAGACAAAACCCAACTGTAATCTAGCTAATACTAATAGATTAATCCAATAACAAATGTGCAATAATATTTTATTTCAATAAAGTTAAACTAAGTATCAATCAGATTAAAATTGATAAACTTGTTATATATCAGCATATGCATCTTTGACAAGAAAAATAATAATATTCAGACTATAGATATTGGTTATAACATCCTTTCTCATAAAACAAATATTTTCTTATAATTCAGATATAGTGACTTTTATGGATTATTTTATACAAATGTCAACATTTTTTGACAAATCTAATCCCCTGATTATTATAGAAAAATTGCAATGTTGCCGATCTCTGGGCTTGTGAAAGGCCAAATATAATTACTAGTTAATTAGCTTTTAAGTTTTTCATTAGTCGTTGTTTATCGGCCGAGGAGATCAAATTTTTGGAACCACATTAGAGTTTGTCCCCTCCCTCCCTCCCTCATAACGCTAATATGTTCTTTGTCCTAACAAAAGATAAAAATATGAGATCAATTCGAACCATGTTAAATTCAACTGCTAATTAAACTCTCGAACTAATTTTAGATTGGATAAATTAGATTAACTCTCACATTTAATCACTGGCATTTTCAAGAATAATCTCCTTGTGGGGATTAGTTTAGGTAGCTTAATTATTAATTATTTGTTATGTAAGGCATAAAGCTTACTTCTTTTTTTTTTTTTTTTTTTTTTCCCGGTTCAAAGGAAAAACCGTATATAGAGTATTACTGATTATCATCTATTAAGTCAACTCCATTATAAATATCAATGCCAATATTATATTAAAGTGGGAAAAATGAATAATTTTATTCCAAATAAATAATTTTATTCTATTTGTATGCCAATAAATAATTTTATTTCAAATATTTATCTACTTTGTATATACTAATTATTAAGCTTTGGACCTTATGAAAGAATAAACTTTTATTTTTTTTTAAATAAATTGAAAATGACATTTTTATTTATTAAATCAAAAAGTTGGTACATGATCAACAAATAGCTAGTAAATTAAAGCTAAAAGTTTATATATTTTGACACTAGTATTTGTCAAACTAATTAGCATCTGAAACAACAATGTATTCGAGAGAATTTTTTTTTATTCAAATACAATTTACCATTACCATTTTTCTTTTTTGAGCACAAAAACTAAAAATTAACATGTAATGCTTGCTAGAAACTTATGATAAGTGTAAACGAGATATGAGGGTGTTTGGTGAATGAGTTGAGTTTGAGTTAAGTTGAAATTTTTAAGTTTAAGTTGAGTTGACTTTCTAAAAAGTAGTTATAAATTTTGTTGACTTTTCAAAAAAAGATAAAAATTGAGATGAAAAAATACAGTTTAATTAGAGTTAAACTTTATTATCAAACCCCCCTTATAGAGAGAAATAAGTAATAAAAAATAAACGAGATTTTTTTTTGATTAAATGTTGTTATTGATTCTTTTATGTGCAGGGAAGTAGAGGGAAGTGTGTTTTCCTTTGCTTGTTTGTTTTTAATTTTTATTATTTTTTGTGTGGAAACTTAAATTGAGGGGGAAAAAAATCATGGTCAGAAAGGAAACACTTGTCAAATCGATTTAAGCTAGGTAATAGGATTGATAATGACTTGAATAGAGACTTCTTTTTTTTTTGGGTCGTTTCTTAATTTTGGATTTTCATTTTTGGTTACAAAGAGGTGGATGTGGACGGAAATGGAAACTTTTGATGCTTTAAATTTTATTTTTTATTTTACTTGTAAAAAGAAAATTTAGATAAATAAGCAATTTTAAACATATTTAAATAAATAAATATAACTGTTAATTAGTAATTAAACATAATAGATCACTTTAATAAATAATAACTACATTCAAACATTGATTTATCATAACTCACATATTAAAAAAAAAAACTATTTTTTTCCTAATATTTCGATCATTTATTTAAAAATAAAAAATAAAAAATAAAAAATAAAAAATGCGACAGCCTACCCACAAATCCCTAGTATAAAAGAGATTTTAGCAGAAGACACCGAATGGAACACGCTGCTTCTGTGTTTAAAGTAACTTTGCGTACGTGTCACATCATGTTCAAATTTTCTTCCACTCTTCCTTTAAAATTACTTTAAGCAGCTTCTTTCTTCTTTCTTCTTCTTCTTCTTTTTTGTTAAAAATAAAAAATGTGACATACCCATATTATTCTATTCTAGAAGGTGAGGCATCTAATCATGGTTTATGAATCCATCATAAAGTTAATTATCAATATACACGCTTCTCGTAAAATAATGACAAAAAAAGTTTGTTAAAAAAACGAACAGTCTTATCATTTCAAATTTTAAGGAGTCATTTGTTTTCTTGTTGTTTTTAAATTTGACAATTTAATCCTTAAATCTTTTTTTTTCTAACAATCAATCTTTTGAACTTCTAATTTTTGACAATCGAGTCATTTTTACTTAAATTCATTAATATTAAGATAATTTTTTTTTTTTTGCACAATACTTACACTTTATAGCTCAAAAGGGACAACGTTAATTTTTTTTTACTTAATTTCAATACAAATTTCTTTTAAAAGTTTAGGTTCAAGTTTGAGAATAATTGAATTAAGGTCAAAGTTTAAAGGAAATTGTATCGAAATTAAGCAATAATATTCAACAATGTTTTTTTTGGACTATAATATTCAAGTTATGTGTAGAAAATCGATCAAGCTTTTACAAATTTGAGTAAAAATAATTGAATTGCTAAAAATTATAAATTCACGGATTGATTGTCAAGAAAAAAAAAATTTCAAAAATTGTCAAATTTAAAAAGTTCAAAAGGTATACGTATAAATAAGTCTAATTTAATCACTTATCAGAAAAAGTTATCGTTAAAATCAAAATTTTTATTATCACCATACCTCTTTTCAACAGCTTTTACACTAACAAAAGCCACACCGAACTCCTTTCTGCAACATCAAAATAATTGAAGTAATAGAAAATGACTCAATAACCAATGTCCTTTTCTCTTTTAAAAAAAATATTACGAAATTCAAAAACTTATTTCATCATTTAGTAACGAAAGCCGTCTTTTTTATCATACGGCAATAACTCTTTGGTTGGGTATTAAAGCAATATTATTTGTTGATAAATCTCTACCTTTAAGTTTTTTTTTTAATCTTTTTTTTTTAATTTTAAATTGATATTAACTCAATTTTAAAATTAAAAAAAATTGTATCATCAATCTCTCTCTCTCTCTCTCTCTCTCTCTTTTTTGCCCTTTTTTCATAGCATCACCACTAACAAAAAAGTAAAAAGTATTTCGGCGCAGTCACTGGACTCCAACATATGAAGACAATTTTAAAAATTGCAATCACAAGGACTTTCTTTGCAAAAACTGGGAAAATTGCCTTTTGCTTGCTTTTAAATATTATAACAAATTAATTTTATATTAAAATTAATAGTTTTTAAGTAATAAAATTAAGAACAAGAAGATTTGGGGAGAGTGAGTGAGCTAGGGAATGGATTTGGGGAGAATGAGTGAGCTAGGGAATGTAATGATTATTATTTAATATGATAATCCGCACTAGTACTTAATTTAATTGCTATAAATTAAGATTCGTGTAATTATATACTTTGAGATGGCAAATAGTGAAGCTTAAGCCTTTTTTTTTTGTTGGGGGGGGGGGGGGGTGAAGTTTAAGCTTAAACTTGGTTAAGAGTCGGGATTGTTGGAAGTTGAATTTGTCTCATATTAATAAGTTATTAAAATATTATGTTTTTTATAAGTAAATTGTACACGCTTTCTTCTTAACCTAATTTTTGAGAACGAGTTCTATCCAATTTTTTATTTTTTTTCAAGTGAAGAAAAGAGACAACTGGTATCAAGGTAAAATTAAGCATCCAAACTAGGTTGGCACCCAAAAACCTTCGTCTATCCTATAACAAGCCCTAACTCAATTTATTACAAGAGGTCAAAAAAGGAATAACCAAGACATTATAATCCTAACAGGAAATCCCACTCAGACGAAAGGTCACATAACTAGTTGAACTGACATCAGAAGGTTAAGCCGAAACTATAGCTTCGAAAATCAATTCTTATAATAGATCTTGTTAAAAACTTTTATTTGTAAAATTCATTGGAAATAGACCTTATTAAAAACTTTATATTCGTAAAATTCATTAGAAATAATCTAGTAAGTAAAAAAGAGTTTTATCCAAATTTATTTAACATGATAGTAGAACAGATTTTATAAACGATGATGTATTTAAATCCAGACATATTCACGGCTATGGTACTCGCAACCAATGCTATATATATCATCCGCTTCCTTTTAACAAGTAGCTTGGAAAGATTCTTACTTTTCTAATGGGAGCTTGTCGTTGAGTTAGGCAGCCTGGACTAGTAGCAAAACTCTAATTTTCTTCCTTAAAAAAAAAAAAAAAACCTATCTCCTGACATTTTAATATTGTGATTTATGTATTGGATTTAAAATATATTTCGGATGTCGATGGATTCTCCGTCACGTTCGTTTGATTGACTTAGATTTTAGCTTCACCCAAAATTAAAACATGTTGGCATGATATATACTACTTCATATCATCGTATTATTGTAATAATTGCGTTACTATCCAAACTTATTTAGTATGTGTAACGAATACTATAATTTAAAACGAATAATTAGCTTTGTTAACCTTCTGAAAGGCCAAAGGCCATTACTTAGGGCCTGTTTGGTATCTTCATTCATTTTAAACTAAACTGTACTTTTTTCATCATATTTTTTGTCTTTTCTGAAAAAGTTTTTTGTCTTTTCTGAAAAAGTCAATAAAAATTACTATTTAAACTTAAAAATCTCAACTCAACTCAAACTAAACTCATACACCAAACACCCTCTTAATAATTATTAGAAAATTAGCTTTATGTTTTGTTATTAGTCGCTGTCTTTCAGTGGCTGCGGAAATCAAATAATCTAGAAAACAAGATAATTAGAATTTGTCTCCTTCCTTCCTTGTAAGTGCCCTAGTTTTTTATTATTATTACTATTTTTTTTTTTTTTTTGGGAAGGAGAAAAATCACTTTCAATTATGACTAGGATAAAACTTTTCGCGTAAAAAAGTTACCAGAATTTGAATTTATCCACAAAAATTCAGATTAGGTCTTCAATCAAACATCATCATTTACTTTTTCTAGAAAATTTGTGGACCTCGTGAGAAGAATAATTAGTTTCTTCATCTGGTGAAATATTTTTCCAAGTTCTAGACCTTCCTCCTTCTAGATATAATAAGAAAATACATTTTATAGATGACGAGTATGTTTCAACGAAAACACGTAATGTGTGGGAAGTGGGTTCGATTAAGTATTGTATTAAAAAAAATAAAAATAAAATAAAATAAACGAAAAGGAGGCAGTTCAATTCCTCACGTTTGTCTGGAGATGCAAAGTGGGATTTATAAGAAAATTGGCATTTTTTTAGATTTTTTTTTTTGAATAATTATTCTAAGTTTCTTTTTGTAGTTTAGAAAATAGGCCTTTTTTTTTTTTTAAATGAACCAATAGAAGAAAGAAGTAAATAGCATTTGTGTAATAAATAATTAAAGTAAATAACAGTAAATAGATAAATAATCTATTTATTAGAAATAATCTTTTTATCTAACCAAGTAAATTTTCTATTTACTTTAAACATTTCAAAATCTTGCTATTTAATTAATTTAATTTCATAAAAACGTGATTTAATTATTAAGATTTTCGTTAATTGAAGTAGTAATATACCAGTTCATCAGTCATATACAATTGATTCATTATTGATGAACTATTGATATAGACATAGTAAAATCTAGTTTTAAAAAAAAAAAAAAAGATCATTTATCTGAAAAACTAAATGTTCGGCTTTTTTTTTTTTTTTTTTTTGTTGAAAGGAGTGGCAAAAAAACGACCACCTATGTAATGGGGACAAATCTAAATGATGCATGCAGTTATAAAAAAGAGAATAATGTTTTGAATTATAATTATGGGATGCCTTTTTCTTTTACTCTTTTGAAATCTACTAGAAGGCCGCTTTTGCATGGAACATGGGAACCAAAGGGACTACTTTGACAACGATGGAACTGAAACTCCTTCTGTCCAATTCATTGAATCCTATGAGTTTCTGGTTCCAATAATTAATCAGAACTTTGGTTCCTCCCCCTTGTAAAGACTTGTATTTTGTACTGATCGTACTTTTTCAGCATCTGGACATCAGTTTTCCAGACCATTAAAAAGATTTGCAGAACTAAAAATTCAGCATTTTGGCCTTTGTGTAGTTAAACAATATCTAGTTGAAGCACGTGTTCTTCGCCTATGAAAATATTTTGAAATAATACACGAATTTAAAGGGAAAATTAAAAAAATAAAATAAAAAAAGGAGCACAAAATGACAAAACAAAAAATAAAAAGTAAAAAATAAAAATAAAAAGACTGAAACTCCCTTGTGAACTTAAGGGGGAAAAAATCTTAAACGAAATCCTTTTTAACCATATTAAAAGATCTCGACGAATCTCCTTCACGAAACTCCAAAGAAATTTATTCTTACTCTTCTTAATTGTGTAAGAGATAGGGGGAAAAAAAAAAGGAAAAGGAAAAGGAAAAGTGAGTGAATTTCAAAAAGAATTTCACAAAAACGACAAACAAAGCCTTATATATGTAATTTTTTTAGTTATTAAAGAATTTCTATAACAAAACCTCTTATGCCGTAGTACTGATAAGAACTATTGTTTTAGTAGTTTGATTTAATTTTTAACAGTCTGATGCATGACTGAAATAATTTTGTATTTGCAAGTTAAAAATTTTAAAGTAGATGCTCATAAATCACATTATTAAAAATTTAATTCCACTATTAAAAGATAATTCCTACCAATAAATAGTATTGCACAATTTTTTTTTTTTCCCTGAAGGAGGAAGTAGAAGTTCCGTTCATCTAACATAAAATTATGTTAGAACTAGAATCAGATACACGTGTGGTATGCCATCATTCATAGAGATTTGATCAAATCAACCTTAATTTCTAGATGGAAGTAAAAATGAAAGAAAAAATTTTCTCAATATAATCTTTGTCCACATAAAGTTATAATGAAACATCTTTGATCAAAACAAATTTCTTCATCTTATTCTCAATTTTAACATGCGTCTGAAATAGAAAAATAAAAGTTATTTATTTTAGACGTACTATTGTACGAAAGTCAATGTGTAGGTGTTTGTAATTATCTGGTCCTAAAACAAAAACTACTCTTACCTACTAGAACCAACTACCAGCACTTATCATGATTTCTTATGGTTTAATCTAACATTTTTTTTGGTTTTTTTGTTTTGTTTTGTTTTGTTGTGGGGGGGGATGAAAAGTATACAAGAACCTAGGTAAGCCATCCCCATCCTTTTATATATATATATATATATATATATATATTGACCATAAGGGTCTTCGGAAGAAGAAAATTAAGTGAACGTATAAGTGGATCTTATTAAGTTAGTAAATTTACTTTATCAGTACCATGACATAATGATTTTTTATTTTTTATTTTTTGAAGCGGATATTAATTTCTTATTTTAATTTTTGACAATTTAAATATCTGTATTCTTAAAAATTAATGTCAGACTCAAGAACAAACACCCCCCTCCCCCACCCACTCACCTATTGGATATTGTTGACGGAGAAAATACGCCACCGTCAAAGAAATCAAGTTTCGAGATTGAAATCTGATCAGAATGGATCAAAACAACAAAAACATGTAGCATGCAGTTAAAAACTATAAATATAAGGGGATGTCGAAGATTTATAGTGATTCGGCTTTAAGTATCCTACTCAATAGTTCTATGCACAATAATTGATGCATGTTGATTTCACCCTCAATCTCACAATGTTTTGCTAACACAATTCGACAGAGTTAAGGACCTGACCTCTAAAATCTCGGATACTTTCTTCAACCTCTCTGAAAAAAGAAAAATAAGATTTAATACAAGTTGTTGCTGATCAATTAATACATTTCCTTTAAAATTTCAAAATCTTGCTATTAATTAATTTAATATTGTTGCTGATCAACCTCTCTCGGATACTTTCTATTTCCTTTAAACATTTCAAAATCTTGCTATTAATTAATTTAATTTCATAAAAACGTAATTTAATTATTATGATTTTCGTTAATTGAATTAGTAATATACTAGTTCATCAGTCATATACAATTAGCCCATTATTGATGAACTATTGGTATAGACATCGTTAAACCTAGTTAAAAAAAAAAAAAAAACGATCATTTATTTGAAATACTAAATGTTTGGCTTTTTTTTTTTTTTTTTTTTTGAAAGGAGTGGCAAAAAAACGACCACCTATATAATGGGGACAAATCTAAATGTTGCATGCCGTTATAAAAAGAGAATTATGTTTTGAATTATAATTATAGGATGCCTTTTTCTTTTACTCTTTTGAACTCTACTAGAAGACCGCTTTTGCATAGAACTGAAACTCCTTTTGTCCAATTCATTGAATTCTATGAGTTTCTAGTTCCAATAATTAATCAGAACTTTGGTTCCTCCCCCATGTAAAGACTTGTATTTTGTACTGATCGTACTTGTTCAGCATCTGGACATCAGTTTTCCAGGCCATAAAAAAGATTTGCAGAACAAAAAATTCAGCATTTTGGCCTTTGTGTAGTTAAACAATATCTAGTTGAAGCACGTGCTCGACACCTGTGAAATAGTATATTTCAAATAATACAAGAATTTAAAGGGAAAATAAAAATAATAATAATAATAATAATAAAAATAATACAAGCCTGGTATATGTAATTTTTTTATTTATTAAAGAATTTATATAACAAAACCTCTTATATCGTAGTTCTGATAAGAATTATTGTTTTAGTAGTTTGATTTAATTTTCAACAGTCTGATACATAACTGAAATAATTTTGTGTTATAAGTTAAAAATTTTAAAGTAGACACTCAAAAATCACATTATTAAAAATTTAATTCAACTATTAAAATATAATTCCTATCAATAAATAGTATTGCACCAAAAAAAAAAAAATTACCCTGAAGGAGGAAGTAGAAGTTTCGTTCATCTAACAAAAAATTGTGTTAGAACTAGAATCAGATGCACGTTTGGTATGCCATCTATGACTAGACAATTACAAACACCTACATATTGACTTTACTACAATAGTACGTCTAAAATAAATAACTTTTCTTTTTATATTTCAACGCATGTTAAAATTGAGAATAAGATGAAGAAATTTGTTTTGATCAAAGATGAGTCATTATAACTTTATGTGGACAGAGACTATACTGAGAAAATTTTTTCTTTCATTTTTACTTCCATCTAGAAATTATGGTTGATTTGATCGAATCTCTATGAATGATTTTTAAAAACTCATTTATTAACAACCAAAAATTCCAAAAACTAATAAATCTACCAAGAAAATGTCCTAAAACAAAAACTACTCTTACCTACTAGAACCAACTAGCAGCACTTATCATGATTCCTTGTGGTTTAATCTAACATTTTTTTGGTTTTTTTTTGTTTTTGTTTTTGTAGGGGGTGGGGGGGGGGGGGGGGGGGGGGGATTAAAAGTATACAAGAACCTAGGTAAGCCATCCCCATCCTTTTATATATATATATACATATATATATATATATATTCACACAAACAAGAACACACACAATCTCACAAGATAAATCGACCACAAGGGTCTTTAGAAGAAAAAATTAAGTGGACGTATAAGTGGATCTTATTAAGTTAGCAAATTTACTTTATCAATACCATGACATAATGATTTTTTTTTTTTTGAAGCGGACATTAATTTCTTATTTTAATTTTTGACAATTTAAATATCCGTATCCTTAAAAATTAATATCTGTATTCTTAAAAATTAATGTCGGAGAAACCAAGTTTCGAGATTAAAACCTGATCAGAATGGATCAAAACAACAAAAACATGTAGCATGCAGATTAAAAACTACAAATATAAGGAGATGTCGAAGATTTATAGTGATTCGGCTTTTAAGTATCCTACTCAACAGTTTTATGCCACAATAATTGATGCATGTTGATTTCACCCTCAATCTCACGATGTTTTGCTAATACAATTCGACAGAGTTAAGGACCTAACCTCTAAAATCTCGGATACTTTCTTCAACCTCTCTGAAAAAAGAAAAATAAGATTTAATACAAGTTGTTGCTGATCAATTAATGCTTAAATGATTTTAGGTGAGCGGTACACTCTCAACACCCATGTTGATAACGTAGAGAGTTGACTTTGGCTTAAAATTGAGGTATAGCATATACGTTGTGTGACATTATAATCATGTTTTGATTAGTTTTTTTTTTTTGGATAAAAAAATACTTTGATTAGTTGATATTATTATCACATGTTTTGATTAGGTTTTTTTTTTTTTTGGATAAAAAAATACTTTGATTAGTTGATATTATTATCACATGTTTTGATTAGTTTTTTTTTTTTTGGATAAAAAAATACTTTGATTAGTTGATATTATTATCATATTACTCTTGATTTTTTTTTTTTTAAACGGTATTAGTCCTTGAGCTACTATGACTATGACAATGCGGTCCCTAGATGTTGTTTCAAAATACTAATTTTTTAATTTAATTTATTTTTTTTTTTGTAACTTTCGTCCTATCTTTGAGAAGTTTAGATAATCACGTGACTACCAAATTTTTATAATTCGAAAATTAGTTGAAATTTAGTCAGGTAGAAATGTTATGATTTTCAAGAGTAGCCAAAGAGGGCGTTTTCCATTTAACGTGGTTGTTTACTTGTTTATTTAAAACTTCAAGTTCGTGTACTATATGGATACGTCATTAATTATATCGAAATTCCCAAAATACATTGTCATTTGTAAAATTAATATAACTCAAACTCAAGGTAAAAATCAGGTCTCCTAATTAAATGACTGATTATTGAGGTAAATTTGTAACTTATTGAGTAAACATATTTACTTCAATTATTTACTTTTAAAATGTTATCTACTTCTTTTTCTTATATATTTACTGTCCATTTGTGTTTAAAAAGAAAAAAAAAAAAAAAAAAAAGCAAACCAGAAGCAATAAGTTTTCTAAAATATTATTAAGGTGAATAAAATTTGTATGATCAAATTCTGTAGTGCGAAAACACTAAATATCTTTGACAATGTTAATTTCACTCACTTCTGACACTTTTTTTTTTTTTTTTCCATAACACTTTTCAAGTTTTTATATTTTTAATTCCAAACAGTTCATTTTTAACCAAACACATATTTTCAAAACTCAATTCATTTCCAATCAAAACATCTACAAAAACTCCAATTCCAGTTGGTATTCAAATAGACCCTAAAAAGGAACCAAGACAAGGCATTCACAATCAATTTCCTCTGTTATTACTATGACATATAATTTTTGATTTTTTTAAGTGGACGTTAATTTATGATTTTTTATGATTTTGATTTTTTGACAGTGTTATCTTATATATTCTTAAATTTCATGTAGGACTCAAGAACAAACTGCCCCATCTATTTGATATTGTTGACCGTAAAAATCCGTCAACCTCGGAGAAACCAAATTTCAAGACTAAAACCTAATCAAAACAATTAAAACACGTAACATGCAGACCAAAAACTACCTAGTCGACAATGTGATGCATTAATATTGATGAACGTTGATTACACATTCAATCTAACAATGTCTTGCAAATACGATATGATAAGAGTAAGGAACTAATCTCTAAAATCTCGGATAGTTTCTTCAACCTCTCTGAAAAAAAAAAAAGAAAAATGAGATGAGAAATGAGATTTATGTGCGAGTTTTTTTTTCTGACCAATTAATGCTTAAATGATTTTAGGTGACGGGTAAATTCTGAACTCCCATGTTTATAACATAGAGATCGAGTTGACTTTGGCCTATAATTGAGGTAAAGCATACATGTTGTGTGATATTATTATCGTATTTTTATTAGTTGATATTATTATCATATTACTCTAGGTTTTTTTTTTTTTTTTTTTAACATCCCTATAATTTGTTTTCAACATACGCTAATTTTTAATTTATTTTATTTTTTTGTAACTGTAGTCCCTAACTTTGAAATTTAGTTGAGATAATCACGTGACTACCAACTTTTATTATTTGAAATTTGGTCCGGCAGAAATTTTATGATTTTCAAGGGTGGTCAAGAGGACGTTTTTGATTTAATGTGGTTGTTTACTTTTTGATGTAAAAGTTGAAGTTCACGTGCTATGGATACGTGATAAATTTTATTAAATTTCCAAAATAAATTGTTATTTGTAGAATACTAAATTCAAGGAAATCATAGGTTTCCTAATTAGATGATTGATTATTGAGAAAAAATTTATAACTTATCGAGTAAATATATTTACTTCAACTATTTATTGTAAAAATGCTTCTTCCCCCCATATATTTACCGTCCATTTGTGTCTTAAAAAAGAAGGCAACGAATAAAATTTGTATTATCAAATTCTGTAGTGCCAAAAACAGTAAAAATCTTTGACAGTTAATTTCACTCACATATGAAACTAATTAGGTTCTTTTTTTCAAAAAAAAAAAAAAAATTGTGAATTAAATTATGGTGTTAGATTATGGAAAGAACTTTCCCCTTTCTCCCAAAGGCAAAGAAGAAGGGGAAAAAATCATAACAAATAGTGTTACTTGTCGGGTTGTGTTTGATGATTCACCCTGCATCACTATTTATCAGTTAATTATACTCTCCTTGTGTACCAAAAAAACAAAAAACAAAAAACAAAAAAAAAAAAACATGTATATATATTCCACACCGTGTTAATTATCTACTCAAAAGGGGGGAAGAAAAAGAAAAAACGTGTTCAACACCGCATGGTACTTGAGAAAAAGAGACTAAGAAAACCTGCAATCATGTAAGAATTGAAGATATTTTGAGAATAAGAGCCCACAATAATGACAATTCAATATATTACCAAGGGCATTATTATTCAACATCACCATATCAGTAAATTCAACCAAAAAAAAATATCACCTTATCAGTAAAAACAAAATATTATATGGTTAAGAAAAAAAAAATGATAACGAGACAATTTCAGTTCTCATTACGACCGTCAATCGACACACGTCGCCTGCTCCCTCCCCGTGTCCCCTAGCGCTCCTGTGTTGGGAATTGGGATGTTCACAAGGGAAAACCCTACAGGAAAACAACCGGCTTTGTTTGGCATCCACTAGGATTTAATCGTAAGGTTCGCAAATCTATTGCCCTTTCGGTCCCCAAATTTTCCCATTAGGCCATCACCAAATTTATCATATGGAAGTAGGCTCAGCTTCTTTGGTTTATAAAGATCTTGTAGTAGCCGAAGGTAGTCGGCTTTTGTTAGATTGATTTGAATCTTATATTACCTACGGTCGCTTAAGAGACTTTCTCAATAGTATAAGTGGACCTCTCAAAGGTACAAGTATATGTTAGTCTTGCTTGTTCAGTCTAGCTTTTGGTGCTAGGTAGATTGCTTGTTCTTGCCCCTCTTAACAACTAAGGTACCTGACTACACTACCAAAAAAAAAAAAAAAAGGCATAGTCACGCTACTCTCCCTTAGGATTCCAATCGCTCTCATACTTTACTGCTTCACCCACAATTCCTTCTAGTTGCTGGGCGGGGTAGAGCTTCGCTCCTCCGTTTGCTTCTTTGATTGAGGCAAGCTTCCTCTCGAAGTAATGGCTCAGGAACAACTAGCCACCAGGCCCTGGGAAAAATTCCTGCTCAGATCTCAATCGTAGACTTTTTCTCTTACATTTTGACGACCACGATATCAGCCATTGACCATCAACTTGTAAAACAAAGCGTTTAAAAGAACATACCAATTTAATATTAACTCTGTTGTTACAATATCAAAAACCCTTTTTTTTTTTTTTTTTTTTGAGATAAGAGAAACCTTAAGGGAAAAAAATTTTCAAAAAATTCTGTCATTTGTCGATCTGCAGCCGACGATTAATCATCCAAAAGAAGATAGAACAATACAAGTCTCTTATTAGCTCAAAGAAATTAGGTCTAACCCCACGTAGACTTATCTTTCAAATCCCAAGTCTTTTATACGAGAAATGACGAGTTTTCGAAGGGAAAAGACCAATACATTCTATTTTGCAATGAAGAATTGACGACTCCACAGACGGCAACCAAAGCACAGCAAGTTCTGTAACTAGTGAAGATGATGAAGCTAACACAAGATTTTGAGGATTAACCTACACCCGATAGCATATAATGTAGGTCTAAATACCAAAATCTATGAGTAAAATGGCTTCCATACAAAGAAAAACTACCCAAAAACCTCCCACAAGGAGAGTTGTTTCAAAGCGGCAAAAACACTAGGGAAATTCTCATGGGGAAGCCATCACCTAGGACTGATTTACAATAGCCCCAGAAAGTAACTAATAATGAAAAGAAAGAAGAAAAAAAGGACATGGATGAAAAACACATTTTCATATAAACTTCAAGCGTAAAGGATGCCCATAATTGAGACCCGAAGGCGGCATGCATCTCTCAAATCATCAGCGCCCTATCAAGAAAATAAACGAAAACGACAGATGCTGACATTTCCCTCATCCTAAACAGTCAAACGCTACATACACAAAGGGGAGAGAGAACACATATTGTTCAATTATCATAAGTATATGCAAACCAAAACAATTTATAGTATGATATGGTTATGTGAGGTAGAAACACCCGTGGATCCACCTAGAGGTTACATTATCAACAAGCATGGTGATAATACCTTCTTTTTTCAACAACAAGCAACCAATACCGTTTAATTTAAACGTCCATATACGACCAACGTTTGCATCATGAAATGGAACTCAACTTAGTAGTTGAGGAAAATTACCTGGCTAAAATCAACATGCATTCACTGAGCATTCAAGTAAAAGAATAAAAAGTGAATCACTCCGTCAGCTCAAACTCATCACGGTGAATTTTGATGCAATTCCTCCCAGCAAAATCTGGATTTCACTTGTCTTTACACGTAGCATACCTAACCAAGACAAGTATTTCGGAAGGGAGAGAAAACAAAAGGGAAAACCCCAAAAAAAAAAAAAAAAAAAGGGAAAAAGAAACAAAAACAGATGGTGGAAGGAGTGAGGCACAACATCTATAACATAATGGCACAAGTTTTGTCTATATGAATATACGACCCAACGCTCCCAAAAAACCTTTTAAGACCGGACATATGCTTAATAGCATTAACATACGCCCTCCATTAACTATCAAATCTGTGACTGCATACCTTCATTTACACCACACAAAAAACCAACTCCGCCAAAATGAATCTCACAAAGCTCCAAGGTAATCACCACGTAAAGAACCCTGCATGCGTTTGGGACATAACAGGCCCACCATTCCATCAATTATGAATAACAAAACCCAGGTTGAGGCTCATCTTTAAACAAGAAGTAAACTTATCTACAAGTTTTAGAAAATATCTACACGCCAATTTTCCTACATCAAGCATTCTTTTTGCATTAAGCACTTAGTCCTTTACTAAAGGTCAAAACTTAACCAAAAAATAAAATAAAATAAAATTATCTACCCACAAAAATTAAATTTAGTACCCTTAAAATAACACTTCAATTAACTTGTGAAAATGATAAAGGTAACGGTCCAACATACACCAATTAGTAAAGCTCACTGCAAACAATGCATGAGTTGATTGCAGATGAAAGCAGAACACCTTTGAAATACATAAACCATATCCAGCTCAGAGACATTAATTTCAGTCAGTTCCACAAGGACCTGCAAAAGATAAAAACAAACACAGAGCATATTCATGAAGAGCCACGCACCGATATAAAAATTAAGCAATCTTCCAAGAACACCGCCTAGTAAGTAAAATTAAGTTCATTTATAAGAATCTCCAAGTCTTGATAAGGCATTTATCAGCATAATTGCTCTAGTCAGCAATGTTCGGAGCGGTAAAATCTCAAACTCAAGCAGCCCTGCTATCCACAGTCATATCTCCTTTTCGCTGTTGTCGGGTGAAATATCTGCATCATTATCCAGCTGCCTCGACTTTTCCCAGCCGCTTTGATCCTCTGCTTCTGGAAAAGACCAAAAAGGAAAAACTAGAGGTAAGATATATTGTCACTAATAATTAAAAGAATGAGTGCTCTATTCCCTTATTCGGGGAGAGGGTATGCTATGGTACCAGCTCTGCCAATCTCATGTGCAGTGATTGATGCTTCATGTTTGCTTCGCCTCCCTGCATCAAAGGAAATTCTATCAGATTGCTTTACCAAAGCACCTTGTCAATATTTTACATGTATCTCTAAATTCTGAACTACTTCAATTGCTATATTTCCACAATTCTTTCAAGATCATTTTTTTAACCATAGTTGAAACAATTCAGCATTGACTCTCATCATATCATTCGCATCGAACCAGGTTCCACATTGTTTTCATCACGAGACTTACCTTCAGAATCTGACTTAGGCCGTCGTATGTTCTTTGATTCACTCTCATCCGAACTACTTTGAGACCCACTGCTTCCTCTGCGAAGCTTAGATTCAGGCAAATTTGACCTGGACTTTCTTCCACGACTCTTTGATTTCTCATCTCTAGTTTCAGTTAATTCATCTTTTAAGCGGTTCTTGCCATCAGGAGAGTTAGACCTGGAATGCCTTCTATGTTTCATTTTGCTTTCACCAGAACTTCTTGAGGATGATCTACTCCTTCTATGATGCTTAGCCTCGGAAGATACTGATCTAGATCGCCTTCTACCACGATGCTTTGGTCTTTTGCTCCTGTCATCATCCACTTTCACCTTCAATTTATGATTGCTTTCAACAGATCTTGACCTGGAACGCCTCTTATCATGACGTTTTGATTTTTCATCTCTGGCTCCTTGCACATTATCATCAGAGTGAAGCTTATCTTCCAAAGACTCTGACCTCGACCGTGACCGCCTCCTCTCATCATGTTTTGAATCTTCTTTTTTAGTTTCTTTCACTTTCTCGTTTGATAACTGCTTCATTTCCAAAGATTTAGACCTGGAACGCTTTCTACCACGACGCTTTGATTTGTCATCTCTGTTAGCATCCTCCACAACAGACCGGTGCTTACCTTCCAAAGACTTTGACCTGGACCGCCTTCTATGCTTAGATTTATTTTCATCTGTACTTCTCGCAGATGACCTTTTATGATGCTTATCTTCTGTAGACATCGACCTTGACCGCCTTCTCTCACGGTGCTTTGATCTTTCATGGCGGGTTTCATCTCTCCTGCCATTTGAGTGGTACTTACCATCAGGAGAAATTGACCTCGAACGTTTTCTGTGCTTTAGCTTGTGTTCATCATCGATTCTTGGAGATGACCTATTTCCTCTACTATAGCTAGGCGACCTTGAATCAGCACGAGTTGCTCTGCGTGGAGTACTTTCCCAGTGACGTTTTGGTGAGACAGAATCAACTCTGTATGACTTTCGTGTTCTAGGGCTAACACTCCTACTCCTTTGTTTTCTTGAAGAAGTGAAATGATGATCACGTGATCTACCCGAACCCCTTCGTCTATAATGGTCACCACTATCCCTAATGTCCCTATATGATCGCCACTCACTGCCACGGTTAGGATAATAGCGAGACCTCAATGGTGATCTAGATCGACGATCTCTAGTAAAGCGGGATGGAGGAGAATATGAAGGGGACCTCCGCCTTCGATGATAACTGATTGGTGATCTTGACTTAGATCTTGACCTCTTGCGAGAAGGTGAAGGTGACCTGTAATTGAAGCAATTAGACAGCAAGAATAACTCAAATCTTTCCTTACCCCAAAAAAAAAAAAAAATGTACAGAAGATAACCTCGTCATTCTATATGACATAAGTAAAACATTCTCTAGAATCACACACATATGCGAGCAAAAACAAACAGAACATTTCAAAGAGAAAAATCCATTAGGGCATATAACATTTCAAGGTTCCTTGACCAGTATAGTAACACCACAATTTTATTCAAAAACTTACTTATGTAAGGCATACAAGATGTGAATAGCAATTTTAGCTTCGTTATGGACCTTGTCAGATAAATCCTTTAAGGACTTTCCGTCCTCCTCGATTGGGCTCAATTGGAAGGATGTCTTCTGGAATTAAGGCCTTTTTGGCTGTACTTTTTCTTTATTTTCTGTTTTAGATTTGTTTTCTATGTTTCTGTTTTAGTTTTGTTTCTTAGAGGGATTTGTTTACATGATTTTTTTATCAATGAAAAAAAACAGAACGATTCGGAGATCCAGCTCAAAAATCACAATAAAAACAAAATTTTCTCTACCATATTTTATTTTCTTTTTTTTAAAATATGAACACGCGCACACAAACAGAGTATCATCTTACAGCTGACAGACAGGAACTAAATTTCTTCACGTAGACACATAAAACATCGTACATAAATAAGATTTTACTGTCTCAAGACATAAGAAAGCATGCAGTATGGCCTAGTTTGAATTTGAAGCACAAATATTATCACAAAACATGTCATGATTTACCCATTAGTATTAGTGCAAAAGCAATTCACTAGATATTTGTGCGTGCGTGCGTGCGTGTGTGTGTGTGTGAGAGAGAGAGAGAGAGAGGGAGATTTAAACAGGAAACTAAAATAAGTATTAGTGAACAAAACTTTAGGTTTTTTCCTCCACTAAGTGACCAGCATTTGTATAATCTTGGCTTTAAAGGCATAGCAAAGATACGTTCATTTTCTTGCAACAGAAACAAGATTTTCCATAACCATATAACCATAACAAATGCTCCTACAAAGCCATGCAAAGAAACTTCTAGGAGAGACTCCTTGAAGGTGACAGGATCTTCTAAAAAGAAATTTCCGTTCAAGTTTGAATTCCCCTCTTTGTTGTAGCATCAAAAAAGGGAGCATCACCAAGCCAACTCTAGGGCTTTTCAAATTCTGAAATCCACAAGTTTCCAGTTGCATGATTGTCAAATGATTCAACAGTTTGAACAGAGACATTCCTTGGGCAATTGAGACAACAAAAACTTCTAGGATTTGTCTTCCTCTATATTTAGTTTTGGTATATCTTGTATTCTTAGTGAAGCTATCTTCAAAACCAATAACGCAAAGAGAGAGAGAGAGAAACGAAAATTACTACACATCTTATTACAGAAATCAGCTGAGGAGACATACCTGGATTTTGGCTTTGTTTCCTCCTCTTCCTTCTCTTCCTTCTCTTCACTCACAAGTCCATCAGCTTTCAATTTCCTACTTATTTCTGCCGCTCTTGCAGCAGCCAATTCTGTGGCAGACTTCATGGTTGCAGCTCGGTTAGCTGCTTGCTGTGCAGTCATATTTTGCTGCATAAGCAATGCCTGTTGGAATTGCATCTGTTGCATGGCAACAGCCTGTTGCATCATCAGGGGCAGAGATGAAGAAGCCAGTTGTGAATTTAGTATTGCTGGTTTCTGAGGTAGTGATTTTGCCATTTCAACGTTCATGGGGCGACCCCCGACATCCATGTTATTCAATGCTAGCGCAGCAGTTGCTTCTTCAGGTTTAGCGTATTCAATGTGAGCAAAATACTTTGAATCAGCGATGGTACAATCAACAACCGTTCCGCAGAAGCTAAAAAGTTGCTTCAGCTGTTCAACAGTGAGAAGTGGGCTAAGATTGCTAACTTGAAGTGTTCTCTTTAATGCTTCATCCTTTCCAGCTTTGTCAGGTGAAGCTGATTAAAAGAGCAACCAAAAAGTATGAGTTCAATAAATAATAACAAAGTATAAAATAAAGCTTCACATAAAATTATTTTTTTTTAAAAAACATTGGTCTAACTTAAACGTAAAAGTAAAAGAATGGGAGATGAAAGAAACTAGCAACTCGGAGATATCAAGAACATGTGAGACAGTGACAGAATGATACCAGATGAGTCTTTTCCTGACTGAGCTTGTGCTTGCACCTGCGCGGCATGGGCTTGAAGGGCTTGTGCAGCAACAATTGCCTGAGCAGCAGCCATTGCAGCAGCAGAAGGTGCCATTGGAACTTGACTTACAGTGCCCATGCTTGTTGTTGCAGCTAATGCTGTCATTAGAAGGTTGTGCGGAGGATGATTCAACTTGCAATCAGTTTTGGCACAGCGCCCATTAAGGTATTCTCGGCAAACTTCACCAAGAGATGCACCAATTCCAGGCAAAATAGCCCCACCTGAAGCACCAGGAATGACGCCAGGTATCATTCCCAACAGTCCTGGAAATGCCCCAGAAACAGACGCTGAATAATTTGGCATGTTAGGCATAGTTTGGTTAACTAGATTTGGATATGTAGATGTAGGAGCCAAACCCAGTAGCCCTCCACTAGCGGCGGTAGTAGTGGCACCTGATTGACAGCAAAACAATTTTTCAAATTAGTAATCACAGGGAACTGATGCACATATAATTAGTGTTCCAATCACAAAACAAAACTGTAAAACAATCCTACTCCCAAAGAAAAAAAGCAAACCAATCTTCTCACCCAAAATTACTATCTACCACAGAACTCTTTATAGAGACCACATTAGGAATAACGTCAAACAACAAATCACATTCACCTAAGTTGTCCACAATAATACAAGGCCGCCAACACTTACTATTCCATTCACACAGTAGGCTATAAAATATGCACCATTTACAACATTGTGAAGAAAACCACAACGAGCAACAATAACAAAGAAACACACTTGCAATGGACTCACCCAATATGATGTTCCAATTATACCAACATTCACCACATATAAATATATAATACAACAAAGAAATAAAACACACCAAGCTCAGCAGCATTTTCGGGTTTATTCATATAGAAAACAACCCACAAGCAACATTAGACAACAATAACAGGACGGTTAAGATTTCAGTAGGACACTTCATATTTCAGTAAGTGAATCACAACTTTCAATATATAAAGTTCAAAAATTTATCACTGTCATAAAGTATCAAAAGATTGTATCTCCCAACAAAACAAAAGATGACAAATTCACAATAAGTTAAGCAACACTAAAAAACAAATTCACAGCAAAAAACATGAAAACCCCATGGATGAGTGATGAGTACCTGCGCTGAAGAACACTGGGAATGGGCTGCCCATGATGGGTTTTCCATTGCACTCAATGTTGACCATATAATTGCCTCTCTTCGGCACCACGTAAGTAACCGTGTAAGTCCCATCACCCATATCCTTCACCACACCCTCTTGCTCGGTCCCGCCGACTCCGACCCCGGGGGACACCTTCACCTTGATCTGGGCGCCCCCAATGGGGCACTTCCGGCCATCGGCGTCCTTGGTAGTCACCACGAACGACGACGCCGCGCAGGCCGTCCCGCCCGCGATCCCCGCCCCGGCCGCCATGCACTTCGAGGGGTCCGCCGGGCCGATCGGCTTCCTCGAGAGGTCCTCCTCCTCCTCCTCGTCGCTCTCGCTGTCCGACGACGAAGAAGAAGCCGCCGCCGCCGCCGAACCGCCCTTCTCGCGGCTCTTGTCCACGTCCTTGAATGTGGCCTCAAAAGCCGCTTTCGCCGCCGCCGTTTTCTCCGCCTCGCTCTTCAGCTTCGCCTCTTCGGCTTGCTTCATCCATATCGGTTTCGCTACGGCTGAGCTGCTTCGATCGGCCATTGGAAAAACCAAACCCTAAATCCCGAAATGGAGAAAAATTGCAAGCCCTAGATGCTTAAGCTAGTTCTCTGAATCAACGTTTCAATGAATTTTCCCCAAATCAGTCAGCAAAAAAGCTCCATTTTCTCCACGGCGCTTCCTATCAACGCGATTCCAAACCCTAGAATCGAAGAAAACGAAGCAAGAGAAACCTAGGCTCAAGAATGGGAAGAAAGATATTGGAAATTACCTTTTTTTTTTTTTTTTTTTGTAAAGGTCCCTGAATTTTTTAAGATAGTGTCGATTAATCCCTAAATTCTTTTTTTTATTTATTAAAAGGTCCTTAAACTTGTAAAAAGAATGTAAATAAGGAAAAAACCCTAATGTCCGTCTAGAAAGAGACCGTTTTGACTCACGTGACTAGCACATGCATTCAATTAGAGGGATTAAATGTTAACATAAAAAGAAAATTTTGGCTCCGGTAAAACGGTTTGAGTTGAAATTTTTAAGTTTGAGTTGGTTGATTTTTTAAAAATTAGTTATAATTTTTATTGACTTTTCAGAAAAAAAATAAAAACTGAGATGAAAATTTTAAGTTTAAGATGTTTCACCAAATGAAATATTAAAACTTGTGGCCAAAAATAGAAAAGAAAATAAAAACATAAAACATAAAAAAGAACAGTGCCAAAAATTGGTTTTTTTTTTGGCCTATTCTTTAGGGTTATTTAAGTAAATTTGACAAAAATTGATGCCTCACGTGAGACACATGCATTTTGTAGTTCAGATTTTAACAAATGTTAGGTTTTACCCCATTTGACACCCTTTTCAAAAGTTCAGTGAGCATTCAATCAAAAAAAAAAATTGGAAGACCAAATGGCACCATTTTAGAAATTTATCCCTTGTTTTATTTTTGGGCTTTAAATTTTCGTCGATAAAAAATTGGGAGCAACTGTAATAGAGCTCTATTGAGAGTAACTTTAGTAGAGCTTGTTTTTTAGACAGTTCAAATGTGATCTATTAACTGAAATATTGCATGTATATTATAACTATGGTGTACCACAATCTATAGTATTATAGGTTAAGAAAATTTAAAATAAAATATAAGAAAAAGTATTTTTTTCTTGTTAACTTTTTTCTTTTTTTTTCTTTATTTCTGACTTGGCCCCACATAAAGCAGTAAAAAAGCCTTTAAAGCTTTTTCATCTGCAACTATGTTCTCTTTTGTTTTCTCTCTCTATGAGAAAACACATTCAAAGCTTTCTCAAGAACACCGAAAGCTATTTTAACAATTTTTTTCTATAATATAATTTATGCTAGCGTGTGTATATGGTAACTATTTTCAGATCTTGCCCGGTGAAAGCTATTTTCAGGTCTGAACTCTCTCACAGGCTGCCTCTTCACATAACTCCTTGGAACCTTTGAACCTACCTGAGCACCACTCGCTGCTCTGCTTTCAATCCGGTAATTATGCTTCGCAGAACGACTGAGGAATCCGCCATCGGAGGAGACGGCGAGCGGAGCAATAACTTCGAGTTGTTCTTACAACGGCACCGATGCTGGACTCCGTCCCCTCCCGACGAGCATGTCGAAGTTCTTACTTGGATCGGGCATGGACATGCTGCTGGAAAAAGTCCCTTCATTACAGACTAAGACCCTACAGCCCAAGCCCCCTCGCTTCCAATTCGATTCCTCCCAACTACACCCATCTCTGAAACCCGTCTCCAATAAGAGAAATAAAGTAATGATTTTTTTCTCAAACCTCTAGATCAAGCCCCAAAAATAGAGCACCAAGATAATCGATAATTGTTTTTATAGAAAATCTCTAGATAGTTGCTGGCGTTGGGGCACATTGAACGATGGCTAGCGGGAGGAAGTTTTCTTGGTCAGTAGGTATGAGTTGAGAGATCTAGAGAAAAAAAAAAGAAAAAAAAAAAAGAAGATTTTGCAACAATCCTCCATTAAAGCCCAATAAATCTTTTAAATTTTATTGTTTGTTGTTAATTGCTAAAAAAAATTGCAAGGTTGTAATGGTGGGTTTGGATTTTGAAAAACATCTGTAGGAAAAAAAAATAACAAAGTTAATATGAAATTGAAAAAGAAAAAAGATTGTGTACTTGTTAGCTTATATTAACATCGGTATGTCATACTTCATCATCATTTATTTCACCATCTATCATTTTATACCATTGGATTGGACTCTACCGATGGCTACTCTCTATTGGTCTCTACCATAGACTCTTCCTAAAAAATTAGAAAAAAAAATTCTAATTTTTTATTTTCTTTTTCTATTTTCACTAGAAGCAAGCAAGAAAAAAAAGAGAATATTTTGGTAGGGATTTTTGGAAAGGGATTTTTTTTCCTAAAAAAAAAAAAAGAAATAAAGAGGGAGATGGGAGATGGGAGATAAATTCAAAAGAGAATAAAACGAGAAAGTTCTCTCTTTAACGAGTTTCTCAATCATTTTCCTCTCTTAGAGCCGGACATTGATGGCAGCCTTCAGCCTGTTTCTGATTTCCCGACCTTAGGAATGAAGGTGGGGATCATATGGTGAGGGTCTTAGTAGATACGAGCTCGTAGAAGGAGGAAGATGGACGTTGTGGAAAGAAGCAAGGCAGTTGGCAGTGGTGCATCATTGTCACGCGCCAAAGAGGTCCTACAATGACTCGACTTCGGTAATCCAGTTTCTATGAACGATGTGGATCGGTTTATCGACAATGACTTTTTTCTGTGTGGTTGTTCTTTTGTCTTGTCTTATTTAGGTTTTATATAATAATGATGATGTCTTCGCCGTCTTTAATTTGGTTGTTTTTTTTTTTGTTAGTTATTTCTAATAACAGTGGTGGTTTCCCTACTTTCTGCATTGGTTGTTTGTCTGTCAGATATGAGTCTTGGCGATATTTTGGTCTAGCTAGAGATGTTTTTATGCTGAGTTAGTAATGGCTTTAGTATTACTGAGTCTTGGCCCTCGATTGATAAGGAAATCCCATTAATTGTTGGAGTTTTATTAAAAAGAGCCTTACATATACTTGATTTCGATATGTCGAGTAGGGGTGAACGTCGAGTGGGTTGGATCGGTTTTGAATTTTTCAACCCACCAAAATAAGTTTTGGTGGGTTGAAAAAAATTTTAACCCACCCAATCAAAAGTCGGATTGGGTTGGATGAGTTAATCGGGTTGAGCATATAACAAAAAATAAAACACACAATGCAATGTTAAATAATAAATGTGTGGAAAAAATAACAATTTTGTAATATATTTTTGATATCGAGTTGACAATATCAAATATAGTTCAATTTTTAAAAAATTATAAAAAAGCAACTACAAAAATAGAAAATAAACCATGCAAGTTTAAATATATATGTCATAAATTATAGTAAAAAATACTTAATATATAATAAGAATATTTTTAAAAACATAAAAAAAAAACTTAATTAAGTGGGTTGGGTTTATGTTGGGTTACTGAATTTGAACCCAAACAAACCCACCCAATTAAAACTCGGGTTAGGTGGATTGAGTTAAGCTTAAGATTAGATTAAATCGGATTTGGTTAATTGGGTTGGGTTCCGGTGAGTTCGGATGGGTTAATTGGGTTACGGGTTTTTTGTTCACCCCTAGTGTTGTAGTATATACCCATTATTAGGCCTCAAAAATATGTTTTTCCCTTATAGCGTTATTATACTTTACCGATAAATCCGTTCTTATTAAAGAGTTTTTGTCTCATGTAATATGCGGTAATTTATTATATTTGGTGATTTTATAATTCTTTATTGAGTTTAATGAAACTTTCCCTTTCAAAAAAAAAAGAAAAAGAAGATATATATGTATATATATTTACAAAATATAGAGGGGAAGGTTTAAATATATATATATATATATATATGTTTACAAGATATAATTAATTATAAAAAATTAGTATAAAGAGAAAGAAGTAAATTGCAGTATTCAATAACAATCATAATTTGGGAGGGATGTTGGAATATGCTTGGAAATATAATTAATTATTTTATCGGTATTTGTATCATATATCATATTTGAAATATATTTGTGAAAATTATAGCATATCTTTCAAATGATAAAAAATTATAGCATATTTTTATTATTCAATTAAAATATATTCATTTGTTCTAATTTTACCTTTTTTCTCTCTCCTCATCATTTCCCCCACTTTTCTCTTTTGTCTCTCTCTACACACACTATCTCCATTCTCTCTCTCTACACAGACTCAACTTCCTCTCCCTCTCTTTCAACACAGACTTGATGGAGTAGAGGATCGGCGACATGATGGCGATGCTGCTGCGCCGAGAGTAGGGCAGGCAATTTGTATTGGTGGGTCGTGTTCATGTCATGTTTAAGCCATTAGTTGACAGTTTAACCCTTAACCCAAACCCAACTCATTTAATAATCATGTCAGAAAACTTAACCCAAACCCAACCTTTTAATTAAAGGGTTAACACGGATACGACCCATCTAACCCGTTTAATATACGGGTCACAAACGTACCGTGTCAACCTACAAACCTATTTACTAATGGGTTAAAGTGACATTTTAATCTGTTTACATCCATTAAACTAACCTGATTAAAATCAAAACTTAATGCTAAAAAATAAATAAAAAGACATGAATGATGATTAAATACCTTATTAGCAAGTTCATCGGTCTATGACTAAAGTTTCAGCTATCAACATCAGTTCACATAAGCGAAACAACATCAATTAAAAGTCCACAAATCCAAAACATGCTCATAGGAAGGCCAAGTTTGAATGCGAGGGATGGAAAGAATGAGTGAATGAGAAAGATGGAACTATGAGAAAGAGAAGGCGAGAGATTGTAAGAGACGAAGAGATATGAGGGTGTCTGGGATAGTGTGAATATAATCGAGAAAGAGGATAAGGTATGCCGGTAAGGAGAAGAAAACCCTAGCAGAGAGAGTGAGGTGAGACAACTGTGATATTTGAAGAATAAGAGAAAAATGAAACCCTGTCTTTTTTCCTTTTACATTTCCCTAAAATCAAATTTGTTAAAGCTTCAAAATAATATAAAAAAATATTTATGAAAACCATATAATGTAAAACTAAAACTAAAAGGTTAGTAAATGGGTGAATAATAGATCGTGTTCATATCAACTCATATATGACCCATTTATTAAACAGGTTATTACGGGTTGGCGGATTTAACCTTTTTTGACCCTTTTATTTAATCGTGTCTAGCGGGTTCAACCCGTTTTGACCCAAACCCATTTAAAGAAAATCCAAACTCGCTAACTTTATGCGGGTTGTGTATCGTGACCTAAATTACCAGCCCTAGCTGATAGATCTTGCCACACAGATGTTACTTAAAAAAGTTATATAAAAGTGTGTAAATACAATAAATTTAAGTATATACTAGTAAATTCGGGTATTTACAGATGTTACGTAAAAAAGTTTTATAAAATAAAAGTATGTAAATACAGTAAATCCAAGTATTTCTTAATAATAAAAAATTTAAATAATTATAAAGAGTAATAGGACAAAATGGTCATTGAACTCTTTAGAAGGTGACGATTTGGTCACTGTTTTTTTTTAATTTTGGCCGAAAAGACTTTAAACTCTCTAAATGTTAACAATCTTAGTTTTTTTCCATCCAAATCCTTTAAGTTTCTAACGGAATAAATCATGTACAATACATGCGACCTAATTTGAGAGATTATTTTAGTAATTTAACAATAAATTTAATTTAATAAAAAAACTCATAAAAATATCATATTTTCTCAAATCTCAACAAACCTTTTCGCTCTCTCTCCTCCCTCTCTCTCTCTCTCTCTTCAACCCAAAACCCATTTTCTCTCCCTTCAATAGTGCCCTAACCATTCCTCTTCTCCTTTTTCTTGTCGTTTATCAATAGCATCTCTCACAACAGGCGTACTCTCGAAGCTTCTAGTGAACACGGACTCCAAGGTGACTGTTGAGCCACAGCTACCACAGTCGCAAAAATCTAACATTTTGTTCTTGATTTTGGCCAGAGGAGGTTGGTGGAGCTAGGGAAGGGTAAAATGGAAAAATGGGAATGGGAAATGGAGTTAGGTTTTTGGAGTGATGAGGAAACAGAGCAAGGTGGTACTCTTGGTAGAGAATTTGTGATAGTAGTATAGCCATTGGAAGAGAGAATCATAAAGGTTAAATTAAGAATAATTTGAAATTTTTTTCTTTTTGGTTGTTGCAGAGGAGATGGGAAAGCTCAGGGGTTCCTTCTCGTAAGCTTTTTTTTTTTTTTTAACCAAAAATAAATATCTTCTATTTCAGTTGTTATTTGTTATGAATATTTTTTGTTTCTGAGAAGAAAATCAGTTGAAAAAGAAGTAAAACTATTTTTTTTACCATTTCTCTCTCATTGGTTCTGGGATTTGGGAAAGGGCAATTTTGGTTTTGCATGACGTTTTCCTTTTTTTTTTCTTTTTATTTATTGTTAAGATTCAAAGGGTGTTTTGGTCTTTTAACTTAAAAAATTATCACGTGATTACTCACATGTGTGATTCTGTTAGAAACTTAATAGATTTGGACGGAAATGACTAAGGTTGCTAACATTTATATAGTTTAGGGTCTTTTCGGTCAAAATTAAAAAAATAGGAATCAAATCGTCACATTCTAAAGAGTTTACAGACCATTTTAGATAATTACTCTAAATTAAATATATAGATTTACTAATAAGTATTATATTCATTAGTACTGAATTTATTAATAAATACCAAAGTTATTACTAAAATTGTCTCACAATAAATACTATATTTTTAAGTAAATAAATTTATTTACTAAGAAAATAATTTTTATATGTCTTAAAGCAATGTAATTGAAAAACTACTATTCATAAATTTAACATGAAATATTTAGATTTTATGTGTAAATAACATATTATTAAAAAAAATAGAATTCTAAAAAAAATCAGGTAAATAAAAGATTTGTTAGAAAAACATCCAATTTGTTGGTAAATATCAAGTTATAAAAATTCAAGAAAATATCATGATTTACAGATAAATAATTAGACTTACTGATTTCACATATTAAATGTGTACTAGATTTTATTAGTAAAATACTGAATTTACTAAAAAATTATTTGGATTTACTATATTTATCAGTAAATACTGAAGTTATTGATAAATATTATATTTTTAAATAAATATTAAGAGTGTGTTTGGTTCATTCTCTCAAACTCAACTTTTCTATCTCAAATTTTATCTTTTTCCTCAAAAGTCTTTGTCTTTTTCCCAAAAAGTTTTTTGTCTTTTCTGAAAAGTCAACAAAATTTACTATTTCAACTTCAAAAACTCAACTCAAACTAACGAACCAAATGAACCCTAAGATTTCAGAAAATATGTGATTTATTTGATGAATTGTTAAATTTTAAAACGATAAAAATAGTAGTATTTTTTGATAAATACTCTCTTTACTAGTAATTAATAAGATTTACCTTTTCATTTTTTTTCTTGATTTTATTTTTGTTTTTTTAATTTTATGGGTCAAAATTTTTAAAATACACAATTTAATTAACATTTTCTTAAAAAGCCCTAATTTACTAAAAATACTAAAATTATCCCAAATTGAAAAAACCCTAATCCAATCCCACCCAAATCGGCTTCGTCACTATAGCCATGTTGTTGCCGGAGACGAAGCCGTCGTCGTCGAGGGATGGCTGCTCGTCAGTCATCGATGCTTACCCATTGCGCTACGTTTTTGATAATCTTTCGACCGTCGCGATCTCCACGGAGATCCGAGCTACGTTTCACGAAAATCCTGATTTGATCTTCATCCATGTGCGCCTTTAGCTGACGATGATGATGAGGAGAGTCTTCCAATGAAGAGTGTCGAGCCCGTCGCTAGATTAATCACGAGATCCTCCACGAGGTTCTTGCTCGTTTCCGACGATCTTTCGGCTGTCGCTAGAGGAATCACAAGGCTCCGTCTTGGGCACCTTGATTTCACCTAAAACAATGCCAGAGTTTGTGAAGTAACGACGACAGCGACATAAGTGAGATCTGGGAGAGAGAAGCATGGTTAATCCCATGAGATCTAGGAGAGAGAGGATGGTCAAGAGCATTTTCAAAATTTTAAAATTAAAATCTAAATATGCTATAATTTGACATCATTTCAAATCCTTCTATTTTGTTAAATCTTAAACTTTAATTGTACTATTGGTTTATTCACCCTTATTTTATTTATGTTATTAAAAGTATTTTAAGAAAAAAGAAATAAATAATTTTTTTTAGAAAATAATTAAAATAAATAATAGATATTATATAAATTTTATTAAATAAATGATTTATTAGTCAAATTTATCTAGTAAATTTTCTGTTTACTTAATAAATCTATTATTTACAACAAGTACTTTAAAATTCATTATTTTTCTTAAAAATATCATTTACACGAATTTTAATTCTTTTATATATTTTATATTTTATTAAAAGAGTGTGTATATCCAATTTATATTTTCGTAGTTCCGTTGATAATGCTTTAATTTTAATTATAGGTATTTTATTTTATTTCCATTGGGATACTTGATTGTTTTAATTATGAATATGTGAAATTTAAAAATACATAAATACTTATTATTAAAAACAAATTATACGACATAACTCATGACTTAAAAAAAAAGGGGAAAAAAAAAAAAATAACTGAAAGGAAACACACGAGTTCTAAAAAAAAAAGACAAAATAAAATTAAAATTAAACACACGTCACGCACGTGACTTGGTAAAACTCAAAAAAGGGTCGCTCCTTAAACCCTTCTTCTTCATTCTCATATTTTATTTATTATTACAGGGCACAGCGCAAACACAAAACTTTAAAACCCTCACCACCTCCATTCAAAGTCGGCCAATTTCTGTCGTCCGAATCTCATGCCTGCTCATTCAAAACTTCATCTTCTCCACCCGAATCCCTAACCCTAATTCCTTTTTTTTTTTTCTCAATCTCTGCAACAATGGCGACTCCTTCTCACGCGCAGGCCGTCAAGTCGCTCAACAAATCCTCCAGCCGCCAACGCTTCGTTGTAAGTACTTGCTCGAATTAAAAAAAAAAATTTTTTTTTCGATGTTTTTCTGCTACGAATTGAACCTTATGGACTTCGAATTCTTCCAAGTGAACATGGATTTTGTTGTTGTTGTTGTTGTTGTTTTTGTGCAGTTTAAGAATTTTTCTCAGAGAATTGGAGAAATCGATATCGATGTTTATCGGAGTCTTGATAGAGTGAAGTCGGAGCCGTCCGAGGGGTCGTCTTTCTTCCGGGACTGCCTCACAGAATGGAGGGTTTGGTTTTTTTATTTATTTTTTATTTTTTTATTTTTAAGGGTGTGTAAAGGCTTTGATGAATTGTCTTTTTTTCTCCTATTTTTTAGCCTATCTCGCTAGTTCAAGCCACTCTTTAACTTGCCCTGATCTACCGTACAGTTGCTGTGCGATTTTGTCATGTGTTACATGTTGTGATTTAACTATTATAAAGCATGCCTTCACTAGGAATTTTTATTGGCATTATATTGTAGGAACTGAATACCGCCGAGGATTTCATCTCTTTTTACGAGGAAATGTTACCGTTGGTGCAAACATTGCCCTTGGTGATATTGCACAAGGAAACTATTATGCTGAAACTTCTTTCAAGATTACAAATGAAAGCAAGACTTTCACTCGAGCCGATACTCAGGTATGCTACTGGTGCATTGAAATTTTAGAGTGGAATTTCAAATATTTGTTTTGGCTTGTATTTTTACTCCATGGTTCCATTACATGTTTCTATTGCTAAATGGATAAACATGTAATTTATAAGAAAAATGGTGTGAGAATAAATCAGTGGTCAAGATTCAGAAGATATAGAGAGGGAGAGAAAAAAAAGATTTCTCAAATAACAAATAGAGCTTTATGCTACTCAAAAAATAAGCAAAAGGATCTTGGAAGAAAATGGTTTTTATAGCCTGAAATAGTATAGAATTGAGCAAATGAGTTTCAAAGCCTCTCAAAGACCTAAATACTGTAGAAATCTAGGAAAAAGGGGCTTCAATAGCCTTAAAAAGCAGAGAATTGAGGGAATTAGACATCAAAGTCACTCTTGAAATCTCAACATTGTGAAAAAATCATCCAATTTTTCTTTTTGGTTAATAGACTTATCCCCACCTCAACAATGCACTTTCCTTTATTTTAAAGTTCACTTGTAATGCAACACTGTAATAAGGCAGCAAGGAGATTCCTCAACGAGCTTTGATTTCCTTTACCAGTCTTGTATTGTTTTTATGTTCTCGATTTCTCCCGAGTTCCAATTAAACTTTTGCAATCTTGTAGTGTTATTTGTCTCTTGATTGGTTTTTACTTGTTTGGATTTCCCTCCTCAAATATTAAACTGAACTTTGTGATCCCTTCTACAGGCTAATCGCAGCTTTATCCAGAGATCTGCTAGAGGAGTTTTTGCCGTGAGTTTAACTCTTAATTTCGTTGTTCCTATGCCTTATAGTTTAGGAGTATCATTGTCTATATTTGTCAACCTCTCTTCCCTTTCATTTTTTGTTCTGTTGTAAGTTGACCTTCCTGTTAATTTGACATATTATATTGTTCTTTTTTATTTATTTATTTTTATTTGTGGTATTGGCTTCTCCAGTTTCTTGCCAAGATTTTCCGAGTCTCTAGTCTCTCTCCTTGAAAGTGGTGCAGATAGGGAGCCCGAAATTATTGAGCAGGTTAAAAATCTTTTATCATTCCAGCTGCAGATGTTGATTTTGAAATTTCAGTATCTGGATATCTGCTAATGTTCTGATGAATTTTTGCAGATTTTTACTTCCTGGTCTTATATTATGATGTATTTACAGAAATATCTCACAGACAAGCTTACATACGTACTCAAGTAGGCATTTTTTTTTTTTTTTTCATATTTTGATTTCGAATGGTTAAATTTATGTCCAAGCATATGACAGAAGATCTTTTCGAAAATTTTTGATGGAGTTCCTAAGCGCCTTAGAATGTGTCATTTCCAAAATTTTTGGGACAGTGTTAGGACATTATCTATGCATATTCGTCTGTGTGTTACGAAAAAAGAAAATGAGTTTTATTAAGCTATTTACAGTTCCATGAATGTAAAATGGTGTTAGGCTGTTTCATGCATAGTTAATGTGATGCATGAAATTAACTATGCATGAAATGGTTGAAGTTGGCTAGGCAGCTCTTATTTCCGAGGCAGGGACTTCAGATTTTAGATGTGTGGGCCTAATTTTAGTATCTAGAGTCTAGAATCCCATATGAATACATTTACCTTCATATGGAGAACTAACATTGTGTTGACATTGTACTTCTTATCATTTTGGTGCTTATGTTTCTTTTTCTCCTTGTTTTGAAGGGTTACTCTAAAATTAAGGTACTACCCAAAAGATTACGTCCAAGATTTTATGGCAGAATCAGTTTCGTTTTTGCTTAGGAATGCACCTTTTGATCAGCTTAAACAAGGTACAGACATGCCATGTCCTGTTATTTTACGTAAAGCTAATTGCTTTTGTTGGCATGCATAAATCTGGGTAAAAGTGAATGCGAATATACATTTGAAGCTTGATAGAATATATTTTATTTACATTAAGTAAAAGAATGTCTTATGAGAAGTGCATATATGAATCTTAACTGAACCTTTATAGTCTGTCTGCAAATTGTTTAGGGATTTGAAGAGAATTATGTTTTTGTTTGAGTGACTTTGAATTGCGGTTCAATCAAATGGTAATCAGCTAATAGTTTATGAGTTTAGAATCGACTCTTTGGAAAGTACCAAATCCCGTTTAAAAATATTGGTTTCTTCTCTCTTCAGTTCTCTCCCTCTATTTTATTTGACTAGGGTGGAGAATACCACTCTATCAACTATGAGAATGAAAAATCCATTTGTTAATATTGTTCATGGCCTAAGTTTAATCTTGATAAAAGTTGGAGTTACAGGAAGCAATGAAGCTTCTTTATGTACTGGATTTCTGTAAACTTCAGATGCTAGTTTATCTTATCTCTTCTTGTTATTGATTTCTAGTCTAAGATTGCTGCTTTTGGCTCATAAGATATTTACACTTGGGAAGCTAACTAAATATAAGATTTTTTGGGATTATGTGTGAGAATGAAAATGGGATATTTCAAATGTGAGATTGTATGTAATACTTTTTCTTTGTTTTTGTACCCCTTGGGGTACCCGAAACAGGAAGTTGAATGATATTGATGTTGAAGGCCATGATTGTTATTGGTTGGTTTAATTCTCTAAGCGTGGTCTTGTGAAAACGTATTGGTTTTATTTATTTTTTCTGTTATTGATAAGATTTACTTATTTTAAATGATAACAGGTGTCTGGAAGATCATGCTTGAAGTTGTAAAGAAACCTTTAGCTACCAGAAAGTATGGAGTCAGTTTCTTACTTTGTTATGCTATGAAAGGAACCTTGTCGAGGCTTCATTCTAAAGCAGAGAGAGTGCTGCGGTTAGTGATGAGTGATCCAGTACTCAATATTGGTGATAAATTTGGCCAAGGCAAGCTAATCTCTAACCTGGAATTCTTCTCAACCTGTTGTCCTTACTCTTTCATTACTCTTAATTCAGCTTTTATCTCGTTCTCTGGACATTGTTTACTCTATGAATTTGCACTACTACTGAGATTACTCGGTATTGTTTGGCATTGGGATTCAGGATTTTGTTTGCTTTAGTTGCCAGTCTGGTTTTCATAATTACATTATGTACCATCTTCATTGATACCAATTTAATTTAACTTGATTTATTTGTTTATGTTTATATCAACATCAGCCATGACGCTTCACGAAAAAATAAGTATGGACATGTTTCTAATTTTCAGCGTCTCTTGCATCTCCCATTGATTTAGGCCTATCTTGGTTAAATAAAATTTCACAGTAGTAGTTGATCATCTTCTACGAGAGAGTAACTTTCGCAAGTTTAGTGACATCTTTTCCCAATCTTGTCTTTCTTTTGCAGGTTCTGACAATGTTGTTGAAGTGTTGATTCTTGCGTTTCAAAGATTGTGCGATGTGATAGAGCCCAAAGAGTTGAATCTGATGTGGAAATGCTTATATGTAGAAATAATTGATTCTGTAAAAAACAAGCGTTTTAGGCGACTAAGTCAACTATTATCGCTGCTTATCTCTATGGTTCAGATTAATGATGGGGGAGTGGTTTCTGGTGAGTTATTATATATTACGTTCTCCTATTTAATCCCTTTAGTGTACTGTTTTTTAAGTATGATCGATCTGGTTCTTGAACTACCAACTAATACCTTTCGATTTTTCATAGATTACCATCCAGTTGTTGATGTCCTGGCACTGCTTTTAGAAACCTTGATATTACCTCTTGGCATCACAACGACTGAGGATCATTTACCTGAAATTTTTGACAAGGTTCTTGAATTGATGCTTTGCACTCTTGATGTGCTGCACAAAAATGATGACATGTCAACCATCTCCGAATGTTCATTGCAATGGGCTTCAGTATTTGAGTTAAAGAGCTCCAGGTATTTCATTTAATGATTTTGTCTTCTGTCTCAGTTTTTAAGGTTTTCGGTTCTTTCTGACAGTGTTTGGTGTGGTTTTCAGTTTGTTGAATTTCATTCGGAAGCTACTACTGAAGGACCTCTCCATAGTGAACATTTTCAGAGTTAATATATTAAGGTAAATTGACAATATATTGTTTCTCTGATACTTGTATAATTTACTCGTCTGAGTCATGGTTTCTAACTCTTTACTATAATTTGTTTTTGTTTTGTTTTAATTTTCAGTGCCCTGAGTTACTTGATAGAGATGTCACAAGAAAAAGTAGTATATCTATTACTTTCTTTATTTGAGAGACAAAGCATAGAAGAAAAAAATGTTAACTTAGGTCAAGTTTCTGAAGAAAGATTCCGGAAGCTTCAAGATTTTCTGCGGAGGAATATCCACAAGTGGATGAAGGATTTGAGAGATAATGTATCTTGTGATTCATCATTCGATCAATCACATGGAACCAACTTAGCTCTGCTGTGGGGAACTGTTAACTGTGTTCCGTTCTTGCTAGATCCCAAAGAAGATTCATCCCTGCTAACTGATTTAGTGGATGCAATTGATCATCGCCTCTCAAGTGAGCCCGGTATTTCTTCCATCTTTATCAATCTTAGTCCGCTTCTCTATAAATATAGATTTTGATCACTGGGAACCTGTATCATTCTTATTTCCCGTATATAAGATGCAAGTCTGACCCCTAAATTTTTAAGGCACTGTAAACATCTTAATAGCTGCTTTTGAATGTTAAAAATCAGCCGCTTCTTCTTCTTCTTTTCCTTTCTCTTTCCTCAATGACGTACCTTTCCTGAGCTACTACTTTTTTGGTACTTGTAGTTTATTGGACCTCTGGCAAGTGATTTATATATTATATCTATCTTACGTGTATCTATTTATCGCTTTCAGTGTGCTGGATCCCTTGAATTAATATATCATATTGATCTACACCTGTCTTTCAGATGATGTTTGTGGTATCCCTAAAAGAAGTTGGCAAAGCATAATTGGTGCTGCTATTAGTTCCCATTCCAAAATGCAGTATCATAAAGATGGATTCGAAGAAACAAGCAAAGTTTTACATCTTGCGAGGAAGCACAAATCATGTTTGCAAGTATTATCTGCTGTTGCTGATTTTTTGGATTCCACATATGGGTAAGCTGATAGGCGTATAGACATCTGATACGTTTATTCAATCTATTGTTCAGATTCTTGACTTGTTCTTGGTTTGTTAGCTATGTTAAAGTGAATTTGACTAAAATTTTGTACAATCATTGAAACTATAGGCCATTGACGGAAGCCGAGTGCAGCTCTCGAACATATCATCCGGAACTTAAAGCAGACAAAGCGATAGATGCATTAAGCCTATATGGTGACAATTTGCACCACTCAGAGAAGGGGCTCCGTATTGCATCTCTTAAAATACTGTCTCATTATGAACCTTTAATCCGTGATCTTTCCCCAGAAGATCAGCCTGTTCAGAAGAAATTAAAAACTGAAGCTTCTCAGATTTGCTATACTGATAGCCAACGCTTTAATGTATGATGTTCATATTTTTTCTGCTTTGATTGTTTCAGTCATTGTTTAATTTAGTCAATTCAGTGATGATTTTCCTTTGATCTACTAGGTTCTACAACTTCTTCTCTCAATTGAGACAACTCCTCTTTCAGTATCTACCAGCAGGACAATAACCCTGTTAATCTCTAAATTGCACATGGCCCTCTCTGCTGGAAGGATTGCTGAAGCTTATGTGCCTCTTCTCTTGAATGCAATGATTGGTGTCTTTCATAACCGGTTTAGCTACCTTTGGGATCCGGCATCCGAGTGCCTTGCAGTTTTAGTAAGCCATAATGTGAAACTTGTGTGGGAAAAGTTCCTTGGTTATTTTGAGCAAATCGTCTCCATGTTCCAGGCATCAAACGATCAGCTTGATAAAATGAACGCCAAATCCTCTGAAAAGTCTAGTGGTATGCAGCAATATTAGCTCGTTCTATTGATGCATATCTTGATTGCATCATTTCATATGATTTACTATTTGCTTTACAAATTCATTTGCTAACCTTGTTTTTTTTTTTTTTTTTTTTGTAACTCTTTTCAGATCTAGTTGAGCGCTTTAATTTGTTTGTTAGTCCTGCTTCTGATAGCTCGCCATTGGCAACTGTGTTATCCTTGTTGCTCAAATCTTTGCAAAGAATTCCAGGGATTGTGGATTCTCGTTCTCGATATATTGTACCTTTCTTCTTCAAATTTTTGGGCTATGATTGTGATGAGCCTTCAAGGTAATTGTTGTTTTCTAAATACATTTTATTGATTCTTATTTTATGGAGGTTCTAACTTTGGTTTTGTAATTTGTCATTGTAGTGTGGGATCATTCAATGCTCTAGTTTGTGGAGGCAAAGAGTGGAAGAGTATCTTGAAAGAATGGTTAAATTTGCTGAAGTTGATGCGGAATTTTTGGTCCTCTCATCGGAATCAATCCCTTAAAAGTGTACTGGAAAATAGGTTCGTAGATGTATAGTTGGTATATATCCATTTGGTTTTGGTTGTACATAACTTTTTGGTTTTATATAGGTGCATGGTTGAAATTTTTTGTGTTCTTACCAGGCTTCTGGATGCAAATGACCCTGAGATACAGATGAAGGTTCTTGATTGCCTTTTAATGTGGAGAGATAAAGACAAAGGTGAAGAAAATCTCCTGGTAGCATATGATCAGCATCTGAAAAACTTGATCAGCTTCAGTACTTTCAGAGAGGAGCTAACGACGTGGAGTTTATATAGAGAATCTAAGCTTATTAATGAGAATCACAGAGCTAATCTTGTGCCTATTGTTATCCGTCTTTTGATGCCAAAGGTCAGGAAGTTGAAGAAGCATGCATCTCGAAAGGTACTTTTCCTTTTGAACTTGTGTTTGGCCGATTGCTTATATTTTTTATGCTTTACACTTTGTGTAAATAGTTTTTATTTTTTGTTTTTTTCTTGGGCGACTGCTTGTCCTCAAGTTTTTGCACGCTTTTTCACATATTTATTGAATGAGAGTCTATGTTCATTGTTTGCATCCCCTTCCTCCCATGCTTTCTTCCTAGATTGTCTCTCTTTTAAACCAGCTGTGGTATCCAAATGAACGAATTGTCTTCCCTTTTTGATCAAGGATTTAAAAAATTATTCCTCAATCCACACATATCTTCATTTCCAATCTTAATTAAAGATGTATTTGCCTCACAGATGCCTCTTCCCCCACCCCCCCCTCCCCTTTCTCAAAAAGTAAATATCTTTTGACAAATAGAGTAGTTAGAAAGGAAATAATGTCCAAGCGTTTGTGTTGTAGTTTCATAAGCCCTTGCCCCTTGGAAAATTTCTGGATTTTTGCATTTGGTGTGTGAGGTGAAGTTCCATGATTAGGATCTTGTACTAATCCAGTTTGGTGATGTTACTATTTTGGTCAGCATGCAAGCATAAATTACCGAAAGGCAGTTCTCGGTTTCATAGCTCAGCTTGATGTTGATGAGCTCCCTCTTTTCTTTTCATTGTTAATAAAACCCCTGCAAATTGTTCCCATGGGAGGTGATGGAACATCTGACTGGTTTTGGACTTCATCGATAAGTTCTGTAGACAGGTTTCAAGCTTCCGAATTTCTCAAGTATTTCAACATGGATAACATATCCGCCCTTTCTTGGAAGAAAAGATATGGTTTTCTTCATGTGATTGAAGATGTTTTTGGAGTTTTTGATGAATTTCGTATCCGGCCTTTTCTTAATTTTTTAGTGGGATGTGTTGTTCGGATATTGGGAAGCTGCAGTTATAGTATCGATGCTGCCAAAGGCAATAGTTCTTCTTTGGATGAAAGCCAATACAGTTCCAAGCCAACTTCGGTTGACAAAGAAAATGCGGAAGCAAATATCGTCCAGGTAACTGTTTTACTACTCTTTAATGAGACATTTACTCATCAAAAGATTGATTTATATTACAGAAATAGCTTCTCCATTGTCTTATTTTTCCAGTTAGAATAGATAGGTTATCGGTGAATTAAAAATTTCCAATTTTTTCACAACTAGTTAAATACTTAGAAATATCTACTACCAATGGATACTCACGTGGTGTATTAGACATCCAAAATGTCTGGAGTGGGAAACATTGTTGTATGTGTCGTGGTGTATAATGTATTAACCATCTGGGAAATCTGTATAAGTATTAGTTAACAGATTTAATTCTCCTCATGATATGAGCAGGTAAAGTCTTTAGTGTTAAGTTACCGAGATTGCTTTCAGCGGAGTTGTTATGCCCTCTAGTGTGCAACATGCCAAGTTTTATCACAACTAGAAATGTCTACTTACAAGTCAACTGATTACCACATGTGTTGGATTAATATATCTTGTGTTAGTCCAATCACTTTTTAGTTTTTTCATTTATGAACGTCGAGGATGGCCAAATCAGATCTTTTCCTCTTCCGCTTCTGGTTCATGTTTTACCTGCATTCGATTTCTTGAAACTACTTTTGAGTTTTTACAGTCTATTGTTTCCTGTAAATCTACTCTTTTAATGGCCTATTGTAGCAGCTGTTTAAGAAAATGATTGTTATTGAAGAATCTTATAAAAGAAAAATGTTATGTGCAGAATGTCTCGACGCTAAAGCAGTTAAAGGAGTTGAGGTCTTTCTGCCTGAAAATTGTTTCTGTTGTCCTTGATAAGTATGAAGATCATGATTTTGGAGATGATTTCTGGAACCTTTTCTTTGAGTCAGTCAAACCTTTGATCAACAGTTTCAAGCAGGAGGGTTCTAGCAGTGAAAAACCTAGTTCGCTCTTTTCTTGCTTTGTTGCAATGACTAGGAGTCAGAAACTCGTGCCACTGCTGTACAGAGAGAAGAATCTTGTCCCTGATATATTCTCGATTCTGACTGTTACATCAGCATCTGAATCTATTTTAAGATGTGTCCTTAAGTTCATTGAGAACCTATTAAATCTTGATAGCGAGTTGGATGATGAAGACAATGACGTAAGACGAGTTCTACTTCCAAACCTTGAAGCTCTCATTAATAGCTTGCATGTTTTCTTCCAAAGCGAAAGTGCGATCAAGAGGTATACATTATGTCATTTCAATGATTTGTTTCCACAGTACATAGTCCTCATATGGTAACCATATAAAGAAATATATTAAATGAGCAGTCAACTTGGATGCTTACCTATTACCTACGTGACAGTTAAAAGGATGTTTGCATGTTGCATAACGAGAGCTTTCCAAATACTTTTTAGTTTCTCACCGTTTGTAAATATCCATGCCTTTTTTATTTATTTATTTTTTCTGAGGGAAAAAAATCCCTGCCAGTTTTAGGATTGGTAAAATATACTTCCACTTTCCATCCTTCTGATTTAAGCTCTCCCCTCCTTTAGCTGGAAAAAAAAGAAGTTTTTCGCCTCTTTCTATAGCACGTATTTGATGTTTATATGGTGTTAATGATTTTCACTGTCGCCATTTCAAATATTCCAGGAAATTGGTAAAATGCCCGGGGGAGACTGAGGTGAAGATTTTTAAGTCATTGTCAAAGCATATAAAGGACCCATTGCTGGCCAGGAAGTTTGTTGACATTCTGCTCCCATTTTTAGCAAAGGGAGCTCAAAATTCAGGTAGCAGTATCTTCAAATTGTGATTCCCATTTTTCATATAAATTATTTTTCATCTTGTTTTCTTTGCTCTAGAGGATACCTTGTCCTCTTTTTCCTCGTATTTGCGTCATTTTCGCTATTTCTTTAATAGTATCTTCAGATTGTGACATTTGAGGAGTTTAGAAAATGTTCCTTGACTGAAAATCTACTGTTCTCTTGCAGATGTTTCTCGTGAAGTTGTTGGGGTCATACAGGGGTTGGTACCAGTATTAGGAAGTCAGATCACAACGAGAGTCTTGAATGCCATTTCTCCACTGTTTGTTTCTGTGGATCGAGATGTGCGGTTATGTCTTTGTGATCTTCTTGAAATTATTTCTCAAGTGGACCCTTCTATACATGTTATGGTAATGCTTGTACATCTGTTTCCCTGGTTGGAATAACGCCCATGGAGTTTCTCTATTTCTAGGTTTCTTATTTCCACGGTTCATTTAACTTTTGTACCAAATGCAGGCCAAACTTGTCCATGATTTGAATGCAACCTCTGCTACGGAAGTGGGTGACCTTGATTATGACACCATAGTCAATGCCTATGAAAAGTTTAATGTTGATTTCTTCTTTACTGTTCCCGAAGATCAGGCATTGCTTATTTTGTCTCATTGTGTGTTTGACATGTCATCTGAAGAGTTGATCCTAAGGCATAGTGCTTATAGGTTGTTACTCTCGTTTGTTGAATTTGCTTCCTTAATTGTTGGTGAAGTTAAGGATGACCTTGAAATACCTCATAAGACAACTGATGATGGTCATTGGACAAAAGAATCCGTTAAGCGCATGATAAGCAAGTTTCTCTTGAAGCATCTGGGAAATGCGATGAAAGGAGAAGCTTCTGTTAGAAAGGTATGGTCTTGTATGGCCCGTGTGAACATTAGCTGCATTTTCCTCAAAAAAAAAAAAAAAAAAAAAACCGTTTTTACTAATCTAGATTAAAAGTATGCAGAGAGCTCTCTGCAGATCAAGTATCAAAACATCCTAGAATTCTCTTTCCAATATAAGCCTCCAAAATATTTTTTTACTATTATGCTATCACATCTAACCATTTTTTTTTTTGCCCCATTTTATGATATATTGATGTGGTTTCAGGAATGGATTAATTTACTGCGAGAAATGGTGTTAAAACTGCCAGATGTGGCGGACCTTAAGTCCTTTAAATCCCTTTCTGATAAAGATGCTGAAGTTGATTTTTTCAACAATATCGTTCACTTGCAGGTAAGATTTTTAGATCACATCCTGATAAGGCTCTAAATGTTCAGTTGATCAAATCAGATAAAATTACTTGTTTTTAATAGCAGTTATGGTCTTTGTTACCATTTATTTTGTCAAACAACAAGAGCATCTTGTTTGGTATTTCCATTTTATATAATATATATATATATATATATATATATATCTGAGTCTTATACAAGATATAACTCCATCAGCTTGCGTACCTCAGTTATGAGAATAATTTCATCATTGTGGTTGCCAGGCTCCATCTCTTCCTTTTTGTTTTTTCTCATCCATACTAATTTTCTTTTGCAGAGGCATAGAAGAGCGAGAGCTGTGTTACGCTTCAGGAGCGCTATCAATAGTATTGCCAAGGCAGAGGTGGTGTTCGTTATGTTGCTAAATTTTGGTTTTTCAGAATATTACCAAGTTGCTGATTTTTTTCCCTTTGCTTTTTTGCTTCCAGGGCATAATCCGCAAAGTGTTTATACCACTCTTTTTCAATATGTTATTTGAATTGCATGAAGGAAATGGTGAAAATATAAAAAATGCATGTATAGAGGCCCTCGCTTCAATTTCTGGCCAAATGAAATGGGATTCGTATTATTCTATGTTGATGAGATGCTTTAATGAGATAAAGATGAATCCAGATAAGCAGAAGATTATAATACGATTAATCTGCTCTATTCTGAACCAGTTCCATTTCTCAGCAGCTGCAAACGCATGTGACAATGCTTCTGATACTGGAACCATTTTATTTGGTTCTTCAGTTATGTTATGTAAGTGCAGTGGTTCTGCTTTGGTATCTGAGATACAAACGTCTCTTCAGAAAACTGTTCTTCCAAAGATTCAAAAGTTACTGGAGTCTGATTCTGATAAGGTCAATGTTAACATCAGTGTTGCTGCACTTAAAGTATTAAAGTTGCTTCCGGGAGACATAATAGACTCGCAGCTTCCTAGTATCATTCATCGCATTTCAAACTTTCTGAAGAACCGTTTAGAAAGTGTTCGTGATGAAGCCAGGTCTGCTTTGGCTGCTTGTTTGAAGGAACTTGGGCTGGAATATTTACAGTTCATTGTCAGGGTTATGCGGACTACGTTAAAGCGAGGATATGAGCTGCATGTGCTGGGTTATACACTGAATTTCATTTTGTCAAAGTTTCTTTCTACTCCTGTTTGTGGTAAGCTGGATTACTGTTTGGAAGATCTCTTGTCTGTAGTGGAGAACGATATTCTTGGAGATGTTGCCGAGGAGAAAGAGGTAGAAAAGATTGCTTCGAAAATGAAAGAAACTAGGAAGCAGAAGTCTTTTGAAACCCTGAAATTGATTGCTCAGAGTGTTACATTCAAAAGCTACGCTTTGAAAATACTTTCCCCCGTTACATCTCAGTTGCAGAAACATCCGACGCCAAAAGTCAAAGCAAAATTGGAAAGCATGTTAAGTCACATAGCTGCTGGTATTGAATGCAATCCTTCAGTGAATCAGATGGACTTATTTGTCTTTATATTTGGCCTCATAAAAGAGGGGATTGAAAATGAACAAAGTAAGGATGAGAATTTACCAATTCCAGGGGAAGATGGACATCATCAGAATGGAGTGTGTGGTAAAAAAATTTCTTCAGGCCGAGTTAAAGGTGCCAAGTCTCTGTCTTCACCTCTTATTATGGTCTTTGCTCTCGGAATATTGCATAAAAGTGTGAAGGACGTCAGGAAAAATGATTTACCGGTGTTGACAATGCTAGATCCTTTTGTCCCATTTCTAGCAAGCTGCCTGAATTCCAAGTATGATGATGTTTTATCTGCCACTCTTAAATGCCTTACTCCGCTGGTAAGATTGCCTTTACCGTCCCTTGGATCCCGAGTTGATGAAATAAAAGGATCTCTTTTTGGCATTGCCCAAAGTACATTAAATACCAGCAGTTCTTTAATGCAGTCATGCCTAACATTATTGACTGTGCTTCTGGGAGGAACTAAAGCCACCCTTTCCTCTGAAGAGCTTCATTTGTTAATTCAGCTTCCACTTTTCGTTGATCTAGAAAGAAATCCCACTATTGTCGCTCTTTCACTTTTGAAGGCAATTGTCAAACGTAAGCTAGTTGCCCCTGAAATATATGATCTTGTAACACGAGTTGCAGAATTGATGGTAACAAGTCAGGTAGAGCCAATACGCCAAAGATGCAGCCAGATTTTGTTGCAATTTTTACTTGATTATCATCTTTCTAGAAAGCGTCTTCAACAGCATTTGGATTCCCTGCTTTCCAATCTTAGGCAAGTATTGGCTAACAGGCTGAAGAAGTTTTCTGATGGCCCTCCTATTTTTTTTTTCTCTTTCATTGTTGAATTTTGTCATAATTTGTTATGCTTGACTTGCAGGTATCAACACCCAAGTGGAAGAAAAGCTGTGCTCGAAATGCTTCACACCATCATTGTTAAGTTTCCAAAAAGCGTTCTGGATGATCAGTCCCAGACACTATTTATCCATTTGGTGGTTTGCTTGGCTAATGATCAGGATACTGAAGTTCGTTCGATGACCGGTGCTGCTATTAAGGGTTTGATTGGTTGCATAAGTGCACATTCACTTCATTCCATTCTTGAGTTCAGTTTATCTTGGTATTTGGATAAGAAGTCGCAACTTTGGGCTGCTGCAGCACAGGTAAAGTTCTCTCAAATTTTCCAACTAATCTCGAGGCCTCTTCTTTTGGTTTATTTTTTCTTATTATCTTTCTTCTTGTAATTTCATTTTCTGGATATTTAAAGGTAGTCTGGTTTACCTTGTAATGCAACAGATGCATATGCCAAGTGAAGATTTTAAGTATACAAACTACATTGAACTTTATTAGAATAAGAAGGATGGGAGAAGGTAAAACAAGAATAGAAAATTGATTGACAACTAAATGAACTTCACGTGGTTATTTACTTTAATCACATATTTTTTTCCCCGTCTTTTATGCATTCCCATGGTGTATCCTTGAGCCTTTTTAACCATGTGAAAGTGGAATTTAAATCTCATAAATTCTCGTGGTCACATATTAGTTTACAAGTAGTTATGTTTTCTTTAGATCAGTTGACGGCATGGGAAAGGGCTCGTGGACAAATTTTGGTCTTCCTTGCCCCTTATCTCTGTGTTTTAGTCTGTAATTTGTTTTTTTGCATCAGAGATCGTGACGAAAATGGCTGTTTTTCTTTTTTCTTATTTTGGTAGTTCTGATGCCTTTTGTCCAGGTTTTGGGGTTATTAGTTGAGCAAATGAAGAATGAATTTCAAAAACATATCAGCAGTGTATTGCCAAGGGCTGGAAGTATTTTAAAGTCTGCCATCAGTGATGCTACGAATAGGTCACTCGATAATACTGATGAATCTATTATTCCCTTCTGGAAAGAGGCGTATTATTCACTGATTATGTTGGAGAAAATTTTGCACGTGTTCCATGATTTATGCTTTGATCGAGATCTTGAGGTATGTCATAATTGCTCTCTTACAGATTTTTGGCAGTCGGTTTCAAATAACATCACAATCATGTATCCGGGTTTCTGTTTTTTTTAGTTTGTTTTAGTTTTTTTTTAAAGTAAAAAAAGTACATATAGAAGTTATGAGCACGAATTTTTAGATTTGATTTAGAATAGCTTCGTCATGTCTCCATATGAGTTTGAATCCTATGTACTTTCTCGGAAGCTTGTTGTCAGCATGGTCTCTCGGGATTTGAAGTTGAAAAGGTCATCCAACTCGGCCATCTTGTAACCATTTTTTCTTGTGTGCAATCTAGGATATTTGGGAAACAATTTGCGAACTTCTCTTGCACCCTCACATGTGGTTACGAGGCATCTCAAGTCGCCTAGTGGCATTGTACTTTTCTACTATGACAGAGGCCTGCAAGAAAAATGATGAAGAAACTAAGACGACGGAGGCCTGCAAGAAAAAAGAAGAAAAAGCCAATCAAAGTATCTCAAGTCGCCTAGTGAAATTGTACATTTATACTGTGACAGAGGCCCGCAAGGAAAAAGATGAAAAACCAGATCGAAGTTATTTTCTTATGAGGCCAAGTAGACTATTTATGATAGCTGTTTCCCTCTGTTGCCAGCTGAAGACAAAAGTCGGGGATGATGCAGCAAGTGACCTGATTGTGCAAAATCTCGTTCTCACAATTTCTTGTGTGCACTCTTTGATGGGACAGCTGGAGTGTGGAGAACCTCAGAAGTTTTGGTCAACCCTTGAACCGAATGAGCAAGGTTATTTTCTTAAAGCACTGAAGTTGCTTGATTCAGGGAAAGGGCAAAGCATGTTTTTATCACTTACGTCTGACAAATTTGAGAAGAAAGACGATACGTGTGCCAAGGACATTAGGCACTTGCTTGTGTGCAACTTGCTTAAAAAGATGGGAAAGGTTGCCCTTCAAATGGAGGATGTTCAGGTTTGTATACTACTGTATTAAGCTCATTCAAGTATACTTGCTAATTTGTCGGGTCTTTAGTATGTTATTACTTACGATATTCTGATTGCTTCCTGCAGATGAAAATTGTCCTCAATAGTTTCAATGAAATCTGTTCTCAAATCGATCAGGAAGATCGACGACTGTATGCATATGAAATTGTGCTGCCCATATACAAAGTTTGTGAAGGATTTGCTGGAAAAGTGATCTCAGGTGATTTCTTCCGTTTCATTTTCTACTGATGCCTCGTTCAATAAAGCATCAGAGAAATTGGCCTATAATTACTCATTTGCCTTTTTTTTTTCCTTCAATAAGAAAACCTCTGTCATTAATGGAATAATAAAAAACAAAGAAAAGTGGATATGGAATTCTAAAAACCAAACAAATAGAACAGGGAAGTTAGTATCTTTGTTTGCATAGGCATTATAGGTGTTGCATATCGATACAATGCATGCATGCACATAGATACAACATATGCATATGAAGGACGATAAGCATTCGCCATTGAACTTATTTATCTTGAAAATCCATGTGGATATTCCCTCTTCTTTTAGTGTTATATCACGTTGAATTTCTTCTTAATGGGTCTGTTGCTTGTTTTCCAGATGAAATCAAGCAATTAGCGGTGAAAGTTTCTGAGAGTATACGAGAAAAGTTGGGCATCCAAACATTTGTGCACATTTACGGGGAGATCCGAAAATCCGTGAAGACGAAAAGGGATAAGAGGAAACAAGAAGAGAAGATCATGGCTGTTGTCAATCCTGAGCGAAACGCCAAGAGAAAACTCAGGATTGCTGCTAAACATCGTGCCCACAAGAAAAAAAAGATAATGACGATGAAATTCGGACGATGGATGTAGAGCCAAAGAGAAAAAAAAGAGTCGATTGCTCGTTTGGTTGCTTCAACACGCTGTTGGAACAGATTGTCGAAAATCAAAAGTCGTCTTCTTTTCATTGGATGATTCTCTTCAAATGCCTGTTTCTCGTGGACAAACTTCTAGCGTAGCCCGGGAGAAGCAATGAGAAGCTTGGCAACGCCACTACGTGGAAACCATGATACCGGCACTGATCTTTGCAAATATCTATATATTTTTTTTATTCTTTCTATTTATGTTAATATGTCTTATCAAAATTTTGACCCACCCAACCTGCATGTGAATCACAGGTCAATGGTTAGCATTGATTGAAAAGTGTTCTTTTTCTCTTATTTCATTTGCCTCATTCCATTGCCCTGTGGCAGCACCATTGTCAATGGACGGGCATCCATTTTCCTTGTCGCACTCAGATGTAGAATTACCGTTAGCAGTGTGTTTCCAAAGAGGTAATTGTCCAAAGCAGTTTTGGTGCGAAAACCAACTTTGGCAAAGTCTAAAATAGAAATGGTTATACATAGGTCATTTTAAAATTAAAAAAAAAAAAAATTTACCGTAAAAATCATATTTTAAAAATTAAAAAGTTAAAATAAATTATTCATGAAAGTAATTTATGAGGTAAATTAACTGTAAATATGCTTGATAAATAAACTATATATATATATTGGAAATATATTGTTTGTTTAAATTATTTGAAATCTGTTATTTTTCTCTTTACATTTCAAAAAAGCCTCCAACGCGATTCCCGGTTCGGCCGTCGCCCCTCATGGGGAACCACGCGCGGTTGGTGGTGGGATCGTTGGAAATTTAGCAACCAAAAAAAAAAAAAAAAAAAAAAAAAAAGGTAAATTGTTGGATTGGGTTGATCCCTAAACTTTATTTTTTGATAAAAATACCCTTAAACTCTTAAATTGATAAGAGTTTGGTTTCTAATATATATATATATGTATATTTTTGTCAAAATACCTTGCAACTCTTAAAAAAAGTATATTTTGGTCCTTCCATTAATTTTTAAAAAGAGGGTGGTGTATGATGGTGGAGTGACATTGATAGAGAAGTTTGTTTTAGCTAGTAGAAAATGACAAAGGGCATCATTTTTTAAACAAAAGTACTATATTATCCTAAAAATTTAATAAGTTCAAAAAATCCCCAACAAAAAATAATTTTTTGTGAATTACAAAAAAAACACCAAAATAGAAGTAATCAGAAAAAATAAATTTTTACAAATAGACAAATAAAAGATGATTTTTATTGATTGCCTTTCATTTTAAACTGATTTGTCTATTCACATTAAACAACATTTTTATTTCTCTCTTTATCATTTTTTTTTTTGGTTTTTAAAGATTTGTAAGCTTTTTTTTTTTTTTTTTTTTTCAATTTCTAAAGAAAGTTTTTATTGGATATTGTTATGAGCTTATTTATTTTTAAGGGTAACTTATTTTTAAGGATAACATAATACTTTTATTCAAAAATAAATATATGTAGTCATACTCTGCTAGCCGAGGTGACCTCCCCTATCGGTGTCACGCCATTGTTGTAACCCCGTCTTAGTTCAAAATTTAACGTGAGGACCAAAACACACATTTTTAAAGATTTTAGGGGTATTGTAACAACAAAAAATAGATTAGGGACTAAAATTTCACATACTTAAAAGTTTATGGGTACTTTTACCAAAAAATAAAATTTATGGACCAAACTCTTGCCTACTTAAAAGTTCAGGGATCAATCAAATAATTAACAAAAAATTAAAAATAAACCTCTGTAATTTCTTCTTCTTCTTTTTTTTTTTCCTTTATTTTTATTTTTATATTTTATTTTTCAAGTTTGATTGTGTTTATAAGATCTTATAATAATCTTGGTGCAAATCAAAGATGATCTAATGATAAAAAAAATATTTTTCCCCATTGATGGATTAAAAAAAGTGGTCTCATTGTAGTATTTCCCCTTTTAAACATTTAGCATTTACTAAAATGATGTTTCCAAAAAAAAAAAAAAAAAATCTCCAACTGAAAAGCATTTACTAAATATATATACACAAAATCTAAAATCCGATACCAAATAATATTTGACAATGATAATATTTAACAATGTAAATTTCACTTATTAAGAATGTGAATTTATTTAAAATGAAATGTAGTTAAAGTGAATATAAATTTCTCTTATTTTTATATTTTCTTTTACATAAATTTATATTTTTAATAATTAAAATTAACATTATTGGATATTATTAGTTACCAAATTTCATTTCATATAATATATATATATATATCTCGAAAAAGATAAGGGGGATATTTTTCTCGTACCCATGGTAAAACAAAATCGGCGAAAGAAGAAATAATGGGGACAAATAGCCACGAAATCGCACATTTGAGACAAATAGACATTTATTAATTCGCGATTCTCCGGCGAACTTCCTCAGTCTTCATCTTTCAGAAGAAATCGAAGATGAAGACCCAAATGCTGACCTCAAGAGCTGCTGGTGTAATTCTTCAATCTTTTCTCTCTTTCGGATTTTCCGATCTTCCCATTTCCGTTCCAATGCTTCTGCTACTGGAGAAGATTCTCTTGGGAATTTAGACTAATTAAATTAGTTCAAACATGGTGTAAATCCGAAGACCTAACCGTCAAAACGGCTCTCACTTACTTCAATTCCATGATTCAAATGCGACCCCTGCCCTCTATTCGTGCTTTCAATCTCTTGCTTGTCGCACTCTCCAACATGAACCAGCGTTCCACTGCCGTCTCTACTTACAGAGAGATTATGGGTTGTCGTGATTTACGCCCCGAGGCCAGTACTTTCACCATTGTTATCAAATGCTTCTGTTGTTTGGAGAAAGTGAAATTGGGTTTCTCTGTTTTTGCCACTATGATTAACACTGGTCTTCAGCCAAATGCGCCTACAACGAGTACTCTGCTTCATAAGGCTTTGCAAGGAAGGCTCTTTAGCTGCATAAGCAAATGTGCAGAAATGAGAAGACTAAACTCCATCAACACTGTTTTAGTCCAATCATCGACAGCCACCGTAAAGAAGGACGAATAGATGCGGCATTTGATCTTATGGAAGCAATGACGATTCGTGGTCTAAAGCCCAATATCGTCACCTACAACTCTTTAATCTGTGGATTGTGCCATTCAAGCCAATGGAGTGAAGCCATCAAGTTGTTTGAGAAATGGATGCTTTTTCTAAGGAGGGAAGGATGCAGGAAGCTCTTGCTATTTTTAGTCAAATGATTCGGAGAGATTTATGCCTTGATTTTGTCACTTATAGCTCATTTATTAGTGGATTGTGCCTTTCGGGTCAATTGAAAAAGGCAAAGAGTTTCTTGGATGATATAGCTCAAAGGGCGTTATGCCAGATGCCTTTTTCCAACTGCACGTTGGTTGAAGGCTACATAAAGGTTGAAAGAACGGATGTTGCTCTCAAGCTTCTCTAAGGACATGATCCAGAAAGGGATAATACAGATGTGATGCGAAGAATCTTGAAAAAAATTCGTGCTAAAATTCTTGAATCAAGTTTACAATAACTCTTATTAGATGGGATCTTTTACTGCTAACAATTATGTAGCGTACTTTATTTGCTAATTATGACTTGTTAGACTTAGTAGATGCTTTATGAAAGTACTATCTTGAATGACTTTTCTTCTGATATTTAAAATGACTTGTTGCTCGTGCTTGCGAAGTTTTATGATACTAAATATAATCGACATGTTTTCTAGGTTTAAAGTCTTCTTTTGTATTTCATAGTTTTCTGTCCTTAATTTTTGTTAATATACCGTTTATGTTCTAATTTTTGGTCGTTTAGGATATAAAATGAGATGGTGTTTAGGTTACGAATGGCATATGGTTGAACCAACCATAGGATGTTTTGTTTTATATAGAAAACATAAATTCATTTTCTTCCATTGTTGGGTTCAGTTTATCTTGGTATTTGGATAGGAAGCCGTGGCTTGGAGTGTTGCTTCCCAGGTCAAGAAATATGAATTTTTCGATTCGCATATGTAATCTTGAAATCCTTTTCTTTTGGCTTATTCTTGCTTTTAATCTTGTTCTTTTTTCTTGTAATTTAATTTCTCTTCATTTCATTTCCTAGAATATTCGAAGGTAGTGGTTTAGTGAGTAATTTAAACGATACAAATGTCTTAGTGGACTCGTTTAAATAAACAAACGACATTGAAGTTTTTGAGAACAATAAGAATATGACATTAAAATTAGAAAAGAAAATTTTATAACATAAAAATTTATTGATAATGAAAAGAATTTAAAATGAACATTTTATGTAATATCATGCCCTTTTTCTCTCTTTTTTGCACTTCTGTTTGTTCTTCCTTTGTGTATGATTTATCTGATAGGATTTATGAATGTGATCAGTTTGTTTTTAGTAGTTAGTTTTAGTTTCGGAAACTGATTCGGAAGTGGGTATTAGCAGGATGTTAGAAGGCTAATAGTAGTATAAAAGGGGGAATAGTGGGGGATGGATTAATCACCCTTGGTCAAATTATTTCTTGTTTTGATGGCTCTGCTTCTGTCCAGGATTCGGTTTTATTATTTGAAGTTGTGAACAAAGAAATTCAGAAATATTACGACTTTTGGTGTACCAGTTTCATTCAAATGCATTTTTTTTTTTTTTTTCAGTTTCAACTATTCACAGTTTACTATTATGATTTTACAACTCACTTTTAAAGTCCATAACTTGCATTTGTATCGGCTTCACGGTGTTTCAGTTCTTTCCCAACTTAAACTTGCTATTGGTGCTGCTGATTTAATAAAAATATTGTATTATGTAACATGTGACTGGACCCAGCTAAATATGAGCTGCCTACGTACCCCGTTAAGAAATCAAGCCACTGGTAGTTCGTCTACATTCTCACAAGAAAACATTTGAAGTACATCAGTAGTTCTTAGAACGTGAAAAAGTACTAAATATACAAATAAGCAAGTACTAACTATCATTTGAGTAATCGTTGCAAAATCGTCCTCACTTGCTCCGGTCGCCTCCGGTTGCCTCTATTTAGATAAGATGGATATATCGGACTAAAAGCTGTTTCATCAAAATTAGTGGTTGGCAAGAATTCGTGTTTTCAGCGAAATTCTTACCTTCGTTGTATGCTAGACGAAAATGTCAGCCTCTTCTAGGTTTGTCTAAAAGTTTCATAGAGTATATCCGCTCTTTCCCTATTGTGAATCCCCTGTTTGGCTCAATGTTCCAGAGACTGCATCTCTTAGAGCTCATATAATTAGTAATAGTGATAAGTGATAACATAGTGATTAACCTGAATCTTAAACTATAGTCCTAGTTTAGCATCCTCCAACTCTGAATGTCGACTGATCCATAGGCGAGGACGGATTATAGTAATTTGTTCTAACCCAAAACATAGACAGACAAGAATAGAGAATTTTTAGAAAAAAAAAAAAAAAAGGGGCCAGGAAACTCCATAAATCTAAAGGACCCGATGTTCAAATAAATAAAAATAAATAAAAGCTTTGTTTTGATGTTAAATTGATATATCCATTTATCTCTGGCTTAGATTTATGAGTATAGTTTTAGTTATTTCTGAAGCTTAATAAAGCTATTAAAAGAAAGCAAGCATTCAAATTACTCACATGTAGTTAGATAGCTTTTAAACACTTATTTAAATAAATGATTGATTTTTTTTTTATTTAGGAAAATGAATGTTAATAAGTGAGTGATCATTGACCATAATAAATTAGTAATTAATCACAATCAACCAGTGAAAAAATACATATTAACATTGAATATATATTAATATTGATCAATTATTGATTAACCTTGTCAATCAGCCAATCACTGACATTTTTTCTAACTTCACCTAACTTCGATTCATTTATGAAAAAAATTCTTAAAAGAGGTCATTTATTCACAAATTCAATTTTCTTTTAAATCAATTTTCTTTTAAATTTAAAAAGTAAAGTGAGAGATCAAAAAATTTAAAGACAAAATAAAAGTGATCTTATAATTAGGGGTTTATGTGGAGAATTGTCCAAAACAAATTTTAATATTTCACCAAACCTAAATATTTCACACGGGGTTTATTAACACCCCCATTTTACTTTTCCCACCCATTTTTTAACAAATTATTTTATTACTATATTGTCCAATGGTAAAATTACATATAAGCACAACAATGTTTACCAAAACTACTTATTGCACCCTCCCAAAAAAAAAAAAACGCTATTTACCTTAGCTTTTACTTAAAAAAAAAAAAAAAAACTCAGGTTCCCTAATTTTTAGAAGAATACAAGATGAACGCAAATAGTGATTGTGAAAAAATAAATCGTTTTTTTTTTCCCTTGACAATTTTTAATTGTATTCTATATGTGAATTCTTTTATTTTTTGAATTATTTTTTCCTGGAGTGGAATTTTTTTTGAGCTCATTTACTATATTTTTCATTAATTTTTCCTTATTTTTTCAATTCTTCTAATATTATTTTGATCTTTTTCCAGTAGAATACTACAATATCTGTCATTTTGCTAGGTATATGTCGCTTTTTCATGTTGTTGATTATATATGCATCGTTGTGTATATATATATATATATGTTGATATTAAAATTTGATTATATGTTGAAAAAAGATAAATATTAAAATTTGATTATATGGGGTTTTTTTTTGGAATGAAAAAAAATATAACAAGTAATAATTAAAATTTAAAATTTTTGTAGTGAGTGGTTAAAGCAGAGAATTGATTAAAAGTCGAAAAAAAAAAAAGATACGTCCCCTTTCATACGACGGAGAGCAAGGCACCGACTTTAAAAAACGACATGTTAATTTTGTACACACACTCTCTCTCACACTGGCCTGTTCGGGAACAAACCCGAGGGTTTAAACCGTACGGAGCCCCGAGGGCTGAAGACTGAAGAGGAAAAAGACCGTCACAGGCGCCACAAATCCATTCTAGAGAGAGAAAGTTAGAGAGAGAAAGAGAGATGAGGAAGAGGTTCGGCGGCGGCGGCGGCGGCTCCTTCTCCCAACCGATGCGTCACGTCCTCCGCCGCCGTCTCGACGCCTTCAAGCACCTCCATTCCTCCACCGTTGACGAGATCGTCGACCACCTCCGGTCGACCTACCCTGACTATCGCCGCGACAAGCTCGCCGTCCTCACCAGGTTCGTCCAACAAACCCTAGACTCCTCTCCTGGGAAACCTCTCCCCAAGAAGCAATCCCGATCTCCTCCGTCGCCGCCGTTCTTGTTCGCCGTCGACGACGATGATGCTGACGGAGACGGAGGTCGGACCGCTTCTCTGAAGAAGCCGAAGAGGTCCGCCGATGACGACGGCGAGGAGAGGTTGCGGCGGATGGAGCAGGTTCACCTCCGGAGGATTCAGCGGAGCGATCAGAACGGTCCGGCTACTTCGGAGGAATCAACGTCCGGCGATGAATCTTCGTCGGGATCGGAGGAGGGAGAGGAAGACTCCGATGATGGCGATGGAGCGGTTTCGACGTCGGAGGATGCGGTTTACGGAGAGAAATTGGAGCCGAAAGTCGACCTGATGAAGTCGATGCTGCGAGATTCCTATAAAGAAGCTAATAGCGCTGCCGCGAAAGTGAAGTCGGTGGCGGAGAAGGACAAGGAGAAGGGAACGGAGAAGAATTTGGAGCTCGAGCTTCCCGACAGCCGCGAGAAGGTCCGTATGATGAGCGGCATTGGCGGTGGAGGAGGAGGAGGAGGAGGAGGGAAGAGGTTGCCTGTTGAGTCTAAGAGGGAGGCCAAGGGTGGTTCGAGCTCGGTGGCGGATGTCGAGGTGAAGGGGAATAGTGAAGGGCCGAGGTTTAGGGATTTTGGAGGGATGAAGAAGGTGCTGGAGGAGCTGGAGACAGAGGTGCTTTTGCCGCTTTACCACCCTCAGATTCCGCGGCATCTCGGAGTTCGGCCGATTACCGGAATCCTCTTTCACGGTCCTCCTGGCTGTGGCAAGACCAAGTTGGCTCACGCCATTGCCAATGAGACTAGGGTGCCGTTTTACAAGATTTCCGCCACTGAGATCGTCTCTGGTGTATCAGGTCAGAGTCCCATTTATGTACCAACTTTGTTGTGTTTTTGCTCATACTCATGAACCTTGTTTGGATTGGAGTCTTCTTACATTAAACGAGCCTTGATTTTACATCTGAATTGAACAACTTAGTTGAATATTATAAGTAAGAACCAGAAGATTGTATTTCTGATGGGATTGTGTGACTATTTCTAAACTATTTCTGATAAATCAAGTTGTTTATTTCTTTTGCTCAAACACTCACGAGAAGTAAAGATAGTATAAAATGTAGCTAGGAGTCAGATTCAGAATCAGAACGTAGGAGAAGAGTCAAGTACTTGCTAATCGTGTTTTTCCTTTTAAGCTTGAGTTTTCGCGTTTATCCCCAAAATGCTGATGCTGTGATGGAGAAATGTCTTATTTTGTGACACGTATTTCAATAATTACTTTTACATGGGCACTTATTCAGGTGCGTCTGAAGAAAATATACGGGAGCTTTTCTTAAAAGCGCAAAGGACTGTGCCTTCGATTGTGTTTATCGATGAGATTGATGCTATTGCTTCAAAAAGAGAGAATTTACAGAGAGAGATGGAGCGGCGGATTGTGACACAATTGATGACGTGTATGGACGAATCTCATAGTCTTGTGAAACCAACTGATGTAAATTCAGAATCAAAATCTCCTGATAGTGCACCTGGTTATGTTCTTGTTATTGGAGCTAGTAATAGACCTGATGCTATTGATCCTGCACTAAGGAGACCTGGGCGTTTTGATCGTGAGATTTCTTTAGGTGTGCCAGATGAGACTGCAAGAGCAGAAATCCTTTCTGTTCGTATTAATAGCAACAGGATGAGACTTGAAGGTTCTTTTGATATTCATAAAATAGCCAGGTCCACGCCAGGTTTTGTTGGAGCTGATTTGGAAGCTTTGGCTAACAAAGCAGGAAACCTTGCCATGAAGAGGATTGCAGACGAAAAAAGGTCTGAGATATCTAAAGATTGTAAAGATGAGGAGCATGATAAAGAGTGGTGGAAGGAACCTTGGCTGCCTGAAGAAATGGAGAAGCTTACCATCACTATGGAAGATTTTGAGGTAATCTTAAATTTTTGTTCCTTTTTTAACCCCCAACTATAATTTCCAACTTTTCCGAATATATAATGTTCCTAGTGTAATTAGAAGAAGTAATATTTTTCAAGACGAGTTTCAAAATTTGTTATAAACAACTCTCTGCTGGAGAAAGGTATCCCGAATATCATACTGAAAAATAGTATAAAAGTAGTTCAGCTTTTGAAAATTTGTTAATCAGTTAGAATATTAGCCATCAAAAGCATACGTCTTGTCACTTTTGGCTACAAGTTGAAAAAAAAAAAAAAAACTCTTTCTATTCAATTAAAAAATTTATTGTGTTTGCTCAAAAGATGGTGAAGCTAATCATCATTTTATTGCCTTAAGTAGGTCTTTGACATAATTATGTGGATTTTATTTTTGTGATATCTTGCAGGAAGCAGTGAAAATGGTTCAACCTTCTTCTAAAAGAGAAGGATTCTCTAGCATTCCTGACACAAAATGGGAAGATGTTGGTGGGCTCGATCTTTTGAGACAGGAATTTGATCGTTATATAATTAGGCGTATTAAATGCCCCGAGGAATATGAGGTACTTTCAACATGATAATGAACAAGAAAACCTTTCATCAGTTTGAGAACTATTTATGATTTTTTTTGGAGCATTTGATACAAGCTTAGCATGTAAGCAAGTATAATCTATATTTTGAGATATATATCTCTTGGTTCTTCAGATTGTTAAACAATTCAGATGGGGTTAGTTTGTTTAACAATTGAGTTCTTTTCTTTACTGTTGTTTGATAGCTGAGTAATTTGATTAATTATTGAAAACATGCTGCAACCATGCTTTGAATTGTTACTCTTCTAAAGCGTTGTTGGTGGAGTTAAATGGCTGCTTATGAATCTTGAAACAAATTTTGTCTAGGCATTTGGAGTAAATTTAGAGACGGGATTTTTGCTATATGGGCCTCCAGGATGTGGCAAGACTTTGATAGCAAAAGCTGTTGCCAATGAAGCAGGAGCTAATTTTATTCATGTTAAGGTCAGTCTTTTCACCTTCACGGGAAAGAAACCCTTGAAAATTTTGTCATGTGAAAGTTATTTTTTCCTTTTAAGTTGTGAAATTGCATTCATATGATTCTGCCCTTTTTTTGTTTATAGGGCCCTGAACTTCTGAATAAATATGTTGGAGAGAGTGAGCTTTCAGTACGAACCTTGTTTAGTCGTGCGAGGACGTGTTCACCATGCATAATTTTCTTTGACGAGGTTTGTGGTTGTGGCTCCTTTCTGTCACATATAACACTGGAAGCTTCACCAGAAGCAAACATGAAGAGGTTCCTCTGCTTTGTAGATAAGGCTTGCTGCATAATTGACTAAGAATCTCTTGTGCACTCACCCCCATCTTTATAGGGGCGTATGCTCTCCACTCGCTGTTTACTAAATGAGGCGTGTCAAAAGCGTTAATTTAGTGTTGTCCTGCATCTCACCCTACTCTTTCATTTCTGCTTAAGCTTCCCCTTGGAATTTTCATGGGGGGGAAAAAAAGATAGACCCCTTAGAATTATTAACACCATTCAATCACTAATCAACTATTTGATATTGCCTTGTATTGGTTAAAATTATATAACTGGATTACTTAGGATCATAGTGAGCAAAGTAGGTCGAACTCGAATGAGGCACTCTACATTATAGCTTTGTGTTTAATTTCTTCCAAGCTTGATATATGCTACCAATAGAGCACCTATAAGATAACATGTTCGAGTTATTAGTTTCTGTTCTTTGAATGTTGGCAGAAGTTATCTTCTGTTTGCTACTCTAATTTTCTTTGAACTTTATCCCCTTTTTTTTTCTTTCTATTTTTTCTTCTAGGTGGATGCCTTGACAACTAAGCGGGGAAGTGAAGGGGCACATGTTGTCGAGCGGCTATTGAACCAGGTCAAATAATTCGCAATGATTTCAAGTTCATTCATATGTATATTTCAGAAGTTCTATTCCATTGCACAAAAATTGACCTTTTTTTAATCATTGCAGTTACTCATAGAATTAGATGGTGCAGAACAACGGCGGGGTGTATTTGTAATTGGTGCCACAAATAGGTAAGAGACATTGTTTGTTCCTTGGTTTGTTAGAGCATCATGATTTGTCTCTTACATGTGTACCTGTTCATGCAGACCTGATGTGATTGACAATGCTCTTTTGCGACCAGGCAGGCTTGGTAAACTTATCTATGTACCACTGCCAAGTCCGGAAGAACGTTGTTTGATCTTAAAAGCTCTAGTAAGGAAAAAACCTGTAGATGAAAGCGTGGATTTGAATGCCATTGCTCTGATGCCGGCTTGTGAGAGTTTTAGTGGTGTTGACCTATCTCAGATGGTTAGTTTTCTGTCAAATGAAATTATCAATGTGATCTTGCTTTATTTCGACTGTGCATGTGAAAAGTTGAGAGGGGGGGGGGGGGGGAGGAATAAGAAAGGCCTTTCTTTTTTTTTTAATATAATGCAGTATCAAACTTGTGCCCTCCCTAACCCGAGGCCCGGCCCACCCCACTCCACGCCATGCTTTTTGACCTAGTGATTATTGGGGGAAAACAACAAGTTATTAGGGTTTACATTACCTTTAAATGTTACAGGTCAATGATGCTGCTATGATTGCTTTTGAGGAGAGATGGACATCAACCGATAGCGATTTAGCTGGAGTACCACGAGTCATCAAATCAACTCACTTTGAGCTAGCAGCGACTAAAGTGCGTCCATCTGTGGGTATCGAGGTATAATTTCCAGTAATTCTTGTAGACATAAGTTTTGAATGCATAGTTGATAGTTATCCACTTTTTATAATCTGCACTCACTACTTGTCCGTCCATGTTGGCAGCAAAAACTGTACTACAAGATGTTATCAGAGAAATTCAAAGCAGGATGACACAAAACAAAAGCCAACTTTCCGCGTCTTTTGGCAGAGGTTGCGAATAGTCCATTACTGCAAAAAGGGATAAATTAGGACCGGGAGGGTGAACTTCATGAGGCAGTGAATTGTCATTTAATTTTAATTTTGATCTTCATTTCCGATTCTCTCTTTATTTAATACAAAAAGGGTCACTTGTACATCCTCCACCAGGGAGAAAAATTTTGTGGTGCAGGTAACCCTCGGAGTTCAGAGAAATGGTTGTTCTGAACAAGCGAGTGGTCGATGTAGAGGTATGCGTTTTCATTTGCGGGTGTTGTATCAGGGACAGTTTTGTGGTGTCGAGTCAATTTGTGTATCGAAAAATGAAAATATGTTCTTGTGGGAGATGAATTTATTTGCTTTTCCAAGCTTGTTCATTCTTTGTTTTGCTAAAGGTCTGCTGGCTTCTTTACTACTCATTATTATTGTTGTCGGGGTGGGGGCGGAACTAATGTGTGGAGTTATCTTCTTTGTTGTTTTAATTAATGTGTAATTTACACGTACAACATGGCTACCCGATTTCATTACATATAACTATGTGTTTTTGATAAAATTATCCAAATAGTCACCCCTTTTTTTTCCCTATATTAATCAACATGATATATATTCTCCTTTTAACCGACACAATACAAACTTATTTTTAAATTTTTAGAAAATTACCCAGATAGCTATCATTTTTTCATTTATTGATTAACATGACATAAATTCTATCATTTAACTAACATGACACAAAGGAAAAAAAAAAAAATATTAGATTAATATGACACAAAATTAAATTAAAAAAAATTAAAATTTGTGTCATATTGGTACAATGATATTTAAGTTTATGTCATTCAGATGCTTTTTCCTTTTATTTTTGTATCATATTGATTTAATGTCAAACTTGCATGTCATATTGTTGTGTCATTCCAGTGTTTTTCCTCAACTTTTTTCATTCTGCAAAACCAGAAAGCCAATACCATGTTAGATTCAAGGATGCAATAATCCAGATATGTACTCATCACCTTGAAACCCCCACTTTATAGGCAAACCAGCTTCTTTCCTGCGCATATAACAACTGAGTGGCTCTGTGATCTAGCGATGTGGGACATTTCTAACATAACAGCATTACCATGAAGGTCACTATGAGTCATTCAAAATGCACTTTTCATTTGCCCAGTGTAAACCTTACATGCTCATTTTGAAAGCAACTAGTCCGGAATTTTGGAAGAAAACCAACGAAATTATTTGAAAACAATTGTGCCTCACTATAATTTTCTTCAAACTAGGCATCGCAACTACCTTAATGCTGTGTTTGGTAGGGATGAAAAGTGGAGTAAAGAAGAAGGTGGAAGGATTTTAGGGTGGGAATTAAAAAACCATGGTTTTAATTGGTTTGAGTGATTTTTAGAGGACAAGGAAAAGAAAAATAAAAGGGATTAAAAATCTTGTGAGACACCTGTTTTTTAGCCAAAATTGGAGAGAGAACTTTGTCAAAAGTCTTCTTTCCCTTCACTTTCATTTGCAATAGCAAACAACAAAAGATAATTTTAACTTCTTTTACCATACTACATAAACAAAAATAAACAAAAAAGAAAAAGGATTTTGTTTCTCTTATTTTCTCTCTCTCTCTCTCCCATTTTTCCTTTCCGTCTTGTTTTCTTTGCTTATTGCCAAGGCTAAGTGAGACCTTTGACTGATCAAAAGTCTGCAGTATTTGAGGCGAGCTTAAGTTTCAAAAAGAAAAAAAGGGAGATCTTGTTTTTGTAGGATTAGATAAAAGATATGACTCTTTTTTCTTTTATTCTTGGTTTATATTTTGTATTTATCCTTCTGCCTAAAAGCAAAGTTAGCTTCCTCTCTAAGGGAAGACTTGTATCGGATAGAATCATGGAATAGTGTCCTTTGTATTTACCACTAATTTGGAGCAAATGTTTGGATTTTAAAGTAAAAATGTTATTATTATTATTATTATTATTATTTTAAGATTCACACCACACTTTTTTTTTCCTCTCTCCAAGACACTAATTCAGTTTAGAATACCAATTGGAATTGGAAGTTCGATATCATACTTTAAATAACAGCAGTTTAGTCCTTTTCTTGGTAATCTTTTCTCTTTTATTATTTATTTATTTATTTATTTATTTTTTTTTGAGTAATGGTGAACTTAATAATATGTAGCTAAAGAAGTTACAACACTTCACCCCAAAACCAAAGCTTCTATAATTCGATTTAATGTCAAGTTCCGCATTTTTAGCAACATAAAATTGGAAGAGCAAAATGATTTTTTTAGAAATGAAAATCGTACTCCAAAATATAAATGGTAATATTATCACCAATTTAAGAGCAAAATAGAATTAATAACCATGATTCAGACTAGACCTCACAATACAATACACCTTACCTACAACACACTACAATACGGCCTATCAAACTTAGTCCACATCTATTATATGTCGATGGTGCTTGGCTCTTGAGAGAGATGGTGTTAAACCATTTGTATTTTCTTCTTCTTCCATTTTTGTTTTTGTTTTTGTTTTGTTTTGTTTTGTTTTTTTTTTTTGGTTTTTGTTTGTTTGTTTGTTTGTTTGTTTGTCATTTTGCTTTTTGTTTTTCGTTTTTTTTCGTTTTTTTTTTTTAATGTTTTTATGTTCTTGTTTTTTTTGTTTTGTTGTTTTTGTTTTTGTTTTTTTGTGAAACTACGTACATAACGTTATAGCTTTGCATTCCAGAATTTAGGGAAAATAGGTAAATAGTAGTTTCAAAAAATAACTGAAGTAAATATTAAGTTTTAAAAATATTTAGAGAAGTTGAAAGACTTTGGTTTCAACTGGTATTGTAAACAAAGCTAGTGACAAATTTATTATATAAATGATTTATTTACATCTTGTAAAAATATTTTACCTCAATAAATTTTCTATTTACCTAATAAATTTTCATTTATTTAGTAAATTTATTATTTATTACAAATATTTTAAAATATTGCTATTTATTTCAACATTTTTATAAAAATACCTTAAATTTAAATTAAAACTCCTACGTACCGACTTTCTTTCCAAAAAAAGAATCCTACCCGACTTTTTATTTGCTTGGGGAACAAGCAAGATACACTTACCTAGATTTTTTTCGTCCTATAAAGGAAAAATCCATCTCGGAAACCCTAAACATATTAACGTAGGGTTTAATACTTTTTTCCAGGATTTTTAAGCTTACCGTCACCATGGCAGATTTTGAGGTGATATCTGATTTCCCTTCTATTGGCTAGTAATCAGTTAAAATGTTAGGCATCGTCTTGTTATTATTATTTTTATTATTATTTTTGCTGAAAAATTTTTTCCCTGTATTTTAATGTTAATTATGGCCTGACTGTTTTGATTATTTATCTATTTATTATTATTTTTTGCGATTGCAGGAAGCAGTGAAGTTTGTTCAACGCTTTGCTGAAAGAGATGGATTTTCTGCTAATATTCCCAACATCAAATGGGAGGATATTGGTGGGCTAGATTATTTGCGACGGGATTTTGATCGGAACATAGTCTGGCGTATCAAAAATCCCGAGGAATATGAGGTACTTTTTAACAAGCATTTGAAATTGTATAAAACTGTTAGGAGTGTTAAAAAGATAAATCATGCAGAAACTGACATGAAATTTCTTACGACAGTTCTTTTATTTATCTTTTATGTTGTTTAGAAGCCGAGTAATTTGATTTATTATTCATCTTAATTAGCAAAGACATTGTTGTTCTTAATATGAAATTGTTGGAACGTAGAGTTAATTGGCTGCTAATGAATCTTAAAACATTTTTTTTTAAGGAATTTGGAGTGGATTTAGAGACGACATTTTTGCTATATGGACCTCCGGGGATGTGGTAAGGCATTGATAGCACAAGCTGTTGCATGAAGCAGGAGCCAATTTCATACACATTAAGGTAGGTCCTTTCACCTTCATCGAAAAGAAACCTTCGGAAATTTTATTGTTCAAAATCTATTTCTTTTGCATTTGTATGATTCGGTAATTTTTGTGAATAGGATCCTGAACTTCTGGATCAATTTGTTCGAGAGGGTGAGCTGGCAGTAATGACCTTATTCAGCCGTGCGAGAACATGTTCACCGTGCATACTTTTCTTTGATGAGGTTTGTGGTCATGTCTCCTTTCTGTCTTGTGTAACATTGGAAGCTTCACGGGATGCAAACTAGAAGAGGTTGCACTGCTTTTGTAGACAAGGCTTGTTGCATAATTGAGTTACGAGCTTGCGTGCACTCGCCCCTTCTAAGGGCTTATGCACTGCACTTGCTGTTTTCGTGTCCTCCCTTATTTCTCATGCTTGGAATTGTCAACATTGTTAATCACTGATTAATTACTCGGCGTACTATTTTTAAAAATATTTGATTGCATCATTTTTGAATGTTGGTAGAAGTCATCTTCTATTTGATGACAATTGCACTTTGAGTTTGAATTTTTCCTTTCCCTCCCATCCCCTCCCCCCCTTCCTCTCTCGATTTCATTCTAGGTGGATGCCTTGACAACGATGTTGGGGAAAGAAGGGGGGTCGTTTGTTGAGCGGCTAGATAACCAAGTCAATTAATTTGTGAAGCCAGTCTTGATTATTTTTAAAAATTTATTTTTTAAAGTTGAAGTGGGGAGATTCGAACTCTTGACATTTTCATGAAGTTAGATATGAAATTACCGCTTAGCTGGCTATGCCTGCAACCACACCGGCCCAGTCTTAATTTTCAAGTTCATTCATTTGTTCACTTCAGAAGTTGTATTCCAAAGAAAACATTTTCCAATCATTGCAGTTACTCATAGACCTAGATGATGCAGAACAACGACGGGGTGTATTTGTAATCGGTAAACTTCTCTATGTATCTCTGCCAACTCCGGAAGAGCGTGGTCTAATCTTAAAAAGCTCTGGCAAGGAAGAAGCCTGTAGACGCAAGCGTCGATTTGGATGCCATTGCATGGATAAAGGCTTGTGAGAATTTTAGTGGCGCTGACCTATCTGCGCTGGTTCGTTTCGCTCAAAACAGTTTGATTTTTGTTGTATTGTATGCATGATGAAGGTTTAGGGGGCAAAAAAAAAAAAAAAAAAAAAAAAAAGGCTCCTAGTTTATTTAACATTTAAATTTGTCAGTCAATGAAGCTGCTATGGCTGCTCTTGAAGAGAAACTAACGTCGACAAATAGCAATTTAGACGTTGCGCTATGTACCATTAAAACAACTCATTTCGAGCTTGCAGCGACTAAAATAACTGTGTCTGTGACTATTCCTGAGCCCAATTTTTTGTTGATATTTCACCATGATATGTGCGTTACCGATATTCATTTAAAATTTTCAATCTCCACGTACCAATTGCTTGTCTGTCGATTTGGTATGCAGCAAAAAAAGTACTACCGGACATTATCAGAGATCTTCAAAGCAGAATGAAGCAAAACAAAAGGCAAATATTTTGATATAACAATATTTTTTAGAGACCCTGAATTGCGTTTTATTGTATTTTGATGTTAATTTCCGATTTTCGGTTTGTTTAATATATATATATATATATATATATATATATAAAGGTAACTTGTACATCCTTCAACTGGGAGAAAAATTTTGTGTGGTAACCCTTTGAGTTGGGAACAATTTTGTAGTGCCTAATGAAAGTGAAATGGGAGATGAATTTTATTTACCTTTTCAGGGTTTGTTCATTCTCTCTTTACTTTGCCAGTGATGCAAGCTCAAGTTTATGTTCATAAGAGCAGCATTTTTTTATTTTTATTTTTTATTTTTTAAAAAGGAATTAAATAGTTCGGGTTTGATAAATAGAAATCTTGGATGCAAACCAAGTGTGATTTCAAGAGAAAAAGATATGGTTCTTATTTACATATGGATAGACAAAGAGAGACCAGTCCGTTTGATCCCACACTAATAAAAAGTGAATCATATTGTGAGATTCACAAATGATCATGTCCCTATAAAATAATCATGACTCGATCTGTCAATCGCTTATATATATTTATATATATAATGCATGCATATTTCTTGTTTTGGATTCCAAATAATTAATTTGAATTCATGAAATTGTCACATAATTACAGTATCCTTGAACACATGAAATATAATAATTCAAAAGAATGCTAATGTATAGCATAGCCAAATATTAATTCCTTTTGTTTTTGCCAAGCATGCTTGTTCTATATTTGCATGATAGAGCTTTATGATCGATCCTGATACAATGTCATTATTTATTTATTTATTTTTTTTGTGTACCAAAATGTATTTATTTTTGCACTTAATTAAAATCGATGATGAGAAATGGCCGTGTTCAAGGCGAGAAATTATTCAATATACCAGATATATTATGTCATTATGCTTAGGTGGTATACCCATCCAATTAAAATCTGACATTTGGACTTTTTGTTTATGTCAATTTTCTATAATTACATTTCTCTTTTCTAGTGTGTATCACATTAATTATTAATTCAAAATCCCCATAAATTTCCTACTTAAATCCCTTGTAATAATTAATTAACATTGAAATATTTTTTTTATATGTATGAACACTTTTTTTATCCGTAATTTCTTAATTAACATTAACTATATCATTTTTTTATTCAAAAAATTTTACGTTATATTTATTTTGGAAGGATATAACGTCTCCTCTTTCCTTCTCTTCCTTCTTATTCGTTAATGAACGGAAAATTTTTTTTTTTTGGGTGAATAATGAACGAAAAGTTATGCTTGGGGAAATTATACCGCTGGACAAAGGCAATATATTTCGAAACCAGTCCATTCAGAAAGAACAAGAAAATTAATATTTATATACATAATATATATAAGTAATTCAATTAACTTTTTCTACGTGTATTTTTTGCCTTTGCCCTACATAACAACACTTTATCTTTTCTTTTATGTATCTGTACAAAGAATGCAATCCTTAATATAGATTAAATTTATGAAATAATATTTAAAGTTAATTACATAATGGAAGTTAAAAAAAAAAAATCATTTAATATAAGAGCATTTATAGAGATTTTGACTCAATAATTAATGTAATACTCATTAAGAAAGAGAAACATAATTAGAAAAGGTCGACATAAAAACTTTCAAAATGTAAAATTTCTTTTCGACGGAGTACACCCGATTCATTGAATAATTTCTCATTCAAGGCAGGCTATGAGGTTAATTAGATGGGAAATTTCTAGTCATAGAATAAGCTGGAAAAATGTTACATCTGGCCTTAGATGTCTGTTGTTGCTAAATTAGTTCAGGCTTCAATCCAGGTTTGATTTTTGCTATTACTATATATATATATATATATATATATACACACACACACGCATACATACATACATATATCTATAGATGTGTGTGTGTGTCAATAGGTAATTAAATCCTTCCCTCAAAAAAAAAAAAAAAAAAAAAAGAGAGAGAGGTAATTAAATCCTTATAATGGAATTGCTGTTTTTGCTTAATTACTATTTATATTAGCTTCTTAATTAAGAATTATTTTGTGGCCCTATGGTAATTAATTAATTAATTAATTAACCTCCATAAATATGACTTGCCCTTTTGCAGTCGCATTTACAGTGCAACCAGCTCAATGTTGAGCTGTTCTTTTAAACAGGTCGCTAAACATTTGGTTCTACAGTTGTGATCAAGTGTAAAATATGTGTGTGTATATATATTCACATATAGACAGGGATGGAACTAGAATTTTTTTTCAATGGGTACTTATAAGTTAATATATATATATATAAAAAAAAAAATTCACCACTGTTATATATTTTTCATTTTTCTGGGTACTAACAAAATTTTTTCTTCAAATCTTTCTAAGAAAGTATAGAGAAAGAAAGTGAATACTAAAAGAATTAGTTAAGATTATTGAGCTAAAAAATAGTGGCTAGGATATTAAATGGGAAAAGTAGTTAAATAATAGCTTTATTTCAATGGGGTATATTTAAGAAAACCTTTTTTGGTGGGGCACATTTGAAATATTATGTAAAAGTATAAGTCAAATTTAAATTATGAAAAATACATGCCCTCACTATTCTTGACATGCAAAAAAGGAAAAAAAAAAAAAAAAAAATCTTGTATGTGCATAGTATATATAAAGCTATACTATACACACCTGACGACGATAAAACTATTATATTATTTCGAGATGACGATGGAACTATTCTATTATTTCAATAATTGAGTATGTTAAATGATAAAATTTCAAGATAGAATCAGATGGGAGCATCAAAGGTAAAGGCTAACAAATAAAAGGATAATCTCAATACCCAAAAAATATATAAGATAACAAAATACATAACTAGCTAAAAAGTGAACCATCTTATTCCCATGAGGAGAAGTATGGAAACACAAACCCGCAACAACAAGATGTCCTTTATAACAAAAACAACAAGATTTTTTAAACTTTATAGTTTATTTATATCTTCATTTTCTTCTTTTAAGTGAACTAAACATAACTAAGTTTTCCTTTAGTAACTTTTTAGAATTTTAGAATACCAAGATTTATGAACTTATATTAAATATATATATATATATATATATATATATATATATATATATATATATAAGAACTATGAACTTATATACTAGTTCAATTGTTTTTTGTTGTCTAAAAAATAAATGTATTTATTTAAGGTATCAAATTTGAAATAATTTTTCTTAAAAAAAAATAAAAAAAACTTGGCAATGGGGATTTGAACTCGACAAGTTAAGATATTGAAATAAAAAAAAAAGTTAGTGACAAATATAGTTTAATGGAATTTCATACATGACTCCACTAAAAGATGTAAAATACATCATATTTTTCTAAATTAATTTTTTGGCCGATGTCTTCTGAATTGTTTATTGTCCGATTTGGATTTTGCTTGATTAATTATCTTATGAGAGCAGGTAAGTTTCTTTTGGGTGATGTTTCCCTTTAAAGATATAAAGATATGTATAAATATATAATTACGATCAAGTTATAAATATGAATTTTTCTTTTGGGTGACGTTTCCCTTTATAGATACACAGATGTGTATAAATATATAATTACGATCAAGTTATAAATAAGATTTTTTTTTTGGTAAATTTAAATATGGACATTGAACTCTCAGACGTACGTTACAATCTAGAAGAAAGCAAAATTAAAAAAAAAAACATAAATTATTGTTAAAAAAAAGTTTACGACAATTTAAACTTATACACTAAATCCCTTTCAAAAAAAAAAAAAAATTAAGGCAACGAATATTTACCTGAAGTGCCAATAATTGCAAGTTTCGTAAATCTAATATGATAAATCATATGGAAAAAATGATAATAATGTAAATCTTATATATGAACAAGAATATATAAGAGATTAATTTCAGGGAAAAGAATATCTATGCTTGCACATATTTGAACAAGAATATTTAGGAGATAAATTTCAAGGAAAATAATATCCAGGTACGAACCAAGTAATTAGCTTCCTCCTTCAAAACAATAATAAGTAATAACAACAACAAATAATTGGCCTCTCACTTTTGACTTACAATGTCATATTTCCTGAAACTTTTATACTAATAGACAAAAATTGAACAGGATTAAGGTTAAAATTGGAAGAAAAATTATACCTCCAAAGTATCTCTAGTGACATAATTTTATATTTGATAAATGTATAATTTACTTCCAAAATATCTCTATTAGATGTGTAGTTTCCCTTAAAAAAATGTATTTAAAATTTGTCTAATATTTGATATAATACTGACGAAAAGGCCGCTTATGTAACGGTTGCAAAGTTTAAGATAGTGCATGTGTAAAATAAAAAATCAGGGATCAATATGAGATGGATATATAGTTCATGGCCATTTATAAAATTAATCCCTTATAATAATAATAATTAGTTCTGTAGAAGCAAAATAAAAAGGTAAATTAGAGCGTTAAAAATAAAAGAAAAAAATAGTGGGGGGGGAAGATATGAGAATATGCAAAAATAGAGGGAGTTACAAGAAAACCATGATCGAACTAGGCATTTAAACGAGAACGCGCGATTCGGAGGCCATGATAAATTGTGGTTGCATTTTCTATTCGTGTTTTTTTTTTTTCAATAATTTATCATTTCCAATTCGATCAGGCGATTTTCCTTCAACACACGTTTCTCTCTCTTCTTTCTCTCTCCTGTCTCTCGACCTATCTTTTCTTTTCTGCACCAGAGCTTCCTAATTCCAAATCAATGGACAAAAACCCAGAAACCCATTGAAATCAAAATCGCCAAGCAACACCCCCTCATGACGTTATGGATTTGGGATTTTAGCTAGGCCCCACCAAATCTCCATTGTCGCAGTGTGCCAAGAAACGTATGGTCATCTCTCTTCATCTGTACACACACACAGAGACACACATATATATATATATATATATTTGTATGCAATAATTTACAACAATTCTTGCTTTTCAGATGTGTATGAATATGTGTTTATGTATATGTATGTAATTGTAATCTGATTTGGGTTTTTTTTTTTGATCGGATGTGTAGGAATTGTGCAATTGAGTACGTCTGAATAAATCTTGGCCCTGCAAGAGCAATCATTTTGGGATATCTCTTCCTCTCTCGTTTATATATTTGTGTCTGTATACCTATACATACATACATATACATACACACATATATATATATATATATCTATCAATCTGTTGTTGTGATAATCAAAATGGGGATGTCATCGGACAATATTCATGGGCTTGTTCTCGCGGTCTCTTCGAGTATCTTTATCGGCTCTAGCTTTATCATCAAGAAGAAAGGTCTAATCAAGGCTGGGAATACTGGGATTAGAGCAGGTTTGATTCTATACATAAACATTTATATATATATATATATGTGTCCTTAATGGGTTTTCAATTCTTATATTTTTGTATCCCCATAAGGACTCCAAATTATGTGTATATTGTTATATTTTGTCTACATCTTGTTTGATGTTGATCTCTGAGTGACCTTGCACCATCAAAAAAGTTAAGTATCACGATTCATCATAAAAAAGTTCCAAAAAAAAAAAAATCTTGTAAAAGTACTTAGTTTATCATTTATTGGTGTTAGTTTTTCCGTTCCACCTGTGATATCAGTAAATTCCTATAATAATATTCTGAGATTGTGAAGACACTTCTCAATCTTTTCTTTTTTAATAATAAGCAAATATATATACATATATTGGTGTTAGTATGGGTGTGAAAAATATGAAATTAGCTAAAAACCATCTTTGATAGTCATTAATAATGACATATAGCTAGTCTTTACCAACTCAACAATGTATAAAAGTGTTCATCACGATAAATATATTTTTAATTTTTAATGAAGCGGAGCTGTACGGGATCCCGGAGTCTAGTTATACTCTCTCTTATTGTGTGGATCCCACCCCCGCCTTCACCTATCATCTCAGTAGATTAGTGGGGGCCACTTATTAGAGAGTGCAGAGCTGATTTCATTCGGAGCTCTGCTTTCTCTAATTGTGTGGATCTGACCCCACCTTGATCTCCTCACGTGGTTGGTGGGGCCCACCTAAATAAAAGAGGGCGGAGCTGATTTTTTGATTTTGGCTCATCTCAACATATTTCTCGGTGCTGTGGCTGAGTTCTGCTCTCTCTCATCGTGTGGATTCTCACCCGCCACCTCACATCATGAGGTTGGTGGTGGGACCCATCTTTTGGAGGCTGCAAAGTTAGATTTCACGATGCGGCTTAACAGATTTGATTAGAGTACACGTCCTAATTTACGTGGGGGTCCACCTAATTAATGCAAATTTTTAGAAGATTTTGTGATATTTTTATTTTTCTGTTTTTCGTTTGTCATTGATTGTGTGTGCGGCTATAATGTGATTAGGGTCAGGAGGATTTTCGTACCTGCACGAGCCTATGTGGTGGGCTGGGATGATAGCTAGTAAGTTCTATTTTGACTTGTTATTTTCTTTCTGGAAACATCGTTTAGCACTTTTCTTTCTTCATTCATTCATGCTCTAACGTTGTGGAAAATTTTCCTCTTATGTCTTACCTTGAGTTATGGTAATGAAATCTTGCAATATTTCTGTTCTTATTTCTCTTTGGAACACAAAAATGATCTATTTATTCTCTCTCTCTCTCTCTCTCTCTCATTGGGGGGTGTGTGTGTTTTTTTTCCTCCTTATTTTTAATTTTTGGTACATAGATACAAGTATAGCGTTATATTTGAATATTTATTTGGAAAGTCATTGTCTGATCTTATAATTTTTCTTTTTTTCCTTTTTGGTATTCTCTTATAATCTCCATCCACGGATCTTGATAAAACTTTCAAAGAATATTCATATTCATACAGACTCAGATCTTCTGTCTAATTTTAGTATCTCAAATAGTGTCTAACCAACCATATTATGTCATAGTATTAATAAAAGTTATAATTCAAAAATTTAAACATAATATATTTAATTAAATAATCATATCATAACATGACTGGTTAGATATCATTTTGAAACACATAAAAATTAAACATGTGATTTAAGTCCTCTTTTTAAAATATAAGCCCAAATTTAGGGGACACTGTTCTAAATTTTAATTTTCGTCCTATATTTTTTTTTTCCACTTTGTTGCATTAAAGGATATTATTTGTACACACAAAGATCTTCTCCAAGTCAACGTTTACCTTTTTTTCTTTTCCCCCTTACGTAGTGGTTGTTGGGGAAATAGCCAATTTTGCTGCTTACGCATATGCTCCAGCAATTCTTGTGACTCCCTTGGGTGCTTTGAGTATAATTTTCAGGTATTCAACATTTTGTCATTGCATTATTCATTAATTTAGGAGAAGCTTTTTTCATGAGCCCTTTTCGTTGAATTAATTTAACAAGTTAATAACAAATGTCTTTATGGCTACGACTCTGATCTTGTGTTCAAGTATAATCATATGACAATCCTGTTATGCAGTGCAGTGCTTGCTCATTTCATTTTAAGGGAAAAATTGCATATCTTTGGCGTGCTCGGTTGTATTCTCTGCATGGTCGGTTCGACGAGCATCGTTTTACATGCCCCGCAGGAGAAGGTTATAGATTCAGTCAAGCAAGTATGGCACCTTGCTACAGAGCCAGGTATTCAATTTTCCTAATTTTAGTCAACCATTAGATTCAACATAATCAGTAATGAAGCCACATTACTATAAATGGGGACACGTGCTCTTACTCATCTTTTGAGATTCTCATATTCGTGTATCCTCGTCTTACAAAAAATATGTCATTGTGCTCCTTTTTTTTATGAGAAATGTTATAAATGTACTATCACATAACAATTAAAATAAACAACTGAAAAAAATTTCTGGCTCCGTCATTCGATGTATTTTTGCCTTCAAAGTATGTGGATTGAATAGGTGGTTATTTGTCACCATATTGTCTCTAAAGTTGATGGAATTGCATTATTTAAAATATGAAAAGGATTTAATCTTCTAATCATAATTATTACCAACTTAATCAAGCTTTTATTTTTCTGTTACTAATTTTATAGGACATGCTAGCTGAATAGAAAATAGTAATAGTTCTACAGATTTAAATGCTATATTCCAAGTTACTGTTTCTGTCAACAGGTTTCATCGTCTACACAGGTATAGTTTTGGTCGTGGTTGTGGTGCTAATCTTCCGGTATGTTCCGCGCTACGGAAAGACCCACATGGTGGTGTATGTTGGAATCTGTTCTCTCATGGGTTCGCTAACGGTTTGTGATTTCTTCGTTTGCGGTTCTTCGTTTCTTCCGTTGCAGAAATTGTCTATATATTTTAGTTCTTAATTAATTAATTAATTTATTTTTATTGTTCTATTTGTAGGTAATGAGTGTGAAAGCATTAGGAATTGCATTGAAGCTGACATTTGAAGGATCAAACCAGTTTATTTATTTCCAAACATGGATTTTTACAGTGGTAGTGACAGGCTGTTGCCTATTGCAGATTAACTACTTAAACAAGGTTTTTTTTTTTTTTTTTTTTTTTTTTGCAAGTTAAAATTTTTTCCTATCCGGCGGATTTCGAATTCTGACTTTGATTCATTTTTTTCAGGCATTAGACACCTTTAATACGGCGGTTATATCTCCGGTGTACTACGTTATGTTTACGACATTCACCATCCTTGCAAGCATGATCATGTTTAAGGTGATTTTGACAAATTTGCTTTCTCGAGTGTTCGGAATGCTTTTTTCTATCTAGTATATGTCTCGTCGGCTTTTCTTAAGATGATTCGGCTTATGAATTTCATTGTCTTGCAACCAAAATGCCCTGCTCAATGCACTATAAATTAAGTACAATTATTTTTAGTCGATGATGGATTATAAGTTTATTTTACGCTAATTTGAAATAATCTGTAACTATTATTCATGTAAATCGAACTCACTCGCGAAATATCCGATTCATCAACGTTTAATGTATCTTATACGTAAATGTTCTAGAATTTTATTACTGTCATTTATGATATAGTTGAAAATTTCTTGCTAACAGTCTCATTTTATGCACTTTACTTTTTTCCCCCCCTTCTTGGGTGGCATTTCTGTTGTTACCAACAATAGGATTGGGATTCACAAAACGGAGCTCAGATTGTTACTCAACTATGCGGTTTTGTAACGATTCTATCTGGCACTTTTCTCCTTCACAAAACCAAGGATATGGGAAATGCTACACCATCGGACTCTCCAGTCTTTCAGAGTCCGAGCCACCCTAACCAACGACGGAGTCCTGAACATTGAAGCAAATATTGAAATTTAGCACCATTCTTTCAGTCTCGTCTCCCTGTGACCCCGACAACTTTCAGAATTTAACTTGACAATTTGTTAGTCATGCTAAGTATAGGGTTGAAGCTAGAAAGAAATTACAAGTTCTTAGGTGAAAGATTATTCTTTGTTCTTAGAAAGTAACATAAATGTTGTGAATAGGATTTGTCTAATTATTGTGAAGTTTTGATGATGATGATTGTTTTTTCACATTTCCTAGGCCAAATTTTTTTTTTTTAATTGTCGATGAATTTCATTACCGAAAGATTGTAGCTTTTCTGTGTTGAGCTTATACCAGTGATAAAATAAAAGACAAGAAAAGAAAATACAGGAGAAACTTAAAAGATATTTCTGAAATATTATGTACTAGTTTTTTTTCGGATTTTGACATTTTGTTATGGAATTGGCGGTTGGGTCAGAGCTCATGTCCCTCCAACAAAGTTTGTGGTTATGCACCCACCTTCAAAACTCTCAGACCCCTTTTAAAATTCCTAGTGTATAACAAGCATAGAGTGGAGATACATAGAAATTCAATACAAGAAAAAATTATCACCTCGTTCAGGGAATAGGGTAGTCCACTTTCTTATTAGTTATGCTTTGTCTAATTTTGTTGATTCCATTTGAGATGTTTCTACTCCCCATTTATTAGTGCCTTTGTTAGGGATCGCAATCGATTTTTTTTAATTTTTTTTAATTTTTAATACCAATTGAATTTTTACTAAGTATTGTAATTAAAAAAATCCTAACTTTATCTAGATAGTTCAATCATAAGAATGAAAATAATATATATATATATATATAACTAAAATAAATGATAACGAGGACAAATTAGAAAATAATTTGAGAAGAAATCTATATGAAAAAAAGTCTAAATGTTCGATTTTACCTTGTTGTTAACTATGTCATTTCAGGCCAATTTATTACTATCAATTTTTCCTAGTTTACAAACCAAAGAATCCTAATCTATTCAACTGCTTCTTCTGAGTACCAAGTTAATATTTTTAAAACCCGATTTTGATATCCTTATAAAAACGAAGAAATTAAGAACTCATTATGATCTATGATTCTTTTTAATTGACTTCAAAGGAATTATAGGTCTCTCGAACTCTAAAAAAGCTTAAGTTGTATTATTCCTTAACAATATTTAAAATTCCCTCTCTTGAGTAGTGGATTCTAACTATAAAATCACCTAATTCATGGCCAATAAATTAGAAGTATTAAAAACGAGATAACACAAATAAACTGAATAAAAAACCTCTTAAAATAAATTAGCCATAATATTAAGTGCCTGCTACATCTCTCCTCTAGAATAAGAAAATTAGTTCATGACGAAATTTAAATAAACACAAATGATGTACTTAAACATCGAAAGAAAATAAAAAGAACTAGAGAGCGAAGTTGAGTTAAGCTTCTCCGTCTCTAAAATTTGTCATCTTCTTCTTCGTACTCTCAATTCTCTCTCTAAGATTTCTTCTCAAAACACTGCCAAAAGATTGCTTTCTTGTGTCCCCAACACATCCTTTTATAGGTTTTAATTAAAAAAAAAAAAGGGACAACTTGGAATACAAGGATTTTTAAGAATTGGAAACTAACTGATTGGGTGAGCATTTCTTATTCTTCACTTTCCTGCCTCGAAAGCCTCAGTTTTCATTTTTTTCTACAAAATAACAAAAAGAGAAACAAAAACACTTAATAATATCTAAAATTAGGAAGTTACTAATTAAAAAAAATATCAATAAGTAGGTACAAAACCAATCTATCATTACGTAATTTAAATTAAATTAGATATATCCATCATTTTAATTCAAAATAATATATTTTTGAAAATATTTAATTTTAATTCAGTTTATTTAACAATCTATTTATTTTGAGTTTGTTTTATTTTTCTTTATTTTCTCTTTCCTTTTCCTTTTAACTCTCTCTCTCTCTCTCTCCCTTTAATTTTACCTCTTTTTCTTTCTTTTCCTTTCTTCCGCAGGTCCAGCTCATCCCCCAGGTGCGTCATATTTGGGCTTCCACAAAGCCAGCCATGCGCGAGAATGGGCCCGTGTGTTCATCCCAGTTTTAGCTAGCGGAGCATGAATAACTTGAATGGGCTTCCACAAGTTAGCGAGAATGGGCTACCACAGTTTTAGCCCAGTTTATAGAGAGTGGGCTCCCACACAAGTTAGACTAGACACTTTGACGAGACTAGTGATGAATTTGTAGGTCAGGTGACTCAATTTGAGTTGGATTTTCATTTGTTTTGTAAAGTTTATATATTTTAGTGGATTAAATTTCTCAATCTAATTTTTCTATTTTTATTCAAAATATTTTGAGCCAATCTGAAGAACGAAGCATATGAAAATTCATGACGCCTAGCCTCACTTACGATTGAATTTTTCTCCACCAAAATCTCCTTTTTCGTATTTTAATTATTTTCTTTGTTACAAAAATCCACTAAAAATATCTTCACTTTTTGTTATTTTCTTTCCTTTCCTTTTTAATGTTTGTCTCCGCTAATATTATTTGTTTTTGTTATAGCCTCCCTGTGGATATGACCGCCTTATCTGTATTACATTTAACCGCTTTGTGTGTGCATTTTTGGGTCTCAATCAGTCCACTAGGGAATGTTATGGCCATTAAACACCTGGTCACATGTGGAAAGAAAGAGCAAAATAATATTTTTGAAAAGAGTAATGATAAATTATAACATAAAATTTAAACCTAATAATAAATAGAATAATCAAATTTATGATCATACAATTAGGGGGAAAAAAAACTCCTTCTCACTCCTCCTCTCTCTTTCTCTCTCTAACATGAAACTGTGAACATAAATATATTATTTAAAAGTAACCCTAAATATGTTATATATATATATATTTTTAGAAAATCCAAGGATTTATATGTGAATACATGCTATAATTTATCATTTTTTAAAAAATGTGATATATACTTCAAAAGTACCTAATTGTTAAGGTTATATGCAAGAATGCTATAAATTTGACATCTCTTTATATTTATGCTCACCATAACATTAAAGTTAACACTAAAATTATTAATTTTAATGTTAGAATGGACAAAATTACAAGAAAGTACTCAAAACATTGCTCTTCACATAATTTTCTTTATATTTTAATATGTTATTTGTTATAATTTCTCTCATATTTGTCGTATCGGGCCCATTATAACATTAATGATTATATAGATATTTACGACCAGTTTAGTGCACAACATTAGAGGATAACGAACCGGATTAGGATAAGGAATTTTAATCTCTTGTTTGGTGAATTAAAAAAAAAAAAAGGATTAACTGGAATGAAGTTATCCTATGCAAATCTCCCTCTTGATAGTAATAGCAACACCTTCTGTTCATGTCTTCTGCGCCCATGTTAGTGTCACATGAGGAATTTTTAACTTTCTCTCTGCCACATTTTTGGTTTTGCATCTCTTGTTTGTTTTTGTTCGGTTCGCGAGAAAATTCAGGAGAAAGAAGAATGATAAAGAAATTGGAGATTCTGTTGTATGTGGATAAAGTGGAGGTCCTGGTGATCCAAGGATCGTCAATTTTAGGCTTTATTTGCTGATGAAAGTAGAAGTTTGCGTCGAATTAAAATTTAGATCTATATTCTTCAAAAGTTGCAGACTTCAAGATAAGCTTAACACAGTTTCTTTTTATCTTCACAAGGAAAAATATCAATTTTCTTTTCTGTTTGTTTTCACTTTTTCAAATTCAATTACAATTTATCTATGTTGCTTTTTTTTTAATTCTAAAATTTCCTAAGTCAAAGAATTACCCAAAAAAAAAAAAAAAAATCTAGAAACTAGATATATACCTTAGATTTTACGTTGTTTTTTTTTTAAAAATATTTTTCTTACATATATCAACTTATTTTTAACTTTTCTTTTCTTTTCTTTTCTTTTTTGTAATCTATTTAAGAATAAATATATTTAAAATTTTGACATTTAATATGTAATTAAAATATAAAATCCAAAGTAGTTTCAGACATGATCTAAGCTAATGGTAATTTCATACATGACTTTACCATAAGATGAAAAGATTAAATCTCAAATCATTAAATTCAAATATATATATAAATATATGATCTAATATTATTCGAACAATGCATACCAAACAGAAGATTGGACTAATAATTAAAATCCAATCCTTTCCTTTCATTTGCACTCCAATTCATGAGCTGAAATCCACACAATTTTTAGTACTCTCTCCAACCTTTTCGTTGCATTGAACGACCAACTTTATGATTTAAATAGGGAGGTAATGAGGCATTGCAGATGGGAGTGAGTTAGGTGTAAACAGACACGTAGAAAAGTATAGTCCTTTCGCCTGAAAGTTCCAATTTCGCCATAATCAGTTAGGAATGAGTGCATTTTTTCACATTCACAGAAATGCAGACAAACCAAAACAACTAGCTTTTACATACAACGGCTTAAGTTGTGGATGTCTCAATAGTAGTGATCGTATGGGAGAAAGCATTGGATAGAAAAAACTTTATGTGATTATAGGTATAATCTAGCGATAATTTTATATATGAATTTATTATAATATTTATGCCATGTTTGGTATAGATCAAAAGTGAAAGAAAAAAAAAAGTAGAGGAATTTTCGAAAAAAAAGTGGAGGAATTTTCGAAAATAGGATTTTAGGTTGTTTGGTACTTAGTAGGATAGAAAAGTGGAGAGAAAAAATTGACCTTTATATGGATCATTCCATTTTATTATCTCTCCAAAAATTAAAGATTTTGAAAGGAAAATCTTGTTTAGTTTGTATAAATAGTTAAATTACTTTTTTTTCCTTATTTTTACACTAAATTAATGCTAAATAATTATTAACAAAGTAGCCATTTAGTTTATCACATAGTTTCTTTTCCTCCCATAATACCAAATAAGACAAAGAAAATTAACCAACTTCTTGTATTTCATTTACATTTTCTCTCCGGCCCTAACATTTTTTTTTTCCCCTTTTTCTTTTTCTCTTATCAAATGGAATGTTTAGATAGATCGAATCACCCTTTTCCCAAGTTAAATAAATAAACAATTAAAAATTCAGTTGCTTAACTCTAACTTTATGGCTCATAACCTCCTTATACACATCAGATTTTTCAAAAAAAAAAAAAAAAAAAAAATCAGAGACCAAGGATTCACTAGAAAATAATTAATTCAAATTGATGACGACGATGATGTCAACAAATGGACTTAATGATGCCAAACATCGTTTAAAATATTTCAAAATCTCATAAATCCTTATAGCATTTTTATTGATTATCATGAGTTTTCTCCATATGCCTCCATAAATCTTTTTTTCCCCCCCTCATATATAATTCCAGTTTTTTCTTTCAAAAGTTCTAAAACAAAAGTATTATTCAAAACTTTTTTTTTTCTCTTGGTTTGAGATGGGCTGCGTAGCTTGTCGGTGCAGACCTTGATAAAATATTCTAGATTAATTTTCTAGAAGAATTTTCAGTCACAGAACTAGCAAATACCGTCCAGTTTCCATACTAGTTGTCTCAAGGACACTCACTGTAAAGGGTTGATGGTTATTACGAAAGGAAAACTTTGTTGCACACTATGTTATGATCTTCATATTTATAATATTATGACATCATTTTATTTTCAAGAGTTTTCTAACATTAAAAGATGTCCATCAAACATATTGTAGATATAGCTGTAATTTTCATATTTATTGTGTCTATTTTCAATTTTGGCTGGTCGTATTTCTCATATGCTCTTCTAAGTTCTACCTAACATTAACCAACACTACAACCACGTTTTGGGCATGTTGTACCTCCAAATATAGTAGTATAGTGATAATGAATTATACATGGTGATGAATCATTGATCAAAAATTTGAGTGCTATCCTTTTGGAAGTCTTAAATGTGAAAGTTAGTTTCATGTCTGACATTAACTCGATTTAGAGTATCTGTTATCATACCCCCAAAAATCTTTATTGTTAATTAGCACATTATTTGAAGCTGGGGCGCATTCCTTACCCTCGCATAGGATATGCAATGGACATTCCTGTCAAAATGTAGTGAGTTCCTTTGATAATACCCAGATCATGAAATATATTAATTAATATTGATCACCCACTTTCCAAACTTTTTTAAAGTAAAAATAAAGGATAAGCACTAACGGGTCTTATGTGTAATTTACAACGTTATACCAAATCATATTCACTTTCTCCCCTCCCATTATTTTTTTTTCTTTTTAATCAAATAATATTTGCACAGGGTATATGCATGACTCACTACAGGGGCAAAAGACTTCGTACTCTTCAGACATTTTTACTTTCAAACTTATGTACGGATCACCCAAGTCCCTAAGGACATCAAGACTTGTTTCCATCAGGAGTTAATATATATATATATATATATATATATATGTATGTATGTATATATATGTCTAAAATGAGTAGCCCGGCTTTCGGTTTTTTGTCTACACATATTAATAAAATTTCAAAGAAAAAGCTACAATGTAGGAGAGTGAATAGAAGAACATGTACTTCTAAGAGGGATCTAAGAGTGTATCGGTCGTGTTTCTCATGTTCTTCTACCTAACATTACCAATACTACAATCAAGTATTAGGTATGTTGTACCTCTTGTAAATTAGAGTTAACGGGTACCACCACCATATATGGTGGTCCAACGATAATGGATTATCGTGATGAATAAGTGATCAAAAGTTTGAGTGGGTGATTCTTTTTGGGGTCTTCAATATGAAAGTTAGTTTCATATCTAACACTAACTCGATTTAGAGTGTCTATGATCATGCCCCAAGTATCCTTATCATTAGCACATTTTTGTGTAGCTAGTGCCCTTTCGAAGAATATTTAACGAACATTCCTAGTGCTTGTCAATGTGTGATGAATCCCTTTGATAATGACCAAATCAGGGAATGTATTAAAATTGGTCATCCTCTTCCGAACTTTTTTAAAGCAAAAATAGAGGATAAGCACTAACTGGTCCTATGTATAATGTACAACATTGTATCGAATCATATTCAATTTCTTTAGCAACAAAAAAAAAAAAAAAAATCATATTCGCTTTCTTCCCTCTCATTTTTTTTTTTCCTTTTAATCAAATAATATTTGCACAGGGTATACGCATGACTCACTGCAAGGGCAAAAGACTTCATGCTCATCAAACTATTTTACTTTCAAACTAATGTACGGATCACCTAAGTCCCTAAAGGCATCAAGACCTGTTTCCATTAAGAATTAAAATATTATATATATATATATATATATATATATATATATGTCTCAAATTAGCGCCCCGGCTTTCTGTTTTTTGTCTACCCATATTAATAAAATTTCAAAGAAAAACTACAATATAGGAGAGTGTATAGAAGAATACATGTACTTCCAAGAGGGACCTAAGAGTGTATAGATCGTATTTCTCATGTTCTTCTACCTAATATTACCAATACTACAATCACGTATTAGGTATGCCGTACCTCTTGTAGATTAGAGCTAATGGGTACCACCCAATATGGTAGTCCAGTGATGATGGATTATCATGATGAATAAGTGATTAAAAATTTGAGTAGGTGACCCTTTTAGGGATCTTAATTGTGAAAGTTAGTTTTATATTTGATACTAACTCGATTTAGAATGTTTGTAATCATACCCAAAATATCCTTATCGTTAAAACATTTTTGTGGAGCTAGGGCCCTTTTGTAGAATATTCAACGAACATTCATGTCAATATGTGGTGAGTCCCTTTTATAATGACCAAATCAGAGAATGTATTAATATTGATCATCCTCTTTTCAAACTTTTTTAAAGCAAAAATAGATGATAAGCACTAACAGGTCTTACGTGTAATTACAACGTTGTACCGAATCGTTTTCACTTTCTTTAGCGGGAAAAAAAAATCATATTCGCTTTCTTCCCTCTCATTTTTTTTTTTTCCGTTTTAATCAAATAATATTTGCACAGAGTATACGCATGACTCGCTCCAGGGGCAAAAGACTTCATACTCTTCAAACTACTTTACTTTTAAACTTATGTACGGTTCACCTAAGTCTCTAAAGGCATCAAGACTTGTTTCCATTAAGAATTAAAATTATATATATATATATATGTATATAGATATATATGTATACGTATCTATAAGTCTCAAACTGGCGGCCCGGCTTTCTGTTTTTGGTCTACCCATATTAATAAAATATCAAAGAAAAATCTACACCATAGGAGAGTGTATAGACGAACAAGCATTTCTAAGGGGTCTAGAAACGACAGTTTTTGACAAAATTGAAATTTGGAGGGTATTAATATATTACTCAAGAGATATGCACTTAGAATAAAACTACATATTTACTTTAATTTAACGGTATCCAACTTAGACCAATAAATCATGCATGTGGCTCAAAGTCATCCATAATATCGCTCTTTATTTTAAGGAACGTTTTTTTAAATATATTTTCAAAAAAAATTCACTTTCTTCTTTTCTTAAAAAAAAGTACGTCTACGTTCTAACTATTTTTCTTCTGTAAGGACAATAATATTCTTGTTCAACTCAAATTAATTTATTTTTTTGTGGGCTAAATTACATTAATGTTCCATAAACTTATCGCATAGTTGCAATTAATTAACACCATATATTTTAATTGTAAAATTTGCACCTACAATTTATAAATATGTAGCAATTTGTCCCTTCCCCTTCCCAACATGTGTTGATCACATGGTTTTTTTTTTTTTTTTTTCCTTATGATGAAAATTGACATATTGCTTGTATATAGGTTGTTAATTGAAAGTATAAATTGGTCTCTTTTAATCAATGTTAACTCAAATTTATAGCTAAAATAAAATTTATTTAAAATTATATATTTTAATAAAACTCAATTAAATATCTAAAACCTCAAAAAATTTAGGTTAAAAACGATAAAAATAATCATTCATGTCTTTAGTTAACAACTCATATAAAGAACACGTCAATTTTGTTTTAAAAAAATGTTGAATTCAACCGCTTAAAAAACTGGTCCAGTGCCTCAAAACAAATCTACTAATGAAAGTTTACTTCTTCTTAAAGTTGTAAACGTATCTAACGTCAATGGATTAAGATGTTGATCTACATATAAATACATTATAAATGAGGAAGAAGAAGATCATTTATGTATTGTTTAGTTTGGTTTTGAATCTAAATAAAAAATTTCATCTGCTCTTAATGTTTTTACAACTTTTATTAGTTCCATATTTAGGGTTTCTAGTTTCAGAATGGGTTTGAGGAAAATAGCCGAATTAGGGAATTTTATTTTGGTGAATAGCAAAGTTTTAGAAAATTAGATAAATGACCGGGCATTTACAAGGTTGGTTAACCTATAATGGCAAAAATGACCTAACACTAACCGAATTAATTTGATACTCTCTCCACAACTCACTCTTTTTTTGTGGTTCCACATTCTCTAGCACATCCTCTCTCTCTCGCCTCTCCCGCAAGACTAAAATAACGTCGTTTGTCGAGTAAAGGATTTTTTTTTTTTTTTTTTCCATCGTTCATGAAATGAAATGCACATTAATACCCTCTTATTTACGATAAATTCCACTTTTAACTCTATGTATGTTCATAATACCCAAAAGTTTTATCAATCCTCCTCTATATTTTGTAAACTTCAATAATTATGATTTTATGTAAGGTTAATTCCTCAATATCTTGAATCATGCATGTGGCTCAAATTTATATATAATTAATATCTACCATTATTTTAAGAAACATTTTTCTTTTTCATCTTTTCAATAAAGTTCACTTTTCTTCTTTTCTTTAAAAAACTTTAATGTCAATTTTTTAATTATTTTTTTTTTCTTTTCGTAAAGTATAATTTTTCTACACATTTCCTTAAAATAATTCCTACTTTTTTTTTTTTCCGAAGTAATAATTCCTATTTTGAAGGACAATAACATGAAAGAAAAAACTATAATGTTTTAGGATTTAAGTTTGTTTCCTTAAAACCGTGCTAGTTGTTTACATTTTAAAAAAAGAAAAACGTGTTAATGAATTGTTAGGTACGATTGTGATCTAAACACTACAAAATGACGAGCGTTAAAGTCATTTCTACACAAAACACTAAAACAAACAAAAAAACAATGGAAGCTACCACTTTACTGATCACATTGCCCTTGATCCTTTTCCTTTCCTTCACAACAAATGGAGTCTCTGCCAGGCATGGTTTCTCCATTGTTGATGAGCCTCCGGCAGTTCTTGACACAAACAGAGACAAACTCCTCGAAGGCAAATATTATTACTTGGTTCCTGTCAATCATTGGCCTTTTAAACCCGTCATTATCCCGGGTGTATACCGTAATGATACCTGTTGGTTTGACCTCAGGATGGAAACAAATATTATTGTTGAAGGTCTTCCAGTAAAATTTTCACCTGTCGTACCCAACAATGACAGTTCAATCAGCGAGTCCACTGATCTCATCATCAGGTTCCCTGATAAGCTAGCATCGGCATGCGGTGGATCACCGGTGTTGAAGGCAAAATGGTTTTTGTTTCTTGGAGCTTGGGGAGATGAAACCAGTAAGTTCAAAATTGAAAATGATTTTTGCCCGATTCTTCGCGCTAACTGTTATAAGCTTGTTTATAGCTCCGGCCAAGTTGTTGGAACCTCAACCAGACCCGATGGAACATTGCGTCTGGCTCTTGCTTCTGATCATCCGTTACTGTTTTGGTTCCGCCCCAGTTGAAACACCTAGCGCATCAAATAAGAAACTTCTAGATGTAAGTTTCAAAATGAAAGTTTACTTCTTCCAAGCTGTAATGCATCTGTTAATATCTATAAATAATATATAGATGCTGATCTATCATAAATAAGGAAGAAGATGTATATCTTTTATGTATTGTGTTGTTTGATTATGAATCTTATAACTTAAGAATATGGCATCTGCTCTTTATATTTTTGCAACTTCAAAATTCCTACCCATCGGCCATAACAAAGACGAAGCCAGATCAAGATTCTGGCATTTATTTGTTTGTGGTTGACTTCTTTCATTTTCTCGATGAATTCTAATTGAAAACATTGTGAGCTTGACCACCTAAAATTGTAATCTTGGTCAAAATATCAAAAAACAAAAAAAATAAAAAAATAAAAAGGTGCTATTTTGATAAGCAGAGCAGCTCCCAACACTGACTGCTCAGGGAATTCCCGCTACTGGCCGCATTATTTTGTGAAAGCCTGGAAACAGCTCATACATAAAAATCCATTCACCTTTTTTTAATAGTAATTGGTAATTTAAATTAATTTAATCTATTTTTAAAAAATAAATAAAAGCGGACTCCTAAATTAATTTAAGGGTTTGTTTGGTGTTATAATCCAAACCCTACAATAACAATCCAATTTTTGTCTTTTTCTATTAGTTTCATTATTCACACAGTTTTATAACTCAAAGTTTAAAAGTATGTAACTTTACATAGATAAGTCTAGATGAGATGATTTTTTTTTAAATTGCATAGAAATTCGTGACGAACGAAACAAGTTCCTTATTGATATATATTTTTTTAACAAATTTTATACATTTTAACTCCAGCAATCTAAATGCCTCGATAAACGTACAATCAATTTAAACTTAAATTCTAGAATTTAAGTCTTAACACCAAACGCATACTAGGTTATGTTTCTCATGTTCTTCTACCTAACATTACCAATACTACAATCACGTTTTAGGTATGTTGTAACTCTTGTAGATAAGTGCTGATGGGTACCATCAACTATGGTAGTCCAGCGATAACGGATTATCATGATGAATAAGTGTTCAAAAGTTTAAGTTTAGGTGATCTTTTTGAGGATCTTAAATATGAAAATTAGTTTTATATATGACAATAACTCAATTTAGAGTGTCTGTGATCATGCCTTAAATATTTTTATCGTTAGCACATTTTTGTGGAGTTGGGGCCCTCTCATATAACATTCAATAAACATTCATGTGAATGTATGGTGAGTTTCTTTGATAGTGCCCAGATCAAAGAATATATATTAATATTGGTCGTCCTCTTTCCAAACTTTTATAAAGCAAAAATAGATGATAGGCACTAACGGGTCTTAGGTGTAATGTACAAAGTTGTACCGAATTATATTCACTTTCTATAGCCAAAAAAAAAAAAAAATCATATTTGCTTTCTTCCCACTCATTATTTTTTTTTTCCTTTTAATCCAATAATATTTGCACAGGGTACACACATGACTCACTGAAGGGGCAAAAGACTTCATATTCTTCAAACTATTTTACTTTCAAACTTATGTCCGGATCACCGAAGTCCCTAATGGCAGCAAAACTTGTTTCCATTAAGAATTAAAATATATATACACACACACACGTATCCATAAGTCTCAAATTAGCGCCCGGCTTTCTGTTTTTGGTCTACCCATATTAATAAAATACAAAGAAAATCTATACTATAGGAGAGTGAATAGAAGAACAAGCACTTCTAAGGGGTCTAGAAACGACAGTTTTTGACAACATTGAAATTTGGAGGGTATTAATATATTTCTCAAGAGATATCCACTTAGAATAAAACTACATATTTACTTTAATTTAACGGTATCCATCTTAGAACAATAAATCATGCATGTGGCTCAAAGTCATCCATAATATCTCTCTTTATTTTAAGGAACGTTTTTTTAAAAAAAAATATATTTTCAAAAATAATTCAATTTCTGCTTTTCTTTAAAAAAAAAAGTACGTCTACTTTCTAATTATTTTTCTTTTGTAAGGACAATAATACTCTGGTTCAACTCAAATTAATTTTAATTTTTTGTGGGCTAAATTACATCAATGTTCCATAAATTTATCGCATAGTTGCAATTAATTAATATCCTGATTTTTAATTGTAAAATTTGCACCTACAATTTATAAATATGTAGCAATTTGTCACATCCCATTCCCAACATGTGTTGATCACATGGTCTTTTTTTTTTTTTTAACAATAAAAATTGACATTTTACTTGTATATAGGTTGTTAATTGAAAGTATAAATTGGTCTCTTTAAATAAATGTTAACTCAAATTTAGAATTAAAATAAAATTTATTTAAAATTATAAATTTTAATAAAACTTAATTAAATATCTAAAACCTCAATAAATTTAGGTTAAAAAAGATAAAAAAATAATCATTCATGTCCTTTGTTAACAACTCATATACAAATAACACGTAAATTTTGTTTAAAATAACATTGAATTCAACCGCCTAGAAAACTGGTCCAGTGTCTCAAGACAAATCTACTAACGAAAGTTTTCTTCTTCTTAAAGTTGTAAATGTATCTAACATCAATGGATTTATGTTGATCTACATGCAAATAACATTATAAATAAGGAAGAAGAAGATCTTTTATGTATTGTCAAGTTTGGTTTTGAATCTAAATAAGAAATGTCATCTGCTCGTAATGTTTTTGCAACTTTTATTAGTTCCATTTTTTCTGACCAATCTTTCCAATCTTGCGCATGAAACGAGAATGTACAAGCATGTTTTGCTTATATTTTAATTTTTTTATTAGGCATCTTTTAAACACAAGAAGACATGAATACTTGATTATTTATCTAAATAATAATATGAATCTACGTAAATATACGTAGTTAATATTATTTACAAAATGCATTATATATGACACACAACGGAGATTAAAATGGTGACGTAGAAATGTACAGGTTGCCGTCAAGTGCGCGCAATTCTGCAGCAAACTATTGAGAGTAGTAGCAACAAAAATAACGTGAGAAATGTTGTCAATAGATTGACTGGAAAAAGCCCAACTTGCAGAACTCAGGAACTGTCCTGACATAGAACGGGGGTGTGTGTGTGTGTGTTTTTTTTTTTTTTTTTTTTTTTTTAATGTACCCTCATCAATATGTGTTACTCTATTAATAGAAATTTGTATTTACATGTCTTGCGTGCTTAAACTTCCCGAAATAGTAACTTCTACTTCCTAAATTTGTGAACTCATCCTGATTTGACACTTCGTTGTTAAAGTGGATCGTGGTTGTATTTTTATATTACTTTACTTCATAATGTTTTATCCAAAACAATGGTTTTATTTATGAAACTCGACTTCTAAGTTTTAATGACATTATATTAGATGAACCTAATTTACTTGCGTCTTATCGTGCCTTAATAATTAACCTCTATTAATTATTAAGAATTTAATTAAAAATTTTCACTAATTATTAATTTATAATTTATTAATAATCAGTTAATAATTAATTAATTATTAGTTAATCTTTAACTATTACTTTATTTAGTTAAGAAATTATAAATAATTAATTGCATAATTTTTCTTGACTAATTAATTATTAGATCTTTAATAATTAATTTTGTTCCTTAAATGCTTCTTCATTATTTATCAATAATCAACTATTAATCAATTAGTTTCTAATTAATTACCATTTAAGTTAAGTAATTACTTTACATAATTATCTTGATTACACAACTCTTAACTGCTTATTTCTTCTTATAATTTAATTAGTTAATAATTGCTTAATTTAGATAATTTATTGTTACTAATTATTTTTCTTAACTTAATTATATTTTATGATGTACTTACTAATTCATTTGTTAATTACTTACATAATTTTTCATCTCGATGACTAAGAGTCACCTGAGTGTATATTCCTAAGTGAGCTTACTTTCATTAAACATTGGGTTTGTAAGGCCCATTTTCCTAGTTGTGATTACTAAATTAGACTAAAGTAGTCTCTTGATTTATATTAGTGATCCTCTAAGTTACTTTTTGATTTTGCCCACCTTTGACCCATCCAAATGCATTTTTTGGATCAAAATTGATTAATCTAAGGTATTTTAGACTTAGTTGACTATAAACCTATGGATCGTTGTTGGATTTTAACTTATAACATTTATCAAAATTTGCGTACGACTATGTTTTCGATACTTGACGACTCGTTGGAAAACTTAGAAACTCTAATTTATGTTTTTGTGATTTATTTTTCAAGATTCCAAAAGTTTAAAATTTAGACATGGATGTTGTCCTTAGAGTCTCATAAGGTTTTTCAGCTTTCCAGTTGGGATGCATGATAACTTGTTTTAAACCTTGAGATGTCTAGGTTTTAATTATATATATAATTTCCTTTTCTATAGTTATACATGTTTGGGACCTGATTTCAAAGTTTTTGTATAGTTGGTTTCACGTGTTCACTGAGTATTCAACTTGGCAAAATCATAACAATTTGTTCACAAGTCCAAATAAGCAAATGATAAGTTATTAGAATGCTTCCGATATCTAGATTGTATACATGAAACAGTTTTTCTAAATACTAAGTTTCAATAATCTTAAATATACTCAACTCGTCGATGGTATAGGGCTCCAGTGAAATTTCCCGCTTCATAATCCTAACTTATATAATCATTATAAATTATATATTTATCTTTTTTGGGCTCATGATAGCTTGTTGGAAAGTTTAACGTGTCTAATTTCTAAATCTATAACTTTTTTTTTTCTTTGATTTTAGATTTTAAGTTTCCGATTTAAGAAAACCCATGGTTGAACTATGCCTTGAGGAAAAATTGTAGTTTTGAATATTAGTTGTAAAAATCATTATAACTTACATACAAGTCTAAACGGAGTTCAAAATAGCTCGTTAGAAAGCTTAACATGTAAATTTTAGATCCACAATTTTTGATTTTATAATAAACATTTTAGGTGTCCAAAATCTCAGTACAAGCTATTACAGTCCACAAATCAACATATGAAGTTGTAATATGGTTACTAAAACAACCATACTGACTTGTTTTAAACCAATCAAAAGCTCAAAGTGCAGTACATAAACTCTAGAATCATGCCATAGTTAATATTTTTTCTGCCATGTATTTTTATGTCATGCATGCTTCTTACAAGTTCACAACGTTACTAAGGAATTGTTCCCACATGATTGAAAGATTTTTATCAAATAATGCTTCAAGAGTGTCTTCTTGCTTATTTGACCACCAAAATATCCTCTTGAGAGGTTGATATAATATCAAGTTAATTTAATAATCAAAACTCTCTTCCAAACCATTAAAGAAATTCCTAGATATCTATTTCTCACTTCTTGACAACTTAACGTTCCTATACTTTTTGAATTGGATGGTGGCTTGAACTTGTTAGGGAAAGAAGAATTGGATGGTGGCTTGAACTTGTTAGGGAAAGAAGACAGAGGGTGCTGGTTGTGGTTGGATTTTAGGGTGAGCGTGGGTGCTTGTTTTGCTCTTTGAGAGGAGAATGGTGGTGAGAGGCAGATGGGCTATTAAGTTTTGGGTTGGGTTCATCCTTTAAGTATTTGTAGGCTACAAAATGGGTGGTTTAAAACACAAAAATATCAGCTGAAAATCAGCCCATAGCAAATATTTTTGGGAGGAGAAAATGGAGGAGTTGTGACCACTTTTGGACCACTTTGACTTCTAGTACACGTGCTCGTGGCACATGCCATTCTTATCCTTTTTTGCCATATTATAATTCATTCATATTCTTCATCTAAACTATGCATTTGTCTAATTTTCATTTTATGCAATCTAATTTGAATTTTTCCCATAAAATTTTCCCCTAAAAATCTATCATCTTGATTTTCCACCATTGGATAATACACATTACCTTGATCCTTGCGTTGCGTTAACTCCTCATTTGTTCATTTAACATCAAATCTTGACAGTTGCTTAGTTTTAGATTCTCTCTAGTTAATCTCATCCACTGATATCTTGATCAACTCTCTACCATTAAATTTGTTCTGGCTAATCCTAGCCATCCATTCTAACCTTGTCACCTACTTAATCTAGTTAAATCTTAATCCAACAACAAATTGTTGTTCATACTTAAATTTAGTAAATAATCCTACATTTCTAGTGCCCACTTTATTAATTTCTTAGTTTGGCGTTTATATCCATTTTGTGGCATGATCTATTCTTGAGGTTCCATTTCTTATTTATCTATTTATTATTTAAGTTGTCTCACTAATGCATACTTGCATGATTCTTATAACCAAGCATAAGAGCCAAATCATGTCGTAAAAGTATAGCGGCATTGAAATTTGCTTGTCATTGAGAAATGTGATAAACACACTAGTCAAATTAATATTATTCAAAAGAAGGGATTTCACTACATGCTTAAATCAAATATAAATTTTTTACTAATCCTCGATTTCACAAGATTTATGCTTGTAATTTCTCAGCTTCTACGACAAGAAGAAAGAACATTCTTATGTTTTTATATATTTATTCATATGCCATATTAATATATTATTATTTATGTTGGAAATGTATTATAGGCTAGGGAGTACCCCTAGTGTTACTCATCATACGTATAACTTCTTTTTTTACCTTCCATTTTTGTCCCAATTTCCGTATCTATATGTGAACATGGCTAATATATATATATATATATATATATATATTATTCAATTTTGGTAGAGAATTCAAACTCTACCCATTTAGTTAAATATAAAATAATTGTTAAATTATTACTACACATTTACAACCACCAAACTTGCATTTTCCACGGTTAAGAGAGTTATGAATAAGTTGTAGTAGACTCCTAGCTAGAGCTATATAATTAACTTGCTTTTAGTAATTAATTGCAAGAGGCAAAATGGCGTACCACGGAATAGCCATCGAATCACGAAGAATGACAGTTTTCTTTTTCCAATTTTTTTTTTTTTCAATCAAAACTTCACTTTTTCTCTCTTCGTAGGTAATTTTCAATATGTACTTTTTGAGAACATACAAAAATCACTTTTGACATTTCTTACACTTTTAAGCTTTCCACTTCTTTCTTATCAAGGGAAGATAAATAAATCCTAGTACTGCATAAATTAATGTTGTAGAAAAATTTTGTATTAATTAATTAATTTTCTGTAACCCACGTTAATTAAGCTTTCATAACCTAATGCTAAAGTATGAATGTACATCTTGATCTTGTGTTGTTATATATATTTCTTCTTTCTTCTTCCAGTACTTCTTTACATGCAATAGTATAATTTAAAATATGCACAGTATTTTTTCAATCACTCCATCTATATAGAGGCCATAAATCAAAATCAAATGTAATAAATGTTCTTTTTTTTTTCCCCTATGGTTCTCCGTTGATCACGTTAGCCTAGACAGTGTCGTACCCTACTAATATTCTGATGAAATGTCCTCTGAAATTGGCCTTGGGAACTTACTAAGAAGCTTGGCTTTTGGTAGCAATTAGAAGCCTTAGAAAAACTGTGGAAAATTTTTTTTATTTATTTATTTATTTTTAAGTATAAGATAAAGAGATTTAAACTCTATATTTTTTATGTTATTATTATTAAATTATACCTATCATCATTAGGGCAAAAATCATTTTAATAGCTTGTACCTTTGTTGTCAATATAAAGGTATTCTTAAATTTTGGTAATAATTAACCACATTTATATCCCTTTTCTCTCTCTCACCTTTTTTATTCAAGTAGTCTGAAATTAAAAAAAAAAAAAAAAAAGATCAAAAATTATCCCAGAAAAAGGGGGGAAAAGGATATATGTATCATTTGGTTTGAAATATATGTAATTATAAATAAATCTAACGATAATTTTATATTTAATTATATTATAAGATATAGAGTTCAAAACTCATCCTCAAATAAAAGAAAAAAAAAATTTTTTGACTGCTTTCTTTTTTTTGGTTTTTTAGTTTAACTCCAATTAAACTCTTAGTTTCTGTCTTTTTTTGAAAAATCAACAAAATTTATAATTAGTTTTTAATAAGTCAACCAGCTCTGACTTAAAAATTTCATCTCCAACCAACTAGCGAACCAAATGCACATGAAGTATTTTATTTGATTTGTTAGGTCACAATTTCTGTTGTCGGCGCAATCAGATAGTGTGCGTATACAAAAATTTCAAATCATGTTGTCTGTGACTAGCTATATTTAAAAATAGCAGTCGTATGTTTGTGTATGTGTGTATGTGTGTGTATATTTAGGGAGAAAGAGGGAAATAGCGTATTTAATATAGGTGATAGAAAATTATAGCATAATTTATCAAGTAGTGAAAATTATAGCATATTTTAGTTTCTAACTTTCAAAAATTTTCAAAATACCCTTACAAACCTTTCTTTCTCCCAAATCAATTTTCATCCCGTCATCAGTGATGACACCATCGCTATGCACTCTGGTGTTGTCACTAGTGATGTGGATCGCGACTCCATTAGGGCGAATTCTCTCTGCTATTGGAAGGAGCTCTCAAAGCTGATCTCGTGCAACTCCTGATTCGAAAAATCGCAACAATTTGTTTCTCAAGTGACGTCGATGGCGAGTTCGCTAGCGACGTGGATTTTCATATCTAGTTTTTCTAGTTTGATTTTGGGATTTTCAATCGCCGATTGAGTCAAGTTTTGTCATCTCACTATCTCGAGTCATGACAACATGTCAGCAACAAAGCTTCGCTACATTCTCCGGTGACAACGGTATAGGCCGAGACAAGAATAGTGAGTTGCGCACCTCACCATGGCGAAAACATGTTGGTAACATCGTACTTCGGTAAAATGTTCGTTGTTACAATCGAACAAGCTTCATCGCATACTTCAGTGACAGTGGCGCCATGGGGTGACTATGGCAAATCTAGATTTATCAAAAGTGGACCTTCTTTGCATTTCTTATAAAATTTGGAAATTAATTTTAATAACCAATAAAATTGGTGAAAAAAAATCTAAAATACTTTAGTGTGAAAATAATATTATTTTCAATAAGAAAATCCCATATTTTCTTAGAAATATCTTAACTTTCAATAATTTTTAAGTAAGAAAATTCAATATTTTTTTGAAATATCTTTATTTTCAATAATTTTAAGTAAGAAAATCTAATATTTTCTTAGAAATATCGTATTTTCTATAATATAAGTAAGAAAATCCCTATTTTTTCCAATTATTTTTAAATCCAATATTTATTTTAGTTTCTTTTTAGATAATAAAATATAAACCAACAAATACAAGACAAAATACAAACATATATTACTTAGTAATTTCCTTTATTTAATAACAAAACCCTAAAAAAAAGGTAATTTCAAATCAGTCCCAAATTCAATTCCAAATGAAAACCTAACTCTAACTTTCCCAAACCACCATCGTCGCTACCATCGCAAGCACCGTTACCCATTGTCGCCGTGCAGCAGAACGACGAAACTCGTTATTGTGAACTTTCCTCCACTGCGAAACTTCTCTCTCCCTTTCTCCCCTCTCCCTGTCTCATCTCTCTCTATTGTCGCCATCGCCTCCGTACTTGCCAAACACCGAAGCTCTATATATCAAGTAAATTTGGTATTTCCAAGTAAATTGAATAATTTCAAATAAAAATATTTTGGATATTCATAAAATACCGTATTTTCAAGTTGATCTAATAATTTTAAATTTTTTGATCTTTCATTTAAATACGATATTTTTAAGTAAATCTGGTATTTCCAAATAAATCCAATATTTTTAAATAAAATTCTTTTTGATATTTCATTAAAATATTGTATTTACTTATACGATATTTCCCAATAAATCTGAAATTTTCAAGTAAATCCAATATTTTTGAATAAAAATCTACTGGATATTTCATTTCTAATTAATTATAATTTATTAAGAGGGTGTTTGGTGAATGAGTTTGAGTTGAAATTTTTAAGTTTGAGTTGGTTGACTTTTTAAAAACTAGTTATAATTTTTGTTGACTTTTCAGAAAAAGACAAAAATTAAGATGAAAAAGTACAGTTTAGTTTGAGTTAAAACCTGATCACCAAACGGGGCCTAAAATAAAATCTTTTCAAATAGATTTGATACGGAGTAGTTGTGACTCCTTTTGGGACACTTTGGCTTTTAGTACATGTGCTTGTTGGCACATGCTATTCTTATCCCTTTTAATCATATTAGTTCATTCATATTCTCACCTAAATTGTGCATTGTCTAATTTTCTTTATGCATTGGAATTTGAATTCTTTCAACCAATCATAATAACCTATCAACTTGATTTTCCACCATTGGATGAGACACATCACCTTAATCCTTCCCTTAACTCCTCATTTGTCCATTTAACATCAAATTTTAAGCATTGCTTAGTTTTAGATTCTCTCTAGTTAATTTCATCCGTTGGCTTCTTGATCAACTCTCTACCATTAAATTTATTCTAGCTAATCCAAGCCATCCATTCTAATCTTGTCACCTACTTAATCTATTTAAATCTGAATCCAACAACAAATTGTTGGTCATACTTAAATTTCGTAAATAATCCTACATTTCTAGTACCCACTTTATTAATTTCTTAGTTTGGCGTTTATTTCCATTTTGTGATATGATCTATTCTTGAGGTTCCATTTATTTATCTATTTATTATTTAGGTTGTCTCACTTAAATAACCAAAGTCATTGATGCGCACTTGCATGATTCTCATAACTAAGCATAAGAGCCAAATTAAATCATGTCATAAAAAGTGTAGTGGCATTGAAATTTACTTGTCAATTCATTAAGATATGTAATAAACACACTAGTCATTTTAATATTCTTCAAAAGAAGAGATTTCACTACATGCTTAAATCAAATATAAATTTTTAACTAATCCTTGTTTTCACAAGATTAATACTTGTAATTTCTCAGGTTCTACGACAGGAAGAAAGAACATTCTTATGTTTTTTAATATTTATACACGTGTAGCTATATTAATATATTATTATTTGTGTTGGAAATGAATTTATGCATGTATATAGGCTAGGGAGTAAGCCCTAGTGCTAGTCATCATACGTATAGCTTCTTTTTTTTTTTTACCTTTCGTAGGTAATTTTCAATGTGAACTTTTTGAGAACATTCAAAAATCACTTTTGACATTCCTAACATTTTTAAGCTTTACATTTCTTTCTTATCAAGGGAAGATAGATGAATCCTAGTATATAGACTGCATCAATTAATGTTGTAGAAAAATTTTGCACTAATTATTAATGTTCTGTAACCCACGTTAATTAAGCTTTCACAACCCAATTAATACTAAAGTATGAACGTATAGTTTGTGTTGTTATATTTCTTCTTTCTTCTGCCAATACTTGACTTGCAATACTATTACTAACAGTAAGCACATGCTGGATATTTTTCAATCACTCCATCTATATATAGGCAATAAAACAAAATCAAAAGTAATAAATGCTTTTATTTTTTTGGGCTATACATATACATACATACATTCATACATACATACATATATATATATATATATATATATTTGAATTCAATTGGTAGTACGGGGAAGTTTCCAATGTGCAGGTCAATAATCTTGTTTATGTCCACATGCCCTACCATATATGTACTAAATGTTTTGAGTGCAATCAATGGTGAGAAAATATTAAAGTTCGCAAAAAAAAAAATATTTTAATTAAGTCGACACTGACTACCATTAACTCGTCCTCTACCAAATATTTAACTCATAATTTTATTTAATATATGAAAGAAGAAAATTACAAAGATTAGGGGAAAAAAAAAGTCACAACATTAAATAGATCCAAATCCTAAAGTATGAAAAAGTCAATTAAAAAAACATTTTGTTTTTCTTTAAAAATGTGGCATGATGTGAGTGATTAGACACCACTTAATATGCCCAAATAAGACAGTGAATCTAATTATTCCCATTAAATTTTTTTTTAAAAAAATCAAAGTTTCTAATTAAAAGACAAATTCTAGCTTATGCTAGATTCCTTTAATCAGAAACTCCAATTTCTAGTCGGTCCTAACTTATGGCTCTTCTCTATTCCTTTTCTTCTTCACTTCTCATTTTTGTCGCAAATTCGGCAATGCTTCCGAGAGATATCTTAAAATCTCACTCCTATAGAAATTGCTCCTTTTCTTTTCCTTTATTTTGTAGTTTTGGTTTTTTTTTTTTAATTAAATGAACAAAAATATATATCCATTTAAATTTCTTTCTATTTTATGCGGTGAACTGTTTGATCTACTCAGATTTTAATGTAGTGGGGTACCTATTTATTTCTTTATTTGTGTTTTGTGTTTTTTTTTTTTTTTTCCAGATTTGTAGGTTTTAAGCATCATACGATCGAAAATGTTTTAGACGGGTAAAAATCGACATCAGTAATATTCATTGTCATATCAATTAGATTAGTCAACACTTAGAGACCAGGGTGGTTTGAAAGAATATAAGTTGGATATACATTTATTTTGGAGCTTGGCTCTATCTCATTTGCGGAGTTGCATGCATGCAAATCGAAAAGAGAGTAGGAAAAATAATACAATAACTATTGTTTTTTTTAGTAGAATTAATTATTTTACTCATGTTTTGTTTTATTATGTTTAATTGTTTGTTATTTATATAACCTTCCATTGGGATGTGATTAATTAAGTTTCAACCGCGGAACTGAGATTCAACGAGGGCAAACAATTAAGTTGGGCTATATTTACAAGCGCTAATTAAGGAGCATGATAGTAATATGATATGGCTGGTTTTCAAATATTGTATAATGTATATACAAAAGTCAAAGTCAAATTAATTCTTTCATTCCCTATTACTTCTTTAAATTAAAAAAAAAATTAATTTTCTTTTTTTCATCAATGGAAGATTAACTCCCAGTAGTACTGATGTTCCAGAAAAATCTTTGGACTTAAAAATTCTCTAATCACAGGTCTGTAGGCTTTTCATAATCCATTGCTATAATTATATATATATATATATATATAGCTTGTTGTTGTTTCATCTTTCTAGCACCAGTACCATACACGAAAGTAATCATTGTAAACATAATTTAATGGTATTAATTCAATAGTACCTAACTTTATCATAAAACGCATAATTTACATCTTTCCACCTCAAAGTCAGAAAGTTAAAAAGAGCAGTATATGGAACATATCATGAACATGATATAATGGGTTTTTCTTTCAATCTCCACTGGGTATACTAAAACAAAATAATATAAATAATTTTTTATTTGATTTTCGTTGACGTAATTAGTTGGCAAAGAAAACTTAATGGCCGATAAAGCGGTTAAGTCAAAGGTTGGGTCCCCCGGATTGATTAATATGTTGGAAATGTTATGAATTTAGTACATTTTTCACGCCGTATACTACACACACACACATGTTATAAATTCGCTTGGAAGGCAGACCAATATTGGTCATGAATACATGCCAATAATCATTTGTCGACCGTAAGTGTGTGACGTAAATGAAGAATAATGTGAACATACAAGCCTTGATTTAATCTCAAAAAGTCCTTAGGATATAATTGGTCTGTCGTGGTTAGGGATGGTCAATTTTGTTGGGTTGTGGTTCTGTGAAAAGTCCCCTTATTTAGAATCTAAATGGTACTTTTGTCAAATGATTCGTTTAGTTACCATTTCCCTTTAACCACTTTATGAGAAGTATTCTAAATGGTATTTTGTCAAATGATTCGTTTAGTTACCATTTCCCTTTAACCACTTTATGAGAAGTCCTCTTGACTACAATATATATATATATATATATGTGTGTGTGTGTGTGTGTGTGTGGAAATATATTACTTGTTTAGGTAGGTATATTGAACTCATATGGTCCGTTCAATGACTTTATTGGATGATAAGGTTGTTTTACATAGAAATTTGTAGTTCAATTCTCAAGCTTCGCATCTTCAAAATCAATATCAAGAGATAACGATAAGGTTGGAGGCTACAGCTAGATGTGCGAATTGAATTTTGGGATAAAGTTAGATTTATAATTATCGGATTTTATACTTGTAAAGCTAATCTTTTGTGTTTTAGAGTTAGGGAAATCATGATATTTGTATCTGTGATCAACGATTATAGGATGTATTTTTAAATGTAATTTGATTAGTATATTTTTATGATCGCATTTCAATACTAATATTTAAGACTTGATTATTTTATGTTGGGTTATTTTGTGTTTAATATTTTATGTACTTTTGGTGCTGGTAGTTGTATTTGATGTCTTTATTAAATGTTTGCTAGAAAACCTTAATAGGTAAGTTCAAGGTTATGGTTTAATGTGATATGAAAGTTTGTTTTTGTTTTATCAAAATGCTGATAAATTAATAATGTGGTGATAATTTGGTAAATAATTGAAATTGCCGAAATTGTTAAAAGAAAAAAAACACATTATAAGTGAAAAAGAAAACATTTTAATGTCCATATTATTACTAAAGCATAAGCATCATTTTTGTATGGATATAGGATTAACATTTTATAGGTAAATTTAAGGCATATGTGCGACATCAACAAACATCTTCACTCAGTAAAATAATCAATAGAAAAAATAACTCCAACAAAAAATCTATAAAGCAATTTCATGTGAAGAAGAAAAAAAGTGAAGCCTTTTTTAGTAGGATAATCAAAACCATAAGAATGCGAATTTTTGGATCCAATAAGAAGATATTTACATGCACTCACAAATGTTCTAACACATTATTCATAAAATTAAAAAAAAAAAAAATTCTCATACACACTACACAAAAAAAAAAAAAAAAAAACTTTAGTCACAATATTTTCTTATAACATTTTTAGTTACAATATTTTTGTATAATTAAGTGTTTTATAGTTACAAAGTTGTCAATAATATGCAATTAGTAATAAATTTTTGTTATAACTAAAACTTTTAATAACAGGATTTTTAGTTAGGAGAGAAGGTTTAGTCACGCCGTGACTTAAATCCTTGTGGCTAAAAGTAATAGTCACGAAAAATTAAAATTTGTGATTATCTTGTGACTAAATGTTATTTTATTTATTTATTTATTATTATTACTGTTGTTGTTGTAGTGACAATAAATAGAGGTATAAATCAAGCCCGGTGGTTAATTAGTCCTTATCGGGTGGAATTTAGTGCTTATCATGGTGACAACTAACTACTATTTTTCTCCTTATTTTTATGAAGGCTTTTTTTTTTTTTTTTTGTTTCGCTTTTTGAAATGGAATGGCTACATTTTGAGACTGTAATTTCAATTTTTTTTTAATCTTAAAAATATTATATTGTATAATTATACCAGTTGCCGCGTTCACAACAACATTAATTTGCCCTTAGAATTTTTTTAAAAGCCCTTGAGTGTCATTCGTTTATTCTGGCCGTCGGATTTCTTCTTACAATATAAAAGCTACCATTCCATTTCGCTTTTTGATTTTTACTGTTATTTAAATGTTTTTTTAATCTTAAAAATATTGTATTGTATAATTATACCAGTTGCCACGTTCAAAACAACATTAATTTGCCCTTAGAATTTTTTTAAAGGCCCTTGAGTGTCATTCGTTTATTCTGGCCGTGGGATTTCTTTTTGCAATATAAAAGATGCCACATCAGAGCCTTTGTTTGTTGAGCTTCCTTGGGAGACCAATCTTCTATTTTTGAAGTGGGTACAGTAGAAGATCCCCCAGAGAAATAAATTAATAAAGAGGAAAAAAATTATTTAATAAAAATATATAAGGAGCCCTGCGCTGAAAGCAAAAGATACCGAATATCTGATACCCCCATAAAACGACACAGCCCAAGTCTGCCAGCCAGGAAAACGGTGCTCTTTTTCAAAGTCAGCTGTCCTTGTGAAAGGATTCCACGGTAAGCCCACCAGGTTGGCTACTTCCTTTACCATATTCCGCTACAAGCAAAACTGGTGGTGTGTTAGCAATAATAAATTATCGTGGTGCTTTTTGAATGTTGGGTGGTCCTGGTAAAGGTCTTAAATATAAAAACTTGTTATCTATTAGTCTAGTGCTTGATATATAGTGATGGTCCTATAGTGATTGGGACCATGCTCTCATGTGTTTTTACTATTACCATATTTATTAGGGTTCTGATAAATACATTCTTTGTCGTGGGCGTACGCCCAGTGCACCATTAACATTCATATATAGAACAATATCCCTAAGCGTTGAATAAATACACAGACACCATACACACATGTACATATATACATTCATATCATGTATATAGAACAATATATACAAGCGTTAAATATACATATATAGATGTACACAGACATACATATATGTATGCGTTGGATTAAATGGAGATATATGGCGTTATAATATTCTTTTTTCTTATTAACTATTAAGTGACACAGTTCATAATTTTCTTTGGCCACCCAATTAAATTAGTGGGGGTTTGTTGTTGGGGTAGGTGGGGGAATTGGGTGAGATTTTTTTTGGCTTTTCCATTCCCCGCCTAGGAAACTCCTAGGAAGGAAGCTTCCAACGTAACATATAGCATGATATCAAAATGTTTTAAAACAAAAAATATAAAATGTTTCCAAAAGCTAATCCAGAATAATACTAATAATAATAATAATAAACATTTGATGCGTCTATGTGTCATATCTTTTCATTTTCCTTTCCTTATTATATGTGTGAGGTACTTTTCATAATCTCTTCAACTATATTAGTTTTTTTTTTTTATTTTTTTTTATTCTCTTCAACTATTAGTTAAACCATTCTTTATGCCATCTATATTTGTCATTTTCGCTTCCGTGTCTTGAAAGGTTGCTTTCCACAACCAATATCTGAAGTGATAATGTGATAGAGGTGTTAGTTTAGTGTGGGACGTTTGTGTTTGTGTGTGTAAAAAGTACGCATATACTTAGATGTTACGGCATTCATTATTCCAATCAAATCTTTAATGAATATAATCTTTGTTTTTGCATTAATTAGGGTTTGAAATTGATGTTGTCGGCTTCGAAGCTATTTCTCATCATGCATATTAAATTCCAATGTGTCTACCTAGTCAAACATATACCTTTTAACAAAAAAATAAAGAAAAAATAAATAATGAAACGATGATGTTGACCAAACTCTATAAATACCCACACAAGGCTAGAAATTCTTTTGCTCATCATCAACTTGAAAACTTTTGCTTCCAATCTCTCTAAAGCTTGAAGTCAATAGCTAAGGAATGGCACCTGTTCATGCACCTGCTATTTTAGTAGCTCTAATTCTAGTTTCTCTTATCCTTCCGATCCGTTCAGGTAAGAATCTTCCTTGTAAACTATACCAAGATCTTCTTCTGTTTGTTTGTCGTTTTGTTTTGATTAGGCTGGTACCCTTTTATCTCGTCTCCGGATTTGTGCTCACACAGGCCTTTTTTGTAGATGGGAGTAGCGCAGATCCAACAACAACTCTGACCATCATCAATCAATGCAACCACAAAGTCTGGCCGGTCATTTTACAGAACTCCGGGAGTCCACCGATCCCGACCTCCGGGTTTTCCCTTAAACCCGGCGAGTCAAAAACTCTAGCCGTGCTGGCTAGTACTTGGTCCGGCCGTTTATGGGGAAGGACCCGATGCAGCCACGATGACGTCGGGAAATTCTCGTGCGTCACCGGCGACTGCGGGACCGCCGCCGTCGAATGCTCCGCCGGAGGAATCACTCCGCCTGTTTCTGTGGCGGAGTTCTTCCTGAACGGCGCCGCCGGAGGGCTCGACTGGTACGACATTAGTTTCGTCGATGGCTTCAATCTTCCCATGTCGGTCGCTCCGACAGATGCAACCTCCGGCGGCGGGAGCTGTTCGATTTCTGGGTGCGACGTGGATTTAAACCGTCTTTGCCCTATGGAGCTCCGAATCAAGCACAACGGTCAAACTATGGCCTGCAAGAGCTCGTGCGACGCACGCGCGGAGCCAACCTCCTGTGAGCCCAAATCTTACTCCGAGTACTTAAAAAATTTGTGTCCACGCGCTCGAGTCCTTGCTTCTGACCGGACTAGCCTCGTGTCCTGTGCGTCTCTGGCGTATGACGTAATTTTCTGTCCTTCAACATCCTCTCCGGCCAACAATACCCGTTCTTCTCCGGCCAATTCTACGGGGTAAGCAAAAACAACTTAAATAACAAGAAATATATATTTAACCTAACTATCACATTTGTCTCTTTTAATGTATATCTATACATATATACATCGTCCCAAACGTACGCTCGAGCGTCGGCCGGGGTGGTCCCCTGGGCTCAAGCGCGGGGGGATGGGTGGGGGCTCGTCGGCGTCAGGAGGGGGGGTGTCGCTTGGGCAAGCACGGGGTTTTTTGGGGGGGGGGGAGGGGGGTTGGGTCGTTGGCGTCGGGGGAGGGGGCGCCTGGGCTCGAGCGCCGGGGTTGGAGGGGGGTTCCGTCGGCGTTGTAAGAGGAGGGGGGGGGGGGGGGTGTCGGCGGCTGGCTCGTTGGTGGGAGTCGTCGGCCTAGGAGCATCCTGCCTGGGAGGGATTTACCCATTTCTTTTTCATTTATTTTTTAATATATTATTTTTTAATTTTTTAATCTATATTAATACGAGGAAAATTATATTATAACTATCATATATAAACAACACGTTAACGATTTTAAAATGAGCTCTGATAAGATATATAAATGAGATTTTACCATAAATTTACTTCATTTTTGGTATTGGATTATTATTATTATTATTTTCATTTTTTGGTCTTTTTTTCCATCCTCCTTTTTTTTTTCCATGTCCGTTGTTTATATTTTTTGTATTTTGTTTTCTTCTTTTTTTTTTTTTTTTGGTCCATCGTCCGTGTTGGTCTTTTGTTTTCGTTTTAGTCATTTATTTTTTTGTATTTTTTTTTTCATGTTGGTCTTTTTGTTGGTTTTCCCTTTAACTTTGTTATAAATATGTCTCTTTAAATTATTTCATTCTTTTAAATTTCTTTTATTTGGATAATTTCTTTCAAACATGTCCAATTCATAAAGGTGAATTATACATGTGCATCGCATATGCTTTCAATTAATTGTTCTAAAATCTGAGAAACAAATGCACGTGTTTTTAAAATCAACCAAAAAAAATATCCCTAAAACATATAGTTAGAATTTTTAAAAATATCAAATTATCCTTATCAACCTATATTAAATACAATAAAAAATAATTAAATTTAAATATTTAATAACATAAATGTTAAAATCTAAAAAAAAAAGTCCTCAAAATAATTGAAATATTTGTTTAATAAGCTTATATTTAAAATATTTTAGCACATTCATTAGGAATCATAGTCTTGAATTATTTTTTTATTTTTTATTTGAGAGTGTTTTGTGACGGTTTTACAAACACATACTATGTTATAGGTATTTGTATAATAAAAAAAACAGAAATAGTGTTTTTGACTAATTAAACCAAGGGATATTTTGAATACCTTCCCCTAAATAATAGATTAAAGAGGTGTTATCGTCATTACTAGATGATGATGATGATGATGATGGCAACAACAACAACAAAGGGGTGTTTTTCTTAATTAGGATTTAGGGCATGATCTAGAAAAACATACACTAACCAAAATAAACTGACTCAGAAGACGTATGGTGGGTATGGCGTCTTATGAGTTGACTTAATTAGCTATGGTCTTCGGCTATGGTAAAAGAAAGCAAGCTAAGATATGATTAAAACAGAAAAAGACTGGCTTGGAGAATTATAAATATTAGGCTAGAGAATACGTACAGGGTTTTTTTTTTTTTTTTTTTTTTTTCCAAATACGAAAAAAAATTTTATTTGAAAAGTCCAGAAATATACATTGTTACACATAGGTTTTTTATTTTTTATTTTTATTTTTTTTAATCAAGTTGGGTTGGTAAAAAAGAACTATACACGCGAGTTAGCATAACCTGATCAACAATGGGTTCAAATTAACAGAGGTATTTGGGTTGGGATGGGTTCGCTGTCGCAAGTTCCTTAAGCTGTAGGTTTTCAAAAAAAAAAAAAAAAAGTTTTATTTCTCTTCTTTGACAAATTCAGTTTCAAGAAATTAAGAAGTTAATTATTTGACTGTTTTTCCACGTACAGTGTAATTAATAGTCAAGTGTATATTTTTCAACAAAGCTTATATATATATATATATATATATATTATATTTGAAAATCAACGAAGCTAATTAATATTCATATACCATGGAAAGTTGATTAATTAATTGCATATATAGATACGTGTTATACTATCTTTCCACACGACACGCCTATATTTTACTAGTCTGAGGGACGTGCTTCACGTCCCAAGCCTATTAGTAATTAATCTATTTTTCTGTTATATATATGTTTTTCTTTTAAAGAAATCATATAAAATTATTAAGTACGATTAATACATTAATTCAATAAAAATTGTTATTTTTTCCTAATAGTTTCTCGAAGATACGTACACTGATTATATTTATAATAATTTGAAATGAATTTAAATATTTATAGCATATACATCTCAAAGTATAGAGATTTATAGATGAATAAATTATACCAACTTTAAATGAAAATCATAAACTTACATATATAAAAATATGATATATGTCCATGTGTATATAAACACGCACATATTCATTCATGATGCATGTTACATGAGCAAGATTGTGTGTGTGTGTGTGTGTGTGTGTTTTTTTTTTTCTAAAAAAAAACCAAAAAACCAAAAAACCAAAAAACCAAAAAACAAAATAATATCGTGCAGTCATCATAAACTGAACCATCTGAAGCTGATCATCATGATATATATATATATATATATATATATATATATATATGACCATTTGTATGACATGCCAAGTAAAATTAAGATACTATAAAAATAAAGAAAAAAAAAAAAAAAAAACAAACAAAGCGATTCAAGCAAGTATACAAAATGTTGAAGGAGGTGTGGAGGACAAAAAAGTCATGTGGATTAAAATGAATTAATTTTGAATCATCGGATCAAAAGTTGAACTGCAAAAGTTTTAAACCTATATTTCCACTTCTTTATTATTATATTATAGATAAACACATATACATATTCATACATATATACATATATAAATATATATATATATATATATATATGTTTGCAGATACTGATCTCTCTCTTTCTCTAACATTATCGTAATGTCTTTGATGCAGTTTGAATACAACAAATGAGTCCAATTCTGAGGAAGGTGGCAAAGTAAAGCCGTCGACTCAATTTTCAGTAAAATACCTGATGAAGAAGTTTCAACAACATCTCGCTATTGCAGTCCCAATACTTTTGGTACTTATTATTGGTTTAATATTTCTGATAATATTGTGTTGCAGGCGCAATCCGCAAATCTTCGTTGCTCCAGATGGCCACCTCCACTGTTGTCCGATCACCCTTTGCAACATTAATTAATACCTTAATTTTTTTTTTATTAATTAGCATACGTTATTTGTTTGTTGATGTTGATTTGAGCATGTACTCTACGAACATTACCTTTAGAGTGTGTGTGTGTGTATCCCGAATATTGTGAATATTGGTTTTGTTGTTTATTTGTGGAATTTGTATTATATTTTTTTTGTTTAAAAATTTCTTTTCCTTTTTCTCTCTTGTATAAATATATGTAGCATGCAATCGCCTTGACCAAATCAGTATATATATATATATACACACACATAATACTTATATATTTATAGGACCACCAACATTTAAGATAAGGTCACAATTCATTGGTCAAGATCGTTTTAGATCTAGAAAGAAAAATAGTTATAGTTCTAGTTCTAGAATAAAAGAGACAAAGAAAGACTAACGTGTGTATGAGGACTGAGGTTTTTACATATATAGTTTTTAAAAAAAGTCATACCCAACTCTTTTTTTAATGTTAATGAATACGAAGGAGAAGTTGATATCAAATAAAAATACAAAAATGTCGTTTCGAAAGGAATAGATTTTACTAAAAAAAATTCTGTTTATATAGTATTTTCTAATTAAATATACAACTTGCAGTTGATGAGATATATAACGTGCTATATATAAATATATATATATATATATATGCTATGAGGTAATATAATTTTTCTATTGTAAGTGGGCAACAAAATTGGAAGTACTGGACGTTGACAAATGAGGGCCAGAATAGATGCACTAATTTGGTCCAACATAAGGTTTGGTAATTACGTACTCAGAATCTAATATGCTTTTGTGCATTCATTGGATATCCTTTTTAATTAAGAGATTTTGTACTCCTCTTCATGAAAGCTCAAGCCATCATATGATTTTCTTTTTATTTTTTGCATGGATTTTTCACGTGTATTGGACTCATCTTCACCAAACAGACAAACTAAAGCCATGGCCAGGAGGTCAAGGACCAACACGTTAATAATTTGTAGACATTCGAATGGTAGGTTTAATTTTGTTGTTGACCACGTTAGTATACGCGCCTGCAATCCTATATTAGCAAAATAATATTGGAGTTTTTAGGTAGATTTTTTTTTTTTTTTGAAAAGAGTAAAATCGGAGTTTTTTCGGTAAATATCATATTTAAGATAATTAATTTATTTACTAATCATAGATTTATGATACAATTACATTAAATTTTTTTTTATAAATAAACAATTTATTGTATATATTTTACTTATAGCGTACTTTTTTAAAAGCTACTATTATGATATTTTAAAGTATTTTCCTTTTTGACTAAATATGCCCATTGTGGTTATTAATTGCTGTACGTCTCTACTTATATGGGTCTGCACTAATTCTTTTTTGATAAATAAAAAAGCCGCTAGTGGTTCCCTCTTCGTCCTAATTTCAGCCTACAGGCGAGATCCACTTTTTTGAATCCATACTAATTGATGTAAATTCAAAGATATTTTTGTATTTTTATATTTGTTTTCTATTTTTCCTTTGTTATTGTCTTAATTGTGCCTATGTTTTTTTTGTTCTTTTTTTTGGGGGCTCAAAAATCATCACCAGCCTATGTAGTGGGCTGGAATGATTGCTTAGCTATTACGTTAGTCATTTTCTCTTCGGAATCCTCGTAGAATTTTTGCGCTTTTCTTTCTTCATGAACTAGTGATTCTCATTAAAAAAAGAAAAGAAAAGAAATTATCTTATAGAAACTAATAGAATAAAACTTTAAAAAAAATAATCCATTATATTTTTGTGTAAAGCTTCTACAAAACTCACGGAATATTTTTACCATTCGAACGTGTAACTATATACGTATATACATATATATAGTGATGCATGAACATATGTAACATATAAAATATGTCGAGCATCTAACTATAGAGAGAGAGAGAGAGAGAGAGAGAGAGAGAGAGAATGAGATCTGGGCAAGATCTTCTGAACATGAAAATAAAGTAAAACAAAATATAGGACTTATTCAATAGTACCATGCTTATCTCTTACTTGGAGTTATTATTTATTTCGGTGCAAATGATTCTTAATTAAGATTACTTTAACCATATTTATTACGGGAAGCAAAAAATCAACTATTATTTTTTATTCTTCTCATTTGACCAAGCATTAGTTAAAACGATTACTTTTAATTACCAACCACCCTCTCAGAACACACAAGAAAAACAGAAGAAGAAGAAGAAGAAAACCATTTATGTAACACGAAATTATGGTAAGGTCAGCCAAATTTATTACGATTAAGATGTACGAATCATTCATTCGGTGGGCTTTAATCGGTTCAAATACGACTACTAGCTACCACACCACCACCATGACGACGACGACAACGACAACGACAACGACAACGACAACGACGATAATACTAATATTAAATATTTCGATAATAAAAAGCAGGGGAGCTCTTTTGGGTGTTAGGTGGTACCATGATAATATCATAAAAGAGAAAACAACCAATAATAACAAAACGTTATGTGAAGGAGCCAATCAAATAAAAGGTCAGAAAAAAAAAAGGTAATTATTTACTTTTGTATTTAGTATTTTATTCAAAAAGCATACCATATATATTGAAGTGTCATATTTTTATATCATCAAATTATATTTAATATGCAAATCCAATTCGATATATTTTTTTCGCTTAATCTCCATTTATTTGACCATAAAAATACCGAAAATTCCCTTAAATAGTAAAAATAAAAAGCTCAAAAAATGAAAAATTTAAGGCTTAGGGCTTTTTATTTTAAATTTTTTTTACACGTTTTGTTTTTTTTTTCTTTTTTTTTTTCCTCTCATTTATTTATGGGATAGGACACGCTCGAACTTTGTAGAGAGAAGACAGAAAGAGACCAGTTGAAAAAAAAAAAAAAAAGTGTGATATTGTACTTTAGACCATCTCCAATGCATTTGCATATACCAATACTATATTTATTATAAAATAGAGTTAAAAATAGCATTATCTTACTTATACTCCAATGCGTTATATTATTTCTAATACTATTTCTACTTTTTATCATTATTATTGTGTTTTGAAAATTGTAAAAGTGAAATTTTGGTATTTAAATAAATGAAAAATAAAAATATTGTAATAATTACATGAAACAACAACTAATAAAAATCAAAAATAAAATTTGACATTGACTATACTTTATGAAAAATTTGTCATAAAGTTTAGCATATGGCAAATTTGGTGTGAAAGATAGCATCATATTGGAGAACTTTTTTTTTTTTTTTTTTAAATCCAAGTGTCAAAATTTACCATTGATATACTAATTTAACATTGCATTGGAGATGCTCTTACAAGTGAAAGGATAGGTAAGCCTCACCATTTCAATTTCCTTTCTCTAATTAGGCCAAATAAAATAAAGTTTTGGGGATTATGTAGCTTGTATTAGTGGTCTCCTTTCTTAATAAAGATTCTGGGGTTCTATACAATATACCATTGGTTAATAATCCGTAGAAAATTTCACCATAAGACAAAATAACAGGGAAAATTTCACGCATATTGAACCGTAAAATCATCATCAGATTCCGCTAAATGTTTGAACCAGGAGTCCTTTATTTGTTCATTTCTCTTAAAAAATTTAACAGAAAACTTAACAAGTTTAGAGAGAGTACTGCTCTTCATTTTCAAAGTTCAAAAACAAAACTGTACCGATCCTAAAATAATCCTTTCACTTTTCTCGGCAACCAAACAGGCCAATGAATCTCAAAGGCCAAAGATCCAATAACTAAAACGGAGAGAGAGAGAGAGAGAGAGAGAGAGAGAGAGAGAGAGAGAGAGAGAGAGAGAGAGAGAGAGAGAGAGAGAGAGAGAGAGAGAGAGAGAGAGAGAGAGAGAGAGAGAGAGAGAGAGAGAGAGAGAGAGAGAGTACCTACCTGCGGATCTCATGGCATGAGAGAGAGAGAGAGAGAGACTACCTACCTGCGGATCTCATGGCATGTTTACTTACATGTAATCGGAGTGGGCAGGATTCGGAATGGGCTGGATTCGGAGTCAGGATTCGAAGTCAGAATATGCTGTTTACTTGGGTTCTAGGAATCGGAGTTGGAATAACTGTCAATCCCATTCATGCGTTTACTTAGAACAAGAATCGGAGTCAGTTACTGTAAATTTACTTATATACCCCTTTATTTATTGTGTTTTCAAAAATTAAAAAATTGAATAATTTTTTAATTTATTATCATACTATTAATCAAAAATAAAATAACCATTATGATATTAAAGCAATAAAATTAAATTGTGTAATTTTTTGTTTAAAAAAAGTTAAAAGAGTAAAAAAAAAAAAGAGTTAAATAAGTAAAGTATAAAAAATATAAAAATAGAAATATAATAATATATTGCGATAAAAAAAAGTTATTTATTTACTCTAATAACGTTAATTAGGATAGTTATATAATATTAAGTTAATAAAAATATATTATATTTGGTTAAAAAAAATAATTAATATAGGTTATTATTATTTTTTAATACACAGTAGAAGAAAAAGTGAATAAGCGTGAAAAAATTAGGATTATTTCAATCTTTTACTTTTCCTTTTCAATTCTCAAATAAGAAAGTAAAATTGGAGGTAAAATAGTAACTTAACTTTAATATCAGGAGTGGGAGTGTTAATCCGGTGGGAGGGCTTGGGATTGCTAATCCCCTTATTCAATCCCAAATTAGTGTGGGCCCCACACAATTTCACTCTCTTTCCAAGATAAAAATAGGTAAGTAAACATGGGGTTGATTCTCATTTCTTATTCTGATTCTCTATTCTTGAAAAGTAAACAAGCCATCAATGTGTTCGATTTCTCCAGAGAAAGAGAAGAATTCGTGAATCTCTCTAGCAGTAGATAGATCTGAGACCTGCTTTACTTGGACCGTACTCGTCTGAATTCATTAAATTATTTACAGAAGAATTTTGTCAAGCTCAAAATATGGAGAAAAAGAAATCTAATGCAATGTTAAATTATTTGTCTATTATAAATTTTGGTATTTGAATTAAAAAAATATATTTTTCAATAAAGTTCTATCTTTAATACTAAATTTGATATATGCTAAACTTTGTGATAAAATTTTCACAAAGTTAGCCAATTTCAAATTTCAAATTTAATTTTTATTGATTGTTGCATTGGCTTTTTCATATAATTATTACAATATTTGCATTTTAAATTTATTTAAATATCAAAAGTTTTTTTACAAGTTCCAAAACATAATAATGACGACGAAAACTAGGAATAGTATTAGAAATATCATTTTGCGTTTGAGTATAAAGTAAGTTATAATGCTATTTTTCATACTCTTTTGTAATAAATATAGCATTGATATAGACAAATATAATGGAGATAGTTCAAATAAATGCAATGGTAATTTGTTGGATCCAAACTACAAAACGTAGAGGTGATAATGTTTTGAACATCTGAAAAATAGAGTTGTAATCTTTTCTAAACTCTGAAAATAAAAAGGGGATTGTAGTTTATTGAATCCCAATTACAAAACATATAGAGGTTGTGATGTTTTGAACGCCTCTCAAAAAAAAAAAAAAAAAAAAGTGTTGTAATTGAAATTGTTTCAACTCGTTAAAAAGCATGAATTTGCAAACTTAATTGAACCCTTAAATGCTAAAAAATTGAATCTTACTAAAAATAGCTATTGTGCAAATATCTGTGGTGAAATGCATGGTCAAATAATACTTTGTGCAGATGGTGCACAAAAATGCCATTACTCTGCAATTTGCAAGGCTCTAAGCACATGGGTCTACATTTTATCCTCTTGGGCCAACCGCCAGGTTTTAGTCCGGAAGGAAAGAATGGGCCACTGTCAACCATCTGATTACTAGCCCCTGAAGAATCAGAATAGGGGCCGGAGAAAGAAGTACATGGTAGTTTGCAGTAAATAATTGAAGTAAAAAGCAGGTTTTTAAATTATTTAGGTAAATAACAAGTTTACCATGTAAATAATCTATTTACTAGAAGTAGTAATTTGTTATTATTTTAGATATTTTAAAGCTTTGCTATTTAAGTTAAAATACTATTTACCACTCTTTCTGTAAGAGTGGTGGCTGTAAACCACTTTATCATGAGCTTATTTGGTAAAACACATTCAAATAGGTGGCGCGTGATGGCCTCCACTACACCTGGCTGAGGACAAAGAGTTCAAAAGTCCAAAAAAGGAAGAGCTAAGGGAGAAAGAGGTAAATAGAATGTTTTTAGAAGATAAAATAAATAAATAGCATATTTATGAAAATATTAAAGCAGATAGCGTATTTACGATTAAGTTTAGTTTTAATTACGTAGGAGTAAATATTTATTTATTAGTAAATATGCTATTTATTTCAACAATTATTAAGTTTAGTTTTAATTAAGTAGGAGTAAATATTTATTTATTAGTAAATATGTTATTTATTTCAACAATTTAGTAAATATACTATTTACTTATTTTAGTTTTCGTAAAAGGAAAAACACATAAATGATATAAATTTAAAAACTATTACACCAACATAACACAAAAACTTAACACTAGATTAACATAACAAAAAAGTAAACTAAAATTAACTATAATTTGTGTCTTGTTAGTCAAGAATTGAGAATTTGTATTATATTAGTTAATAGATTAAAAAAATGTGATTATTTTGATAATTTTCTCTTTCGTAAATATGTTATTTATTGTATTTTCGAAAAAAAAAAAAAAAGAGCAATTCATAGGAATGCTAAAAAAAATAATTCTACCTCAAATTTCCTAACGTAAGATTTCGACCACAAAAAAAACTGGCAAGAGGTCGATCGATTTTTTTTAAACCGAAATTATGCTAGCTGGTTTAAAAAAAAAAAAAAAAAAAAAAAAAAAAAAAAAAAAAAAAAAAAAAAACTGCTAAAATCTCAACTATAATAAACTAGATGCCGTTTAGACCAACATGATTGCTGACGCCAATCACTAACATAAAATCTATATATCAAAATATTTTTGTTTTCAATATAGATGGTAACGTGTCTGCTCCGTTTATTGCAGAGCACTTTGGCATAATTTTTATTTTTCCCAACAGCAAGCATCTTTGGCTCCAGTCTTAGCACCAATTACTGAAGAAAATTCAGTGTAACATTTTTAACAATCTATTATAATAATTTTTGTTTCAACAAAAAAAATATATATATATATATATATATATATCCAAATTTCATACCAAAAACACAGAAAATCCCACAACAACTAGATTACAATATTGATAAAAACTCAAAAACAAAAACAAAAACAAAAAACAAAAAAAAGGGACCGCAAGAAAAAGAAAATAAAAGAAAAGAATTAAAAGACCTTTATCACCCCGAGCCGACATCACCTCAATCATGTGCTGTCGTATCCCTCACGCATCTCTAATACCGCACGCACCACTTAACACAAAAATAGGATATTTAACGATGCCTTTTAAATTTGTTATTTTTTAACAATTTATCTTTTAAATTTTAAATTTTGATAATTTATCTTCTTAATTTGTTAAATTATGACAATATAACTTTTATAAGTTAATTTTCTGTTAAATTAGTTGTGAAAAGCCCATATATGTCTTATGTGAATTGGAAAAACCTATTTCTAACCAAAAACTTCAAAATCTTTGCAAATCCTAATATAAAGCTTCCAATTTAAAATCTTTTATTTAATGTAAAATTAAATAAAATAGATACATTGTAACAATTTAATAAGTTCAGGGGATAAACTGTCAAAATTAAACGTTTGGGGAGCAAACTGCTAAAGAGTAACAAGTTGATGGGGCATCAGTGCGAAATACCCCACAAAAATATTACAATAAGAAGTGAGGTTTTTTAATTTATTTAGTTTTCTTATTTTTTTTTATTTTAAATTTTTGGGGTGAAGGATTCAAACTTTGCACCTTAGGTAGAATCAGATGTGGTATTACCGCTAAACTATACCTGCAACCACAATCAAAAGCAAAGTTTAGCATCGTAGTTCTTTATTTGCATGTCCAAGCATGATTGCGCTTAACTAGAATGGTGTGTTTATATGCATGAAATCATAATGGATATGAATCAAAATGAGTAAGATTTTAAGTAGACGAAATTTGGATTCCAAAAAAGTTGTTATTTCATAGGATTTGGAATCAAAATCACTAAAATTCCCAATTATACGTTTATTCGAACCTAAAATCGAAGTAAACTGTTGTGAATTTATTTGTATACCCTTTTATAATTATGTTTTTGAAAATAAAATTGATTAATTGCTTATTTGCTATCATATTGTTAATCAAAAGTAAATTAATCATTATGATATTAAGACAATTAAAAATGAGTATAAGTTGAAAAGTTTAAAAACTTGAATTAAAATAAGTAAAATAAAAAATAAAGTGCCAAAAATAAATGTATTTTTTTCATAAAAAAACAAATTTTTAGTTAATCTAACAAAATTAATAATAATAATAATTAAGATAATGTGATTGCAGGGAACCTAACGGTAATAACATACTTGATTTTACCTAAAGGTACATAGTTTGAATCCATCCATCTCCAGGCTCAAAATAATAATAATAATAATAATAATAATAATTAAATAAGATAATTGAATAAGATAATTAATATCTAAATATCCAACATTTAACCATTTCCCTTGAATTATAATTTTTTAGTAAAATATCAAAATGACAGTATTTTGTAATATTTTAAGTCATTTGAAGCCAAACGCTGATTTCAAATGTTACGAAATAGCTCTTCCCAAACGAAACAAAGTTTTGCTTCGTAACATGAAGGATTTTCTTTAAGGTAGGCATGAATAATAATAAACTAAATTGATCAAAACAATAAGCTAGATAAAATCTATAGGACAAATCTTCAATGAACAGATCAATCAATGCTTCAGGAATGGATTTTCAACAAAGCAAGGTTGGATTAATTAGAGGCCAACTTGAAAATAGAGAAGAATTATGTTCATTAATTCATATATTTGTAATGGATATCTACTGAAATATATAGAGAGGACTCTCTTTCTTATAATCATGAAATCTAATATCAAGCTTTCACAATCAAGCTAACTGATATATTTTACACATAATGTACAGCAATTTTGCCTGTTTAAAAAAAAAAAAAATGAAGTAATCACAAAGGAAATTACAAAGAATCTAAAATTTCTATGTTGAGCTTCTACTAGTGATTAAAGAAAAGAAAATGAAAATAGAAAAAACCGGAAATCCTCGGAAGATATTTATGAAAAACTTGTTCTTCATTTTTTTCCCCCGGCTAATAGATGTAATGAGTTGCTACAAAATCTACGAATTAAATCACCTATTAGCATCTATAAAGTAAGTTTTACAGTTTTATATCTTATATGATAAAAAGTTATTATCTTTTTTTATTGATAGTGTAACTTCTTTTATTTAATTGACACGACAAATTTGTAAACTCATTTACTGATATAAAAGCAATATAATAACTCATATGCAAAATCAATTGAAGTTTCTAAAATTATTATAAAAAAAAACTATTAGTAACAAAATTACTCATCAATACATAAATAGGAACAAGTTACAAGTTTATTTTGACTTGTTCTTCTTTATGTATTTAAAATGAAGTCAAAAAAAACTTGTAACTTGTTCTTATCAATGCATAAATAAGAACAAGTTACAAGTTTATTTTGCAAGAAATTCGTTTGCAAGGAATCATCAAGAAGTCATTTCAAAAAAATTATTAGGGATATTAATCATGATGGAGGAAAACAAAATACTAATACTCGCTCAACTTTGGCATGTGCCACCCTCAAGTTTTTTGAATTTCAAAAAAGGCTCAACATTTTTCTAATAGTTTTAATTTACCCTACTCAAAAGTTTTTTTTTATGCCCACACATAATTTTCATAACCAACATTTGATTCTTTTTTTTTCTCCCAATTTCTTTAGCTGCATCTTTGTGCTAAATTTTTATTTGAATTTGAATTTTTTTTGTCTTTAAAATCATTGACTTTATAATTATCAACATCCTAAAAATTGATGTATATAAGTGTTTATTAATTGGTAAAAGTATTCATCTTGAAAGGGAAAAAAAAAATGATGGTGTGAAAAAAATAAAAGTGAAACTTAATTTTTAGTTTAGAAAAATTACAAACTATGGCAGATTCTAGACTAAAAACTCCTATAGTTTATCATACGTATGACATATGATATAAAATTCAAGATCAAATTTTATAATGCTTTGAAAATATAAGAGTTCTAATAATTAAAATATATTAATCAAAATTAAACAAAAAAATTTATTAAACTCTTTATCCATGTAAACTCATTATTTTTTAATTAAAAAATAATCAAGGCTCGATTTGGCTAGGACCAGTAAAGTAAAGTTGCAGGATATGGTTTGAGAGCATTTCTAATGGAGTGTCAAACAAATATATCAGTGGTTTATTAAAAAATAAATAAATAAATAAAACAAATATGACAATATCAAATTTTGATGGTAGATGAAAGTTGCTTTATAAAGAAGCATTATTTTGACAAATTTGATAAATGCTAATTTTGGTACAAGTATGTCCACCAAGTATTAAATGTTAAATTTGATATCTGATTGTTGTTGATTGATATCTTTATTTATTTTATATATATATATTTTGAAAATTAGAATTGAGAGGATGCAAACCCTATATCTTTTTGGTGAATCAGATGTGTAACTACCATTAGGCTATACATGTAATAGTAATTTCTTGACTTTTTCATCTATAGGTGAAAATGAATAGAGTGAGTGAGGAGAGGAAAGAAGAAAAAAGAATGAAATTTAATTTGGTTAATTTTTTCAACATCGAAACATAAGAAAAAAGATGTTAAGGAATTAAAAAATTTTTTCCTTATAACTTTTTTTAAAATGCCAAACTCAAAGAAAAACTTTTTGCTTTTTTTTTTTTTCCTCCCTCTTTTTTCTTCTTTTCTTTTGCACTTTCTTTCATTTTTTTGTTAACCAAAAAATCTAAATAGATCCTAGTTTTCAAGTAAATTTTATAAATATTCTGCTCAAAAATATCACACTCTTATTTTTATATTAATACTTTCGAAATATAGAAATTTCCTAAAAATAATGGTGGAAATGTCATTTTTTCAATTCTTATTTTAAAGTATGATAACAAATTTTACAATAGAAACGGCACATTGTTGTTAATTAAGGACATTAATTAGGGGCCGTTTGTTTCTTTTATGTGTTTGGCTCATCTCATTTTAGAAATAAAATGACAATGGTATTTGCTTGGACCTGTAAAATCATCTTATTTTTGAAATAAGATGGAAATTTTTTTTTTTAATTTTTTGGATCAACCCTTGCATTCATTTTTATCTCAAACTAATTTTGCACAGTAATATTAATAGATTAAAATATTTCTCTCATCTATTTTAAGTTTTAAAATTTTTTAACTTTTTCATTTCATCTCTGATTAGAACTATTCTTTATTCAATGGGTTAATAATTAATAGAGGAATAAATCTATGCCCACATTACATTAAAATATGATTAAATTTGTTAGATTTGTTAAAAAAACTAATGTTCAAATTAATTTATCTAATATATGTCTAAACACAATTTCAAAAATTTTACTTTTTCCCAGAATTATTAAAAAATAAACTACACATCCAAATGTTTTTTTCCCACCTCAAAAAAAGTGATTTCTCATTGTAACAAGAAAATTTTCATCTTAGAGACAAACATAAGAACCGAACATACCCTAAAACTTTAACTAAATACGGCGTGCCGCCCTCTATCCAGAAACGACAAACAGAACAATATGTCCATAGAGGTGGGAATTTGGGCCGGGCCAAACGGGCCGGCCCGCGGCCCGTAATTTTGGCCCGGTCGTTGGCCCGGCCCGGCCCGAATTCTCTAGTCCGGGTAAAAGCCCGGCCCGCTAGTAAGAGGTGGGCCGGGCTCTCCTTTTAGGCCCGACGGGCCGGGCCAGCCCGGCCCGAAAATTTAAGCCCGTTGGGCCGGCCCGGCCCGTCCATTATTTAAAAATTAAAATTATATATATTATTTTTATTAAAATTTTAATTATTTTTAAAATTTTTATTAAAAAATTATATATATTATAATTTTATATTATATATATTATATATATAAAGAAAAGAAAAAATAAAAAAAAATTAAATTAAATAAAAATTTAAAAAATTAGGCTCGGGCCGGCCCGGCCCGCTCCCGGCCCGGCCCGCTCTAAGCCCGCGGGCCGGGCCGGGCCGGGCTTATATTTCAAAAATTCGGCCCGGCCCGGCCCGACCCGTGTTTTCAAAGAGCCGGGCCGGCCCGGCCCGATTTTCTTAAAAAGCCCATCGGGCTCGGGCCGGGCGGCCCGAATTCCCAGCCCTATCTGTCCATAGACCAATACGAAGAAACGACAGCAAAATTTAGATCCACAAACGACATGTGGCTTACAGTGTCAAACATCCAACTTTTTTGGAAAGGCATTTTTGGATAAATGATTTATTTTTAAGAAGTTTTGAATGATCAAAATTTTATAAAATTAAACAAAGGATTGTTTTTTAAAATAATTAATTACTAAATCAATAGTTGATTATAATTAATTAATAATTGATTGATATTAATAAGTGTTTTTTAACTATTTATCGTGATTAATTATTAATCAACAGTTATTTTCTGACTAAAAAATTTTAACTTTTAAGAGGACGTTTGATATTATATCTTATTTTAAATTAAACTGTATTTTTTTATTATATTTTTGTCTTTTTTTTAAAATTTTTTTTATCTTTTTTGAAAAAGTTTTTTATCTTTTCTAAAAAATCAATAAAAATTATTATTAAAACTTAAAAATCTTAAACTAAACTTATTCACCAAACACTCTGAATGTTTATAAGGGGCTTATTTACTTTTATTTTTTTTTTAATCCAACTGAAATTTGGGGGTTTTTGGACAAACGCTGACAACGCAAGTCCTATTGTCGTCTTCCCCTATATTTTCTCTGGTGGATTTTCTACTCCCAACTCCAAAATCAGGGGACCCAAAAAAAAAAAAAAAAAAAAAAGGTTCTAACTTCGAACTACCCTGGAAGTTTCACTCTTAACCCAGTTCAGATCGTTACCTTTTTTACAGTTTCCGTCTGTCTTCTCTCCAAATTTCTCAAGAAAATCGTCCTCTGGAGCTTCACAATTCTCGAACTCAAGGTAAGAACTGGGCAAATTCTGTTATTTTCTGATCATATTTATTGTTTTTTCTATCTGGGTATGCCCAAATTGAGGTGCTTTTGGATTTTAAGCTGTTGGGTATTTGGGTTTAGGATTTTTTTCTGATGCAACTCAATCTGGTCTATTAGAAGATAGGGATTGTTTGTTTAGTCAGAAAAAGAAAAAGAAAAAGAAAAAGTTATAGTGGTTGAGCCAAATGATGCCCGGAAGAAGAAAGAAATGGACGGAGGCCGAGGAGAGAACCCTGATTGATAAGTATGGTGAGATGGTCTCAGATGGGACTCTTGCGAAAATGAAAACCCGAGAGAAGAAGTTCAAACCGATCGCCTCTTATGTGAATTCTGTGCATCATGTTCAGGACCCCATTGCCTACCCTTGGCAATGGTCTTGGAAGGACGTTTCCACCAAGGTCCAGAACATGAGGCACCAGTATTTGCTGGTCAAGCAGAAGATTAAGAAACAACCGCCGGAGTGTAATTCCGGGGGTGGTGGGGGCGGTGCGGACTGTGTTGTGGAGGAGTTTGATTGGGTGGAGGGGGTTACGCATTGGTCAAATTTCTTGAGGTATAAGGAGGTTTTCGGGGACTTTGGGGGTGTGGCTAGTAATGGCAATGATTTAATGGTGGTTGCAAATGGCGACGGCGGTGATGGTGGTGGTTTTATTGGTGGTGGTGGTATTGGGATGGATATTGTGGAGTTTGGACAAATGGGTCATTCCGGGGATGGGGACTTTGGGGCGGGGATTGATGGGGTTGAGAATGGAGTGATGGGTTTGGGTTTCGAGTATGAAGGGGACGAGGCGGAGGAGAATTATAACAGTGGTGGTCGGGTTAGGGAGGATGGAGATGATGGTTTTGTGTATGAAGAGCTTGAGCCGAGTGGATCCAATTTAAATAGAAAGAAGAAGAGGAAGAAGGAGTTGAAGGGGTTGGGGAAGAAGGCATGGGGGTTTCTTGGAAGCCAGTTGAGGAAGTTGAGGGAAACCGAGGCTCGGTTCGAGCAACGCGAGGTGGAAAGGGAACGGGAAAGGCAACGAAGGGAGAGTCTCAGAATGGACCGTGAGCGAGAGTGGGAACGGAGATGGGAGGAGAGGGAAAAGGAAAGGGAGGAGAGGGATAAATTGAGGGTGCAGAGGATTCAAGAGTGGGAAGCTTTGGAGAAGGAGAGCGAAGAGCGGGAAAGAAGAAGACGAGAAGAAGAGTTGATTCATGAGAGGGAATGGGAGGAGAGGATGCACAGGAGGAGATTAGAATCAAAGAAGAGGATTGATGAGATGTTGAGTCAGCACCGGGTTGAAATGGGACAGATGCAGACTCGCATTCTCCACGAGCAACAAAATCTTACCAACCAGTTACTTGGGATTGTGTCTCAGTGGACTACTCATCCAGCTGCACTTTCTGATCACACTAGCGCTAGCAATCATTATCTTTCACAAATGATGCAGAATTTGCACCACGTGAACAGTTTGGTTCATGACGATGCTAGGGTTGAGGGAGAAAACCAAGACGACCAGTTCATTGTCGATGGATGATATCTTCGCCTGCAACACTAATTTCTGCTTGGGCATGCAAGAGTATTTGCATTGGATTGGAGAACTGTAAAGAATAGCTGATTGTTATGTGTTCTTATATCTATGTATTTTCTTTAGCTAGGTATTGTTGTACAATCATTTGTCTAGTCTGAATAAGGACTGGAAATCTGATTTTGTACTTGAATTTTTATTGTACACTATATTGTTTACTCTAAATAAAGTTTTCTTTTTCCCCATAGTATCACAGAGTTAGTTATATATGTACATATATATGCATATATATATTGTACACTATATTGTTTACTCTAAATAAAGTTTTCTTTTTCCCCATAGTATCACAGAGTTAGTTATATATGTACATATATATGCATATATATAGTATCACAGGGTTTCAATTCATAATTTTACTGACGGCTAGAATATAGTTGAAGCAGTGATGATTTATTTTCCTACCTTTTTGACCGGATATTTTCTAGCTCAAACAAAAATACAAGCTCTCATCCTGTGAAATTAGAGCCTCAGGCTAACCAAAACAAAAGAAAATGACCTAAAATTAGAGGATCACTCCCCTGGCCCGGAAGAGTAAAGGACTGCGGCATTGTATATCAGCCCAGGAAGAGACATTTGGTATCTTCTAAAATAGTTGCACACCTTCCCACAAAGTTTATTCCCCTTTAACCACTAAAAGATGTCTTGACCTATTCCGGGCGTAACCTTTTGCACTCCGACCAAAGATGAATTGTCCTCCTTATTTAAGCAGCCAACACAGACTGACAGGGAAGGAACCCAACTGATTTTTCATACACCAGTTTACCAGCAGAAATCATTGCTTTCCCAAGTTTTCATGTTAAGCAATAGAATCGTCGTTGCGTCAAAGTCCATATAGGAAAATTTTTAACCTTTCTCCAGTAGAAACTTTCTCGTTTATATGGAAAAATAAAGGGGTGAAAAATGAATTTTGCGTTCAATCAATGAAGAAAGTCTGATATCTGATGCATGTGACCGGTGGCGTCAGAGTTGACAACTGTATTCAGGAAAACTAAAAGTAATATCAGGAAGTTTTTGAAACTATGGAAGTCGATCACCGTTTTAGAGAGAATTATTCAATTTTGGTTTCATTTGTTTGTAGGTATGGACTTAGCTAGCAGATTTGAATTGCTTTGTCTTAACTTATTCGTCTTTCATTTAGTTGACTCAGAAAAGGGATTCCTTTTGCTCCCAGAATCTAAACAATTAACTAGTTTTTGCCAGACTTACGTTTCACATTTTCACATTTTAGAGATTGAATCCTTGAGTTGTTGCACCAACTGATTGTCGCATAAAGTAGTCAAGATATTTGTGCAGAATATATAGATTGAGTTGCACCAATTTGTCTTGGGTTTAGCCTTTTCACTTTGTACAGACTCAATTGTGTTATGTCTGAGTAATATTGAACTGGTAATGTTGCAAAGTTTTGATGTCTGGGGTTTATCTTTTTATCTGATTTTGTTTCCCTTTTGTTTAGCTTGATGGGAGGATGGGGAAAATATTCGTAATTTTACATGGCAACAAATGCAACATTTGCAGCGTGACCGGAATACTTGATATCTGGGAAATCATTTTACTGTTCTTCTGGAATGCAAGACTTGCGAGATTGACCCTGATAGCAGAATTACTACACATATTCCTTGCAACAGTAGATTGCTTCTTTTAACTTATTTCTTGGAAAGGAAGTTTACTGTTTAGTTAATAAGCTTCTTTTAACTTATTTCTTGGAAAGGAAGTTTATTGTCTTTCTAAGCATGCTGGTGTTTGACAAATCTGACCCCGAACTTTTCACGTTCTGGAAAAGTTACCCCTGAATCGTCTGAATTTATCAAAGTGTTGCAGAGTGTCCCGGATCGATGACGGGCAGTTTAAATTTGGATGCATATGTTGTCATACACATTCAGTGAGCTAGTTTGAAGGTAAAGTATGAAATTTCAGATGACAATTAGAGAACGTCATGTCACATGTATGAAAGCGTTCCCTTCCAAATTATAACACCATTTACTGATCTGTGGGTATTATGTAACATTTATTAAATCCAGTGGTAATTTAGCACAGTTAAAGTTCAGGGGCAAAAGCTAAAAAAATCCTTTATCCTTTTGGTGGCCTCTGCTTCATTACTCTTTTCCACAGCCAGGATCTGGTTGCATTATTGACCCAAAGGATCAAGCATGTGTGTTATTGGAAGGACCAAGCGGGTTAAGTTGATAAAATCTGAGTTCTGCTTGTGAATAGTCTTGACGAGAATCGGAAAGATTTATAGATTAAAAAAAAGAGAGAGATAAAAAAAAGCATGCGAATAAACAACATGTGGCATGAGATTTGTAGATTTTTGTTTAATGTTTATTTCGCAAACAATTGTTAAAATTTAGGTAAAACAAATTATGCCATAAAGTACAACATATAAGGAAGAGAGATTGTTTATTTTTCTCTTATATATTGGTGTTTCTCTTGCTGGAACTCTGTTGGAAATACTCAGGTTTAAGAACAGCATCAATGTATGCGTGATAGCACATATAGCTTGGCGGTAAATTTGTATCTGACTTTATCATAAGATGTGTAGTTTGAATTTCTACCTCCAATTTAAGAGAGAGATAGAGAGAGAGAGAGAGATAGAGAAGAGCATCAATGTGTTTTGTTGCCTTAATTGTCTAATGATACCCTGTTTGCAATATTTCTCACTAATCTTTTAGCAAATAATGGATTCACATTTGAATTCGTTACCGCGTACTTTTGAAATGAATTTGATATAAATCAAGTATATTTTTAATTTATTATTTAATGAAGCAGAATATTATTGATCCATTTTCATGTAAAGAAGCTTAAATAAATGAAGATAAAATAAGCTCATGTTTTCAATAGCTTAATGATGGTTGCCCCTGGTTAGGCTTTTTTATTTTTTATTATTATTTTTATTTAAAGAGCTTAGGCTTTCCTCTTTGTGACGGATTTCCCACAACAAACAATATCAAGTTTGTCAAATGAAAAATCAGCCGGGAGAAAAAAAAAAAAGTATAATCAACTAACACAATTCCTCACCACGTATAGAAATTGCAGTAAACTGTCCATTTTTTCTCTCTGTTTTTTACTGGTCGAATGTACTATTGGTGAAAAAAAAAAAAAAAACCAGATTTACTTAAGTAAATTTCTGATAAATTTAGTTAGTAAATATTGAATAAAAAATTAGATTGGGTGACCTTTTTAATCACCTAATCTGATAAATTATTCAATTTTTTTTATTAAGTAAAATGACCGTTTGTCATTTTTTCAAATTTGATCAATCAGTGATTAACTAATGGTCAATTAATAACAGACTATTTAATTTGATGATTTACTTATGGTCAATCTATGACTGATTGATTGTTAGTCAATAACTGAATTACCTAATTAACTATATTACGTAGTCAATCATTGATTGACCGTTCAATAAAATTGATTGACTATTTTATAAAAAATGATATTTTATCAAATTTTTAAAAACTTCGGTCATTTGTTAAAAAATTTCTTAAAAACAGGCTACTTAGCTATAAATCCCATATTGAATTTACTAAACAAATATAAGTTTTTTCAATTATTTTAAGGATATATTTCATTTATGTCCACTGAACTTTAAGGTCACTCACATTTTACCATCTGAACTTTGAATTTAACTGTCTCGGGTTTCTTGTTTCATTAACTGTTCACATAATAGTATTATGTCATATTATCTGAATTTAAAATTCAGTAACATAAAAAATACTAAATACAAAAAATTTTTAACAACTTGATGAGTTATCAAAACACTATTATGGGAATGACCATTGAGATAGGAAAATAAGATAATAGATTTGGATTCCATGTACGCCCACTGTCATTACGAATTATTGAAGGTCTTGAGCGACACCATCAGTATTCTACTCTGAAGAATGATATATATTTGGGTTATTAGGATAATTAGTCCCTTTAATTATAAAGATTGTGTCACTTTAATTCTTATACTTTTTATTTTAATAAATTACTCTTAAAAATTTTTTTAACAGTCCTAATGATAAAAATTGATGATGAATTTCTATGATTTAATAGAGATAATGTGACCCTTGCATGACAACTGAAAATTTTAGAGAAATAGTTTCATCAAGCACAAAATATTCTCTCCATAGTTATTAAAAACTTTGAAATTAGAACATTTTGTGTTATATAGCTATTTCTATAAAATTATTGTTATTATATGATAGGGATGTGATTACATCCATAAAATCTTCATCAATTTTAATGTTAATATTAGGTACCAAAACTGTCAAAAACAAAAGTTCAAAGAATAGTCTGTCAAAACATAGAAGTTAAGGATTCAAAGTGACACAATACTCATAATTCAGGGACTAACAGTGGTAACAACCCTATATATTTGTCATAACAACAATCTGCCCATCGGTTCCCTACATTTTCCATCAATCCAAAGTTGCTAAATCAACATACTCTAACATATAGCCATCATGCTTGAAAGATCAACTATATATATTAGACAGCGTGATCTGAGCTAAGCATAAATAGTTTATGCTAAATATCAATCAAAATTAGATTAGTTGGCTTACAAGTATTATGGTTTAGGCAAACTTAACATGATTATTCTTCTAGAAATATAAACTTAGCCTGGTTAACCATGGACACTTTGTGATTATTAGTTTAGATTTTAGCATGTCATTTTTTGTATTATGCAAAATGTTTTAGAGAACATATATACTAGACATAATTATTTATTTCACAGAAAATTACATAGTAATAAATTGAGGTTTTTTCAGCTAATTGTAGGCTTAACGTGGTAGCACCTACCTCTTATATTGAGGTCCTAAGTTTGAAACAAATTCAACTTCTCTAATATAATATATAGAAGAAAAAAAAAAAGAGAGAAAATGATTTCTTCGCCATATAAATATTTTTTTAACTGCCAAATTACAAGTTAATTCTTGAATGATTTAAAGATACTCACATTCCAAAACACAGACTACTTATGGTTTTTCAATGTACAGGAAAAAAAAAAAAAAGAAAAAAAGAAAAAGGAGCTGATTAAAGTTCGATCTGTTTGTGGGGTAGGGAATACTTTAAAATATGGATTTTTTTTTGTTTTGTGTTCGGCAGAGGGGGGGGGATGGGGTTGGGGGATGTCGGTGGGGTTGGGTTCGGGGTTGGCAATAGAGATCATATCAAGATGTATAACGATCAAAAGTACTATAAATAGAAAACTTTCATTGTGTACTAATTAATTTAATAAGAGGGTATAAATTTTGGGGATTTTGAGGTCAAAGTTAAGTGTTGATTGAAAAATTGTATAAATTTGTATATTAAAATTAATATGATGATTTCAAAATGAAAAATTTCAATGATTGCAAGTATAGTTTAGTGGTAATTCTACCCTTAACTCTATCACATTAATGTAGAGAATTTAAATCTTCCCCCACCAAATTAAAAAAATAATAATAAAAACGCAACATATACGTTCTAAATAAAAGCAAAATAGTAAATAACCGTAATAAAGTTATAACAACTTAAAAGTTTATGTAACACCCCTAGCCAGTTTAGCTTTTAACTAAACTTAACTAGAACATGTCACTAACCCATGTAGCTATAAAATCTGCTATAACATAGAAACGTAGTAAAATCAAGATAGCTGTATGATAAGTGATTAATATAAAATATTTACAGACTCTTCATCATTGTATATTCAAAATATGAAGAGTCAGTATTATAACTATCCCAGATTATTTACACTATCTCAAATCCAAAACATTTCTAGTGTAGCCCACAGATTACTTTGATAAACATTTTTCATGAACCAACTTTAGTTTAGCCCACCACTATGTTGCTTCCTCATTCTTTTCTTCCTTACCTGTGTCATGAAACTTTAAAGTGAGCTAAAAGCCCAGTAAACAAAACATAATTAAGTACCAAAAACCTTTAAACTACAATCAGTATCCAAAATACAGTTTTCAATGAATTTCGAATCTTCTTACAGCAAATAGAAATCCAAATCAACATTTAAAACATAACATAAAAAAACCCTTGAGATATGGCACAAATTGGGCTTAAACTACAGAATCATTTACCATTCATTTCCTTTAGGTTTGGCCAAACACTTTCATTACTGTCATTGGGATCCCAAACGTTAGTTTCAGTCATGTCACTTTTGGGACCCATCCGTGGGTATCAGTCAGTCCCAATGATATCATTATAATGGGGTTACACATTCCGTAGATATTTCCATTATTTCATAGGCCACATCTAGAACTTTGCAAATCTTTAAAACATTATAAACATGTCATAAAAGCTTTTAATAAACCATACTTTCCTACTTGCAAATCATACTCTTTCCAATGAAGGGAAACATTATATCCATAGTCTCATTTAAAATGTTAAACATTCGTTAAAAACATTAAAACGATATATCATATACTTTTAAGTTTCTATGATACTGTAAGTAGAATTCCTACTTACCTCTTTAAAATTGAACTTCCGTAGAGAAATTGACTCCACCGTTTTGAGGAAGTTGATCGTGCTTGTCCTAAGGTCCATGATCAAGTCATTTTACATTTAAAAGTATCTTCACTCCATTACTAGTCATATAAAATAAAACAATATGCATTATAGTATCACTTTTCAACTTATTAAACCATTTAAGGTCTTTAGGACAATTTCTAAGTACAAACAAATTCTATACCTAGTGGCTATCCACCAATTTCCAGCTACAGAACCCAAATTTTGAAAATTCACCAAAAATCCGTTTTACAACATTTTCATGTGAAATTTTGTGGGGGAGGAAGATTCATATGTATACTTTAATTTCACAAAATTTCAGCTTCAAATACAGGGTATAAATAGAGGAATGGAACTCGAAATCCTACTGCCCCGTTTTAGAAATCTCAGTCAAACATTTTCACTAACACCTTCTATGCCACTTCATAAAATACGTTAAAAACAATCAAATCTCTTTTCCAATCAGACCTCACAATGCTTTACACTTCAAATAGCATATAACCATCAAGAATCTTGAATAAAATTAGAAATTTTACATTTAGATGAGAAATCACATCACACTTTAACATAAAACTATCTCAAGTAATTCAAATCACATCCAAATTAAAACCTCATATTTCTAGCTTCGATTAGCTTCAAAATCCATTAAAAATCCTAATTTAAACTGACCTTAGATAGCTTATAAGATTCGGACTCCAAAAATGATGCCAAACCCCACTTTGAGCTCAACTAGCTTGAAAGAAAATTGGGTATTTGCTGGAATCCGAGAATGAGTTTTTGAATGAAGTTTAGCCTTGATTGGTTTTGTGATTTAGGAGGAGAAGAAGGTCTTGTGATGGAGAAGATCAGTTATTGAAGTTTTGTGCTTTGTGTTTCTTTTTTTTTTTTTTTTTTTTTTTTTTTTTTTTTTTTTGTTTGCACTGAGAACCGTATGGAACAAATGGTGTGAGGAAGAAGAGGATTTTGGTTAAAACAGCTTAATAACACCAAATGTCGGCTGTAAAACATGTATAAAGACAGCAGCAAAACATACTTTTAAAAATTTCATAAATTGCCCATAAGAATTTAAAATTATGCTACATCCTTAAAAATATATTTTCTTTGCAAATAAGTCCATAGAAAATTTTGATAAACTTCATTTAAAGTATATTCTATAACTTTAGATTACCATTCTTATACAAACAATCTCATGGACTAAACACATCGATCAGCTTCACTTCCGGTGGTTGTCAACTCTCCTCTGCACAGTTACTTAAAAAAAATGTAGTTAAACAATTTCTATAGCACATGAATTCTTAAAAAAATATATATATATTTCATATAAAATGACTAACATAACTACTAATGAGCACTTATAATAATAATAAGATACTAAACGTATTTGTTAAACTTAGTTATTTTAAATTAATTAAGCTCGGTGTTACATTTCCTTCCCCCTTAACAAAATTTCATCCTCGAAATTTGACATACCAAAGAGAGTTGGATACTTGGATCTCATTTCATCTTCTTTTTCCCATGTGATTTCTTCCATTTTCTGACTTCTCCACAAAACTTTGACTAAAGAAATCCTCTTTGTCCTTAAAATCTTTTCTTGACGATCTAAAATCTTCACTGGTTGTTGTTGATAAGTCAAATCCGGACTCAAATCCAATGTCTTATAGTTTAAAATATGTGACGGATCAGAAACGTACTTACGCAACATCTACACATGGAATACGTCATGAACTCCTGACAGCGCTGGTGGTAATGCTAACTTGTAAGTAAGTTTTCCAACCCTTCTTAAAATCTCAAACGGTCCAATAAACTTAGGGCTAAGCTTTCCCTTTTACCAAATCTCATAATACCTTTCATAGGAGTTACCTTCAAAAAGACTAGATCACCAACTTCAAATTCTAGATCTCTCCGTCGTGTATCAGCATAACTCTTTTGTCGACTCTGTGCAATACACAATCTTTGTCTAATTTTTCTTATCTTACTCACAGCTTCTGCCGTCTATCGAATTAACTCGGGCCCCAATAACTTCCTTTCTCCAACTTCATCCTAGTGAACCGGTGACCTACATTTTCTGCCATACAAAGCTTCATATGGTGCCATCCCAATGCTAGAATGATAATTGTTATTGTAAGCAAATTCAATCAATGACAAATACTCATCCCAAGTCACCTGAAAATCCAAAACACAAGCTCTAAGCATATCTTCCAATGTTTGAATTGTTCTTTCTGATTGCCCATCGGCCTGCGGATGAAATGCTGTACTGAACGCTAACTGAGTCCCCATTGCCTTATGCAAACTCTTCCAGAAGAGAGATGTAAACTTTGGATCTCGATCAGAAACTATTGAGACTGGAGTTCCATGAAGTCTAATGATTTCCTTGATATACAACCGAGCATATTGATCCATACTAAAATTAGTTTTCATTGGCAAGAAATGAGCAGATTTTGTGAGACGATCAACAACTACCCAAATTGAATTGTATCCTTTCTGAGTTCTTGGCAAGCCAGTAACAAAGTCCATCGTGATGTGTTCCCACTTCCATTCTGGTATTAATAATGGCTGTAATTTTCCAGCAGGTCTCTGATATTCAATTTTGACTTGCTGACAAACCAAACAACGTTCCACAAACTGAGCGACATTTTCCTCAATTTTCGGCCACCAATAATGCATCCTTAAATCTCTATACATCTTTGTACTACCCGGATGAATCGAGTAAGGTGTGGCATGAGCCTCTGCCAAAATATCCCGCTTTAACTCTTCCTCATTAGGCACACATATTGTAACGCCCCCAAATCTACGTAGGGCTAATTACGTAAACATGTGCCGTTACTTTACTTACTTATCTTACTTCTTAGTTTCTAATACTTGAACTTGAAGAAAATTACAGAATAATTTTTTTTTCTTCGTAACTTAAAATAAACTTATCCATATAAGTAAACTTCATCATGCCTACCCATTACTTGTTAACCCGATTAAAAGGTCATACATAACCTTTTAAACTGGACTTTTGAAACCTTACATACGTAATATGGTACATATGTTTTTAATCATACATCATACATGTACTAGTTCATAATTTAAAGTGTTTGCGGAAAATCTGCGTAGTGGTATCCCACACCGCCCTTTACTTGCTGCATCGTCTCCATGGCCCACCAAGTAAAGCTGCAGGCATTTTACCTACAGTATGGAATATACTGATGAGCTTTCGTCCAGCAAGTACAAACATAATCTCACAAAAAAAAAAAAAAACATAACAAACATCATATAACTTATGCATGATCCATTTGTGATCGATTTTGAATGTCTTATGCTGCATTATGAACTTATTATGAACTTATTATCTTGCTTAACATGTGGGCCCCTTGTGCACGTACCGATTGCGTGCATTCCACAGAAAGTTAAGGTTTGTAAGGTCCGTAACAATTCTGGGAATCTTAAAACATAACCCTTCTACATCAACAGAAGGTCTGAGAATTTTCTTTAACATACATGATCCTCCCGCATCAACAGGAGGTTGGTACGACACCTTGCTTGTCTTATCTTATGACTTAAAATATGTTCTTACCTTGTGGTTTGATATTAGTGAACATGCCTCATAATGTCACTATATCTAACATATAACAAAACATATACATATACAGGGCATATCATGGTATAACATGACATATCTTGGCATACCATGGCTTAACATGACTTAACATATCATAACATGGCATAACATGACTTAACATAGCATAACATGGCATAACATGACTTGACATAACATGTTATAGATGAAAACATGTCATATACTTGAAAATAGTTTACTATTTTCCATACTGCAGGTGAGGTTTGTACTTACTTGTCATCCTACGCTCTTGGTCTATCGTCCAAACATGGCACGACAACAGTTCATACTCCTGTTTCCAAACAGGGTGTAAGGTAAGAGTCATACACATTCTATCTTACCATAAATCATAATCAATAAATGTTGGTATCCTAACCAACATCTATAAGTAACCCTAGTTATATGCCTCCCATATACTACAATGATATCTGATTTGGTAATGGAACCTTGGATTCAAGGCCCGAACATACGTGAATAGTAATTAGCATCTTGTTAGGTTACTATTTGTAACCCTGGGTATAAGCCCAATCATATTTGAATGATATCTTATTTAGTTTATTAGGGCCCAATTACTTTCAAAGTATTACCCCATTGGGTTATTATCGGTAACTGTAGGGTAAGGCCCAAGTATTTGTTTTCTTCTTTTCTTGACAAAACTTTGGCACGTTTTCTTTAAAAATCTTTTGTAAAACTTTATATTTCTTATAAAAACTGTATTTTTATAAAACCATGACTTTTAAGCAAAAACAGTTAAAAACTGTGAAGCTTTGAATCTTTGAAAATAGTTTCTTAATTTCAGTTATCAGTGCATATGCAGTAATTTCCTGCTCTTGCACTGTTTTCTGAAAGTCTTGTGCATGAATTTTCTGTTTCCTGCACAGTTTTTAAGATCAAATTTTTTCTTAATAATCTGTTCAAAATTTGAAAAATATTTCTTCATAAAAGTTGTAGAGCATGAATAATACTACAACTTTCATGTTTAAATCAAAACCTAATTCTGCATTTAACTTGTTCATATTCCTGGTTGAAATCGGCTGGCCGTGCACAGGATCTGGGCAGACCAAGGCTCGGGTTTTCACAAAGACAGAGGCCTTTAGGGCCTTATTTTGAAAAAATGTCTACGTCGTCCCCTAGGATTTTCCATGTTTTACAACTTTGTAGTTTTAACTTTTCTCAAATTCGGCCTCTAAAGGCCTCAAAATACCGTTTCCACATCACTGCTCAGTTTTCACCCGATCTGGCAGTGTTGGTTTCGGTTGATTCTTACGTAAAATTACGCACACCCTACCTCAAACGGTCGCAACCGTGAGCCTACATCAAGCATGCAGTGTATTATCTAACGTTTCCATGATCATACATTCATTCGTAATCATTCAATTATTTACTCAAACCCGTTTGGTGATTTTCACCAAACTTGGTTTTCTAGGGTTTTCTTGAACCCTAATTCATCATACAAGCATTTAATAACATAATCATTCATTCAAACTCATTCTTAAGCATATGGGGACATATAACAAACATCTAATGGTCACACACATAAATAACATAATTTCTAGGGCATACAATCCAAAACATACATTAAACCATAACTTAAACTTACTAAAACCTAAATCAAGCACATTCTAAGCAAACTAACTAAAATAAGGCATAATTGGTGAGCTTAAGCTCTTATAACCAAACTGAAAATACACTTAAACTTTGCTTAAAACTTCAATAAAAAGGCTTAGGAAATTGAGAGAATTACCTCTAAACCTTAGAGATGAAACTCAAGCTTGGGTTCCGAATTTTTTTCTAGCTTTCCTTCACTAAAAATCCGACCACTTTAGCTTGGTTTTTCTTCCTATGGGGTTCGGCCAAGAGAGAGAGAGTGAGAGGAAAAATGGCCAAAGTTTTGGGGTAATTTCCAATAAAATGGACCAAATGTCACCCCCACTTCACATATTTATAGGTGAATTTTATTTCTTTTTTGGATTTATTTTTATTCTCTAATTTGCACATCTAGCCTTGAAGCAAAAATAATTGCTCATTGATCCTCAATAGGTGGCCGACCATCATGGGAAGACTTGGAGGCCAAGAAAATTCTCTTGCTTACATCATCAAACTTACATCATCATGACATCATCATACTTACATCATCAAACTTGCATCATTATGACATCATCATTACTTATTTTTCTGAAAATTACACTTTGGTCTCTAAGGACAAAATATTTACACTTTAGTCCCTGTGAGTGACCGGCTAGGGTGGAGCCACTTAACTTCCAATTCATGCATAATTATCCACTTGATTCCAAAATTCATTAATATAATTATGCAGTCCATTTCCTTATTAACTCAGATAATATCAATACTATTTTTCACTAAAAACAGTACTGTCATACTGGATTATGGTTCAGAATTCATCTGCACTTAACTGGGTTACGTATGGATTTTCTTAGGACTTAAAACTGTTTAGTCTTTATTGCTCTAAATATTATTCCTGATTATTGTAGAGTAATCTCATACCTTATTCTTACTTCTTCATCCGTAATGACGGTTTTTCATAGTATAATTTTCATACTGTTGATTACCCTGCAGTACCGTCTTAGTCAAACCTAAAGTCAACCTGGTCAAACTTTGACCGGAATAAAAATCATAAATTCCTATTCTGCCCTTTTCTCAAAAGGCCTCATGCTTAACATAATAACTTATTATTGAGTCTCATAGCTAATTAAACGAGAGCTCAAACATATACTGATAATAAAATTATGAATTTCACATCGATATTCATAATTTTTATGAAACATTACATATCACATAGTACAAACTTAAATCATGAGTCCGTAAAAATTCTGGGTATTCCACATATTCTCCCTCGGAAGTAAACCGTTCCATCATTAGCTAATTGAAAATCTCCACCATCTCTGAGTTTTACCTTTTCCTTCAAACGTAACAACTTTGGATCTGAATCCTGCTTTAGCTTGATCTTGTCTATCAAAGTTGGTTGCAAAATAAGCGATGATAAAATAGCTCGAGTTTCTTCTGTCATTACTTCCACTTCTAACTTACATAAATCTGCCTGAATCTGCTTCTGACTTGTCAAAGACTTTCTACTCAAAGCATCAGCTACAACATTTGCTTTGCCCGGATGATAGTTGATGGAACAATCATAATCCTTGACTAATTCCAGCCATCGTCTCTGTCGCATATTCAATTCCTTTTGGGTGAATAAATACTTCAAACTCTTATGATCTGTAAATATTTCACACTTTCCACCATACAGATAATGCCTCCAAATCTTAAGGGTGAAAACAACTGCTGCCAATTCAAGATCATGTGTCGGATAATTTTTCTCATAATCCTTCAACTGCCTAGAAGCGTAGGCTATAACTTTTCCATTTTGCATAAGCACACAACCTAACCCATTCTTTGAAGCATCACTATAAACAGAAAAACCGTCAATTCCAGAAGGTAGTGTAAGGACTGGAGCTGATATCGACCTTCTTTTCAATTCTTGAAAACTCTTCTCACAAGCTGTTGACCACTCAAACTTTACATTCTTCCTTGTCAAAGCTGTCAAAGGAATGGCAATTTTGGAAAATCCTTCAACAAATCTTCTGTAATAACCAGCAAGACCTAAGAAACTTCGAACCTCTGAAACAGTATTAGGTCTTGGCCAACTACTAACTACCTTAACTTTGCTCGGATCCACAGAAATCCCTTCCTTTGTCATAACATGTCCAAGAAATGCAACCTTCTAGCCAAAACTCACATTTCTTGAATTTGGCATACAACTGCTGTAACGACCCGTCTAGCACAGACCGTTACCATACATACATACGTGCTTAACTTGTTTCATATAACTTACTTACTTAATTAGCGAAAATAGTGGAATAATTTTTTTTTCTACTATGGGAGTACGAGCGTATATACGAGTACTACTAGAAATGTTCGAACATAATTTAATATACATAAATAGACAAAATGCGTAGCGGCTTATCATTCTCACATTTCACAGCTCGCCCTGCCACGCTCTACCATCTTGCATCATAGGCCGCCAGTAGGTTGCTTACCTACAGTATAGACGTAAGACGTGAGCTTTCACTCAGCAAGTACAACTATATCATCCACAACACAAACAATTACAAACATAGTACAATCATGTCATAACATAACATAGCATAACCTAACATGTTCTAATCATGCATGTTCCAGTTATGCTTCATTATGCTTTCTTTTTCTTTCTTATCATACTTCCATAATATACTTTCATGTCTTATCTTGCTTATGGGCCCTTAACCATGAGTGTCCGTACCGGGCGCGCAACTATAGAGTGGTTGGGCGGTCAAACCATTTCCAACTCAAAAAATAGTCCAACCCGACCTGACGCGGGTCGGCACGACACAGGCAAGCTTGCTTGCCATCATGTTTCATATCTTCTTGACCTTATCCTTATCATTTGTGAACATGCTTCGTGATGTCACATAAATCATAATCATATCATAGTCTTATCCTAACATGCATCATATCATAACCATGAAATCAACTCAACATAGCCTTCATCATAATATCACATCATACAATTAATATGCTTAGGTAAGTAACACAACAGAAGCCTATGCTGTAGGCGGAGTTATATTTACCTCGTCTGCTATATCCAAAAACGTGCTATTCCAATTCAAGGTACAACAGCAGGTTACCTCCTGCTATAATAAAGGACATAGGTAGGGATTAATATGTTGGTAATTTAAACCAACCTTCATGTATAATTTAAGTTATATGTCCCCTCCCATAAACCCATAATGTCTTACTTGGTTACTGTAAGTAACCCTAGGGTTTAAAACTTACCCTGCTCGGGTTAAAACTTAACTTTGGTTTCAAAAACCCATTTTCACTTTCTTTTTGGAAAAACTTAATATTTCAAAGCTGAAAAATTGTAACTCTTGAGAAATATTTATAAAAATACTTAAGTGTTGGAAACTGCCTTTGGAACAGTTTCCCTTAGTCAAATTATCAGTGTATGTGTAGAAATGCCCTTTTCCTGCACTGTTTTAGAAAATCCTGCGTAGGAATTTCCTGATTCCTGTACAGTTTTTGAAATCTGATTTTTATTTAAAAATCTAAATCGAATTTGAAAAATTTTTCTTCACGAAAGTTTTAGATATCAAAAAATCCTATAACTTTAATGTTTTACTCAAAATCTGGTTCGGGCTCTAACCCACTCGTTTTCTCTTTTGAACTCTCCTGGCCGTGCATGAAATCTGGGCACGGTTAGGCTCGGATTTGTGTATAAACCGAGGCTGTTGGGGCCTTATTTTGAAAAACTGATCACGTATCCTCCTAGGAAAAACCCTTCTCTACAACTTTTATGTTTTAATTTTTTCCAAATTCGGCCTCTAAAGGCCTCAAAATCTGCTTTTCCAGAAACTGGCCAGTTTCCACCCGAAATGGCAGTTTTTGATTTTAAATTCGTTTTACGTCCTATTACGTGCACTCTACCTCAACCGGTCGCACCGGGAGCCTAAGATCAGTCATGCAACATTTTTCTAACGTAAATTTTCTTTAAACACATTACCAAACAAGTCCATGCAAATCATTATTCATTTAGGTGCCAATTAGGGTTTGCATGGTTTTAGGTTGCACAAACCATTCATAAATATTTCTAGTAACCTAACATGCACATATTCATCATACTTAGCATATTTTGGGGACATACACATCTCAATCATCAAGCAAGCAAACCCTACTAATCATGCAAGCATAAACATTTAATCATGCAAGCTCATAAATTCAAACCACGCTTAATCTAATCAAGCACAAACCCTAAATCTAACCTAGGGCAAGAACTTAAAGTGAGCTTATGCTCTTACAAACCCACTTGAAATACATTTAAATTTCTCAATTGAAACTTGAATTGAGAAGCTTAGGGTTTAAAGGGAATTACCTTGATTCAAATCAAGAAATTGGCTTGTTGGGTTTGATTTTCTCCTTTCCCCCTTGCCTCCACCAACAACCGGCCACCCTTGGCTAGTTGGATCCAAAATTTTTTAATCACCCTTGCACCAAAATCCGGCCACCACAAGCTTCAAAATCCGGCCAAAACTTGAGTTTTCTCTTCCTCCCTTCTTCCTCTCCCACAACCGGCCCCCTAGACTAAAATGGGTGCCAAAATTTTCCAACTCCTTGTTTGGTGTTTCAACAAGAAAACCAATCTTCCTACAACCTAATTCTCTTGAGTTTTTTTTTTTTCTTCCTTCCTTGAATCCGGTTTTAGAGAGTGAATTTGTGGAGGAATTTTGACATAGTTTAGCTAAGATTTCCAATTTTTTTGAACAATGGCTCACCTATTTATAGGTGATGGGAAACTTTTCAAAATTACCAAAAGGTCTTTGAAGAGGCAAAATTTTGCATAAAAATCCTCTTAGGTGGCCGGCGAAGATGGGTCTAGAACATCCCAAATTTCTTTCCAATTTTTCCTTAATCCAAAATGATGTCATTAATAAAAAGTTAGATGATGTAAGCTCCATTAGGGTTTGTTTGGCTTTTTTCCTTAATATGCAGTCCAATTTTATGCTAACACAGATTTTCAATACTGCTATCTACTAATAACAGTATTTTTATACTGAACTGCAGTCCAAAATTTATTTGTGTAAAAATGGACTGTATAAAAATTTTCTTATAATTTGAAGCCATTTGGCCTTTGATACCCTAATTAATGTGCTTGATTTTTCTTTGGTGGTTTTAGATCCTAGTCTTGCTATCTTGTCCGTAAAGACGGTTTTCGCAGTATATTTCACATACTGCTTGTCATATAACAATATCATCATATGTTTGACCTTTTTAGTCAACCTTTGACTTTTTAGGTCAACTTTGACTTTTCATGGTCAAACTTTAACCAACATAAAATCATGAAATTTTCTACCCTTTTTACTTAAAAGGTCACATGCTTGGCTAAAAAATCATCTTTGAGTCTTATAAAATCATAAGAACTCACAAAATTAACAAAAACCCTAATCGGGCTTTCTCATGAATACCTTCATGGTTCAGCTTAAATTTCTTTAGAAGAAATCGTAACGTTGAAAAAAAAAATTTAGTTATTACAACTGCTTCTCCTTCAAAATCTGCAATATTGTTCTTAAATACTCACTATGCTCCTCATGGGTGCATGAGTATACCAAGATGTCGTCGGCAAACACTATGATAAATTTATCAAGAAAATCTTTAAACACCCGATTCATCAAGTCCATAAAGGCTGCTGGTGCATTAGTGAGTCCAAAAGGCATAACGAGAAATTCGTAGTGGCCATACCATGTTTTGAAAGCTGTCTTCTGAATATCAGTCTCCTTAACCTTTAACTGATGATATACTGACCGTAATTTAATCTTAGAAAACACCGATGCCCCTTTTAATTGATAAAATAAATCACCAATACGTGGCAGAGGATATTTATTTTTCACGGTAACCTTGTTCAATTCTCTATAATCAACACAAAGTCGGAAACTTCCATCCTTCTTCTTAACAAACAAGACCGGTGCACCCCACGGTGAGAAACTAGGACGAATGAAGCCCTTATCTAGTAATTCCTGAAGTTGCACCTTTAACTCCTTCAACTCTGCTGGTGCCATCCTATATGGTACTTTAGAAATAGGTGCTGTTCTCGGAACCAAATCAATAACAAATTCAATCTCTCGATTAGGTGGCAACCCTGGAAGGTCCTCTGGAAATACTTCTAGATATTCTCGTACGACTGGCACATATTCCGGTTTTAAATTTTGCTCAGCTGTTGTATCAATTGCATAAACTAAATAACCTTTACAACCCTTACTGATCAGCTTTCGTGCTTTCATCACTGAAATAATCGAGGAAGAAGTTTTCACACCACTAAATTTAAATCGTTGCCCATCAGCCAACTGGAAAACAACCACCTTTTTATGGCAATCAATTGTAGCTCTATTCTTGGACAACCAATCCATCCACAATACCACTTCAAAACTTTTAATATCTAATATAACCAAATCCACAAATATCGTCCTCCCATTTATCTCTACTGAGCAAGACTTTAATATCATATCAGATTCCAACACTTCACCAGATGGAATAGACACACTATACTTTATTGATAACTTTTCTGGAATTTGTCCCAACTTCATAGCAAATGCGGGGGAAGCAAATGAATGCGTCGAGCCGGAGTCAAATAGAACACTAGCAATGATTTCATCAATAAAAATATTACCTATAACAACAGAAGGATCCACATCAGCCTCTCTAGTAGTCATTGCGAAAACTCGACCCTGTACTCCTTTTTGTCCACTACGAGGAGTTGTCACATTATTGCAATCTTTGGCCATGTGTCCAGGTTTTCCGCACTTAAAACACTTGTTGGAACCAATTCTACACTCACCCCAATGATTCTTACCACAGTTATTACAAACTGGCTTTTCTTACTTCGTTGAATCTATCTGATCTTGCCTTGCTCACTTCTGAGGATTCTCTTGCTTCTGTTTTCCTTTATCCATTCCACTAGATTTCCAGTGACCAGCCTTAGAAGTGAAATTACTTCGTTTCAACTCATTTTCCTTTTGTACCCTAGCTAAAGCTCGCTCAGATATCATGGCCATCTCGACAACTTCAGCGTACTCTTTAACTCTTGCCACTCGTACATCTCTAGCAATGACAGCTTTTAATCCCATCACAAAATGATCTACCTTTTGTTTCTCATCATTAGCAACCCATGTAGCAAACCAAGATAGTGCTTTAAATTTCGCAACATAGTCACCAACAGACATGTTTCCTTGAACCAGATGGACAAACTCTGAAATCTTCGCTTTTCTTATCTCCTCTGGAAAATACTTGTTGTAGAAGAGATCCTTAAAACCACTCCAAGTAAGATTTGCAACCGTCGTTGTCAACTTAATAGAGTCTCACCAGTGTCTAGCATTATTTTCAAACAAACGTACTGCAAACAGAATCCGATGCCTGTCCTCTAACTCCATATACTCATATATGACTTCTAGATGCTTAATCCATTCTTCAGCACTTATAGCATCCATAGTACCTAAAAATTCCTTAAGATGTTGCTTTCGGAATATCTCATACAATGGCTCTGGATTTCCAACTCTTGGAGGAGGTGGTGGTGGTATATTTTGTTGCTCTCTTTGTTGAGTTACTAATTGCTGGAACTGTTGACTCTGCATTTCCATTTATTGTCTAAACTGTTCCCTTTGCAACTGAGCTTGATGTTCAGCTTGTATTCGCATTTGTTCCGATTGTTGTTGAAACATATTTGCCATACCCGCGAAGAACTGAGTCATGTCTGGCATCTATGGCTGAGTCGAATTCTCATGATGTTCTTGCCGATTACCAATATCATTAAGTCTTCTCTTTGGAGCCATTTGTACTTAATGCCTTTGCTTAATTAATTTAAAATAATGATTACTATTATAACATATAATTTCAATAAAATTACTTTCATTAAAAATAAAGACATACCGGCTGGCTGATTCTTTGGTCTAATGACACGTCCCAATGTACATACTTAGTCTACAGAAACGTTTTAACCACTTTGCTCTGATACCAAAACTGTAACACCCCCTAACCAGTTTAGCTTTTAACTAAACTTAACTAGAACATGTCACTAACCCATGTAGCTATAAAATCTGCTATAACGTATAAACATAGTAAAACCAAGATAGCTGTATGATAAGTGATTAATATAAAATATTTACAGACTCTTCATCATTGTATAGTCAAAATATGAAGAGTCGGTATTACAACTATCCCAGATTATTTACACTATCTCAAATCCAAAACATTTCTAGTGTAGCCCACAGAGTTTTTTGATAAACATTTTTCATGAACCAACTTTAGTTTAATATGTACATCAGTTCCATAACATCAGATTCCCAAAAGAGCTTCAGCCCGTCACTATGTTGCTTCCTCATTCTTGTCTTACTCATCTGTGTCATGAAACTTTAAAGTTAGCTAAAAGCCCAGTAAGCTGAACATAATTAAGTACCAAAAACCTTTAAACTACAATCAGTATCCAAAATACAGTTTTCAATGAATTTCGAATCTTCTTACAGCAAATAGAAATCCAAATCAACATTTAAAACATAACATAAAAAAACCCTTGAGATATGACACAAATTGGGCTTAAACTACAGAATCATTTACCATTCATTTCCTTTAGGTTTGGCCAAACACTTTCATTACTGTCATTGGAATCCCAAACGTTGGTATCAGTCATGTCCCTTTCGAGAGCCATCCGTGGGTATCAGTCAGTTCCAATGACATCATTATAATGAGGTTACACATTCCGTAGATATTCTCATTATTTCATAGGCCACATCTAGAACTTTGCAAATCTTTAAAACATTATAAACATGTCATAAAAGCTTTCAATAAACCATACTTTCCTACTTATAAATCATACTCTTTCCAACGAAGGGAAACATTATATCCATAGTCTCATTTAAAATGTTAAACATTCGTTAAAAACATTAAAACGATATATCATATACTTTTAAGTTTCTATGACACAGTAAGTAGAATTCCTACTTACCTCTTTAAAATTGAACTTCCGCAGAGAAATTGACTCCACCGTTTCGAGGAAGTTGATCGTGCTTGTCCTAAGGTCCATGATCAAGTCATTTTACATTTAAAAGTATCTTCAATCCATTACTAGTCATATAAAATAAAACAATATGCATTATAGTATCACTTTTCAACTTTTTAAACCATTTAAGGTCCTTTAGGACAATTTCTAAGTACAAAAAAATTCTATACCTAGTGGCTGTCCACCAATTTCCAGCTACAGAACCCAAATTTTGAAAATTCACCAAAAATCCGTTTTACAATATTTTCATGTGAAATTTTGTGGGGAGCAAGATTCATATGTATACTTTAACTTCACAAAATTTCAGCTTCAAATACAGGGTATAAATGGAGAAATGAAACTCGAAATCCTACTGCCCTGTTTTAGAAATCTCAGTCAAACATTTTCACAAACACCTTCTATGCGACTTCATAAAATACGTTAAAAACAATCAAATCTCTTTTCCAATCAGACCTCACAATGCTTTACATCTCAAATAGCATATAACCATCAAGAATCTTGAATAAAATCAGAAATTTCACATTTAGATGAGAAATCACATCATACTTTAACATAAAACTATCTCAAGTAATTCAAATCACACCCAAATTAAAACCTCATATTTCTAGCTTCGATTAGCTTCAAAAAACATTAAAATTCCTAATTTAAACTAACCTTAGATAGCTTATAAGATTCGGACTCCAAAAATGATGTCAAACCCCACTTTAAGCTCAACTAGCTTGAAAGAAAATTGGGTATTTGCTGGAATCCGAGAATGAGTTTTTGAATGAAGTTTAGTCTTGATTGGTTTTGTGATTTAGGAGGAGAAGAAGGTCTTATGATGGAGAAGATCAGTTGTTGAAGTTTTGTGTTTTGTGTTTTTTTTTTTTTTTTTTTTTTGCACTGAGAACTGTATGGAACAAATGGTGTGAGGAAGAATAGGATTTTGGTTAAAACAGCTTAATAACACCAAATGACAGCTGTAAAACATGTATAAAGACAGCAGCAAAACATACTTTTAAAAATTTCATAAATTGCCCAAAAGAATTTAAAATTATGCTACATCCTAAAAAATATATTTTCTTTGCAAATAAGTCCATAGAAAATTTTGATAAACTTCATTTAAAGTATATTCTATAACTTTAGATTACCATTCTTATACAAACAATCTCATGGACTAAGCACATCGATCAGCTTCACTTCCAGTGGTTGTCAACTCTACTCTGCACAGTTACTTAAAAAAAAATTATAGTTAAGCAATTTCTATAGCACATGAATTCTTAAAAAAAAAAAAAAAACATTTCATATAAAACGATTAACATAACTACTAACGAGCACTTATAATACTAATAAGATACTAAACATATTTGTTAAACTTAGTTATTTTAAATTAATTAAGCTCGGCTTTACAGTTTATAACCCTAATAAAGTGGAAATGGAAACTGCTAGATTCAATAAATAAGGAAACACAATCATAATTAGAATCTGAAATTCACACAAAAAAAAAAAAAAAAAAAAAAAAAAAAAAGCCCTTTTGAAGGCCTAGACGATGGAATTTGTCCGGAAATATGACATACGTCATGGCGAAGTGACGAGTATGCTTGTTTGCCTGTTTCCACACACACACACACACACACAAAAAAAAACTAAAAAAAACTAAATTTTGTTCCAAATCCGACATCGCCAAAAGAATGAAAACCGAAAAATTACCTTCTATGGTCTTGGGATAGTCCCAACGTGCCATAAAGGCTAACTCGCATCACTTTTGAGTAAAAAAATTAGGAATTTGAAATTTATTATCATAAGAGCTCCTGAAAATGCTAGTGAAAATCGAATTCTGGTTTCACTCTTACCATATTGAGTGTTGACAATAATCAAGACCCCCGCTGCAGGCGAGTGCTAGCTAGAAACGTCGGTCATTCCGGGAACCTGGACAAAGAATTGTGTTACTCTAACTTCATGCATTATTCAAATGCACATCTACAGATTAACAAATAGTAAAACAAAATGTGAAAATCGCAACACCTCCGCTGGTTATGCCCTGCAGTTGAGGATTAAATTGTCTGCTTTCGGAACTCTGCATCATCGTAATTAGGAGATCGAGTCGCTTTTCTTTTTCCCTGTTCTCATTTTTCATTGTAATGAGCTCTTCTAGAATGCGATCATATCGTAATGAAGGCCACTGTTGGACTACCAAAGGCTGAGATGGAATGACTCTAAGATTAGAAGTCTCTTGACGCATGTCATAGTGCAGACCTCCGTTTAGCCGGCCAGATGATCTCGTGCCAGGACGAGCACAAATCTCTGCATGTCAAAAGTAGGAACTGTAGACACTTCGACAGAATTTTCTCAGGGGTATATTTCGCTTTTGCCTTTTTTACTGTAGCGTACGCTTATGTCCTCGTATACCCTTTTCTCAAGTTTCCTCAAAATTTCCATGAGCTTAATTAGTATTTTCACTAGAGGTCATTCAACTCTCTGCTGAATTACTAGCCCGTTATTTGACGATAGTTAGTTTATATCCAAAGAAATATAAAATTTTCACTAATTCAACTTAATTCTGAAACTTATCAATATTAAGCACCAGATCAACCTTAATAATGGTTAAAAAAAAAAAAAAATCTATGAAGACGAATGTATGGGAAAATTTTTTTTACGAGTTTTATTAAAAAAAATTTATTAGTTTTTTTAGGAAGTTTAAAATTTCAGTTCGTTATTATCAATAGAAAGAAGTCTAACAGTTAATTAATCTATATAAGAAAGAAGTTAATAACTTAAGTAGTGTGGTGTCCTGTCACGGAAGTAACATAATTTGAATTGTGTTACTGTTTTTCTTAGCGTCAATAATATCTACTAGTAATTAAACATAATGGATCTGAGAAAACATTTGTACTAGTAAAAGAGTCTTCATTAATTATCGGGAGGTACTGCCCAATTTTGAGAGATTAAAGTGACAGTTGAAGTTACCCGGTTCTTGGTAAGATTATGCTGAAGACTTGAAGGGGGGAAAAACACTATAATAATAAAATAGGAGAAGTTCAGTTACCTAACAATTTTGAGCAGAGCTTTAAGCAGCAGGATCCTTCACCATTCTCTACTGGATGCGGTTCGTTCATTTGAAATTGATTTTGCTCGTTTACAAGAAGAAGTTGATGATTTTGTTCAGCAGCTTCTTGTACTCTCGTCTCCACAACTTCTACTACCGTTGATATCTCACGAGCCTCCACTCTCGTCTCCACAATTTCTACTACCGTTGACATCTCACCATCCTCCACTGATGATTCCTCGTCATCTTGACTAAGGCATAAATACCTAATGTCACGGGCATGAAGAGGCCGGATCCCGCAGCTTTTTACTTGGGAATCGCTAGAGTTGACACGTCCTTCGGAATCTATGGAGAATATGAATGTGACCGAGACATTTTGTTCATAAGCCGAAGAGGATGAAGCGGTATCCCTTCTTTCTCGGAGGTTAGAACGTATTTGGCCCCCATTGTCATAAAATAGGAACACATGTGGGGAGTTTATACTTCTGCCCGCACGTTCAGCCATACCATTTTCCGTCATGTGAGACATGTCCCTATCATTATCAGAATGATGATCATGATTCCAATGCCAAGTCCAAGTGTGATGCCATGTTGTCGCAAATGCATCAGAGAATGCACAATTGACTTCACAATTAATTTTGAAATCTCCATCAAGATTACAGTCCTTAAAATCAACCACAACGCAGAAAATGAAACCAAGGAAGGTGTCATCAAGCTGATTGGAACGAAGTGTGATCATTGCTGAAGACTCGTCCAACGGATTCTCGAACCAATTTGAAATTTCATTTCCAGGCCAACAAATTTCAGTCATATATGGATCTCCTCCCTGCATATCGATGAATGCTGTGGTCAATTTTGTTCTTCTTCATTAAAAAAAAAAAAAAAAAAAAAGGACCTTATATCAGCACATGACAATATGATCAGTTTTGTTTTTCCCTTTATGTAACTGCAATGATTGTAGCTTCTTAGGGGAAATAGGCAAGGTGTTCATTTACATTTTATAAATTTTTCCGAACTTTTAGCACCATGATAACATGCACCTCGAATTTTAATTCGTATCTTGAGCAGTTCCCCACTCAACTGCGAAATCACATCAAATTTTCCTCTCCTACTTAATTTGGAACTGCTAAATTGTCATTTTACAAAATGGAGCATTACATGCTTGATAGGCTAGGATATTTCCGTCAAACAAGTTAACGAAGGAGAAATTTGATACAATTCAAAGTTGGAGAGCATTCATGCAAATTGAAATTAGGGGGACACATTGATCAAGGTGCAAAAAGTTTGGGAAATTTATAGGAAATTTGCCCTTCATTTGACAGTAGAATAAAAAAGGTTAGTTTTTCCAAATCTGCTGAAAAGTTTTAATTTTGCAAATAATAGATTCGAATCCCTTCATTTATATTAAGAGATATTATTAAGATCAGATGGAAAGAAAGAACCAAAATAAGACATATATTCTCAAGAGAGGGAAAGAGAATTACATTTGGCATGTGCTTGATTCTATGTTGTGCATCTTCCGCTATGTTGTTCTGAGCATCGGGATCAAGGTTTGGGCAATTATAGAATATAAATGTCGCACCATTACTGGGATGACTGCAGTCGCAACCTTCTGTCACTGCTTTTGACCTGGACACGTTCTTCAGTAACATGCAATCTCGCGCATCAACGCTTGGAAGAGATGGTGGCAGTGCTGGTAAATGTTCAAGTTTTGGACAGGAGCGAATGCTAAGACTCTGAAGAGAGTCCAAACAAGAAATGTTGTCCGGGAGAGCCTTAAGATTTTCACACATATCCATGCTTAAGGTCCTGAGGGCAATTAGCATGTCAATGGACGAGGGTAGATTTTCTATAGCTGTTCTATCTAGAATAAGCTCTATTAAATACTCCATCGGCCCTGGGATTTCTGGGAAGCCCTTCAAACTTGAGCAACCAGAGAGATTAAGACTACAAAGAGAATTCAACTCACATATTTCGGCTGGAATGCTCTGAAGCCCTGAGCAATTCTTTATATTCAAATACGTTATATTCCCTGGGAGCTTGGAAATATTTTGAAGAGATGAACAACTGGAAATATTTTGCAGAGATGGACAACTGAAACTTTTTTGAAGAGATGAACAGCTGGAAATATTTTGAAGAGATGAACAGCTGGAACTTTTTTGAAGAGATGAACAACCGGAAATTTTTTGAAGAGATGAACAACCATTAAGGTTCAAAGAAGTAAGATTGATAAGATTTTGATTCAAAAGAACTTGACACAAGCTTGTACAATGTTCAAGATTTATGCTCTCAACATTTGAAGCGCTCGAAAGATCTGGGATTTGAGTCAACTTCTCTGAGTAGCTAAGGTCAATTCTCTTTAAGTTTCCAAGATTCTGCAACAAAAAGAAATGGAAAAATCAACTTATCATCATGGTCGCAAATATCCATGATATATTTTCGTGTTTGAAGGGCATGATCATAAATATCCATGATATTTCTGAAATTTTCACCGAAAAATCTTTTAGGTATAATATTTTTTTTGTCAAAATATCGAGGAAATATGGAAATATTGGTAAAAATATCAATATCGATAAAATGTAATGCAATTTTTTCAAAATATTCGGAAATATCGAGAAAATATTGGAAATTCAGGTAGAAATTTCCGAAATTTCGGATTTCTATCATTTATTATCTTTTTGAGCATGCTATAATTATCTTTTTTTTTTAAATTAAATAATGAGAGAGCTAATAATTATCTTATAAAAAAAGAGATAAAAACTGAGAGAATATGTTCTCTTAGACTTCTACATTGAAAATACATTGAGAAGAGAAAAACAAATCTAGATATAGCATGTTCATAATTATATTCAATTTTATTCAAATAACATGTCATTACATCAATATTGCTTGAATTAGGTTGGCATTACAACCATGTTTGAACCTCATAAAACTTTCTTTTAGTATTAAGATACGTAAGATATAATATGTTTCTAATGTAAACATTTATGTATTTTTTTAATGTTTGTACTATACTAAAATGTTAGAGTATATTTTAAAGAAAATTTCCATAACTTCCATTATTTTTTTCAATATTTCTACCGATATCGATAATCTCTGAAATTTCTGTAAAATTGGACTACTAAAATTCCTTTCGATACCGATATTTTCATATTTGCTTATTATAGACTTTGAAGTTTGAAAAGTAAGAATATGGTCAGTAAAGCATACCTGGTCTTCGTTCCAAAGTTTCTCAACATTGCCATAAGGCATGCCAAGCTCAACAAGATTCTCAGGAGTAAAATCTGATGGCAAACAATTTAGAGGGTATCCATGCCAATGGAAATACACAAGGGACTTTGGAAGTGATTCAAGACCTTGAGAAAGGAACACTTTGCTTTGGTTCATATTGCCAGAGTTGTAAATCTTGAGAAATCTTAGGTTGCACATCTTTGAGAAGACATCAGGTTTCAAATCTAGTTGATCCTCAATTTCCATCACGTCTAAGAATATGCCTCTGACTGCTTCTCTTTCCTGGAAAATCAAAGGGGAAAGCACTTGAAGGACACAAAATAAGAGACCACTGATCAATATGATACAAAAAATTAACACTAGACTAATATAACACAAAATTAAACTAAACTTAATTAAAATTTATGTAATATTGATCAAGAATAGAGAATGTGTCATGTTAGTCACTAGATGAAAAAAAGATGGCTCTTTGGGCAATTTTCTCAAAATCAAAAACAAATTATACTCAAGTATATGATATGATAATCCAATATGAAAACTACATATATATATATATATATATATAAATAGACACATGCTTGCTGAAAATAATTTTGTCCTTGATTTAAGCCCATGCAATCTTATGTTAAAAAGAAGAAAGACTAATGAATATTTTGATTCTTACTGTATCAGTTGCCAGTACTTCGCATATCTCTTCGGCTTCCCATAACCTACCACGCTTTCCAAGTTCTTGACCCATTTGTTGTACCAAATTATCCATCCAGAGCTTGTCGTGTTGTGTATTAATTAGGAGAGACCTATCAATAAGATCTTTTATTCCTTTATTAGCTGAAAGTTCAGGCCCATTTAGCACACTTTCAACTAAACATCTATCCTCGCCCTTAAAGAAAGCCGCAATATCAAGAAATATTTCCCTGCTCTCATCATTTAATCCTTCATAACTTATTTGAAACAAGCGGTCCTCATGTCTTCGGTTGCGAATCCTTTCTAGTTCATCATCCCATTCACTTTCCCTCGTAGAATAAAGATACGAACCATAAACTTTAAGAGCTAAGGGTATGCCTTTAGCATAGAGATATACCATGTTTGACAACGCTCTATACTTTGTGGTCTCGGAGCCTCTGTCGAAAGCATAAGAGTGAAAGAGTTCGAGAGCATGACGGCGGGTCAGTGGTTTAACCTCGTATTTTTCACTATCATTAATACCCTCAAAAACTTCCGGTTCTCTAGTTGTCACTACAACTCTACTTCCATTGCCAAACCGGCTTACAACACTCCTTAATAGTATCTCATCAAATTGAGCTGAACTAGTAATATCGTCAAGAACAACAAGGACTTTTGTGTTTTGTAGCGTGTTTTTACCAGAATCTGAAAGCAGAAATGGGGTGCCAATATTTACACCCTCTTTCTTTAATAGTCCGGCAAAAAGCTTTGCTTGTAGAGTAGAAAATCCATGCTTCTTCAACCCTTCGCTCACATTGGAAAGAAAGTAGCAGCTTTCAAATTGATTAGAATACCTATTGAACACAACACTGGCAAGAGTTGTCTTACCTATACCACCATTGCCCCAGATGCCTATAATTCGTTCTTCCGTAGAGCCATCACATAATCGCTGTTTAATTTCTCTAATTTTGTTGCGAATTCCAACCAAGCTGTACAAATCATCATCGCTTGACGAACGATTCAGTTTCCTCAAAACAGTTTTTACGATTTGGTCAACTAATTCAGCCTCAGACCTAACGAAATAAGGATAGAAAATTTGGTTTAGTTATATAAACAAGTACAATATACTTGATATACTTTTTAAAAGTGCCTGATTTTTGCAAGACCAAATTCCTTACTGAGCTTCTCTTTTTCTTTGTAATTGATACAGTATTAGCTAGTCATATGATGTCCAACAATTTCCAACGATGTATAATTTCATTTTATTATTTGAATTGAAACTGATATCGGCAGACACATATATCTAGCAAATCACATTCTATCTAAGCTAGCACCTAGCCAGTAAAACTATCAAAGAAGATGGCGTACGGGCTGAATCTGAAGGAAATTAAATATTGCCATCCAAGAAAAATAGGAAAACATGTTTCTAGCCATAAAATCAAGAAGGAAATTAACTCAGAGAAGGGAGCACAGATCTCTGTTTTATTCAACAATTCATCATGCTACCTAAAACAGTGATTACATTCCATGGGGACGTCAGAAATTTTCTCGGCATGGGCATGTGAAAAAGATAGAAAGGACAAATTTCATAAATTTTCCGAACTTTGGACCTTGTATCAACATGCCTCAAACTTTAATTAGTTAGATAGGTTGTTTTTGAATATTTACATTTAAAAAAATGACTATACTTTTTTTTTGGATATTGATCAATTAGTAATTAATCATTTTAAAAGTACAATGATCATTTCTTAATTTAATAAAAACTTCGGACATTTATTTTTAAAAAAATTTAAAAAGAGATCATTAACTCACGTATCCTAAAAAAAAGATGAACAAAGTTTGAAATATATATATTCAGCAAGAAAATAGTTAGCATTCTTTTAATATACTTATATATGGTGGTTGCAGACATAACCTAACGATAATTGTAATATCTAAAATTTTTGTTAAGGAATTTTAGTGAATTAAGTACGTAATTCATAAAATTCCCTTTTGCAAATGAAAGCTTAGGTTAAATAAATTTTATTATGTGACAATTAAATTCTATGTCAGAAAATATATTCCAATATTTAATAGTATGACCTTACGATATATATATATATATGTTATGGTAGGATTAATAATAAAATCCTATGGTGTGGCATTTAATGTCACACAGTATAAAGTTGCTATATTTTATGAAAAATAAAATGAAGGAACTTTATGATATAAGATATAATGTAAAGTTTTTTTATTTGATAATTATTAAATTTGTCACCTAGAGTATAGTCATTTACTATTATTCAAAAAGTTTGAATAGTAAAAATTATGACCAATTAATAAAAGTGTAAATAAGTTGTCAAATTACTAAATACAATATTCCACTAATATTAGCAGTATTGGAATTAGCAGTTTTAAGATTATCTAGACAAGATTTTTCTGCATATAAAAATGAAGTACTAAAGATTTGACATCAACCTCTTAGACAGATGAAAATTAGATTGTCTAAATTTTTATCGATAAAATTTAGGTGAATTATATTTAGCAATGTGGGAACTTAAAGAATAAGTTTTGATGATAGATAAGTAAAACTTGGAGATTAAGTTTTCAATACAATAAAAATTAGTACTGCTTACCTTTTTTAACATTATAGGTCATTGGGAATAGTGCTAGTAGAAGACAGAAGAAAAACACTGTTACGCTAAGATAATAGTCCAAGATATTATTTGTTGAAAATAATATTTAAGAATTATCTTCAATTATCTTAATTTAGGAAAATAGGAAATTTAGATCCAATGGCTAGGATTAATTTGTACATTGATCAATGGATAGGATTAAATCAAATCTTTTTAATTTTATCATCTTCTTCCACACACCTGTGACAACCTGATTAAAGTCTAGAGCTATAGAGTTGACGTAAATCTTGCATTAATCAAGGCTAAGAAAATTTAGAAAAATAATGGAACATGAACTATGGTGTATATATATGTGTTTCAAGATTTTTCAGGAACAAAATTATGGTTTTAGAAAGGTGATTCAGTAAAAAGTGTCAAAACTGTTGGATTTTGGATTTTTTAAAAAATGAAGTACTTATGGAAAAATTAGACTTTGCTGTAAACATGAAAAATTTAGATAAAATGTAGGCAAACATTTTTCATGGAGAAAGTTTTGTCAAATTCTCAACATTTTAAAAGTTACGAGTTTTCAAAATTTGCTAAAAAAAGGGGGAAGGATGTGGGGCGGGGGGAGGGGGGACTGCACTGCACAGCAGCCCAGCTCTACTGGGTGCTGCAGTGCCCAACAAAGGCGCTGCAGCACTGCCTGGGCTGAGCAGGTGCCGCGATGCTGCTTGGCAACGGCCATGTACGGGCGCTGTAGCACCGGTGGCCAGGGCTGCAGTGCCCGACTAGAAAAAGAGAGAGAGAGAGAGAGAGAGGGAAATTCAAAATTTTAAAGTTAGGAGGTATTTTTCATAGAAAGTGTACTGCATTTTTGAAAGACAAACTTCTTATTATAAAGTATTAAAATAAGGTTGGATTTAAAATCTTAGATCTAATTTTTGTAAGTAAGAATTTATGATTTAAGTTTTAAAATACACTATAGTCTCATAACCATAACTTATGTAGAATAAGTCCTAATTTCTTTTTGAGAAGGAATTAGGAATAGCTTTATCCAAAGAGTTTAAAAAATTAATACTTGATTTGGATATGTTTTCAAGAAGCAAATTTTAGTTTGTGTCATAAGAAGACAACATTTTTACTGTGAGCAATGTAAGTACAAATCTCACCTGTATAATGAAAATAATATTATTTTCAAACTATGTATTAGGTACATGTCATGCTAGATATGATTTTAAGATGTATATGATGTATCATACCATGCTTGGAAATGATGTATGATTATGAGACTACCGTTTTGTAGACCATGACATGATATGCTATGTTATGATAATGAGTATGCAACAATCACATATATGCTACACTTACGTTTATGCCATGATTCATAAGTATGTTGTATTTATGAACAAAACACAATTTACACCATGTTTACGTAAATGCCATGCTTAACACTTATGCCATGCTTTATGAATTATTTAATGGAATTTTATGTCATGTCATTGTATAATAACTAATAAGTTCATAATTAAAGAACTTAAGTCTTAGACCTAGTCTTTGAATAAGACTTTAAGTTAGAGTATGATATAGGCATACTCAAATTCAGTTAAGTTAAAGCTAATACTAATTCAAGACAAGTTAGTGGTGTTGTACCACCCTTCCACAAGGGAAGGATCAGTTCAATTGATCTGGAACAAGTATAGTCTATGATCTTGGTGTTGTTAGGGACCTTGCAAACCAACCTCATGTTTATTGTACCTACCCAGTACGGACATATAAGAGTCTATAGATAAGCAAGATAATATGTTGATAATGGAAAATAATACATAATTGAATATAATTAGACTACATCTTTGTTTCATAATCAGATCATGCATCCTTATACGAAGTTACATTCATGTTTATTTTCACTGGGTGATCTATGTTTGTACTTACTGAGCGAAAGCTCATTAGCTATATTCAAATTGTAGGTAAGAAACCAGCAGCGTATATCATGAAGGGCAATATATGGTTAAAGATGATGAGCAGGTGAAGGTAATATGGATACCATTACGCAATTTATTTTGCAGAAGCAATATTAGATATAATTATTATTATGTTTTGAGGTATGTATATATAATAAAGTTTATGATATGTAAGACCTTATGGGAAGTTATTTTCTTGATATGATAAGTATGTTTATAAACACGTTCAGATAATTTTTATGATAAGTTATCAAAAAAAAATTATTCTGAAAGTTTTAGTACTCTAGTGTAAGTAATTATATGTAAAGATTAAGTTTAAATAGTTGAGTAACGGTTTATGTAGGTGATTGTTACAATAATATTACATCTGATTTTATCTAAAGGTGCATGATTTGAATCCTCCACTCTAAGTTAGGAAAAAAAAAAAAAAGACTTAAATAGGAATATACAAAAATGTCCTTTCTATTTGATTATATGTGTGACATGTGACATGCCGTTTCTTCTCCCTAACTCCAACGCCACACCCCAAGAGCCATCGTCCCATCGTCGGAACTTCGAGCTCGCATTCGCGAAGTTTGCGAGGAGCTTCCCTCTGCTAGATGCGCTCGCTATCGCCATGTATGCACACACTTTGCCGCGTATTCGACCATATCGACCAGACGTCCTCCTCGCCGAGTTTTGTCGACAATGAGCCTCCAGGATGAGGAGCGGTCACGAACGGATGAAAAGAGAAAGATTGGGGAAAATGGGTTTTTGTGTGGAAAATTGTTGTCGATTAGGATTTGTGGATTAGATTTGTGGAATTTGTGTGGAAAATGGCAGTATCAATTGTTTTTTTTTTTGGTTAAATTTGTTATTAATCAGGAATTGAGTGTTGTTTAATAACCTTGTTAAATTTGTAAACTTTTTTTTGGTTAAATTTGTGTTTATATTTATTAATTTCATACATACAAGTAAATTACTGGAGAAAGAACAATAAAGAAAAAGATATAATAGATTTTAATAAATGACGATAACCGTCAATCACTGATGGATCACATTCAATCAGCAGCAGATCCATCAGTGTTGGACCTCGTTCCATCAGTGATGATTTGCAGTCCATCCTCAATGATGGACGACGTTCCATCCTGAATGGAATAACAATCCATGGACGAAAGGTGGTGGTCTAAGGCGATGGACCAAGACAATGGTCTAAGTGGGTAAACATGGATTTATGTCAAAAAATAAAAAATAAAAAAAAATGATGAGAATCAGATAATCTTCAGAAAGTGATAATTTTGCAAAAGTCACTTTTAAAGTGACTCTCAACCAAATTTTCTCTTTATCAAGGGTCTTATGATAAATGAGGACTGAACATAAGTCAACCCATTTATAACTGAAAAAAAGAAAAAAAGAAAAAAAGAGTACACACCTCATTATTTTTGAATCCCAACCAGTTAAATTGACTGCTAAATTCAAAGTAACAAAATGAATGGAACTAATATTATTGTCGAATCCCTGTCTAGGTCAAAATAATACCAACTTTCTAAACGAAAAGGATGATGTTTGTACTTTTGATTATGTTACATGTATATGAATTATCTCCCATCCGACAGAACAGTGGTCTAGCAGTACAACTTACGTGGGAGATCGGCACAATCTGAGAAAGACAACTGTACAATCGGCTAGAAAAAGAGAGAGATAGATAAAGAGAGAAAGAGAGAACTTTCTCATCCGGTGATCCGACAGTACAACTAGGTCGGAGCAGCGATAAGTTATGAGGAAGTAAAGCAATGATATTATCTAATTTTTAATAACAAAATGCACAGATCCAAAAAGACATACATCCGATTAACATACACCGATAATAACATTTCAGATCCATATATTTAGAATTTATATATAGAACAAAATATTTACGCTTTCAATTTACATATGTATATGTATATTTATTTTCGTTTGTTTCACTAGTTGTGTTTCTTTTTATTGCAATATAATATGGGTACTTATTACCCTTCAGCAAAAAGAATTGGGTCTTATGTGAACAAATTGACCATCTGATTAGCATCCGATATATAATTGATTTTTTTTTTTTTTTTTTTGAAGAGCGATATGACAGAAACTGAAAACATGAAACCATAAAAGCATAAAAACGTAATTTACACACCTGCTGTATTGTGAAAAATGGCCACCACTTATGTCGGCTGCTAACCTTAAAGCCTGTTTCCATGCAGTTGTTTCATCCCGAGTGCGCTTGTTTTCCTTGTGCTTGGAAAATGCAGCTGCGTAATACCCTTGTTGTTTGCGTACATGAGATGGATCTACTTTGTAAAAGACAGGTAGAATGCGATCTGTATGTCTTTTGTATCGAATTAAATGACGGAGTTCACGCAGACACCATGAGGAAAACGCGTAATTTTTTGAAAAAATGACAATTGCTATCTTTGATTGCTCTATTTCTTTAAAAAGACTTTCAGGAATGTTATCTCCAATTTTGATGTCGACATCATCTTTGTAAGGTAAAATTTTCTCTTTAGATAAAGCACTACAAAGATGACTGAGGAAAGTTGTACGGACATCTTTACCACTAAAGGTCACAAACACATCATGCCCTTTGATGGTCGGCCGGGAGACAGTTGAAGAGGAAGATGAAGCAGCAAATTCAGCAGCCGCCATATTCATTGCGGAAACAGATCTACAAAATTAGTCAAAACCTTGAAGAGATATCTGCTTCCTTTTCTTTGTATACAGAAAGAAACTTTGTTTTGCGAGAGGGAAGATATTAATCAGATATAAAATTACGTTAAGTACTATACTACCAAAAAAAAAAACGCGTAAAGTCGTTTAGATATTATATATTATCTCGGCAAGTTGGAAGTCGCAATCCTTTTTAATTAGTCTCTTGCCTCATAATTATTTATTTATATATAAATAGGGGTATATATGTAAATTTAATACAACATGACGAGCATTGCTCTCACTGGTGAAGTATGATGGGGGGTGCGTATTCTCTAAACCATGTATATAGGCCTCGTTTGGTTCACCATTTTGAATCCAAAATTTTCATTTCAGTTTTTGTCTTTTTCTGAAAAAGTTTTTTGTCTTTTTTGAAAAAGTTTTTTATCTTTTCTGAAAAGTCAACAAAAATTACTATTTAAATTTAAAATTTCTAACTCAAACCGTTTCACCAAACGAACCCATAGAGTCCTTTCAAAAGGTGCTGTGTTATATTATTAGATGGTGATTTTTTTTATTTATAAATCATTTTATATATTTATTTTTAAATGATATAAGATTGTATAATTTTTTTTATAGAGATTGATAATTGTTATAATCATTTTTTTTTTTTTTTAGGTTTAATATTCTCGTTGGTCACTCTTTTAGTTGGATATAAACTTTGATACATTTCCTTGGAATAACTTTAGTTTGCCCCTAAAAACTGAAATAGTACTAGTATAATAAAAAAATGATTTAACTTAAAATCATTATAATTATAAAAATAACCTTAAAATTTATAAAAATTTAAGGGATCTAATATAGACAAGTTCATTTATTTATTAATTTTTTTTTTGTAATGGCTTCAATTTTGATTTTCTAAATTTTAAATGTCAAAGTATGAAATAAGAGTTATTTTTACTTATAATTTGAAGTTCGAGAGATATTTTTACTAACTGCTTTCAGTTTAAAGGATGTAAAACACCGATGTTTAAAATTTAAAGGAACAAAGTTTTAAAAATATTAAAATTTATGAAGTAAAAATAAAATTTATCCTTATTAAATTATATTTTAATTATTATCATGTTATTAATTTTATTTATTCAATTAATAAAATTAAATGACAAACATAATAATATTTTATAATTTAAAGAGTTTTTTTTTTTAATCAATTTTTAAAATTCAGTGAGTAAAGTAATATCAACGTCAAAATTCAGGGCATGAAAACGAAATTTGTCCGTGAATAATATTTGGTGTTAGTTGAATGGGCGGCTGAAACGGATTGGAGCTTTGGGAAAAAACAAAAAAAAATGTTGACTTGGACCCATCGTGCCTCGGATTCTAGTTTGATGCTTATCCTTCGTTAATATCTCAACAAAAAATTTTCATTATTTTCCTTCTGATTAGTTCCTCCATCGACATCCATGTACAGCTGTGACTTTTGTTTTTTATGTTCCACCTTTTCGTGATACATTTATCGCCTTTAATGCGCAGTGGTAGTGCAAAATGTCTTGGTGGGCTCCGTTTTCTATTCAGTAACCTGCACCTACACGCAACTGGCCAGTCAAATTCCAATAGTCCTTTGATTTAGACTTTAAGGGCTACTAATCTCTACCCTGTCCATCCCAGGAAATTGCATAGTTTCTCATTTTGAAAATACAAATTAAATTATGCAAGGGTTGATTTGCTGGGTAAGATCATCGCGGCAACTCCTTGAGTCAGCGATGAAGTCTTCCTGTTTGTAACTGAGGATTTTCCGTGATCGAGTATGGCCTCTCTTTTCTCCTCCTCCTATTCTTCTTCTTCTTCTTCTTTTGAGTTCTCCACTTCGGATAATTATGACGTGTTTCTAAAGATATATTTAATAAATTACTTAATTTAAATTAAATTATATTTTTTTTATTATATTTTTTATCTTTTTTTCTAAATTTTTTTTATTTTTATTAAAAAAATCAATCAAAATTATTATTTAAACTTATAAATCTTAATTTAAACTCATACATCAAATTAATCTTAAATTTTGGAGGTTTGAACACCCGTGATTTTGCTAGCTGTCTTAGTGCTGCTTTACATGGGAAAAGTGTCAAAATGTTATGATGGGACTAAACATATCGAAACGTTCTTCTTTTAATTAGTCTACTATTCCTTGCGGGGTCATAATTGTACAACCACTTGATGCATGTGATTGAGTGTCTCGACTCTCGAGGACTATTATAGTACGGGAATAAAAACTTTTTCCAACGTTACTTTCCACGAACTTTCCCTCTAGCATTTGTTCTTGTTTTAATTAGGTCTCGTGTGATAATCTATTTTAAATTATATTTTTTTATCTTAATTTTTATTATTTTTTTAAAAAAATTTTTATTTTTTTTTATGGATTCATTTGATTCGTCAGTTTGAGTTGAGGTTTTTAAATTAAAATAGTAAATTTTGTTGACTTTTCAAAAAAGATAAAAAATTTTAAAAAAAAAAGACAAAAACTTTAAAAAAAAAAGACAAAAAAACTTTTTGAGATGGTAAATTTAAACTTACCATCCAAACACACTTTATATTTTTTAAAAAATCAACTAAAATTTATAATTTAAATTATATTTTTTTAATTCAAATTTATTAATTAAATAGATCCTTAATTTACTGTTCTCTGTCGGGTCACAATTAGACAACCACTTGATGCATGTTATTGTCTCAACTCTCGAGGAGTATTATTAGTGTGGGAATAAAAACTTTTTCCAACACTGCTTTCCACGAACTCTCTCTAGTATTTGTTCCTCTTTTAATTAGTCTACTATTCTTTGCTGGGTCACAATTCTACAACCACTTGATGCATGTTATTGAGTGTCTCGACTCTCGAGGAGTATTATCAGTGCGGGAATAAAAACTTTCCAAGGCTGCTTTCCACGAACTTTCTCTAGCATTTGTGCAACTATTTCGAGGGTGTAACGATTCATACTTTTTTTCTATCACGATATTATTCGTTTTACATCTTATGTTTACGTGATTTTATTTTTATATTCATCCTAAAAAATCTTATATAATTAAAAGGTGATTTTTATTTATAAATTATTATATATATTTATTTTTAAATAATATGAAATTATATAATTTATTATTTTTTATAAGGACTAATAAATATTACAATCATCCCTTTTTTTGATATCCAATGTCCTTATTAGTTATATTTTTTGTTAGGTATAGACTCTGATATATTTCTTTATAAGGATTGATGATTATCATAAATATCTCTCTTTTTGAGATTTAACGTCCTCATTAGTCACATTTCTGATTAGGTATAAACTCTAATATATTTTCTTATAAGAACTGATGACTATAATAATTACTTTTCCTTTTCGAGTCCAACATCTTCATTGGTCATATTTCCAGTTGGGTATAAGTTTGAATACCATCTATAACGACCTATGTTCTCTTTACAATGATATTATTCGTTTTGAGTCTCGTGCTCGTACAATTTTACTTTTGAACTCACCTCAAAAGACATCATATCATTAAGAGCTACTTATAAAAATCATATATATCTATTATCAAATAATGTAGGATTGTCTAACTTATTATTTTCTTATAAGCAGTAATGGAACCAGAATTTAAATTTAGTGAGACATAATAAAAATAAAAATTTTAAATTAAATTTATTAAAAACATTTAAATACTTTGATCTTTCTTGGTAACAAAATTCTATTAAGTACATAACATATTATAATTCTGCTCAACGGATTTTATGGTTTTAATGTTTCCAAATACAAATATTGATGTTAAACTAATATCATAAAATTTTAAAAATTCATAAATTAAAAAAAAAAATTAATTAATGTTAGTCGACCTCATATTAGCCTAAAAATTTTACTAATAAACTAATTAATGCAGTACAGCAGGATCTGGTCTTTTTGTCAGGTTGTGATTATCATAAGGTCAGATAAGGTAATTTTTTTATTTTCATAAGGTCTTGTGATGTGTCAGATTTGGGGTAAAAAAAATACAGTATGTTATGTGAAAACGGACAAATGAATAAGACTAGTCGCTTAAGGGCTAGGGATTTTCTAGGTTATGGAGAATAGAGGAGAGAGAGAGAGAGAGAAAGAGAGAGGAGAGAGAGAGGGAATCCCAAGAGTTTACTATTCTGATACCATATAATAAGTTAAATGATTAAATAAGAAGAATAAAAGTAACAAAAGAGAAGAGAAAGTTTAAACGTGGTGAAGATGATTGCTTGACTGAAAATAGAAGAAGAATTAACCAGTAAAGAACATTATAAATGAAATTTATATAAATATAAATTATAAAATACAAAATCAAGTAAATTGTTTAATAATAAAAAATCACATAAATAATGAAAATTTTTAAACACAAATAAAATCAAAATTTTTAATAAAGATAATTATATATGAAAATAACAATTTTCCCTACGACAGTTTTTGGCATTTAGGCCTTGGAAAGGGCTTTTTTTTTTTTTTAAGGGTGATGTTAAGGATTGTCTTTCAAAAAAAATATACCTCTAAAATATTATCTTATTTATAATAATTTTAAGATTTTTTGACCTTTTATAAAATAAATCAAAAATTAACATAATATATCTTCTTAATATACTAATCTACCATAATACTTTTTGGGACAATATAGTCTCCAATTAGAGACACGGATCTCAAGTCATCAGAGAGTATTTTTGTACAATACTCGTAGCCTACTCTATTAGTTTTTATATTCTATTAGATTACCATATTACATTTTGACTTTTTAATCTACCAGATATTTTACATCAATTTCTTCAAATATATATTTTGTTAAAAATGATTATATCATATTTGTTTCCCACGTTATCAACAAAACATCACAAGCTTATTAAAAAAATTAACACAAAAACAATAATCAGAATACAAAAATAATAATAATAATAATAAAATTATATCACAAAAAACATAAATAATACGGATGGGTTAGTCAGGATGGGCGGCTGGAACGGATTGGCGCTTTGGACAAAACAAATATATAGAAATCAAAACACATAAGTTTTATTTGGTAAATTATCTCATTTTAAATTAAAATATATATTTTTTATTTTATTTTTTATATTTTTTTGAAAATTTTTTTTTATCTTTTTTAAAAAAGTAATAAAAATTTTTAACTCAAACTTAAAATTTTTAACTCAAATTCATCCTGGATCCACAAACAATGACCGGCCTTTTGTTTTTTCTCCCTTGTTGATTTTGACGTCCCAACCTGCCTCGGATTCCAATTTGATGCCTATATCTTTCATTATCTTAATACAACTTTTTCTATGTTTTCCTTCTGATTAGTTTCCTCCATTGAGATGGTCGTATAGCTGTAACTTCTGTTCTTTATTTTGTCGCTTTTTTCCGGAAACGTTTGTCGCTTAAAGGAAGTGCTAGTGCAAATAAAAAAATGTCTTGGCTCCGTTTTCTAATTGGTAGCGTGCACGTACAAGCAAGTGGCCAACTTAAAAAAAAAATTCCAAGTACCTAATTTGATTAAGAGTTTTAGGGCTGGTATTCTCTATCCTCTCCATCTCAGGAAATACTACTCTTTCATTTTGAAAATACAAATTAGCAAACGTTTGCTATCACTTTGATATGTTGATTTGCAGGGTAAACACTCTAAAAGATCATGGCTACTACTTCTTGAGTCCGCGATAAAGCGTCTCCTTTGTTTGTATTGGGGATTTCCGTGATCGAATATGGCCTTCTCTCCTCTTTCCTTTTATGCTTCTTCTTTTGAGAACCCGGCGTCAGAGAAGCATGAAGTGTATCTAAGTTTTAGAGGTGTGGACACCGGAGATAATTTTGCTAGCCATCTTATTGCCGCTTTACGGAGTGCAAATATCACAACATTCTGCAAAGATGACGGCAATATTTCTGATCAAAGTTCCAAAGCAATCGAGGAATCAAAGCTCTCGATTATCATTTTCTCAGAAAATTATGCTTCTTCTACATGGTGTTTGGAGGAACTCACACACATCCTCAAATGTATGCGGGAAATGGGACAAGTTGTTGTACCCATCTTTTACAATTTAGAGCCATCTGTTGTGCGAAAGCAACTGGGGAGTTATGCAACTGCGTTTGCTTCACATGAAAAAAGCTCCAAGCACAGAATGGAAAAGCTGCAACAATGGAGGGCTGCTTTGACACAAGCAGCCGATATTTCTGGATGGGGCACACGGGTACATAGGTAACTGTAGTTATCTAGTTTTGTCTTTGCGCCAAACAAATAATGCCTTTTTGAATCTAACCCATACAGACAATAATATGAATATAAACATGATGTTGTATTTAGATGCTTCTTAATCGAGCAAGTCACTATTTATTTCTGTTTACCTTTCTCCTTCTGTTGTTTGTGAAAATTTTGATTTAAATAGATCTTGCGTTAGCCGGTATTTTTATTGTTCTGCTTTAAGCCAACTTTCTTATTATTATTATTGTTGGAGGGAATGGAAATAGCATAATCTAGTTTAGGATTTAACAAAATAACTGGTTTTGAAAAGGTAAAAAATTATAGCAAATTTTGGTATAAATTTAAAAAAAATTCCCAAAATGCCCCCAACCATCCCCCCTCTCTCCCAGATCTCGCTCCCATAGACGTCATTGCGCAAACTATGGCATCGTTGCAGACAAGGTGGAAATCGCAGTGCCCAGAACAAAGCCTCGAGACAATGAGAATTGCGACTAGGCCTCACGCAATAGCTTAAAGATCACAGGAAACGAGCGAGAATCATGCAGATAATCGCGGGCGACGTCCCTAGATCGTGAGAATCTCTGGTGAGGGGCGCAAAATTTGTACCGTCTTTTCCAACAATGGCATGGCGACAGTTGTGGCAAGAGCTTCTAGGGCTTCTAATTTGGGTTTCCCTGAGTTAAGGATAGGGGATTTTTTTTTTTTTTTAATGAAATTAGGGGTAATGATTGTTATTCTTTTAAGATGAGGTAATTATCGTAATTTGTTATTTTTTTCAAGATTTTTTTTTTAATTTCCCTTAGAAGTTCTGAATTAAATCTGGTCTCTGTTATTAGTAAATCAGGTATTTACTAATAAATCCAACATTTACTTTATTTTAAGTTTTTAAATTTTTATGTTAGTAATATGGTATTTACTATTTTAATTTAATATTTAGGTTAGTTTCAGTTTACTATGTATAGTTTGTTTGGTAAATTTAAATATTTACTAATAAATAATGATATATGCATGTAAATCTTTTACTTGTCTTGTATTTTATGTTTTCGTCTAAATATTAATTAAGTAAATATTAGTTGTTACACGTAAATATGTTAATTTTCATTGTATAAGTAATTTATTTTTCAAATTATTATTTAACTTAAAATAATTTTTATTTATTTAACAAATTAATTAAAGTATAAAATGTTCTCAAAATTATCCCAAATCCTAACCCTAATCCCAATTACTAGCACCACTGTTATATTGCCAGAGAACAAGTCACGAAGCTTCTGAGAGGTACCGCCGTCGCCATATCACCGGAGATCCTAGAAACACCCATCCTCTGGAGATCGCTATCAAACTCCCAAAACAACAGGTTGCCTGGATGGAGATCGTTCACAAAGCTTCTGAAGCGGAAGCAGTCGTCGCCACCATATCATCAAAGATCCGAGCTCGCAAAATATCGGGTCACCAATGATAGAGATCGCGACCTTTGTTTCTCCATCGCGATCGAATCGCTAGCATAAGTTGGAGATCGTTCACGATCTCATCTCGTCGTCAGACATCATGCCTTCGACCAAGTAGACGCTATCGATCTAGTTTGCCTCCAAGCTCCATTGATCTGTGAAACCATCATCGGAGCTTCTGTAGTCACCGACGGTGAAGAAGAAAAATGTGGCTAGGGGAAAATAAAAAATTCTACTGTCAATAAGCTGCAAATATGCTATATTCTTCCACAAATTTCTAGACCTACTAGTTTTTAACAATAGGCATGAAAAAGGAAAATTAGGCTAGATGACTTTTTTTATATCATAATCTAATAGATAGTCGAACTTTTTTTTATTTGACAAAATTTGACATTTTTTCAGATTTGGCCAATCAGTGATTGACTATGAAATTTAATGATTTATCTTATGGATAATCAGTTATTGATCACGGACAATAACTAATAAACCAAATTAATAATATTATGTAGTCAATGATTGATTGACCTTATAAAAAAATTGATTGACTATTTTAGAAAAATTCGTCTTTTAACTAATTTTTAAAAACTTTGATCATTTATTAAAAAATCTTCTTAAAAAAAAAAAAGCTATTTAGCTATAAATCCTTTCAAAAATCATTTTTTTTTCTTTTCTTAAAATATTTTATTCTGTGTGGGTATGTATTTACAAATGTAGCTGAGATTGATAAAGAAATTAAAGTCATGTGTATAGTGGAATGTGGAGTATTATGAAAATGTTGATTTTGTACCGTTTGCATTGCTCTCTGATTTTGCTTAGCATTACATTAGCAGTTCATGTTTTGATGTGTGAAAGAAACATTATCTTGCAATAATTTTCTTACTTAAACAACAAGCCATACTAATGACAGAAAAAGTACATGAAAATTTTTCCGTATTGTCTAAGACTTGATGACTAGGGCCGATTTGGATATTTTTGATAGACCATTTTTTGATACATACAATCTCAATCGTTCTTGTTGCTAACACATATTGTCATTCCCGAATATAGAAACCAAACAGATATTTATTACGGAAAACATTATAGTGAATGTTAGACATGACTCAAATTTATTTTTGGATAAGTTTCTATTTTATGAGTTCAGGAAAGTTGTATTATTGTGTCTCATTGAGAGCCTATAAATAGATGTATTGTTTTAAGAGTTTTGTATGTGGTTAGAAAAATAAAGAGAGTGTGTGCCTCATTTAGAGAGAAAGTGAGAAGAGAGATATGCAAAGAGTGTAAGCGATTTTGCGTAGAGAGAGGTTGGGAGATTTTGATGAGTGTGCAACTTTGACTGCTGAGGGAGCTAATTCTGACTCTTGGATTTTAGATTCGGATGTTCGTTCCATATGTGTATACATATGTAGTGGTTTGATTCTTATAAGCCCTGTGAAACTAGTACCTTTCTTATGGCCAATGATTCAAGTGCTAAAGCCATTGGAATAGGTACTGTGACAGTGGAGATGTTTGATGGAGTTGTGAGAACATTGGCGACTATTAGGCATGTACCTCGACTACAGAAGTTTAATTTCTTTAGGAGCTTTGGATACTTTAGGTTGTGAGTATTCTGCCGAGCAGGGTGGTTTTATGGAAGCCAAGAGAGGTGCTTTGGTAGCTATGAAGGGTGAGAAAGTGAGGAATTTGTACAAGTTAATTAGGAAGGCAATTGTAGGTAGAGCTATGAAGGGTGAGAAAGTGAGGAATTTGTACAAGTTAATTAGGAAGGCAATTGTAGGTAGAGCTATGAAGGTGGAGCCGGCATATGAAGGCAAAGGTTGGATGAAGAAGAAATTAGGTTCTTGTGTTAAGTTCAATGAGAGTTTGAACTCGATATATGTTTATTCTTGTTAAGCGAGAGTGTGAGGTGAGAGAATCTGAGTCAAGGTGGAAATTGTTAAGTATGTGACTCAATTTAGGTTTTAGGTAAGTCTCAGTTTTGTGAGTTTGGGAAAGTTGTATTACTGTGACTCATTGAGAGCCTATAATAGGTGTATTGTGTTAAAAGTTTTGTGTGTGGTTAGAAAAATAGAGAGAGTGTGTGTCTCATTTTGAGAGAAAGTGAGGAGAGAGATAAGCAAATAGTGTAAGGGGTTTTAGATAGAAAGAGGTTGAGAGAGTTTGATGAGTGTGTAACTATGAAAGTATTAGTGAATTTATTCTTCCTCTTCCGTAGATGTAGACAATTTTACTGAACTACATAAATTCATTATCTTCTCTTTTATTTCCTTTTGAATTTGTTTTCTGCTATCTTTTGAGTATAGGGATATTTTCCGCAACAAGATCTAATAAGATTAATGGACTTGTTCAACTACAATATCATGTGAAAGATAAGTCGAACCACGGTATTTACTTCATATTAACTGTAGTTTCTACTTACTAGCTAACTAATAACAATTTGTTCTCTTTGTATTCTAGGTCCGACTCCCAACTAGTTGAGGCAGTCGTCCGAGATATTCAAAAAACATTGAATCGTACACTGCTTAGTGGCCTAGTAGGGATTGAGAAACGGATTGGAAAAATTATGAAGCTATTACGCATTGGCTCACCTGATATTCGCGTGGTAGGAATTCGGGGTGCAGATGGTATAGGGAAGACTACCCTTGCTAAGGCTGTATATAATCATCTGTCTTCTCAATTTGAAGTTAGTTACTTAGTTGCAGATGTTAGAGAAGAATCTAAGAAAAGTGGATTAGTCTCCTTACAAAGAAAGGTTGTTACCGAACTATTTGAGGAAGAATATACAAATGCAGGGAGCCCAACAATTTTGAAAAGGATGCGAAAGATTAAAAGGGTCCTTCTTGTTCTTGATGATGTTGATGATTCGGAGCAATTTAAACTTCTAATAGAAGAACCATGCAAATGGTTTAGCGCTGGAAGTAGAATCATTGTAACAGCCAGAGATTCACGAGTGCTTAAAAATAATGCAGTGGATGGAGTATACAAAGTTGAAGTATTTAACCGCGATGAAGCTGTGGAGCTCTTGCATTTGAATGCGTCTAAAGGTACCTACCTCACAACAGATTATTCCGAACTGTCAGAAAGGATCGTTGAATACTCCAAAGGGCTTCCCTTGGCTATTAAAATAATGGGCTCCTACCTTAATACCAAGAGTAAATATGAACGGGGGACTGCAATAAATAAGCTAAAAAAAGTTCCCAATATGAAAATTCAAAAAGTGTTCAGAGTATGTTATGATGGACTAAATCACTTAGAGAAGGATGCATTTCTTGATATCGCGTGTTTCTTCAAAGGTGAACACAGAGGATTTGTGGAACAATTGCTAGGGTATGGATCTTCTATATATATGGCAATAGATCATCTCATCGACAGGTCTCTTTTAACAATCAAGCATAACAAGCAGCTGTGGATGCATGATTGGGTACAACAAATGGGATGGGAAATTGTTCGTCGGGAATCTATTGCAGAGCCTGGAAAGAGAAGTAGGCTGTGGAATTCTAATGATGTCTACCATGTCTTGAAAACTAATACAGTAAGTTCTAAATGCATTGGATTTTCTTTGGAAAAAAAAAAAAACGAAATTTGTAAAGGAAATGGAAGGACAGTCACATATTAAACATGGATTAGATATTCTTATGCAAAGTATAATTTAAAAAAAATAATAATAATTTCTATACGTATTCAATTACTAATTTGTTTTTCCATTACGTGCTCATCTATATTTTTTTCTTTTAATTATAATGATGTTCAGGGGACTGCAGCAATTAAAGGAATATCTATAGAAACACCTGAGATTAATAGAGAGATGAAATTGTCTCCTACAGTCTTTCGAAAGATGCGTAAGCTCAGGTTGCTCGAAATCAATAGTTATTGTGACAATACCAAGAAGTGGAATGTGCACTTTCCTCAAGGTCTTGAATCTCTTCCTAGTTCACTTACATATCTCCACTGGGATGGCTACCCTTTAAAATGTTTACCATCAAAGTTCAATCCTAGGAATCTGGTGGGACTTATACTCCCCAATAGCCATATTGAACAACTTTGGCCTGAAGTCAAGGTACGCTAGCTCTTCATTTTTGTTGTTTTGGACCTATGGTCTGAATTACAGAAATTAGATGACCAATCTTGTTTACTTGATGTTTCTACAGGATCTGAGACATCTAAAATTACTTGATCTTAGCCACTCCAAGTATTTAACTGAAATCCCAGCAGATTTCTACGATCAAGCTCCAAATCTTGAGTGTATAAGTCTTCAATTTTGTACGAGGTTGGTTCAAGTTTCTTCATCTTTTCAGTACCTTGACAAGCTCAGAATTCTGAGTCTCAGAGGCTGCTCATCCCTCGCGGAGTTTCCCATGCTCCCAAGGAACATAAGAAATTTAGATTTGAGTGGAACATTAATAAGACAAGTGCCCTCATCAATTGACCATCTTTCTCATCTCGAAACGCTAAAGTTGGATATGTGCAAAAACCTTCAATTCCTGCCTGCAAGCATCTCTAGTTTGAGCTCCCTTAAAGAAATCAGCGTCTTCAGCTGCACATCGCTGGAGACAATGTCACAATCAAGACTTGCACTCACACAAGGTCGGGATGATTATAATTCCCTTCAACATTCTAATGGAAGATTTGGGTTTTTAAATTGCCTGAAGCTGGATGAGGAATATGCACGAAGAGATATAATGGGTGAGGCACAACTTACATTTTTGAAAAAGGCAGTGCCATCCTCGAAAGATGAAGAGGTACGCGTCGTTATCTGCTAATTTTCAAGGAGTTAAATAATTAATGTTGTTCTTTTTTACTTGTAAATGGTTCATGACTGCCATTCATAATACTGCAGGGACGAATATTTGAAATTTGGTATCCTGGAGATAAAATTCCTGAATGGTTCAGCTATCAATCCAAAGGCTCCTCAATACGAGTCGTGCTTCCTCCAAATTGGTGTGGTACCAACTTCTTGGGTTTTGCTCTTGGTTTCAATATCGGTTTTGAGGATTGTCATGTTGACGGCAATTTTGACCTCTATCTTCATGTTGATCTTGCCGTCGATTCTTCGCCTGATGAACTTGTGCAAGACATTTTGACCTTTAACTGGAAGAATGATCTAGTTGGACATGATCAACCTATAGCTGTTGATTCTGAGTACGTGTTCTTATTTAATTACCGCAACAATAGTTTCACTGGTAAAGACGACAGCATCACTGCGGCCTCATTCAAATTCTACTCTAATAAGAGCGGCTGCGATGTGAAAAGGTGCGGTGTCCGCCCTCTCTATACCGAAGATGTGGAGAAGATAATATTTGACGTTTCCAAGCATGTTGGCAAATTGTCAGAATTAGAAGATGTTACGACTCATTTTAAAGATGTCGATCTTGTTCACGAGCCTGAAGCAAGTGGCGGTCTCAATATTCATGATGCACGTATGAAAAAAGAAAAAGATAGGGAGAAGATATTTCATGACAGTAATCAAGCAGTTGCTGAATCATCAAAAATAGAAATAGAAGGAGGAGAAGGAGACGAAGAAGAACATCATAATTCTGATTTTGAAGATAGCACTTTTCGTTATGAGCATGAATCAAGTGGAAGTCTTGATGTTCCTGAAGCTGATACGGAAGAAGAAGGTGACTTAAATCCAAGCGAGAACTACCGCGAGACAGAGACAACCGGCAGTTGCTTAATGTTTCTCTCTGCTCTTGCGGGTACGTATAAAAGTCCTCGATTTTATTAAACCATTGTCATTGCTAATTTGTTCATGTATGTTGCATAAAACTAGAAAGCAGCCACTACTTGAAAAAACTTTTTAATAGAATAGATTTGTTATAATAGGGTAAATTACTATGATGGCCTCCATATTCGTAATGAGGGTGTCAATTAGTTCCTAAATTCTTTTCTTTTTATTAAAAGGTTCCCAAACTCCTAAAAAAGATGCAAATAAGGGTTTAACTCTAACTTCCGTTTAAAAAGTAACGATTTTCACCCACTTAACTTGCACATGCTTTCAATTAAGGAGTATTTTGGTAAAAGAATATGATGAAACGAAATTTGAAGGGAATTAATTGGATTAGTAGACCAAATTAGGGTTTTATGCAAATAACACAATTGTTTAAAATTAAAAAACTTAACTTTACCTCAAAAATAAAAACTTCACTATTTATTAAAAAAATAAAACTGTCCCTATTACAGCTTCTAAGTGTTAGGGAACATAGGATCGCTGGGGGTGGGGGTGACCAAATCCGGCTATATGGCACTTGGGAGCTTGGCAGGGGGCTTAGTGGGGTGGGGGCTCATTGATGGTGGGTGCATGACAGATCGGCCTACGCACACCAGATCCGTCGAGTCACTGCCAATTGGATTCATTTTGGGGGCTCGAGCATGGTGATGGCTAGAAACGGCTTAGGCTTGCATGGCGGCACGACGGTTCTTGGCGAAGAAACTCAAGCAATTATGAGATGGGTTTGCGACTACTCGAGCTTCCACGATGGGTTCACGATGGTGTGGTGGGTGGAGGACCCGGGATCAATTGGTGGAAAACGAGGTAGGCGTCATCAGGGTGGGGGGTGATCTCGTAGCGGTAGGTCGGTGGTGGTTTGGGTGATGGGCAAGTTGCAACAGTTGTGCGAGGGGAGCGGCGGTGGGTGGTGGCTTCTTCGATTAGCGACAAAGAAAGGAGGCGGCTTGTTGGGTTTGCTAGGTTTGTTGGGTTTGCTGTTGGTTTTTACAGAGAGAGAGATAGGATGGAGAGGATTTTTGCTGGGTTTTTACTTTTTACGGAGGGACATGAGGAAAAAGATGAGAGATTTATTATTATTAGAGTAATTTGTCTAAATAGTTCCTAAACTCTTTTAAATGTGACAGTTCTTGTTCCTTTTTTTTTTTTTTAATCAAGATGACTCTAAACTTCCATTTCTTCACTGTTTCAGTCGTTTCCTTCAAACTCCATTAAATTTCTAACGAAATCTTACTCAAGTGATCATTTTTATAGTAAAATGATCAAAATACTCTCCAATCTCGCAAAAGTCCTCCCCCCCCCCTTTCTCCCACTCTCTCCCTTCCCTCTCTCTCTCGATTTCAGCCCCCCACCCCCCTCCAACTAGGTCCGGTCCCCTTTGGCCCTCCCCGGCCCCCTTCCTCTCATGACTGGGTTCGGCCCCCCTAGTAACTGGGTTTGGTCCCCCTCCCACGACTGGGTCCGGCCCTCTAGCTACTAGGTTGCCTCCCTCTATGACTAGGCTCAGCCCCTTCTTGCCCTCTTCGACCTCCCACCCTACGACTAGGTTCAGCCTTCTCCGGCCCCCCTTCCCCTCACAACCAGGTCTGCCCTCCCCAGCGTCTGGGTTCCTCCCCCTCCGGCCCTTTTCTCCCTGCGACTAGGTCCGAACCACTGGGCAACTGGGTCCACACACCCCCAGCCCCCCTAACTGTGATTGGGTTCAACATTCCTCTAGCCCTCTCCACCCCCAGCCTCCCCACCCCTCCCAAAAAAAAAAACTAGGTTCGGGCCCCATTTTACTATAAGGAAACCTAATTTCTCAAAAAATTGGGGAAAATTTAGGATATTACCTATTTGACCTTCAAAAACCATGAAGCATACTCCTCACATGACCAATCCGTTAGTTTTTTTTTTTTTTTATGAAAATGACTGAAATGGCCAAGAAAATATAAGTTTAAGGTCATCTCGGGGGGGGAAAGAACAATGACCTAACCATCACCTTTAAAATAGTTCAGGAACTAACTAATTACTCTTATTATTATTATTATAATTATTATAAAAAGAGGCCAATTTCCTTTAAATAAAAAAAAACACACACACACACACACAAAAAAGACACAAAAAAGAGGCTAGTCGACATGTTAGGTGTAGTTTAGTATTTTCAAGTTAAATTTAGATAAGTTAACAGAAAAACGTAAGTTTTTAAACAGCTGTTAAAAAAAAAGAATCAACTTATATTCTTTTTTCATGAGTTTAGAGACCAACCAATAAAAAAATAATTAAAAAAAAAAAAACTTGAGGACCAATTGGTATTCTCATTAAAAGTTCAGAGACTAATACAGTAATTTACCTATTATGATAAACAACAATCAAATATGTGAGCCAAATATTATATTACAATTGATTAAGTTAAATCTGACTTTCCTAAACTAATTAATTACAATACAAATTTTATTAAAAAAGTCAAATAAATCTCTAATTTAATACAAAACCATAGATTATCGAACTTGACTTTGCTGTAGAGATGATTCCTCATCCATAACACTACACAAGGTATCAGCAATTCTCCTATAACTATTATATAAAGTTTAAGGGGAATCTGTTGACACTTCTCAGTCCACTCTTCCCACCTCATATTTAATGCACTTTATTATTAGTAAATTGCCTATAAATAAAATTATTTTTAAGGACAAAAATGTTCTTAAAGATACTATACATATGCCCTACTCTAATAATTAAAAATAAAATAAAATCCTTTTAAATAAAATACATATTAATCTTTAAAAGCAATTTTGTACAGTTTGTCTTCTGATGAAAACGAATTTTACAAGTGTTATGCTATTGAAATACATTATTATAATTTTCTTTGCAGAAATTTTCTTTTTGTTTTCTTTTTCTCTTTTTTAAATAATGATGGTGATGTTAAATACGAGGAAATTTGACATATATTATGTTTGTAGAACAAGATTTTCTTTTATTTGCAATATATTGAAACAAATTATTTAAAACAACCCAGAACAAAGAAAACAAAGGAGAAGATGTAAAATCAAAGTTTGATTTGAAACGACAGTTTTTTTAATTATAAAAAAGCACGACTTCAAGGGGGAAATGAAATCACATAGAAAATGAAATTATATACCGATTTAAAACAGAAAACTATGTATATGTACATATGACTCGATTAATTATCAAAACAAAGTAAAAAAAACTAGAATAAATCTAATGACGTTGGATAATTAAATAAAAACCTAATAACTTGGAAAAACGATAAAATTGAAAAAAAAAATCTTTTGCTTAAAAAAAAAAAAGAAGGGAAGGTTTTGTGTTGATTGGTGGATGGAAAAAAGATTAAAAAATACAAATAGTTGTAAGTTCTTTTTGGGAAAAATAGAAGGGTGTAAAAAGCAATAATTATAATTTAAATTCTAATTAATGGGCGACTTAAAAAATATGGTGGATAAAGTAGAATAAGGAGTGTCAATACAACTCCCCAAAGCTTATATATATATATATATATATATATATATTTGGTTGTTTTACCGTTTGTGCTTTTTTGTTTTACTTCTATAATTATTTCCCCAGAAAATCTTATATTCTTAATTACACATCATAAAAATATTTTTTATTCTAATTTGTTCTTATTGAAATAAATTCTTCACATATATGCTACCATTTAAATATTTTTCTTACTATCCTTTAAAATAATTTTTAATCAAGAAATATTATTTGTAAATACTTTTTTTACTGGCAGTTCTAATAACTTTTTTCAAAAATACTCCAAAATATTTTTTTTTCCTCTAATATGTACATTTGATTAATTTTTATTTTATTTTACTTGATTGGCCAATTTTTTTTTTATTAAATAAGCTCTACTTATTCCTCTTTTTTTTTTTTTTTAGTTTTTCATCTTTATCCCCTAAATTCTAATATTTTTAAAATTTTCTCAAATATATTCTACTTAAAAATATTTTTCCTTTTCATAGAGGATACCTAGTACATGTTCTACCATTAATTGAGAAATACAAACTTTATTGAATAATATATTTCCTTAAAAAATTTCAGTCATAGTTTTCTTATTATTAAAATATATATATATATATATATATTGACATACACATATATAAAGAAAAGTTTAACAAATTAAATCCGCATGTAAGAAGCACTGGCTGCAACTAGTAAATAAAATAAAGAGAAACTTAAAGAATATGCCCCCTTCAATTGATAAAAGGATAAAATAGAGAACAAATCTAAGTGTTTAAGGAAGGGCATAAGTCTTGTCCCTGTGGAACATTTGTCTAATTCTCCAGAGGGATAAATTTCTATAATGCCGCAAATGTTCCTGAGTTGAAAACTTGCCACGTACTAATATTGGGTAATTAGAAGTTAAAAACTTTAAAGAGAACTGCTAAACTAACCTCAACCCTCTACAAAGCTCGCCGGATGTTGTCTTTGTTGTACAGTATAACTGGTTTTGTACTAAGATGCCCTCATAATTAATTGTTAATTAACTACACTTTAAACATATAATTTGAGAAATACAAACTTTATCGTATAAAATGCATCCAAGGAATATACTAAAATACATATATATATATATATTTTAATACTTTTTTCCTCCGCATCAATGCTACAAATGCTTGTTTGATTTACTTATGAAGGGCTATATATATTTTACCGAAATACATTTGTTATCACTTTTACTAAGCTAATACGATACCTTTCAGCATGTATGCATAATATGTGTTTGGATGTACGTTCGGACACGCTAGTAATTATCATTACCGGATGCAGACATTTTTAGGCATGTTCTTGGGAGACAATCTGGGTCTGACACGGAATCACATAGTGAAGAGGTTCTTGAGAGACAATCTGGGTCTGACACGGAATCACATAGTGAAGAACCGCTACAGGAACCAGACAAAGTATTGCATAGCATAATGACGGAGTTAGGAGAACACAACCAGCGGATTTCACAGCATTTGCAGACTGTAGTGCCAAAAACATCACATGAATCTTTTGATTCTCTAGAGACATCGCCTACCTCTAGAGTCGCGCCGTCTCATTCTACAGCCGCTGAAAATGAGCCTCCTGAGTCACCGGAGGAAATTTTGGACAGCTTGTGTTTGCAAATCATCGAGGTGCGAGATCAGAACAACGAGATCCTGCAAAGATTGGAGGCTCTTGTTCCGACAGCACCAGATGTTCAGTTTGGTGAATTATTCCCAGAGTTGACATCGTCGCCATCTGCTTCCAGAATCAATGATCTGTTTGAGAATGTGATTGCGGCCGATCAACATGTTCAGGTTTCAGAAGAAGTAATACACTCTCTCAGGTCACATTTGACAGAGTTGCGAGATCACAACCAACAAATATTGCAGTTCTTGCGTACCGCAAAATTGTCAAATTCACCTACCCCTACAAACAGGTAATTGAATTGCAAAACAAGGACTAATTTATTCAAGTATTTACAGATTTTCATAATTTTCTTGATTTTCAACTCACCTATAATAAAACCTCTATAACATAATATTGTTGGGACTAAAAAAAAATTTATTTTTTTTATGTATGATAAACGAATAATTAATTAACTTATCCGTACATAAACATTTACTAGTTTAAGAAGAGATTAATATTTTAATTACTTGTGTCACCTTGGTACATGTACTATTCTTTTGACCAAGAGTTTTTTTAATAAAAAAAATAGTGGATATAGTCAAAATCAATATGTTTTACTTACGGAATTTCAAAAGTTATCATGTATACAATAAATGATATGTACATGTATATATAAACCCAAAAATTACTGTATGTATATTGCATATCAAATGTTAATAAGCGCGCATAGACAAATAATTTATATACGTACTTTTCAAAATTTAATACCTAAAAGATAAAGTGTTATTATAAACTCTATAAATACATTAGTCATTAGTGTTATTCTTATTCTCAAATCATTAGAACTTTCATCTCTTTCTCTTTCATGACTTCTCATTCGAAATGAGTAAAAATTCTATATTGAATGTTGGGATGAAGAGAGCGTTGTGAAAAGTATAAAAATGAGTGTTACCACCCTTCAAGTCAAAGATTTGCAGCAATGGGTTCGACAAAAGTTTCACCTCTCAGTCAGCCAGTCAACAATACTAAATACACTCTTAAAACAGACAAGTCCTTAATGTTTTGGAAAAGAAAAAACAAATAACTTTGTATGCATGTTTCGGAAAAGAGTTAATTGAGAAAATTGAAGTTGTCAAGAAAAAAATCCTTTATATGTTGAATTTTATTTGTTACTGATTAGTATTTTTTTGTATTTGATTAATAGTTAAATTATGCTTTCATTGAGCCCTAACGTATTCAAAAAATATTATATATATATATATATACACATTTTCATCATTGAGCCCTAAAGTATTCAAAATATATGTACGTTTTTACTATATAATCAAGATTATTGATTAATCAAACTTTCATTTATCGAGGTTTAACTGTACCTCATCGTCGTTCTCTTTAGTTGTATGGTGTTTTGCAATTGACGTTTATGTAAAAAGTCGGTAAACTGTTCATAAACATTATCAGCACCAAGCATGCTTGTGGAAAACAGTACACTTTACTTGCACATTGAGAATATACGCTTTTCAGCTTTCCAAATTCCCAAGCATTCAGGTATATTAGATATAACCCCAGTAAAGTGCTTTATGTTGCACTTTTTTTTTTTTTTTTTTGGGGTTTATTCTGATAGTTATTTCGTTTTAAGATGCAATGCTACTCTGTCATGTTGGCAGAAGATGAGAGGAAAATCATTCAAACGCTTTGTTGTCGTTGACTCCTAGACATTCATGTCGGTTGGGGTGTGTGTGCTTGCGCATATGTGTGTGTGTGTATATATATATAGACTACTAATTATTGTGCAGATACCTCTTTTTTCTTTAATTATAGTACTCTGCCTTACTCTCCTCTAAGCACAGAGTTCAAAACGGCTCACCTTGGATTCAAACAGTATTTTCTCATTCTTTGAGTTTCAGGTTTTATGAGGAGTTGATAAAGGCTGCAAATCCCTCTTCTTCTTCTAACAAAGATCTCAAAAAATATGACGTCTATATCAGCTTTCATGGTGGAGATACTCGCACAACATTCACTAGTCATCTTTGCACGGCTTTAAGGAAAAAGAATATTGAAATTGTTATTGACGAGGATATCATTGAGAAAGGAGAAGAAATTTCACCCTCTCTTTTGAAAGCAATTCAGGAATCAAAGATTTCTATAATCATTTTCTCCAAAAATTATGCTTCTTCCAAATGGCGCTTGGACGAACTCAATCATATTCTCCAATGTAAGGACCAACATGAACAGCTTGTTGTACCTGTTTTTTATCACATAAATCCATCTCATGTCAGAAAGCAACAAGGAAGTTATGAAGGCGCATTTGCTGCACATGAAAAACGTTTTAGGGACAAAGAGGATAAGGTGAAACAGTGGAAGGGTGCATTAGAGAGAGCAGCCTCTCTAGCCGGGTGGAATTCATCTGTGACTAGGTACTAGTCCCTAATCAACTTACAAATTGCATTTTTTACTGTTTGTTCTTTTTCTCCTAAGCTATCGTTTTAACTAATTTAGATTCAATATCTTTTTGGTTACTCTTTGGTGTTCAAAAAGTCTGCTTCTATCAGTTCTCTGCGTGGTTATGCATGATTTCTCTGTGAAATCTTGATGTAGTAGCTAACCATTTTCAGTTCTTAATCTATGTTAGGCCTGAGTCTAAGTTGATTGAAGCTATTGCCAATGATGTTCTGGAAAAGTTATCTGTTATATCAGCAAGTGGTTACGAAGACAAGGGCTTGGACGGTACTGAAAGACGCGTCAAACAAATTGAATCACTGTTACAAATGGGATCATCAGATGATGCTATTCGCATTGTGGGTATTTGGGGTGTTGCTGGTATTGGAAAGACAACTCTAGCACGTATCATATTCAACCGATTTGCTTCTCAATTTGAAAGTTGTTGTTTCCTGGAAAATGTTAACGTGCAAACAAAGCAGCACGGGTATTCTCATGTGCGAAATAAACTTTTTTCTGAGTTGTTGAAGGAAAAAGATCCAAATATTATCAGCATGTTTCTAAAGGATAGGGTTCGTCGCTCAAAGGCACTAATTGTTCTTGATGATGTGGATGCATCAGAGCAATTTGAGTACTTAGCTGGGGATCGCAAGTGGTTTGGTCCTGGTAGTAGAATCTTGATAACAACTCGTGATGTTCAAGTTCTTTCCCATATTGAAGTTGATGGAGTGTACAAGGTTGAGGAGTTAAATGTCAATGAAGCTTTTCAGCTATTTTGTTCACAAGCTTTTGGCAGTTTTTCTGCCCCATCGGATTACATGAAGCTGTCGATAAGAATGATCAATCATGCAAAAGGGATCCCATTGGTACTTGAATATTTGGGTCACCACCTTCATTCCAAGAGCAAAGAAGAATGGGAAAGTGAATTGAATAGACTGGAAAAAGGTTTCTTCCCAATTTGACAAACCAGTCTTTGTTGTTCCTACACGTTTATTCAAAGGTACGTTAAAAGTTTTGTAGAAAGAATGCGAAACGATTTACGATGTAGGACTTGAGTTCTCATTAATAAAATTTCTCCAGTAATCTTTTTTCATTACGAGCATGCTCATTGCACTGCTTTGTAATGCAGGTAAAGGATCTTAGTTTGAGTTTCTCTAAAGGAGAGGAGAACAATCAAATGAGAAGCGCCTAAGCCCGGTTCTTGTTTGTTTTACTTTGTATTTTCAATGTGGCAAAAGAGTTTTCTTAAATCTTCTAGTTCTTTAGTTTGTTCCATCTTGATTATTTGTGTTTCCTCTTATAACCTATGGAAAAGGTAATACTGAGTATTTTATCCTACGTTGTTTGGCTGGATTAAAGTCGATACTGATGATGCGGCGATTACTTGCCCGGCCGGCTCGACTGCTTGTGGAGGTATTTTCGAACTTGCCGGCTATTGGGGTTTTTGCATCATTGATGTTGCTTAATATGTTTTTGAGGCAAGGCTGCTTGGTGTTATTCATGCATTTTCTTTGCTCGTAGTCGTGGAATATTGATCCAACAGAAGCATAATGAAAGCAGAAAATTTGATAAATCTTCCTAAAATCTGTTGATTCGCCCCAAAAAAAAAAAAAAAAATGAAGAAGAAGAAAGTTAACCACATAAATTCCAATCAAACTACAATCCTATCTTTTTTTCACAAAAATGACACGTCATATATGAAGCATGCATGGAGGTATTTAGGATCAAGTACGGACACATGTCTATACTGAGAAAAATTATAAATAAATAAATGAATAAGTAAATTACATAAGTAACTTCGTACTTATGAAACTACAACTTTTTGAAAACATATTTGTGCCTCCCACTGATTGTTCTCTCCATCTAATAAAGTCATTTGACTTTCCACTTTTTGTGGGCTTAATTGACTGAAATAATAAGAAAGATTCCCTCTGTGTTGATTTATTTTTTTGAAAAAAAAATTTCTGCTTATTACATTTTGATATTCACTTTTTTTTTTTTAAAGGATATTCACTCTTTTTAATAAGTGATTATGTTAGTACCCACTCCTAACTCTTCACACCTCTTTTGCAATACACATTCCTTTTGATTTTGGAACGATTAAATTTACTTATTACACGCTTATTTAGATTACAAAACTATCCTTTCATGAAACAAAAATTTTTCCACCATTTCAAATATATTTTTACATCCTATTTTATTCTTATTTACTTTAATACTCACCTTTCTCAATCTCATTGTTATCTCTTTATTTATTTATTTGAAGCTTTAGGCATGGAGTCTTTTTATATATATAAGCAAATTCTAAATAACATAAATATTTTAAATATTGATTTTTTTTAAAAATAAGTATATATGCTATAGTATTTGCCAACTTAAAATTTTAAAAAGTTTGGAAGAAAAAAAAAAAGTGGGGAAGCAACGAGAATCAACAAAAGCAAATAACCCTTCTTTTGTTATTAAATACTTCTGTGGTTTGCCCCTTTTTTCCTTTTTTTTTTTTTTGTAAACTTTTGTGAATTGATAAATATACTAATAAAAAAAAAATTTGGTTACAATTTGATTTATGTACGAAAAAGGCTCCATGTTTAAAGTTTCACAACCAAAAAAATGACACTTTGAATAAAAAAAAAATTGTGAGAGAGATAGTGAAAAGTTAATATTGAAGTATATAAAAATAAACTAAGGCGTAAAAATATATTTGAATTAATCGAGTAGTATATATTTAATGAATAACATTAGGGTAATTTTGTAATACAAAGTGTGTGTAATAGTAAATTTAACCATTTAAGAATTAAAAGAGATGTGTATTTAGAATGGGGTGTGAAGAGTAATTAGGGATATGGTAATAGAACCACCCTTTTTTTTTTGTCCTTTTATTCTTAGGTTTTTGGCTGCTTTACATCGCTTGTTATCTCTCTTTCTCACCCCCTTTTTTTTTTTTAATTTCTACTCCGTTGTTTTATTTCTCTCCAACTCTTCTCTCCCCAAAAAATTTAAGATTAATTACAAAAATACCCTTAAATTATAGCTCTTGTAACCATGTTTGAATGCTTGATATGTGTAATTTCCATCCATCAAAGTAATAAAAAGATCAAATTTGTTAACAGAATAAGGATCAAAGAGAATAGATGTTAAGTTTTGAAATTAGGGAGTAAATTGTTATAAGGACTGTAATTCAAGAGAATTTTTTGTAAGTAATTTAAAATTTAATCCACCTATAAGAGCCTATTATATATCTTATGCATATTCCATAACAACTTTGATTAATGTCCAACGATACACTCGCAAAGTGGCTAGATATAGTACAAATCGGACAGTCATATCTACAGGGAGGCTATAACAATAACAAACAATATAAGTGAAAATGAACGTTAAAAAGGCAAGGAAAGAAGATAATAAAAAGTGAAGATATTTTTGACTGATTTTTATAATAAAGAAAATAAATAAAATATGAAAAGGAGAAAATTTAGATAGAAGAAAATTTAATAATAAATTAGCGAGGCATCGTGAATCTTTCAAATACTTTGTTTTTCAATTTGAATTTGATCTTTGATTTATAACTGCAAATTTCACATTCCAAATAAGTAACTAGAAAATATGGAATTAAAGACCAATAAAAATAAACGAGTGTATTTCGGTGAATTAAATCTCAACGTTAAACCAAATGCATTTATTGTTAAAAGTTATTCAAAATCGACAAAAGTATTGTTTTTAGAAAATTGAAGTAAAAGACAACTCATAAAACAAATATTCTCAAAACAGAATTTGACAATATTACATAAACAAAGCTTGACTGAATTTATATAAAAGATTGACACAAAATATTTTGAATACAAAAATGAGGTAAGAAGATTTAATCTACTAAAACATATAATCTTTATAAAGCAAAAGAAAATCAAACCCAAATTAGATTACTTCATACATGAATTCATCACTAGCCTAAAGTATCTAGCTTAACTTGCAATTTATCTCATAAAATTGTAAAAGGAAAGAATGAGATGAAAATATAAGGAGGAGAAAAACACACAAGAAAAATACTCAAAACACTCCAAACCCAGCCAAAAATGCTGAGGGAGGAAAACAAAAAAACAAAACATTTGTCGGCTTGCTGAGAGGCACTCCTTATAAAGGCCTTGAAGACATTGGGTGCTTTAGATTATTTAGGCTCACAAAGTCAGCCTCACAGCCGGTAGACCAACTGCATACGCGCGGTTGGAACGCTGGAGAAAGGGGCTGCATATCTGGTAGCTGCTGGAGACAAGGTTGGAATCTGGGCCCAAGATTTGCGCAGCCCAGCTGGAGAAGAGATTGCGGCCCATGTCAGGCGAGCTGGTTTGGTGGACGCGGTGGAGCGGACCTGCGGAAGAAAAGGAAGGAAAACAAAAGAAAGAGAGAGAGTAAAAAGAAAAGGAAAATAAAATAAACCAAAAATAAATAGAATAATAAATAAATTAAATTAAAATTAAATATTTACAAACTTAAATACTTTGAATTAATGTTACTGAAATACTCAATGAAAACTTAAATTATCTAATAAATTATATAAATAAAAGTGCATTTTTGTGCACTTTTTAAACTTCATAATTTTTGGGCTTTTTCAAACAAATTGTTGGGTTTTAAAGTTTAATTCGTTTAGCTTGTGTTTGGTACGTTAATTGAAGATGAAATTTTTAAATTGAAGTTGATTGATTTTTTAAAAATTAGGTATAAATATTATTGATTTTTTAGAAAAAAAAAATAAAAATTGAAATGAAAAATTATAATTTAGTTAGAGTTAAACAGTAACACAAAACTTGGGCCCAAATTCCAACCCTTGTCTCCAGCGGCTGCCAAATTTGCAGCTCGTTTCTCCAGCTTTCCAACCACGCGTATGCAGTTGATCTACCAGCAGTGAGGTTGATTTTGAGGGCCAAAATTATCTCGAGCACCCAATGTCTTCAAGGCCTATAAAAGGAGTGCCTCTCAGCAAGCCGAAAAACATAGATCTCATAAGCTTAGCTTAGAGAAGAATCATATAAGCATGGTTCAATCATAACTCATGCAAACAGCATCAATATATTCATAAACATATTTTAAAATATATTCCAAAGTGAGGGTAGGAGATTGATACCTTTGAAGCTTGGTTTTGTTCTAGATTTTTCTTGTAGTGTTACCCTTCTATAACCCACTTTGATTGCTAACCTTGAATCAAAGTAGCGAGAATGACAATATTAGTAACACAGGAAAAGAAGAGAAAATGTTCTAGTGTGGTGGAAGGGAAAGTGAGAAATAACTCTCTTATCAAGGGTTATATTTATAGGCATAACTAATGGCTATTAATTAGTTTACTAAGCATAACTAAAGCTTGATTTGAGCTTGAAAATTTTTGTTGGGTTGACAGTTAATGGTAGCTGATTCTCCAAGCAACAAAATAGTCAAATTTTACCTTAAATTCCTATTCCATCGGGTCACTATTCAACATAGGCTAGCTACATCTTTTTTCAACATTTTTCCTTAAATTTGTGGTTTAATTCAACTTGCTTCCTGAGCCTTCTTCTACCGAATGTTGAATGGGGATTTTTGCCCAAAATATTCATCAAAGCATAGCCTTTGATTTTATCTAAAAACCATTTCATCCATTGGATCAAACCACGCACTTTTTCTTCACCAACTAAGCTCAATTTTGGCAAATAAATTGACCTTTAAACTTGCTAATATGGGATGAGGGAATTATTAAGTGGTAATCATACTTTGATGTAGTAAAGTCAAAAAATAACCTTTCCTCAAGTTGTCGGAATATGTGAATAACGCATAGCATTCATGCATAACTTGTCTTAATTGGTCACACTACTTTAGTACCTAAAGAAAATGTGACAAAAATCATGGGCCTGTGCTAATAGAAATTTTGTGAATTAAATTGAAAAGTCACTACTTTTGTATAACTGACAAAATTTACATACTAAAGAAAAACAAAAATATTGATCATTACGCCTAAGCCCGGTCCTTGTTCATATGATCTTGGTTTACTTAACATGAGGAGTTTCAATGTGGAAAAAGAGTTTTCTTAAGTCTTCTAGTTCTTTAGTTTGTTCTCATCTTTATTAATATTTTTCCTTTTATAACTCTGGAAAAAGGTAATACGAGTATTTTATCCTACGTTGTCTGGCAGTACCATCCTACGTTGTCTGGCTGTACCATCCTACGTTGGGCTAATATTTTATTTCAAATTTTTAATTCTTTGATGTGGACGTGTGGTAATATGGACTTCACCACCCATGAAATTGCAAAAATGGGAAAAGCTAATAGATGCCAATGTAGACTAATTTCCTGACCACCAGTTGATCAAACAACTAGGGGTTTTATGCAAGAATGTCATAAATTTGATATATTCTTATATTTATATCCATCATAATATTGAAGTTAATAATTTTATCATTTCATAATACTAAAATTATCAACTTAAATATTAGAGTGTGCAGAATTATAAGAAAGTATTCAAAACATGACTCTCCATCTAATTTTCTCAAAATTATTATATTGAATTGCTTACAAAGCGAACCAAAGCATTTTTCCTTCAATCAACCTTAACGCTTTGGGGGGGGGGGAAGGGGTGGGGGGTGTGGTGGTGCTATCTTGTGAGTGTGATCTACTTATGTGGTTGAGTTGTTTGGGACCTAGCAATAACGTTCATTATAAACATGAAGCTCTTTCACATTTTCGTATTTCCCTTTTGATGTAGGGAAAGGGTATATTAGAGTAAAAAGAAACGATAAAATTTATGAAAAATATCGATCAACAAGTTATTCATATATAATGTCAAAAAGAACTATTTTGAAAATTCATTGCTTCACAAATGAAAATTGAGTAGGGCAAAGCTCAATTTTGTTCTACAAAGTCTAGCTTCATTCATAGAACAAAACATAAACGAAAACGAAATCAAAAAGGCATAAACCTAATTGAAATAATAAAAATACGAATATTCCAAATAAAAACTGAAAATTTTGAAAAAGATATGGAAATAGAAACTGTCACTGTCACACCCAAGGATTAAGGAAACGCGATGATTCTAAAATTCCTAATCAACTTATTACAAATATAGAACTTACTAAAAGAAGATGAAGGGGGGCGGGGGTGTTGGTGGCGGGGAGCCCTTTTGAATTCCTAAACAAGAGAATTTGGTCAAAAACGTCGTGACAAAGCGACAAAGTCTTGTTCAAATATATGAATATTTATATTCTCCCACTCAAATCCAACATCACTAGATGTTATGAAAATTGAAATTTTGTTTTATTTGGCCTTGGGATTTTTCCAAAACACAACAAAGACCAGATTTTCTTGCACCTCATCACCTTTGGTCGTTGAAAGAGGCTACGTAATATTATTAATCCGATTGTAATACTGATCAAGCAAATTTCATTATTTTGTTATTTAATTTCTTAAATCGTCCTAAAATTCATGATCAAATAACAATAATAATACCTAATAAAATTCATATACCGGACATTATTCACTACGGATTTCATTGTGTCATGTCGTCAAGGGAAATTTTCCAACAATGTGAACCAATAATGACTTCAAAATATAGACTAGAACAAAGTTATAAGGCAATAATATATGAAATACTATTGAAGAAGCATCATTGGTCATTTTTTCAGTCAAGTTTCCAACTGCAATATCTGTTCCGTGACTATTTTCTCAACGGCATTGGCAAAGCTTGGTAGATTCTGGCAAATGTGGGCAGCCAGGGAATTTACCGTTTCCTAACGAATCAAAATTTAAGCAAACCAAGGAAGAAAAACAAATATTTTCAGCTACCAATAAAAAAGTGATCAAAGATCGATTTTACAAGATAAAAACAACATCACAAAGTTATCACTCTTCTTAAAATCAACACTAGAAGGTTGATTAATTAATCTATCTTACTATAACTCAACTCGATCTGTTAATGACTTCCATGTTGTTTACTAATTTTCTGTAACTAATTCTATCTGAAAGCCACTTCTTAATACATGTAATATCCACATATACTCTTTGCGATCGCAAAATGGAAAAGGACGCCAAAACCAACTTTCTTAAATAGAATATCTAAAATTTCCATATGCATCAAAAGCAAGAAAAGAACCAAGTAAAGGCCAACAAAAGAGAGTATAAAGATACACCCACCTTATGAAGTATATATGATCTATAGTTTTTTATGAAATAAAAGAAATATGAAGTAATATATGCAAATATCCCCACTAATCTTTTCTTTTATAATAAAGAAGTATATGATGTAATAAATTTGGTGAGTTTCAACAAAAAAACTCAAGAATTGGTAGAGAGCGGCTATGATGACAAGGATGCTGATGAAAGTCGGTTAAGGGAGAACAGGAAGAAAGATTCAAAAGCATTGTTCATCCTTCAACAAGCAGTTCATGACACGATTTTCTCAAGAATTGCAATAGTCACCACTTCAAAGGAGGCATGGGAAACACTTCAGAAAGAATTCCAAAGCTCTTCAAAGGTAATAGCAGTAAAACTTCAGACTCTCAGAAATGAGTTTGAAACCTTGCTTATGAAGGGTAATGAAACGTTGCGAGACTTTTCGTCTAGAGTAATTTCAATTGTTAGTCAAATGAGGTCTTATGGAGAAAAAATTACTGATGCAATTATTGTTCCCAAAGTTCTGCGAAGCCTGACTCCAAAATATGATTATATAGTAACTGCAATTGAGGAGACTAAGGATCTCTCTATTTTTTCCTTTGATATACTAATGGGTTCTTTGCAAGCTCATGAGGCAAGGCGAAACAAATCAGTTAAGAAAAATGAAGAAAAGGCATTTCAAGCTTATCAAGTGAAGGCGGAGACAGAAAAAATGGAAGACTTTGCTGGAAGAGGAGTCTCTCATGGTAGAGGATGTGGTAAAGGTAGAGGAAGAGGTCGTTCTGATGGACAAGAAAGGCAGTTCGTTGGGGACCAGAAATGGAACAAAAGCTCTGTTCAGTGCTACAATTGCAAAAAGTTCGGGCATGTGAAGGCAAATTGTAGGCAAGGCTCACAAGCAAATTATGTGGAAGAAGAAAATGAGGAAAGTAAGTTATTTATGGTTCACTCCTATTCTAACGAAGTTCAAAATGATGTTTGGTTTTTGGATAGTGGATGTTCGAACCACATGACTGGCAATAAATCACTGTTTAAAGAGCCTGACGAGTCACAAAAGATGCAAGTCAGACTTGGAGATAACAAGCAGATTCAAGTTGAAGGCAAGGACACCGTTGCCGTGAAGACTAGCCATGGTAAAGTAAAACTACTTTACAATGTTTTCTTTGTTCCTAATATGGCACATAGTTTGTTAAGTGTTGGGCAGCTGATGACGGGTGGTTATGCAATTTTGTTTGATAATGGAGCATGTGTTATTAATGACAGAGTCTGGGCAGTCCATTGTCAGTGTGCAAATGATAGAAAACAAGATGTTTCCACTTAGAATCTCTAACGTGGAAAATCAAGCTCTTATTGCCAGTTAGAAGAATGAATTAAACTGTTCTAAACTCTAAATTGCTCTTAATCAATTTTTTTCTTAAGAAATTTTTTTAACTACATGAAAATTTTCAGTAGAGTATTCTAGTGAAATAAAAATAAAAGAAAGATATCTCTTTAAAAGCCAATAACTATTAAAATATGTATTTTTTATTTTTAATTCATTAATATTATGCTTTTTTTTCTTTTCTTTTAGTATTTGAAAATGATTGTTTGTGATTTTTTATATGATTATTCTTTTTGTTTTTTTTTTTCCTTATTATGTTCATTTACATTATTCTATATTTATGTATATTTTTAAATATAGTATGATATTTCTTGATTTTTGATTTAGACATTACTTAAGTTTTTTTTTCTTTTTTATTTCCTCTCCTTTTTTTTAAGAGATACATTATATATATATATATATATTTTTTAGAATTAAAATATTTTTTTTTTCTTATTTAGATTTGTTAATTTATTTTTAATAAAATAACTTAATTTAAAATAAAAGTGGATGTATAAAAGGGATAAATATGATATTATATAAAAAAGTCTCTATAAAATAATGGATTTACTATATTTATATTAAGAAACATTTATTAGATAATGATATTTATCAATATTGTGGGTTCAAATATAACTACTTATATTTTATTGGACAAACAATTTAGATTTTAAGAAATAAAATCTAATACCCTTAATTAAAAGGATAAAAGCCTTTTGTCCTAGCCTCTCATCCCGTCACATGGCGGGTCTTAAGCCTATCACGTGGTATTTTTAATAAAAATTTAATTTTTAAAAATTAAAAAATTAAAAAATTTATATTTTAATTTGTTTTTTATTTATTGTTTTACTTTGTTTTGTTTATCTATTCGTACGGTCCTAAACCCGTCATGTGACAATTTTAAATAAAAATTAATTTTTAAAAATTAAAAAATTAAGAAAAAAAAAATTTATTATTTTTTTATTTGTTTTGCTTTGTTTTGCGTTGTGTTGTGTGTCTATTCGTGCATTAAACTAATAGTTTATTAAAAACATAAATATTAGTAGGCCTAATAGTTTGACCGAAAAAAAAAAAATTATTTTGTCTCTTTGTCAATAATTTCTGACTCCGTTATTGTCTAACAAGAAAGCCATCAGCCGTATGCATGCTCGATGGATCCTTCTTCTAGAGGGTTCGCTTTCACCTTCAGCCTATATACACTGCTTCCCGCTCCGGAGAACATTTGGGAAGACGTTACTATGGACTTCGTTCTCAGCCTTCCTAAGGCCCCTCGACATGCTGACTTCGTTTTGGTCGTGGTTGATCGTTTCTCGAAGATGGCGCACTTCATCTCGTGCCACAAGATGCTTAACATGTTGCCAACTTGTTCCTCTGTGAGATCGTACGACTCCATGGTGTCCCTCGCTCCATTACTTTCCATTGTGACGTCAAACTTCTAAGCCACTTCTGGCGCAAACTTTGGGGCCGTCTTGACACGTCCTTGAACTTTAGCAATGCCTACCAACCACAAACCGAGGTCGTCGGCGCTCTTTAGGAAACATGATTCGGTGCATTGTTGGTTCTCATCCTAAGCAATGGGATGATTTTCTTTCACAAGCTGAGTTTGCCTTTAACACTATGGACAATTGTTCAACTGGAAAATCTCCGTTTGCAATTGTTTACTCCAAGTAGCCTAATTTCACTGTTGAATTGATCAATTTGCCTCATTTTAAGAGTAACACTGCCTTAGAAGTTGCTGAGCAGGTTGTTCCACCCACCGCAATGTCATCGCACGCCTCCACCAGTCAGCCGCGCGTTACAAAGATGATGCTGATCAACACCGTAGGTTTAACTCCTTTTCCGAGGGTGAACTTGTCTTGGTTCATCTGTCCAAGCACCATTTGGCTGCTTTTCGCAACACTAAGCTTCACGATCGCAAGATTGGACCTTCCACCCGACCTCGGCATCTCCTCCACTTTCAACATCAGCCACTTATCTGAGTATTTTCCTCCAGACTCCGCCCTTGTGGTTCTTGATGATTCTGGGACGAATTCTTTTGAGGGAGGCCCTATGCAAGAGCATCCGCTATCGCCAGACTAGTTGCTTGGTCGTTTTGTCGTCTATATTATTTTGCAGTTTTTCCTAAAACGCAGCGTCCTGTTTGCTGCTTTAGTTTACAGTTGTTTGGTTGTTTCCTTGGTTGTCGTTTATGTTTTGTTAAAAGTGGCGTCGTTTTGTATTTCGTTCCAACGACTCAAAACCAGGACTCGAGAATATAACTGCTCTGAGAGCTCGGCTTTTCCCTTTTCTTTTGCAATCTCATTTTCTAGGATTAGAACATGATTTTGCTCCTATTTTCCCGATAGGTTTTTGCAGGAAATCTATTCGGCTAGGCAACTACGCCAGCATATCAAGTCCTGGTCCAGGATCTTAGGCCTTCTAGGTGCAAGAGAAATTTCTTGGCTCGTGTGTTTGATCACCGATGTTTGCTAAAGTACTAAGAAATATAGGGTACAATTTTAACCATCATTTTTTGAGGAGTTTTCATAGTTTATATTTGATGTGATTTTGATGTGATTTTGACCACAACTAATATTTAGAAATAAACACTACAAGAACACCCTACCACAGAAAGGTTCCAAATATATTGAAAGAAAAGAGAAGCCAAAACAAAAAAAAAGTCATCACCAAATAACAACAATATACCTATTACAATTTATATTGGACACTTTACTACAGATTTCATTCATGTAACATCGTCATGAGCAATCTTCGAACAATTTGAACCAATGGTGACTTCAGAATATAGAGTAGAATGAAGTTTAAAGTCCACAGTATAGATACTATTGAAGAAGCGTCATTGGTCGTTCTTCCGGGAATCAAGTTCCAACTGAATTTGTTCCATGAGTATGTTCTCAATAGCCTCTACAAAGCTTGATATATTCTTGCAAATGGGCATAGCCATGGAATTCACCCTTTCCTAATGAATCAAAATTTAAGCAACCAAATAAGAAAAACAAACACTGTCGGTTAATAACAAAATGAAAGTGATAATAGATTGATGTTTGGTAAGATAAAAATAGCATCACAAAAAAGTTGTCACTCTTCTCGAAATCAAACAAGGTTCTAGGACAATACCAGAAGGTTGATTAAAGAATATAGCTTATTAAAACTCAACTCGATTGTTAGATTGGTTAATGACTTCCATGCTTGCTAATCTTCTATTAATAATTCAATCCGAAAGCCACTTCTTAATTCTCATAATATGCACATGTACTCTTGCGAACACGGAATCAAAACGAACGCCAAAACCAACTTTCTTAAATAGAATATCGAAAATTTTCATATGCATCAAAAGCAAGAAAAGAACCAAGTAAAGGCCAATAAAAGAAGGAATTTAGAGCTAAATAGCCTTTTTTTTTTTTAATAAATTTTTTAACAAATAGCCGAAGTTTTTAAAAATTAGTTAAAATGCCGTTTTTTCTGAAATGATCAATCAATGATTAACTATACAATATTGTTTATTTGGCCAATTAGTGATTGACTGTAATCAATCACTGATTGACCATATGTAAATTATCAATTTTCATAATCAATCATTGATTGATCATAGTCATTCACTGATTGACCAAATCTGGAAAAATGACAAACGGCTGTTTTGCTAAATAAAAAAATATATATGTATATATGTCATCTATTAAATTGGGTAACTAAAAAAGGTCATCCAACCTAATTTTCCATAAAAGAAAATAAAGATATACACCCACCTTAACCTTTGACAGTAAACTTGAAGAAATCCCCTTGGTGTAATGATCGGAACTCTTAAGAGAAATCAGCTTCAAAGGAGAATTTGAAATCGGCCAACCTTGAGAGACCTTTATAACTGCATCGACGCCCCCAGCCAGATGAGCTACCATCGTCTCATCTTTATCAAAGTACTCCAAGGAGCGTCTGTAATAAAAACATTGCTATTAATATTTTCAATGACCGATCAAAAACAACTTAAAACTCCCAAAGTAAACCTCACTTCATTACAGTGATATTAAAAAACTAAAAGATAAAAAATAAAACAATTAAAGAGCTTAGATTGAAATTGTGACGGTTAAAAGTCTCACCCTGATTTATTTGTACTCTTTACCACAAGCTGCCTCATTGTGCAAAGAACAATTCTGTCTTGTACTTTCGTTACAAACCACTGCAGTGAAGATTTTCTGCAAAACAGATTTCACAGATCTCTAATTGTCTGATATGCTAATCGGTTTAGCTCATGCGAGATTAAGTTGAAGGAAAAGTTTAAAAAAGGAACAATAAGTAAACCAAAAGCCATCTTCTTTTGTTTAGGAAGCCAAAATGAAAGACTAGGACACGATAAGAAAAAAGATTAGAACTGAGAAACCAAACCTGAAATCTTTTGTGGCATTTGAAATACTGTTTATGTATATATCATTCGGAAATATCTGGAAATCATACAGTTTTAGTACACATTCAAAAAGTCAAACGCAGGAAACATAGGGAAGAAAAATTATACTCATACGTCACAAATGATTGTTGAGACCAAAAAAGACAATGAATCAGTACTTACAGACTATAGTTAATACATTACAGTAAATAATAAGGTCCAGACATGAATAGTATGACAAAAAAGATTTAAAATTATTTGTCAATGAGGGCTGCATGCAAGAGACTATAGAACTCATCAAAACCTTGCAAGGACAAGCTGAAAGAGACAATGTTTTACGGGGTATGACAACGTGAAGTTGCCAAAATTCCATTCTCTGCTGACCTAATTATCATGTAGGACAATAAGCTTAGTAGTCTGCTTCCTCGTTTCATTTCCTATGAACTCCATACATCAAATATACAAAAAGGTTTTCTACTCATCCCTCAAGATCATAACTTACAAGACTTTACGGTAAACTGCCATTTAAAGGTGTTGAAGAAATCATGAACTCTTATCTTCCATAAAACCAGCTATTTCCTAACCAACATTCTGGCGTAGCATCTCTAGAGTTATCAAGAGTTAGAAGTCTACTAGATCAATATGGTATGATAATGTCTCTCAAGAGAAATACAGTCGAGAGAAACACAGTAGAGTACATAACTGAAAAGAGAAAAAACTAAACCCAACTCCAGTCCATAAATATATTAATGAGAGCAGAGGAAAAAGTCAATTTCCAGTGATTTTAAGAAATTAAACTGCAAGTAGCCTTTACACTCGAACACAGAAAATATTTGAAACTACATGACCCAGTGGACACTACAAATTTAATCAGAAAAGAGAGCTAAAGCACACAAATATATGGTTTTATTTATTTTTATTTCTTTTGCATCTTTGTAAAACCTAAGCTTTGATGGTATAACGAGACTAGTTTTGATGACATAAGTATGACAATACTTTGTAGATCTTCTATACTCAAGTAATCGAAAGTAGAAAGATGCAGTGTTTAAAATTGCGCAATAAGAAGCGCGCATTGAGGCGCGCCTCCATGAATTGCAGTGAAAAAGAAGTAATGAGGCCTAAGCCTCAAGGGCAGAAAAAATTGCGTATGCCTCTCTAAGTAGAGACGTACAGGATTGCAAGTATTATTGCGCAATTGAAGAGGCATTGCCTCAATTTGTTAGAAGTTTCTAACCCAAAGACCAAAGGCCCAAGGCCCAAGACTAATTTATAAAAAAATAAAAAATAATAAAAAAAAAGAAGAAGAAGAAAAGAAAAAAACCAGATCAGCCCATCTTTCGGGCTGAAAGAAGCCCTAGAAGAAGTTTGACAATCCTCAGAAACAAACGTTTGTCATTTGGCTGCTCCTCATTCAAAAATCCTCCATTGTTGGCTGCTGCGTTCTTCCCGTTCTTCTTGTGGCTCTTCTCCTTGTGTTCTTTTATTGACTAGGAAGAGGAAATTGATAGGGATTGAGGCTGAGGAAGACGAGATTTCTACCTACTAGATTTTCTACATTTTTTTGACTTATTTTTATGGTTTTATGTTGAGGCTTATGCCTCAAAACGCGTTAAGGCTTACATCTTAACTCACAAACGGAAAATGCCTTAATACCCGATTGTGCAATTTTAAACATTGGAAAGACGGCAGCAATATGCACATAGCTTAGATTCATGTACACATACAATGCTAGAGCAGTTCTCCATCATGCTTTCTAATGGATTTAATGATACCTCTACATTCTTTTGATCCAGGGTCCCCTCCAAGAATTCAATTAGCAACTCGTGCCTCACTTCAAATGGCACATTGACGGCTTCAATTTTTTGTTCGGACAAAACACTTTCTAATTGTGGAATGTAAGTCTGCAACGAAAACCTAATGCAGTTCTCCTCAAGTGCAATAACTTTTACACCTGTAAATGCATCTTGAATCTGCTCTATCGCATCAAACCTGCAATGAAGAACGAAATAAGCATTAACCAGAATAAATTTATCTGGAAAAGCACAATAAGTCTAAGCCATTGGTAGCAGAGTTACCATTTACATGTAACATCTAGATCCTCTAAAGACTTCAAGATAGTAGTTTTCTTCTCTAATTCGTTTTCAAGTTCCAATAGCTGCAAGGTATGCAGAAAATATTTAATAATGGTCGATTAAATGGAAGGGAAACTTCAGATTGTAACCAACTCAAAACGCACGTATTAGGATTATCAAAGTACAAATAACACCAAATGATGTCCATATTTGAAGTGCAACCACAAGGTTGAACGCATTATCAAGCATGACAATATCCTAGAAGCAAAAATTATTTAGAAGTTACAGTGTTTGAAGAAACCTCCAACTTCTTGTCACCACAAACTTCCATTGAATCCCATTTATCTTCAGTATGTCTTGGACAATCACTGGATGCACCCAAATTTACTTTTTCCAGATCCTACGAAATCATATACCAATGAGCAATTTGAAAATACCGTATAATGATTTCTTGATCACATAGATGAAATAGAAAAGGAAGGGCATGGAAACTGTAAAGTAAATCACTTAAATGGGGAAAAAATTCCCAAGGAAGAGCCAACCTGCAATGCTGTTAGATCCATTGAGCATTTCAAACCTTCAAGTTCAATTTCCAATTGCTTGGAATCTACAAATGTAACATCACTACGTTGAGCACATGCACACACCTGTATACATGATGTGGTACAATTTGAACATACATGAACAGTGAACACCAAATAACCATATTCCTACCTTCAGCATAAGTTCTTGTGAGAACCTCGATTTCTTCAGACATCCTGGTATTTTCAGCCTCCACAAAGTTAAGCACCTCCCATAAACGTTCCAAGCATGCATCTAAGGAAATCTCAGCCCAAGTTAGACTATCAAGTTTGGTAAACCAAAAGATAATCCCAAAAAGTAAATAAATAAATAAACAACGCAACTAGTTATATTAAGGCTTCAGAAGATTGGGAAGCAACAACAAGAAAGGGAGGAAAAGCAGGAGATGAACTCCATCTGTTTTACTTTCCAGCACCCCAAAAAGCAACAAGTTGTTATGTAAAAACTCCATTGCACCAAAACTTCTAAGCGAAAAACTTCAATCGTCTTCCCTTCCACCAACTATGTCAAAATCTCTCATCAACCCTCAAAAATGTTGAGGAGGATGGAATCGAATGGCAGATGCACTTGTAGACAACATGGAACCCAAGCCATCCTTAAAATCCTGCTTCACAAAGTTTTAATACGTTTTCTGGTGCATATCCCAAATACTTACCCTCCACTTAACTATCTAAACTGCTTCCACCAACAGGATTTTTCACATAGTTTACTTGACAGCAAAACTCACCGGCAATAACTCCGGAAAAAAAAAAAAGAAAAAAAAAGGTTATTTACTATTTTATATTCTGCATTTTAGATGTACCCAACATTGTATGGACAATTTTATATTAAACCTCACCTTCCCTTCAGTCAGCTACTAGTTTTTGACTTGTTCATATAAGTGGTTAAAATCGGTACTTGACCGAGAGAATAAATTTAATAGGAAATTGAAATCTAAGGGTGAAACATTGACAACATCCAAAACGAACCGTATGTCTTTTTCTTCTTTTTTCTTTTACAACACAGGGCCTGTTACTGCCACCTATTGAAAAGCAATGAAAACACTCTCAAGTTTCTAACCTACCCGCTGAGATAACCCCAGCGGGGTTACTGTAGGTTCTATTTCGAAGCAGAAAATAAAAGGCACTATCAAATTACACTTTGTGCTTAGCTAAGTGCAAAAATTTTCCCTTTTTTTCCACTCACTACCTATTTCAACGAGTTGAAGAATCTAAACAAAGTATTCCATTTCGTTATTAAGAGATGAAGAAGACTTACCAAATTCTTTATCTTCAGAGAAACCAACATCCGACCACAGCGATCCTATTTCCTCCATTCTGGTCTGTACATTTCCCACTTCCGTCCATTATTTCGAACCGTAAATCTCAGAAATAAATTGTCGAGAAGAATTAAGGGTACGAATTCGCAGAATACCTGAAAATTATGGACACAATCTTTCGCCAATTTCTGCAAATCCGAACGGCTCAGCTCCGAATCATCGTCCTCCAAGTTCCTGAGCATGTTTTCAAGCTCTCTTGCTCGACTTCAACCAAAAAAACAAAAAACAAAAAAAATTCGAAATCGAAATTTGAATATACGTATTTGTTTGTGTGTATATATATTAGAGGGAGAGAGAGACCTGCGAATGGTGTCGAAGTCGAGGGGTTCTGAAGAAGGAGGAACGATCTCCATGGCGTTGTCCAGATGAACTCCTCTCTCTCTCTCTCTCTCTCTCCAGTTCTGGAGTTTCTCTCTCCTACTTCTCCCGCCCTTACGCACCGACCTCTGAAATTCCTTTCTGATTTTGAAAATGGAAGAAGCAGGTAAAGTGGGCTTGTTGTGGTGGGCTTAGAGTTGGACTTGGGCATGGACTTGAGTATGGGCCAGAGTCCGGTGAACAAGTTCCTTGAAGAGATACTTCACAATTTTCGATCTCATTTTTTGTTTTTTTTTTTTTTGTCTTTTGAATTAACTTGCCATTGTTTTGAACTACTAAAATTTGTAAATGATTTATAAATAAAAACATGTAATTAAATCCTTTCCGGAATTCTAGCCAAAAAAAAAATTCCTTTCACAAAAAAAAAAAATTTATTATTTAATCCACATCACTATAATACTTTTTCTTCAAGAAAATGTTATACTTCCTTTTGTGATTACATGTATAATTTATCGATAATTTCACATTCGACTCTATCAAAAAATATAAAGTTCAAATATACATACCTTCAAGTTTTTTTTTTTTTTTTGGAAAAAAAGAAGTAAATAGCATTTTTGAAAGTATTTACGATCGATAAATTGATATAGGATGAGCATCAGTCCGTAGGCAATAGATTTTGTGTTCACCTATCTATTTCTTCCTTTTTTTTTTATGAATTTGAGAAAAGGAATTCAAACTCAATATCTTGTGATGAACTCGGGTGTGATATTAATCCAAGACGACCACTTACCTATCCATTTTAAAGTAGGTTGGGTTTCTAATATTGCATCCCATCTAATCTTATATCATGGACATAAAAATCAATAAGCTAATATGTAATTTAGAGTGGTAATACAGAACAAGCTATCCAAAAGATCAACTGGAAGACAAACGTCATTTTATTATTGAAACTTCTAGTCCGTTTGGTGAAACGATTTGAGTTGAAATTTTTAAGTTTAAGTTGGTTGATTTTTTAAAAATTAGTTATAATTTTTATTGACTTTTCAGAAAAAGACAAAAACTGAGATGAAAAAGTACAGTTTAGTTTAAAATGAATGGTTTTACCAAACAAACCATTCATGTACCACACTTTTTATTGGATATGATTGATTTTGTTGTTGTCATTTTTCAGTCTAAAAAATCAAAAATTAAAAAGAAAACCCCCCAATTCAATTTCGGTTTAGCATCAAATCCAATATTCCAATGAAAAGTAATCCAATCAAATTGGATAATTTGCTTACTCTTCTTCTCTCTCCATATTCATTTTAAAATTCACTCCAGAGGGAGACCACTCTTGTCTTGAGGATCTCTTTCCAATAAGATTCTTCCTTTGTTTTTTGTTTTTTGTTTTTTGTTTTAAACAGAACCCTAATGAGTGTTTGATTATAGGATTATTTCCAATTTAAATTCATCAATTCAAGTTCAAAATCAGTTATTGACCTAGAAAAAAGAATACAAATTTGCCATGAATTTCAAATTCAAAGATACATTCCTGAGAAAATAAATTCAAGGTATGAAAAAGTAAATAGCAAATAATAATAATAATAATATATTGTTCAAACAAACGGAATTAAGCCAAACCCAATAAGAAGCAAGCCAATTAGGGACAGTCAAAATTACTCATATAACTATGGATCAACATCCTCTGTTTAATTTTGGTATCTCAAATGATGTCTAATCAATTATATTTTGATACGTCATTGAAGAAAGTTGGTTTTTAAGGTAAAAAAAATCAATTATAAAACATTTTGAACATTTTAACATGACATGGAGTAATATAACTTGCTAGACACCATTTAGGACACTAAAAAATTGGACAGAAAATTTGAATCTTGTAACTGTAGTTGACTTGAGACTCAAAATTTACAGAGTTTGATTGATTTACAACAGGCTCTAATCTCATTTGTCAACAAAATTGAGGAACTACTAGTTTTTAAGAACGAATAATGCTTGACCGTTAAACGGCTTCCAACACGCTTAATGAAGATAACAATAAACTCTGTTAACCACCATGTGTTGAGTCAAAAATGAAAATGCAATTAAGTTTCCCTAAAATAAAAATAAAAAAACCAATGCCAATCAGTGTACCGAACTATCTGATGAAGATAATTATTTGATTTTTGATGTAAATATTTTTATATGGATATAATTACAGATTTAATTAGTGGAAGTTAAAAAGTAAGTTCTCCAAACTTGTGCATTCCACATGTGTAACTTATTAGTGATTCAAGCCTTGAGTCGTTACAAGAAGTGCTCTTGGTTAAAGCTTTTGCTGGTGTCAAGTTGTGCAGAGCAAATGGGGTTGTGTTCCGTTGCTAATATCGAGCTCACCATGCCGAAAAGGTTTGATGTTTCGGTTTTATCTTTTCTTTTGCTGGATTTATCTTGTAACCTTTTATTTTATTTTATTTTTTGCACTGGTTTCACCGTCGTCTTCAACTATGGATTTATGATCTTCCAATTCTATCCATTCCTCGTATCTCATGACTAAGGAAGTCAAAAGCAGATAAAAGTGGTGTCCTGCGCCTAACAGTGGGTTATTAGAGAATATTGTGACAAAATAGGGTATGATTAAGAAGAAAAAGGGGGAAAAAAATGCAAGTTAAAAATGATGAATGTTCCTAACTCGACTTATTTTCGTCGGTTTTACTTCACTAAACAGGTTGTCATATCTTCGTATTTTTTAGTTGTATTTTCTAATCTATCATTTAGAAACAGACACTTACAGTGCTGGTAAATGTACTCTACCAGGAAAGTTGCATTAGTTGCTAAGCCTTTTTCTTTTCAGCTCAAGAAGAAACTTGAATAAAGTGCAAAGAGGAGAAACAGAACCACACCAAGTCAACAAACCGGTACAGGGACGCAGCTGAACAACATTATCAGCTGGGTCCAATCACAAATGATCAAGAAATACAACCAAAAATTCAAGAAAATTTGCCCACTTCACTAGATATGGCTAGCAAAGTTTACGATCAGAGTAACAGACACCAACTCACACACAAACAAATTCTCGGTCAATCTATCAATCTCTCTGATCGAACCCAACTCCCACCTGCACTTGTCAGCAGGAGAAGACAAAAACTTCACCAACAGAGATGCATCAAACTCACAAACGTGTTGTTCAGATAGGAAAGAGAACCTCCTTCACTGCCATGTCCTCACCCCCAAACACTTCAGAACAAACAACATATACGGAAAGCAAAGGCCTCGACCGCTACACCTAATAATAATACCGATGCCTCTCACAATCACCGAATGAGAGTTGAGAGGATTACACATCATTATTGCACTTGAACCAAACCGGCAGAGAAGCCTGTCTAACGGCTGCGACGAGATCAAAATAAAAAATGACTAATAACCGGATGAAATAGAAGATCTAAGTATCAAACTCTGCCTTTACGGACCACCACATTCATAGCTCTCCAAACACTTGAAAAAGCATGGATGCGTACACCAAGAACTCGGGATGAACGAACAAAAGAAGGAAATTGAGAGCGAGACTCCCAATAATTCACCATTGAAATGCAATCAAAGAGTCCTGACCCTGTAACACTTGAGAAGCTGATTCAACGTACTCTCAGTAGCCCCATTACAAAGTAAGCAATTGATAGCAACTAAAGGTATTCAGTTGCAAGCCTAGCACCTGATCAACAATTTTGCAAGATGAAAACCTTTGAAAAACAATAATCAACAAAATTTTATATATATATATATATATATATATATTGTACCCTACTTAATACCTTTCTCCTTTCTCTCGTTGATTAGTGATATCTCCATGCCCTCTCTTTTAGTATTCAGTCGTTTGACTGGTTCGTGATATCTCCACCCGTTGCAATGCATCGTAGACTCTTGGGTTCTGGTCATTCAATCTGTCGAGTCGGCATTGAATATTCTCCCATTGTGCCTTTGTGACATGAATAGTCTGAGTTGAAGTCACTGTTACTGAATACATCTCTCGAGTAGTACGCGCGTCTTTCTTGCCAAAACAAAGCTTACGATCTGCATGTCATAGTGCAAATCCTTGAATATAGTTTTCTCATGGCAGATTTCACCTTTGTGCTTAAATTTCGAAACTCCCCCCCCCCCCCCCCCCCCCCCAACAAACCTTAATCATTATTATCAGTTACGTCCTATTTATGAAAAGGATAATCAAACCTCTCGGTGTGTTTTATTAGAATCTTGCATTACACCCTATAATTTCAAGAATGTTGTAACCTATCTTATCAAATCCTTTTGAATTTGTATAGCTTTTCTTTTCTTGAAAATCTGAGCATTAAAATATCATGAATTGATAACACTTTTATTGAAGTAAAATAATTGATCTGAAACATAAAATAAAATCACTCGGTAATGAACCAGATAACAGTATTAGATGAAGTCAGAAATTCAAATTGATTGCAGAGACTAATTAAGTTCAAGGACCATATTCGCATGCTGTTGCAGGCATAATCTAACATAATTTCATACCTGGCTACATCACAAAGTATAGAGTTCAAGTCTCCTAATCCCAAATTAAAAATAATAATAATCATATTATCGTGAAAATAGTGCCTACAAAAAATTATTAATAAAAAATTACTGTTACTATCATCTAGTACAAAATACTTAGTGAATCACTTGGGGTTAAAAATTATTCAATAAGATCGTGATGATAAAGAGTTCAAGTTTATCTTCTAATTTTTTATACCAATTGATGTGATGAGTGATTTACCACCTTCTAATCGGTGAATTTATTTACAGAAATTAGTATTTTACCAATAATAAAAAAGTGACAACAGAGAAGTCTATAATTACCTAAAATTTGTGAACGAAGCTGCAAGCAGCAGGAAAATGATTTTCTTTCATCCTTGATCTCTTGAGAATGCATTCCGTTCTCTTGAAGATGCGGTTCGTTCTCGTCTTCATCATCTTCTACTATTGGTTCCACAGCTTCCTCCACTACTGTTATCTCACCTTCCTCTGGTATTGGTTCCCTGTCATCATGACTATGAAAACCCAACTTCTTTATGTCGCGGAGATACAGAAGCTGGACCCCGCAACTTTTGACCGGGAAATTGACAGGATTGGCACGCCCATTGGGATCTCTGGGCTGGAATTTAAATGTGATTGAGACATTGTTGTCATTAGCCAAGGCCGAGGACGAGGAGGATGAGCTCGTATAATTTCCTGCACGGAGATTAGAGAGTATCTGTTGCCCTTTTTCATAAAATATGAATACATGAGCAGAGTTTACAGCTCTGGAACTTTTATCCGTAGGCTTATCCCCATTATTGTCGGAATCATGAATATTCCAATGCCAATTCCAAGTGCGACGCGATGTTGAGACAAATCCATCAGCGAATTCACAATGTGACTCACCATACATTTCAAAATCTCCATCAAGATTGCAGTCTTTAAAATCAACCACAACGCAGAAAACGAAACCGAGGAAGGTGTCATCAAGTTGACTGGAAGGAAGTGTGACATTTATTGAAGACTCCTGATCTGGTGAGTGATGTTCGAACCACATCGGAATTTCATTTCCTGGCCAACAAATTTCAGTCATATGATCTCCTCCCTGCATTGATGAATCAAGGTTAATTTCCTCTTGAACTTTGTCATGTACTGCCTTAGTTAATACGGTTATGCTTGTATTATGTCTTAATTTATTTATTTCAACTCATTTCTGCATGTACTTTAGGTGGTCTCAATTAATCGGTAAGTTTGGAGTGTTTGGTAACAAAGTTTAACTCCAACTAAACTGTACTTTTTCATCTCAATTTTTGTCTTTTTCTGAAAAGTCAACAAAGTTTATAAGTACTTTTTAAAAAGTTAACTCAACTCAAACTTAAAAATTTCAACTCAACTCAAACTCAACTCATTCACCAAACACCCTCGTAGTTTCCTTTTTCTCTAGCAATATCTCCCGAGTAGTGCTAGGTACATCAACTCTAATCCTAACTTTTTGAGTACTAACTCATGTGTTATATTTTCATTGATAGACACAATTAATTGAGATGATAATACTTTAAACACTTACAAATAAAAAAAACGACAACTCATATGTCACATAGATTAAAACTCAAAAGTTGGGATTAGAGTTGGTGTCCCTAGCATTTTTCTTTGCTTTTTATCTGCATTCATGGGCTGTAATCCCTATCTTTTTCTAGATCTTAATATGGTGATTTGTAGGATTGTCCTTCAAAAAACACATCTTTAGATTGTTGTCCCAGTTATAATAGCTTTAGTTTTTTTGACCTCTAATTACATAAGTATGAAGAGTTAAAAATCCAAACAAGCATTAAAAAAGAGTAAAAAATATAACCATGTCTATTTGAGGGGCTGTTTTCATAATTCTCTTTTTTTTATTTTATTTTTATTTTTTTTTAATGTCGTATAAGGCAGTCCACTTAGCTATAGAAGTGTGTTACAATTATATTTTTTCCCCCATACATATAGTCTGAAATCAATTTCAGTTTATGGAGATTTTGGTTCTTCGAAACCATCTTACCAAATAGATTATCCTTTCTTGTATTCAATTTAGACTTGTTTTCTCATAAGGTAAAAAGAAAAATATCGTTTGAAAAATTGCCTGTAACAGAATGTTTTTATTTTCCCCTGATAATATTGACTCTATTGGCCCCTATAAACTGAAAAAATAATACTTTTTTTTTATGTGTTCCTTGCAATGTGCATGATTCTTAGTCATTTTGTAATCATTGATTTCTTTATTTAAAAAAAAAAAAAAAAAGACTCAGAAGAGGGAAAGAGAACATACATATTTTGATGTCACACTTGCGATGTGCATGATTCTAAGTCGTGCATCTGCCATTAGGTCATTCTGCAAGTCGCTTTTCAAATTGAGGCAATTATAGAAGATAAATGCCCCACCATTGTGTTGATTGCAATTCCATCCTTCTATGACTGCTTTTGAAGGGAATACCCTCTCCAGCGACGAGCAGTTTCGTGCATCAACACTTGCTAGAGATGGTGGCAGCGCTGGTAGCCGTTTAAGTTTCGGACAGCAACGAAGGCTCAGATATTGAAGAGAATATAAACGAGAAATATTCTTTGGGAGAAACTGAAGGCTTTCACACATATTCATGCTCAAGGTTTTGAGGGCACTTAGCTTAAAAATGGACCCAGGTAGATATTTGATGGCCGTTCTATCTAGAATAAGATCTATCAAACACTCCATAGGCCTTGAGATTTTTGGTAAGCTGTTAAATTTTGAGCAACCAGAGAGATTAAGACTAGAAAGAGATTTCAACTCCCATATGTCGGTTGGAATGCTATCAAGCGTTGAGCAATTCCTTATATCTAAACATGCTATATTCCTTGGGAGCACCGAAAGATTTTGAAGAAGTGTACAACCCTTGAGATTCAAAAAAGTAAGCTTGTCGAGACTTTGATCCAGCGGAACTTCACGCAAACTTGTACAACATTCGAGATTTATGCTCTCAAGATTTAGGGCCTTGGAAAGATTGGGGACACAAGTCAACTGATCGGAATAACTGAGATTGATCCTTTTCAAGTTAACGAGATTCTGTCATGAAAAAGAAACAACTAAGAAACTAACTATCATAGATTTTGAAAGCTAAATTCAATAGAATATGAATAAAGCATACCTGGTTTCCATTCCAAATCAGTTTCTCAACCTTGCTATGAGGCATGCTAAGTTCAACAAGCTTCTCAGGAGTAAAATTCAAGGAAAAACTTTTTGAAGGGTATTTGTGCCAATGGAAATAAACAAGGAACTTAGGAAGTGAGTTAAGACCTTGAGAAAGGCATACTTTGCTCTCTTGGACACAGTCGGACTCGTAAATCTTTAGAAATCTCAGATTACTCATCCTTGAGAAGACTGCAGAACTCAAATGTAGTGGATTTTCAATCAGACTCATATCTAGGAATATGCCTTCGACTGCTTCCGTGCCCTAGAAAAGAAAAAGTAGTTTATAATCAAATAAATGAAATGAAAAGTTCCTTAAAAAGCTATGTCTAGACACATTTTATCAATATCTGCTGTAATATCCTTTTCTTTTGCAAGTTCATGAAATATTTTTAAGAAAATACGTATGTCTCTTACTGTATCGGTTGAGAGTACTTCACATATATCCTCTGCTTTCCATAACCTACAACGGTTTCTAATGACCCCCCCTGATTCCTTGTGAACAATTTCATGACCCATTTGTTGTACCAAAGCACGCATCCAGAGCTTGTTGTGTCGGTCAACGGTAATGAGAGACTTGTGAATGAGTTCTTTTATCCCTATGCCAGCTGCGATGTAACACCCGCCTAGTAGGGTTTCAACAAAATCTATGTCCTCACCTTTAAAGAAAGCCGCAATATCAAGAAATATTTTCTTGCTCTCCCTATCTAATGCATCATACCTTGAATTAAGCTTGCCCTGAATTCTGGGGTTGGGAATCTCTTCTAGTTTTCTTAGTGCATATTCCCATTCTGTTTCACTCTTTGAATGAAGGTACGAAGCGAAAAATTCAAGATCTGATGGATTGCCTCTGGCAAACTTTTCAACCACAATTTTTGAAAACTCTGTATACTTATCTGTTGGAGCAGTGCTATTTTCAAAAACATGCAAGCAAAAGAGTTTAAGAGCTTGCTGGTGATTCAATTCCTCCACCTGGTATTTTTTTGAAGCTCTAATACTCCTGAGTACTTGCTTATCTTTACTTGTTACGATAATTCTACTTTCGTTCCCGAAACTTATAGATCTCCTTAATAATATCGCATTAAATTGGTCTAAACTACTCACATCATCAAGAACAACAAGGACTTTTGTTTTGCTTAGCCTTTCCTTGGCAGACCTTGATAACAGATCCGGGGTGCCATCGATTATACTGTCTCTCCCTAACAGTCCCTCAAAAAGCTTTTCTTGTAGTGTAGTACGTGATCCATGATTCTTCCATTTGTCACTTACATCGGCAAGAAAGTAGGAACTTTCAAATTGAGAAGAAAACCGATTGAACACAACACTAGCAAGTGTTGTCTTCCCTACACCAACATCACCCCAAATGCCAATGATCCGTTCACCTGGAGAACCATCACATAACAACGGGCGAAATTCTCTAATTCGGTTGGGCATTCCAACCAAGTTTTTCAAATTATCATCACTTATTGGCGATATACGATTCAGTTTCCTCTGAACCGCTTTGACGATCTCAGCAACTAAATCAGACTCAGACCTGACAGGTACACAGACAAATTTGGTCAAGTATTATACAGAGATATTTCTGAAGTGTTATCTGATTTTTGCAAGGCTACATTCATTTTTTATGAAAAGTTTTTGAACGCTGTTGTTGACTGGCGTCATAAGAACTCTAACTCTGATAACTCATTGTTTTTTGGTTTTTTTTTTTTTTTTTTTCCGTTTATGTTTATGTTTTTTTTTTTTTTTTAATTTTTTTTCTGCAGAACAAAAAACAAACAACTTGTTTTATGGCACAATTATTTCTCAACTCCTCAAGGATTTAAACTCTGTGTCCACTCAAGACACTGGATCAGTTAACTATTATTTCTCCTAATTAGTTGTGTGTTTCGATCGATCAATTACCACTCTAAGAGTGTGTTTGGTAGAAGAAAAAAGTGGAAGGAAGGAGAGAGGTGGATGGATTAGTGGAAAGATTTTGACAATCATGGTTGTTTGGTAGGAGAGAAAAAGAGGAAAGAATTAGGTGGACTCAATGACTACAGGTTAGAGCGATCTGCTTACGAAATAAATCAACCAAGTATAAGTACCATCTACATTTGAACAACAAGATTCAAGTAAATAAAAGAAGAAAAAAGGTACAGACCTGCTGGATTGTGAGATATGGCAACCACTTATGTCGGCTGCAAAACTCAAAGCGAGTTTCCATTCGGTTATTTCAGCCGTCGGGAACTTCCTTCTTTTCTCATGTTTGACAAATGCAGCTGCGTAACTCCCTTTCTGATGGCGAACATCCGAGGGGTCAACGTTGTAAAAGACAGGAAGAATGCACTCCGTGTCTCTTTTGCATCGAACAATATGACGGAGTTCACGCAGACACCACGAGGAAAAAGCATAATTTTTCGAAAAGACGACAATTGGTATCCTTGATTCCTCAATGGCTTTGAAAAGACCATTTGGAATGTTATCTCCAATTTGGAGTTTGACATCGTCTTTGTAGGTTTCAATGTTCTTTTGGCGTAAAGCGTTGTAAAGATGACTGACGAAAGTATTACGAGCATCTCCACCTGTAAAGCTCAAAAACACATCATGCCTTTTGAAGGCGGAGGAGACAATAGATGAAGAAGAAGAAGAAGCAGCAGCACCAGCAGCCGCCATGTTCACCGCGAAAAGATCTACAACCTTTAGTTTTCAGAGAAGGCAGATATTAATTAGACATAAAATTAGGGTAATTAATAAAACGCGTAAATTAGTTTAGGAAAAATATATATATATATATATATATAAATTGTTTTCTACACAGTGCCACATATCATATTATACTTATAATTTTTTATTTAAAAATTTAAAATAAATAAATGATATAGATGTAATTTTTTATTTAGAATTTTATAGTATAAAAGATAAGTATAGCTAAAAAATTAAAATCACTTTATTGGTATAATATAATACAAGTCACATTATAAGTGATTATAAAAAGAATATCATATAGAAGCCTCTTTATATATACCGTGACGAAGTCAGAATATTTTATTAGGGGAATTAGTTATTATGTTACAGACAATTAGAAGCTAATATTTTCAAGTTTTCCTCTTTTAAGAAATTTTATTCAAAATTTTGAACTATTAAAAAAAAAAAAAGGGGGTTAAATGGGGGCTAATATATATTACTAGTTTAAAAACATGTACATTCTATCGTATATAGTTGAACATATTTAAGAAAATTTATATAAATAAGAAAAAAAAATATAAATAAAAAATAGATAAAAAAAACTAATAAAATACCTCAAGATGAAAAAAGAATAGATCGAAAGATTTAAATGTTAAGAATAAATCAATACAAAAAAAGGATTAAAATAAATAAATAAATAAATTTGTTTTGAAGATAATATTTTAATATTATAATGAAGAATAGTTATTAAATCAACGTAATTTATTTAAAACAAAATGTCTAAAATAAATTAGAAAAAAAATATAAAAATTTACAAAATATGAATTATATCTTTTTTAAATATATATATATATAATAAATAATTATGGTAAGAACAATCCTTTTTATTTTTTTCTCCTCTCTTTCGCTTCATGCACTGTTTTTTCCTCTCTCTCTCTCTCTCCCTCCCTTCTCCTCGAACAAAAAAAAAATACTCCACCCCACTCACCTCTCTCTCTCTCTCTCTCTCTCCCTCTCCCTCTCCCTCCCTCCCTTCATTGTGTCAGTGGTAAAAAGAAAACAAAACCCAACAACCCCCCAAAGTCTCTCTCTCTTGGGCGAAAGTAAAATTTTTTCTCCATTTTATATATTGTATAGATTTATCTCGGCAGGTGGGAAGTCGCAGTCGCAGTTTTTTTTGGGGAATGTTTGGTGAATGAGTTGAGTTTTAATTGAGTTGAAATTTTTAAGTTTAAATAGTAATTTTTATTGATTTTTTCAGAAAAAATAAAAAATATGATGAAAAAAATATAATTTAATTTAAAATGAGTCTAAATATCAAATATTCCCTTAATTAGTCTATTGCTTTACAATTATTGTTACATATATATATATATATATATATATATATGAATCTTCCACAACTTGATGAATGACGACAAGATGCCGAATAAAAAAATTGTTCCAACTTGATGAACGACGACAAGATGCCGAAAAAAAAATTGCTCCAACGCTGCTTTCCACGAACTTTATCTTCAGAATTTGTACAACCACTTTTGTGGGCATTCCCTCCACAGGGAAATTATACAATGGGGAGATCTCACTTCCCTCACTGGTGAGGTATGATGAGGATGTCCTCTTAACCATATGATTGACATCGAACGGAGTAGAGTGAATGGTTGCACCACTTTACAGTGGATGAAATAGCAGGCCGGATTCTCTTCTCCAAGCGGAATCAGTAATGCCGTTAAGCCCTCATGATTCATTATTGGAGAATGCAACAGGCTCATGCTCGACTTTACCCCTGGAAACTGGAATATTTTACGCTCAGTGTAACTAGTAATCAGTAATTTTTTTCCACGAGGACATGCATTAATTTTTTTTTTAAGATAAAACAAATTTTAGTGAGGATTATTGTTACGAAAAATTATAAGCGCACAATATCGTAAATAAGTAATAAAATGATAAGTAAAATATTGTTCTCATGAAAACTATCCTTACCAATTACCGAAATTATATTAACTCAAATTTTATTTGAATAACCGAAAATAGATTTTTAAATAAAAATAACAAAATAAATAAAAAAATAAAAAAATAAAAACTCAAAATACTAATTTCACTGGATTATTCTTATTCAAATTCTCTTTTCCAATTAATCAATGTTTATTTCCTATGTTGCCAGCGAATTTCACTAATATAACCATTAATCTTTCTCAAACATTAACAATTTATCTCACAATAAGTCCATTTTCATCTCTCGGTCTTAAACTCTAAGCATATCACAATTTATTAAGAATAAAAAATTCAAAATGTTATACAAGTTTCTTAACTATTTCTAGCTTATGGCAATCTAATAGTAGATTAAATAAGTGCTTATTTAATTATCACTTTTCAGTCTCAAATCAAATACCAAATCATGGAAAATGTGGTTAGAAATTTACAAGCATTAAGCACAGATTAAATTACTTCAACATAGAACTAGAATAGACATCAATTGATTAAAACTATGAAAAATTCAAATATTCATAATCCGATTACATCATAGCCCTAGAAAAGAAACATGGAACATAGTTAAATAAAATAAACTCCTAATCAAGGTCTTAGACTTGGTGAAAGAAAGAGAGAGAAGAAAACTAGAATTTTAAAGTTGAATCACACAGTCTTCGTTTTTGGGTCTTGCAATTTTTCCTTCTCCAACTGTGTTCTCCCTTTTGTTTTCAGCTATCAGATGACATCCCTCATGAACCATAGATGGTTCTATTTATAGGCTCCAAGTCTTAGGTTTTATTTATGGGCTCCAAGTCTTAGGTTCAATTTAGGGTTTTTATTTGAAAAATTGGCCTTTTAAAACTCCATTCTTCGCGTTTGAGCGCCTAGGCTTTCCTCCTTAAGCGCCTAGGTGTTCTACCATAATGGCTGGGACGCTGTTGTTGCAAGCGCCTAGGCAATCCGTTGCGGGCGCCTAAGTGCTCCAAACTTCTTTTGTCAGTGCCTAGGCGCTAGGCGCTCCGAATATTTTTACACTAGCGCCTAGGTGCTCTCTTATGGACGCTTAGGCACTCCAAACTATTCGGATACTAAATTGAAGCGCCTAGCACTACCGTGAAGTGTTGTGGCGCTCCACTTGCATGGAGGATGATTTTTGACTTTATTCTCCCACCTTGTTGCCTCTTTCTTTAACCATGAATGCCAATTTTCTTTCTAAACTACAAAATAAAACAAAATACACATGAAATGCTAATAAAAATGCCCAAAACCCAACTAAATATCAAGCTAAAGATATTCAATTTGTGACTATAAAACTCACTTATCAATTATGTGAAATTTTTTATTTTTAGTGAGTTTATATGAGGATTTTTTAATTTTAGCAGGGACAAAGTAGTAAAAGCATAAACTTTTTTTTATCAGAATTATTATTATGTAAGAATTTTTTATTTTTAGTGGAGATAAAATAGGGACTGTATGAGAATATTTTACTTTCAGTGGGAGTAAATTGTAAAAATTAAAAACATTTTGAGATAAAATTGAAATAAAAAAAATTTTGAGTGGGGGCTCTCGCACCTCCTTCCCTCTGCCCCTGAGTGTAACTATTCCAATAAAACTTTCACAAATCGCTTTTAAATTTTAGAAATTTTTCGGCAATTTTAATATCAAGAACTAAAGGGTTATTTAAATAAATGTTTAAACAAACAAAAAATTATTAAAAAAGGAAGCAAAAATTGTTTAAGAAATCAACTAATCTCATTGATTATAACTATAAAATATGAATATCATCACAATTTTTATTTTTTTAAAGAATGTTAAACATGTGAAATAATAAGTTAAAAAAAAAAAACATTTTTGAACACATGAGGTGATAACAAGAATCATAATTATGATGAAAAAAAAAAAATTTACGAAGAATACGTTTAACGTTTGTTGTACATAATTTTCTTTTGTCTGGCTTATCTTTTTTGTAAAGATGGCTTATTTATCATAATGACAATAGTACGCTACGAAAATCGTGAAAAAGACGGTAACAAAAAAATAAATATTTTTACAGCGAGGAGGATTGTTGTTTATGATAATGATTTTTTTTTAGTGTACATGAAATTTTTTTTTGTTTGACTTATCTTTTTGATAAAGATGACTTATTTATCATATGATAAAATGACGACATGAAAATAGCGAGAAAGTAAGGAAGCACCCAAAAAAAAAAAAAATCACTTATAGTAATAAGGATCGCAATTTTAGAATAATGCGTATTTTCTTTTTATAAGGTGGAGATCAATATGTGAAATTAACAAAAAAAGAAAAAAATCAGAATAAATGAGAAATTATGTTAAATATTGTAAAAATGATAAATTGGATACTAAAATGTTTGATACCACCCAAAAAAATTATGTTAAATTAGATATTACCGAGTAGACTGAGACCAACACAAAAGGTTATCACCATTCAGACAGATTTCATTGGCTTTTTTGTGGAGTAGTGGATGGAGTGGTGGGATCGGATGAAACTTCAGACATTGTGAAGAAAAACTAGGGCTTCTAATTAAGTCTTAGGGTTTAAAAAAGGGCTAGAGATCAGAGTCGGCTCTGATACCATAAAAATAAGAATGGTTTTGGGAATAGTTTATGTATATTGACTCAATGAATTAAGTATTACATGTAGGCTACTTATAGGAAATATAAACTAGGAAATCAGGAATTAAAAAACGCCTATTACAGCTATTTAATAGAGAAAACTTTCCTAATTACCGTAGTTGACTAATCCTGTATTTACATAAATGGTACAGTTATCAAATCTCAATGATTTCGGCAATATTTCAGTCAAAATCACCCAATTTTCAACAAATATCATTGTTTGCCCACATCATATTAGCTTAAATTTTTAGGATGAACTGATAAATTAAGTGATGCGTTTGCATCAGTCAAAATATGGTATTTTATGGTGCATTGTGATAAGCACAAAGTCAAATAAGGCTTCATTTTATGTGTTTGAGAATCAAGGTCAAGTGATGTCAAATTTGGGGGAAAAAAATACAAATTTTTTGGGTGAAAATAGACCAACAGACGAAAATTTTTAAGTTTTTGGCCAAACCCATCGTTTGGGCCTTCAAAATGACATTTTCCTTTTCTTTATTAATAGTAATTTATGTTTCATTAATAAGTTAAACATGGGAGTGGATATTGGGTTGATAAAAAAATGACGTTGTATGAAGAAGTTTGTAATTAACTGGTCAAGACGACGACATTTAAAAAATGAAATTAAAATAGACAAAGAGCAAGGCAGAACCGAAGTAAAGTTGTGTAAGATGAAAGAACCCGTTAATGAAAGAAAAGAAGAAGAAGACATGTGTAAGACCAATATCGAAGGAATAAAGTGAATGGTTAGGATTAAGGAGCTGTAATTTTATTACCCATCAGGGAGGGCTGTAATTAAGCAAATAGGACCCTTTGCGTGCTTTTGACTGATCTGAGAGCTATAGGGAACTGGAATTGGTTTCCTTCAATTCTTAGGTCCAATTAAGCCTTGTATTTTGTATTTTTGTTGTTTGATTAGATTTCGACACAAAACATTCACTCAAGACTTATGGATTCCAAATCTCATTGTGTTTCTTGATCATTGGGTCTGATAGTTTCATTTTTGCTTTCTTGTTCCAAATTTTCCTTTTTTTTTTTTTTTTTTGTTAAACTTGGCATTTTTATTATTTTTAATTATGTTTAGTCTTTTGGGCATAACTTCTCGTTTAATAAAGATGTCATCTAGTAATGAAAAACCAGACTTCATTAAATTAAATTTGAGGAAATAATTACACTCTCTATATTTTGGACTCGTATTCAAAATATATGCCTTTTGTTTTATAATATTACATTTGTGTCTATTTAAAAAAAAAAAAAAAAAAAACCATTACTTATGTACCTATTTGCCCTTTTTTCTTTTGGGTAGAAACCTATTTGCCCTGTTTTTGACTTTATTTAGCAACATATTCCTTATACGGTAGGATATGTATTCATTTTTTCCTAATATTCTAATTTAGTTTACCTCATTCGAATTGTTGACATTTACAACAAAATTTTATCTGATGATAATTAAAAAAAAAAAAGGATCATTTTTAAGCATTTTAAGGTGTTTGAATCTTTCACCTTTTTAAATTACTTCTCTTACGTAAATATTTATATAATTATATTTGTCATTGTCATAAGTCTTGGTTCATTATGATGCGTCTCTTCTTGTTCATTATCATATCATAATTTTTGGTTTATTAATAATAACATTTATTATCATAAAAGCTTATGGTTCATTATTATAACTATTTTTTTTATCACTAACATAAATTCTAATTCTTTATTGTAATGAGGTTCTTTTCCTTCGTTTGATTTCTTTGTGAGGGCGGATTTCATTTACCAGGTTATGCAATAATATTTTTTTTTTACTTCTTTATCACATTTTTTAATTATGGCATTGAATAAAGCTCAATATTCTGAGAATTAACGAAAAAAAAATTTCCTTCCTTTAATGAATTTTTTTTTCCTTTTTAAAATTTATTTATTAAATTAAATTGAATCCACTAGAAAAGAGTAATAATATATTTATATGTACTGCTTTAGACATTTTCAAAATATATAAAATAAAAATTTAGACATAGTTTAAAATAGGTCTTCCGATTAGACATTTAAAAATGAGCTTTTGTCTTGTTATTATTATTTTTTAATTTGTGATATGTTTTTAATCAATAGATTTTAAAGCCGTTTTACTTCATGTAAAGTTTGTTAACGGTGACGTTACCGTGATTCCCTGTTCCCACTCCCAATGCAAGCGAGAAGGAACCTTCATTGTACAAACATTAGTAATATTGTATTAAATAATTCCAAAAAGAAAAAATATATATATATATATATTGTATTACATAAATAAAATTGGTGCGGTAGTTGGCTGGGCGGCTGGAACGGATTGGTGCTTCGGATATAAATAATATAAAACAATGACCGGTCTTTTGTTTCTGTCTCCCAATAAATAATATAAAACAATGACTGGCCTTTTGTTTGTGTCTCCCAATAAATAATATAAAACAATGACCGGCCTTTTGTTTTTGTCTCCTATACGACTTTTTATATGCTTTCCTTTCTTATATGAGTTTCCTCCATTGAGATAGATATACAGCTGTAACTACCATTCTTTATTTTGTTTTTGTTTCCTATCTATGTAGGTCATCACATTATAATTACTACAAACATGTAAACTTGTGTAGTTGAAAATTCGTAATAAATTTCTATATATATATATATAGCTCGACATAATAGTTTATCTAAGATCTTAACATAATATATATTTAGACTTGGGTATTAAAAATCTCATAATTAATTTTTTTAATTTATCATAAAACTTTTGTCACATATCTCATAATTAATTTTTTTTAATTTATCATAAAATTTTTGTCACATACTTATCAAATCTTAAGAAAATAATCTTTAAAATAACTTTTCAGAATAATTTGTGTAGTAGTATCTATACTTCCTTCGCTTTCTCGTCATCTTTAATAACATATTGCCCACCATGTACTAAGATGTAGGTTGCTTACTTGCAGTTTTGTATATAACTAATGAGTTTTCGCTCAATAAGTATAAACATAAATCTCGCATTGCTTAAAAACATGAATAACATGTGTGGAAATGTGATCCAATTATGGAATTAAGACGCGATTAACAAGGCTTTTTCTTAGCCATTGATCTCTTGATACTTATCAATTTGTAACCATTGGATAAAAAATTCCTATTATCCTTAAAAAATATTCGAAGATAATTCTAGATATTATCATCAACAGATGAATTCTTGGATTACTAACTTATAACATAATAGTAATTTCCTTTATCTTCCACTTGCACAACTCCTAAGACTCTCTACTGCTAAAAGTTAATAAGTATAATTTCTATCTATTACAAAACTTTCCCACCGAGTTTTTGGACTGAAAAAGATTAGCAGTCTAAATCTTATTTATTTGTAAAATTTGGTCTCCAAGTTTTTGTACTAACAAAGTAATTGAGTAAAAATTTTATATGTCATCAAAACTTATATATTAAGTTCCCATAGTGAAAAATTAACTCAGCAAAAATCTTATCTAATATCAAGACTTATCCACTAAGTTTTCATACTATAAACGCTAATTTGTCTAAATTATATCTGTAAAAAATTAGACAGTCTAATTTTTATCTGACTAAAAAGTTGATGTCAAATCCTTGAAACTATATTATTATATGCAAAAAAATACTATCTAGAACACCTCAAGATTACTAATTCCCATGCTGCTAAAATTGTTAAAATACTATATTTGATAATTTGACAACTTACACATTGGTCACCTTTTGCTATTCACACTTTTTGATTAATATTAAGTAATCTTATAATATATGATAAATTTAATAATTGTCACGTCATAAAAAATTTATTTCATAACTTTAGATTAAAATTATAACCTAAACCTTAACTTTCAGAAAGAGTTTTGATGAATTAACTTATTGATTCACAATAATTCCTTATAAAAAAAATTTGGGTATTACAGTTTCTCCTTAAAATGTTTGTCTCTTTAAGGAAGTACTAGTGCAAATTAAAAAAGAAAAAAAGTAATTTGTCTATTTAATCCCTAAATTATAGACATCGTATTATTTTAGTCCATTAACTTTTAATTTTGATAAATTAGTTTCTGAATTTTTATTTTTTTGATAATTTTGATCACTAACAATAAAATTAACAAAAAATTTATGAAATGTAATAGAGAGAATTGCATTCCTATTGCACTGAACCAAAACATTTAAAATTGTCCTTCAAACTAACGTTTGAATGTTAATATTTAGAATAATACAGTTAAACAGAAAAATTTGAATTTATATGCATAATATCAAAAAATGGACATCCAAATGCTTATTGTAGATGTGCAAAGTCCAAACATATATTTGAATGAGCTATTCAGATTGAATGACCTAAATTGAGACAAATGATTACCTGAAACTTAATTTTTAAGGGTTTTTAAAAGGAATAATAAGGGCATTATACATTTAATGTAATTATTTATCTAAAAGTTCATATAAATATAGAATTGACAAATGATTAGATATACTTTAAAATTATTTCATTAATTATAATATTAGGGATTAAAATTATTTAAAGTAGAAATTTAGAGACTAATTTACCAAAATAAAAAAATTTGAGATCAAAATGACAAGATTTTGATAATTTAGGGATTAAACAAATAAAAAAATTTCTTAGCTCCCGTCGTAACGTGCACGTACAAGCAAGTGGCCAACTTTTCCACCAAAAAAAAAAAAAAAAAATTGGCCAACGAACAACTTCACATCTATTTTATTTTGTTTTATTTTATTTTATTTATAAAAATAATAAAAATAATAATAATAAGTCAAGTATCTTGATCTTAGGGCATTTCAGGAGATAGAACTCTCTCACCTTGAAAGCCCAAATTACAACTTTGATCTGTTGATTTTGCTGGGTAAACACGCAATTACAACTTGGGTACTACTTCTTGAGTCCGCAGTAAAGCGTCTCCTGGTTTGTATTGGGGATTTCCGCGATCGAATATGGCTCTCTCTCCTCGTCCCTCTTCTTCTCCTTCTTCTTCTGAGAATCCGTCTTCGTACAAATATGATGTGTTTCTAAGCTTTAGAGGTGAGGACACCCGAAAGACTTTTATTAGCCATCTTAATACTGCTTTGCTTAGGGAAAAAATCAAAACATGCTATGTATATCGTGACGAAATTGCTGAGAGAGAAGGGACGTTAAGTTCTCAAAGTTTCAGAGCAATCGAGGAATCAAGGCTGTCGGTTGTCGTATTCTCAGAAAATTATGTCTCTTCTGCACGGTGTTTGGAGGAACTTGTGTATATACTCGAATGTCGGAGGAAAATGGGGCAAGTTGTTGTGCCTGTCTTTTACCATGTAGATCCATCGGATGTAAGAAAGCAACTAGGGATTTATGCAGCTGCGTTTTCTTTCCAAGAGCGCCTGAAACACGACGGAACGGATAAGCTGCAACAATGGAGGCACGCTCTGACGGAAGCAGGCAGTCTTTCTGGACGGGACACGAGCGGACTTCGGTAACTGTAGTTGAATACTTAGTTTTCGCTTAACGCTTATAGACAATAACATGAATTTTTTTTAGATGCTTCTTAATCGAGCACCTTACTTTTTTATTTTGTTCACCTTTCTCTGTTCGTTGTTGTTTGAAAATCTGTTTTATTATGTCTTGCGTTTAGCCAGTATAGTTTTTGTTTTGGTTTAAGCCCACTTTTTTTTTTTTTTTTTTTGGACTTGAAAATGTTAGCTGAGATTAAAGAAATGATAAAGTCCTACGGTGGAATTGGTATTGAGAATAGAATGAAAATGTTATGTTGCCTCTCTGTGTGCGTTGCGCTCTGTTTTTGTACTGTACCAGTAGTTCATGTTTTGATGTGTGAAAGACAAAATATCTTGCAGCCTTCATTATTATTATTATTTTTTTCTCTTTCTTTCTTTTAACTGAAAAAAGAAAACATATCAAGGGCAGAAAAGTGTGTGAAAAATTTCCGTATTGTCTAAGACTTAGTGACTCGGGCAGATTTAGATGTTCTTTTATAGACCATGAAGATTCATACAAAATACGGTGTAAATCGTTCCAGCTAGTTGTCTAACAGCATGTTGTCATTCCCGAACATATAAAACCAAACAGAATCTAAACAGATATAGATAACCGAAACATTATAGAGAAAGTTAGACTGACAAAGATTAATGGACTAATTCAACTACAAAAATAGTAAAGATAAGTCGAACCATAGTATTTGCTTCCTATTAACTGCAGTTTCTGCTTACTAGCTAATAACAATTTGTTCCCTTTGTATTCTAGGTCCGAGTCCGAATTAGTTGAGGCAGTCGTACAAGATATTCAAAGCAACTTGAGTCATACATTGCTTAGTGCTGACTTGAAGGGCCTAGTTGGGATTGAGAAACGCATTGAAAGAATTAAAAATCTATTGCGCATTGACTCGCATGATATTCGTGTAGTAGGAATTTGGGGATTGGGTGGTATAGGGAAGACTACCCTTGCTAAAGTTGTATATAATCATGTGTCTTCTCAATTTGAAGGTAGTTGCTTTCTTTCAAACGTTAGAGAAGAATCACAGAGAAGTGGATTAGTTTCCTTAGAAAGAAAGCTTATTACTGAACTATTTGAGGAAGAAGATTCAAATGTGGGGAGCCCAACAATGGTGAAAGGGATGCAAAAGAATAAAAGGGTCCTTCTTGTTCTTGATGATGTTGATGATTCGGAGCAATTTGAATTTCTAGCACAAGAACAATACAAACGGTTTAATGCCGGAAGTAGAATCATGGTAACAACCAGAGATGCACAAGTGCTTAGAGATATTAAAGCTGATGAAGTATACAAAGTTGAAGAATTAAATGACGGTGAAGCTATGCAGCTCTTTCAGTTGAATGCATTTAGAAATAACTTCCCCACGAGAGATTATCTTGAACTGTCAGAAACGATCTTAGATTACTCCAGAGGGCTTCCTGTGGCTATTAAAATTGTGGGTTCCTTCCTTCACTCAAAGAGTAAATATGAATGGGAAAGTGCAATAGATAAGCTAAAAATAGTTCCCAATATGAAAATTCAAAATGTGCTCAGAGTAAGTTATGATGGACTAGATGACATAGAGAAGGACACATTTCTTGATATCGCGTGTTTCCTTAAAGGTAAAGACAGAGAGTTTGTGGAACAATTAATGGGGTATGGATCTTTTACACATATTGTAATAGATAATCTCATCGACAAGTCTCTTTTAACAATCAAGCATAACAAGCAGCTGTGGATGCATGATTTGGTACAACAAATGGGATGGGAAATTGTTCGTGAAGAATCTATTTCAGAGCCTGGAAAGAGAAGTAGGCTGTGGAATTCTGAAGATGTCTACCATGTCTTTGAAGCTGATACAGTAAGTTCTAAATGTATTGAATTTTCTTTTAAAAATCAAACTTTTTAAAGAAAATGGAGTAAAGGACAATCACATATTACAAAAGGTTTATATTCTTATGCAAAAGTAAATAAGTAAGTAAATGTCTATCTATTTATTTCAAATAAGTTTTTGCATTATAAGCTCATATTTACTTTTTTCTTACTGATGTCAGGGGACTGCAGCAATTGAAGGAATATCTCTAGAAACACCTGAGATTAATAGAGAGATGAAATTGTCTCCTACAGTCTTCCAAAAGATGCGTAAGCTAAGGTTGCTCAAAATTAATAGTTATGATGAGAATTCCAAGAAGTGGAAGGTGCACTTACCTCAAGGTCTTCAGTATCTTCCTAGTTCACTTAAATATCTCCACTGGGATGGCTACCCTTTAAAATGTTTACCATTCAATTTCAATCCTAAGAATCTTGTAGGACTTGTCCTCACCAATAGCCATATTGATAATCTACCTTGGCAGGGACAGGTATGCTTTTCACATTTGTTCTGTTTGAACTATATCTAGTCTTAGTCTGATATACAGAATTATTTGACACCAATGTTTCAATATCTTAACGTTTGTACAGGATCTAGGACATCTAAAATTTCTTGATCTTAGCCACTCAAAGCAGTTAACTAAAATCCCAGATTTATATGTTCAAGCTCCAAATCTTGAGAGTTTACATCTTCAATTTTGTACATGTTTGGCTCAAGTTCCTTCATCTTTTCGGTATCTTGACAAGCTCAGAATTCTCAATCTCAGAGGCTGCTCATCCATTGAGGAGTTTCCCATGCTCCCAAGAAATATAAGAAATCTAGATTTGAGTGAAACATCAATAGGACAAGTGCCCTCATCAATTGACGAGCTCTATCATCTCGAAACGCTTAATTTGAACATGTGCGAAAAAATTGAATTCCTGCCTGGAAGCATCTCAAGTTTGAACTCTCTTAAAGAACTCAGCATCTGCTGCTGTACAAAGCTCAAGCATTTACCGGACCTTCCATTGCATCTACAAAACTTAAATGCAAATGGCTGCACATCGTTAGAGACAGTGTCCAAATCTGGAACTGCTCTCGCACAACTTCAGGATGATTCCTTTCAACATTCTAGTGGAAGATTTGATTTTAGAAACTGCCTGAAACTGGATCACAATGCACGAGCAATAATAGTCATTGAAGCAGGACTTCGAATCGTGAAAATGGCAACTTTATCCTCAAAAGATGAAGAGGTACATATCTTCCTTTATAAATCTGCAGGTGAATTACCTTAGTTGTCAGCACGTTTCCTAACTTTTTATTATTAGGAGTTAAATAATGTTCTTTTTTCTTTAAAAAGATGTTCATTACTGGTATTTATGATACTGCAGAGAGGAGTGTCTGAAACCTGGTGTCCTGGAAATGAAATTCCAAAATGGTTCAGTCATCAATTTGAAAGTTCCTCAATAGAAATCAAGCTTCCCCCAGATTGGTGTAGTACCAACTTCTTGGGTTTTGCTCTTGGTGTTGTTGTTGATTTCAAGAAGTGTGATATTGACGACAATTTCAAATTCTATTTTCAATTCGGTCTTACCATGGATTCTCAGCCTCATGGGGTTGCAGATGACATTTTGATGTTCAAGGGGGACAACGATCCAGCGGGCAGTGAACATCGTATAATTGTTGATTCAGAGCACTTGTTCTTGTTTAACTACTGCAACAAGAATAGTTTCGCTGCTACAAATGACAAGAATGTCGCTGAAGCCTCGTTCAAATTCTACTCTTCTAACAAGAGCAACTGCAATGTGACAAAGTGTGGTGTCCACCTTATTTATGCCAAAGATGTGAAGATAATTCTTGACTTGGCTCAACAAGTTGCCATGTCGGTAAAAATGAAAGATGCATTTACGGCTGATTTCAAGGATGACGGTCATAGTCACAAGCCTCAAGCAAGTGGCAGTGTCAATGTTCCTGAGGCTCATACCGAAATGGAAGATGTGGAGAAGAGATTTCATGACATTACTCAAGACGTTGGTGAATCATCATCAGAAATAGAAGGAGATGATCGTATATCCGATTTTGAAGATCGCAGTACTCAAGACTTTTCCGCATCAGAAATAGAAGAAGATCCTATATCTGATACTGAATTTGGAACTCTTAGTTACAAGCTTGAATCAAGAAGGACTTGGAAAGAAGCTGATACCAAAAAGAAAGAAGCTGGCGACTTAAATCCAATAGAGAATCACAAAAAGAAGTCAACCTATTCGTGCAGTCGCATAATGTCTCTCTCGCCTGTTGTGGGTACGTACAGACTTCATTTTATTAAATCATTGTCTTTGTTAAATTGTTCATGTTTATCAAGTGAAAACGTATAATTAATATTAGAAAAGGTTTGTTATGTAGCTGTACATAGAAAGACTATTTGTCATAGTCAAATCATGCTCTTTAAAACCCGTTGACTCTCACAAAAATAAATGACAGTAAAACATCTATAATAATGTTTGTAGTGCACCAGCGTCAACAATTTGATTCCGCAAAATACAGAGGGAACGGATTGATAAACAAAAGTCAGTATTCTAAATTTTATTTATTTATAAAAAAAAAAAAAAAAAGAGAGTGGTTATATTTGCACCCATTAAATTACTTATATATAGAAATAGTAGTAAATAGCAAGAAATTATAGTAAATAGAGTTTTTACAAAAATAAGTGAAGTAGATAACAAGGTTTAAAATATTTGAAGTAAATAGCAAATTTGCTATATAAATAGATAAATTACATAGTAAATTTTTTATGTACTGCTATTTACTCTAAATATTTTGTAAACCTTTATTTTAATTATTTATTGGATACTGCTATTTGCCTCTTTGTCTAATTACTTCAACCCCCTATAAAGCTTGCCTTAATGTTGTCTTTGTGGTACATTATCACTAGTTTTCTACTAAGATATTATAGCAATTAATTGTTAATTAATACCGAATCAAAAATATAACTAGCATTCTTTGCAAATATTTATATACACATATATATAACTTCCAAAATACAAATTTTATTGAACAAAATGATGTTAAGAATATACTGAAGTCGTTAATGGGTTAATTACATTACTGGTTTCGACTTTTTCTCAATTTGTTCCTCTCTCTTTTTCAATTCATCCCTTTCTGCACTTTATGGACTAAACATAAATAGTAAAAAGATAAAAATAACTTTAAATAGTTTGTAACGAAAAATACTTAAAGAAAGTTCTTAACAGTACCTTTCAAAAACATTATGGGCAGTGGATCGTCTTTCCTTAAAAAAAAGAAATAAAAAAAAAGGGGAATAGCCTCTGTAAATAAGCATATGTATGCGTTTCTTTTCTTGTGTAGTTTTGATCTTTCTAAATTGCCTAAAAAAATTCAACAACTATTTCAGGGTATTTTTGTCCTTATTTTTGGTCTTAAAAACGACATCAGGGATGAAACAAAGGCATATTTCTCAAATGAAAGAGTACATTTGTAGTTTCGCAAAACAAGTTTGTAAAAAGGTTGAAACTAGAAGGTATACATAATAATTAGGCTTCACTTCTTTTTCTAGCCTTTTTTTTTTTTCTTCCTTCTAAACAATGCTGTATTGAATCCTTCTTTGATTTATTTATAAAGGGCTGTACTTTACCGAAATACATTGTTATCACTTTTATAAACCTAATGCATCATTGATACCATTCCAGTTTCAACATATATGTGTTAAAATAGTACACTAGCTATGGTTATAACTATATATATGATTCGCCGATGCAGACCTTTTTAAGCATGTTCTTGGGAGACGATCTGCGTCTGACAAGGATCCACGTCGGGAGGAGCGACGACAGGCGCCAGACATAGTATTGCACAGTACCATGACTAAGTTAGGAACACATAACAAGCAAATTTCACAGCATTTGAAGACTGTAATGTCAAACACGTCGCATGGATCTTTCAGTTCTCCAGAGATGTCATCCCCCTCCAGAGTCGCCCCGTCCCATTCTACAGCTGCGGAAAAGCAGCTTCACGAGACATCAGAGGAAATTATAGACAGCTTGTATTCCCAGATCGTTGCAGTGGAAGATCAGAACAATGAGATCCTCCGAAACTTGTGGACTCTAGCGCCGACCACACAAGACGATCAGTTTGTTGGATTACTCCCAGAGTTGGCATCACTGCCATATGCTTCAAGCGTCAATGCTATGTTCAAGGATGTGAGTGCGGATGAGCAACACGTTGAGGTTCCAGAAGATGTAATACATTCTCTCCGATCACACTTGACAGAGTTGCAAAATCACAACCAACAAATATTGCAGTACTTGAATGTTGCAATGTCGAATTTGCCTGACACTACCGGCAGGTAATTATTTCTTTACATTTCTAGTCTGAAAGTTGAAAATTTGTGTTCTGAAGATCACAACAGCTTACAGTATTCATAATTTCCTTTAATTTTCCACTTTTCTCTTATAATTCTGCAACAAAGGAGCTACCAAGCCGTCCAGTCACAAGTTGCGGAGGAGGACAGCGGCCTCGTCTCCCCACAACCAAGCGAGGAGGACGACAACAAGAAGAAGGAAGACGAAAATGACAAGAAGAAGGAGCCCGATGAGAAGAAAGCCGAAGAGAAAGAGCCTCTGATGAAGAAAGAGGAGCCCGATGAGAAGAAAGCCGAAGAGAAAGAGGCTCTGATGAAGAAAGAGGAGGAGCCCGATAAGGAGGAGCCCGATGAGAAGAAAGCCAAAGAGAAACAGCCTCTGATGAAGAAAGAGGGCTCCTATGAGAAGAAAGCCAAAGAGAAACGGCCTCTGATGAAGAAAGAGAAGAAGGAGCCCGATGAGAAGAAAGCCAAAGAGAGAGAGCCTCTGACGAAGAAAGGGCCTCGGATTAAGACGGTGGTTCTTAAGGTGAGGCTGCTCTCCCTAAATTGGACAAAAAAGATTGAGAAAACAATAGTCAGGAGCGATGGGGTAGAGAGTGTTTCGGTCGACAGGAAGAGGGAGTTGGTGACTGTGACAGGGTCGATGGACCCGGTAGATCTGATCATCAAGTTGCGCAAGAAGTTGAAGACGCACGCCGAAATCATCTCAGTAGCTGACTACAGCGGAAAGGCCGGCAAAGACGGCGGTGATGGAGGGAAGAAGGCGGTGGTCGACTTCGGAGAGACGGAGATGATGAGCAGGATGGTGCAAGAGCCTGGAACCGCGTATCCAGTGTATTACAGTGAGTTTTTCGACGAGAATCCCAATGCTTGCTTTGTCATGTGAGCCGAAAATTTGAAACCGTAATGAAGAGGGAATGAGACGGAAGATATATGTCTTGAAAAACAAATGAATAAAATAAAATAAAATAAAAATAAATAAGAGAATAAAAGGTAGAGGAGAAAGGATTGATGAAATAGGGAGAAAATTCACCGGTGATTAGCACTATAAATGGGCTCTTGTATAAATTTTACAGGTATAAAAATGGATAAGTTCATAATATTGACAAATCATCTAAAATCAAGAAATTTTTTATCAATATGAAAATCAATACAAATATATTCAAATGTTCTAATATAAAAGTAAATATCTAAGAGATCTCCTGCAATCAAGAAATAAAATATTTCCATACCTGTATTACAATTAATCTAAAATATAAAAAGAATCATAAAGGATTATTATAATGAATATTTGATAATTATCTCAAATCTTAACACTCCCCCTTAAGTTAGTGTACCAACTTGTCTAAAATATTTCAAGAATAATTTTAAAGATCATATTTATTTTTAGAAGCTTTAACATGAACTTCACATTAAATTGGTTTGTTTCAACTGTGTTGCATAATGACGCCCTTCATGGATTCAATGAAATCAATAGGAGTATGATGTGACCAGGGGATCAAAAAGGACCCTTTTTTTTTTTTTTTTTTGGGATAAATTACTGTATTGGTCCTTGAACTTTTAACTTTGTGTAATTTTGATTTTTGAATTTTTTTTCGTAGCTGAAATGTTCCTAAACTTTTAAAATGTTCCTACAATAGTCTTTTCTGTTAATTTTTGGACGGAATCTGTTAGTAATTTCGTCAAAAAATGATGTTAACTAATGGATTCTTTTCAAAAATTAACAGAATTGACCATTATAATAATATTTTAATAGTTTAGGAACATTCTTTATTCTTTTTTTCGTAGCTGGATCATAAACCATTAAAAATGTTGTTATAGTAGTCATTTCCGTTAATTTTTAGACGAAATCCGTAGTTAGCATTATTTTTTGATCAAATTACTAAGAGATTCTATCAAAAAATTAACGGAAATGACTATTGTAGCAACATTTTAAAAGTTTAGGGGCATTCCAGCTATGAAAAAAAGTTCAAGGATTAAAGTTGCACAAGTAGGGACTTAATGAGTTATTTACTTTTTTTTCAAATTCAATTTTTTATTTGTTTAATTCTCCTTTTTTATTCCCCCTTTTGTTTTGTTTTGTTTTGTTTTGTTTTTTTCTTTCTCATGGTTGTACCACACAAAAAACAAAATCAAATTCTATGAAAGTTATTTTTTCACTTATTTTTTCTGTCAAATTTTTTTTCCCAACAGATATATATATATATAGGGTTCTCTCTCTCTCTCTCTCTCTCTCTCTCTCCTTTCTTGCTTATTTACACATTTATAATTACAAGTGCACTATGATAAATGATACTTAGTTAAGGACTTGGGCCAAGTGCATTCACAAAAGCATAAGACTCCGAAGTAGCCATCTGTTTCAGCAGTGGATTCGGCTTGGTTCAAAGATTTGGCGATAGTCCAAGAAACAAATGATAAGTTGGCAGTGGCTTGGATTTGATTTCTATTCGAAAAAATTAAAAAGTATACCCATATCCAATCAAATGATTGGTTGGCAGCGGCTTGGATTTGATTTCGATTTGATAAACTTTCCAAGGTCAATTATCGCTCTAACAAAGTTCGACTGAAACTTTAAACTGAGTTCCAATTTCATGCCAAGAGTATAGTCCAATTTTCTTATAACATTTTTCTGAATAATTTTAACGGTTTAGAATCATATTCTGTCAACCATAAATTGTCTCAAAACCATATTAAAATATTCTTTTAAGTTGTTACAATAACTAAAATCATGAACTTAACATGCTTATTCAAATTCTAAAATCATGTTTTATGTCACAAATTTTTTGAATTTTTTTCTTAATTGTTCACATTTATTGCGCACCGCAACATTATTAGAACATTCGAATCATTCCGTAATATAATATTTCTTATTCATGGTATTATTATCATAAGCAGTTAAAAAAAAACATATAATGTATTCTGATAGCAGGATATTTATGTATGGATTTCTGTTTAATTCAGAAATTCATACTATAAGCCATCCGATCATTACATTTCGATATGATTATTAACAACTCTAAATCACACCATCCTTTTTTCTTTATGTGATTACGTAATTGATGGAAACAAAAATTTCTAATCAATTTCTTAGTGGAAAAACTATTAGTACCCATTTCTTGTATATGTCATAACTTTATATTTTCATCCTTAGCATTATAGTAAAAAAAATAACATTTTAAAATGGACTCCTAATATATAAAATTAACAACTTTATTCTTAATTAATTTAGGAATTAATATTGTGAATTTTCCGGACATTACACTCTCCACTTTTTATAAAATTTTCATCCTTAAAAATTAGAATGAGTCATATAATTGACATTTATCTCATTTTACATTCCCTAGTAACTTTTTCCTCTCATGATTTCGTCACAGTACCGGAATTAAAATCACCATGTCATTTCTAAGAATCCTCTTCCGACAAGCTAAAATCTATACATTTTGTTTCTAACTTTTAGAAGCAGTCTTCATGAATTGAATTGGTTCGTACTCTGTCATAAGAAATAGGTCTGAGACATATTTCTCAAATGTGAAAATATGAATAACATCCAAATAGCCGACAATTATGACGGCAGACCTAGCCTATACAATACTCTGTCAAATCGTCCATAGATCTGGAAGAGACTCAATTTTCCTTTCTAGAAGCGCATTACGCGGTTCATGAGAGCTATTTTGAGAAAAACTAAACCCTTTTAATTGACTCTAGGGATCTCATCCACTAACATGTATCTTCTAATAACTTCGAGCAATTTTCATTTTCTGGAGAATCTTTTCATCTATTTTCGTAATCTCTAAGATGAAATCAATCCTCAGTTGTTTTCAGGTGTCATGCTAAATCTGATGTATATATACATATATATATATATATATATATATTTTTAATTCCGTGTCCCGCGCTCCTTGTAAATTCACTACATAAGAATGCGACGGTCCTGTGGGTTTGGATGGTTTGCTCACATTGGCTATCGATTTGAGGATGAAAAGGGGTACTAAAACTCAAATATGAACTTACTCCTATCCAGACGCTCTTCTAGTCTAAAGAGTAAATAGCCATCACCAAATAACAACAATATACCTATTACAGTTAATACGTAGGACACTATTTACTCGGATTTCATTCATGTAACATCGTCTTGAGCAATCTTCAAAACAATTTGAACCAATGATGACTTTAGAATATAGACTAGAATGAAGTTTAAAGGCCACAATATAGATACTATTGAAGATGCGTCATTGGTCGTTTTTCCGGGTACCATCAGAATCAAGTTCCAACTGCATTTGTTCCACGAGTATGTTCTCAATAGCATTGACAAGGCTTGATATACTCTGGCAACCGTGGAATTCAACCTTTCCTGATGAATCAAAATTTAAGCAACCAAAAAAGAAAACCAAACACTGTCGGTTAATAATAAAATAAAAGTGATAATGACGTTGGGTTAGATAAAAATAGCATCACAAAAAAGTTCACTCTTCTCGAAATCAAACTAAGTTCTAAGGACAATACCGGAAGATTGGTCAATGAATCTGTCTTATTAAAACTCAACTCGATTGCTTAATGACTTCCAATGTTGTTTACTAATCTTCTATTAATAATTCAATTTGAAAGCCACTTCTTAATTCACGTAATGTGCACATACTCTTGCGATCACGGAATGGAAAAGGACCCCAAAACCAACTTTCTTAAATAAAATATCAAAAATTTCCATATGCATCAAAAACAAGAAAAGAACCAAGTATGGCCAATAAAAGAACACAAAGATAAACCCACCTTAACCTTGGACAGAGAAGTTGAAGGAATCCCCTTTGCGTAATGATCAGAACTCTTGAGAGATATCAGCTTCAAAGGAGAATCTGATATCGGCCAACCTTGAGAGACCTTTATAACTGCATCAACTCCCCCAGCCAGATGAGCTACCATCGTCCCATCTTAATCAAAGTACTCCAAGGAGCGTCTGTGTTCAAAACATTTCTATGAATCTTTCCAATAACCAATGAAAACAATTTAAAACTTCCAGAGTAAACGCCATTTCACAAGTGGAAAATGATAAAAGATTTAAGAGATCGAAATTGTGACGGGTAAAAGTCTCACCCTGATTTATTTGCACTCTTACCACAAGTTGCCTCATCGTGCAAGAAACAATTCTGTCCTGTGCTTTTGTTACAAACCACTGCAGTGAAGATTTTCTGCAAAACAGATGTCATAGATCTCTAATGTATGATATGCTAATTGGTTTGGTTCATGCGAGATTAAGTTGAAGAGTAAAAAATAAATAAATAAATAAATTTGTAAACAAATGTCATCTTGTTTTGTTTAGGAAGCCAAAATGAAACATTAGGACGGAATAACTAAGAAAAAGGAAAAGGATTGAGAAATCAAACCTGAAATCTTTTGCGGCATTTGAAATACCGTTTATGTATGCATCATTCGGAAATATCTGGAAATCATACAGTTTTAGTACTCATTGAAAAAGTTAAACACAGAAAACGTAGGGGCTGAAAAATATACTCATACGTCACAGATAAATTTGAGACCAAAAAAGACAATGGATCAATACTTATAGACTATAGTTAATACATTACAGTAAATATTAAGTTCCAAACATGAATAGTAAGACAATAAAGATATTTAAAATTATTTGTCAATGAAGGCCATCCTGCAAAAGACTATAGAGCTTATCAAAAAACCTTGCAAGGACAAGATAAAAAAGACAACGTTTCACAGGGTATGACAACGTGAAGTTGCTAAAGTTCCATTCTCTGCTGACCTATATATCATGTAGGACAATAAGCTTAGTAGTCTGCTTCCTCGTTCCATTTCCTATGAACTCCCTTCATCAAATATACGGAAAGGTTCTCCATTCATGTCTCAAGATCCCAACTTCCAGGACTTTAAGGTAAACTGCCATTTAAAGGTGTTGAAGAAATTATGAACTGTTATCTTCCATAAAACCAGCAATTTTCTAATCAACATTCTGTCGTAGTATCTCTAGAGTCATCATGAGTTAGAAGTCTGCTAGATCAATATGGTATGATAATGTCTCTAAAGAGAAATACAGTCGAGAGAAACACAGCAGAGTACATAACTGAAAAAAGAAAAAACTATAACCCAACTCCAGTCAATAAATATATTAATGAGAGCAAAGGAAAAAGTCAATTTCCAGTGATTTTAGGAAATTAAACTGCAAGTAGCCTTTACACTTGAACACAGAAAATATTTGAAACTACATGACCCAGCAGACACGACAAATTTAATCAGAAAAGAGAGCTAAAGCACACATATATATGGTTTTATTTATTTTTCTTTCTTTTGCATCTTTGTCAAACCTAAGCTTTGATGATATAACGAGACTAGTTTTGATGACATAAGTATGACAATACTTTGTAGATCTTCTATACTCGAGTAATCGGAAGTAGAAAGATGGCAGCAATATGCACATAGCTTAGATTCATGTACACATACAATGGTAGAACAGTTCTCCATCACGCTCTATGATGGATTTAATAATACCTCTACATTCTTTTAATCCAGGGTCCCCTCCAAGAATTCATTTAGCAACTCGTGCCTCACTTCAAATGGCACATTGACGGCTTCAATTTTTTGTTCGGACAAAACACTTTCTAATTGTGGAATGTAAGTCTGCAACGAAAACCTAATGCAGTTCTCCTCAAGTGCAATGACTTTTACACCTGTAAATGCATCTCGAATCTGCTCTATGGCATCAAACCTGCAATGAAGAACAAATTAAGCATTAACCAGAATAAATTTATCTGGAAAAGCACAATAAGTCTAAGCCATTTGTAGCAGAGTTACCATGTACATGTAACATCTAGATCCTCTAAAGACTTCAAGATAGTAGTTTTCTTCTTTAATTCGTTTTCAAGTTCCAATAGCTGCAAGGTATGCAGAAAATATTTAATAATGGTCAATTAAATCGAAGGGAAACTTCAGATTGTAACCAACTCAAAAAGAACATATTAGGATTATCAAAATACAAGTAACACCAAATGATGTTCATATTTGAAGTGCAAAATTTACACTTTGGGCTTCATAAGTGCAAAATTTCCAAACACACCCGCCTCCCCATCCCACACCCCCCCCCCCCCTCCCCTTTTTTCCCTTTCTCTACCAATTTCAACGAGTTGAAGAATCTAAACAAAGTAGTCCATTTCGTTATTAAGAGACGAAGAAGACTTACCAAAGTCTTTATCTTCAGCGAAACCAACATCCGACCACAACGACCCTATTTCCTCCATTCTGGTCTGTAAATTTCCCATTTCCATCCATTATTTCGAACCATAAATCTCAGGAAAAATTTGCGAGAAGAATTAAGCGTACTAATTTGCAGAATACCTGAACATTATGGACACAATCTTTCAGCAATTTCTGCAAATCCGAACGGCTTAGCTCCGAATCATCGTCTTCCAAATTCCTGAGCATGTTTTCAAGCTCTCTTGTTCGACTTCAACAAAAAAAAAAAAAAAATCAAAATCAAAACTTCGTGAGAAATGAACTCGAAATCGAAGTTTGAATATACGTATTTGTGTGTGTGTGTATATATATGTATATGTATATATTTAGAGAGAGAGAGAGAGAGACCTGCGAATGGTGTCAAGGTCAAGGGGTTCTGAAGAAGGAGGAACGATCTCCATGGCGTTGTCCAGATGAACTCCTCTCTCTTTCTCTCTCTAGCTCTGGAGTTTCTCTCTCCTACTTCTCCCGCCCTTACGCACTGACCTCTGAAATTCTTTTTCTGGTTTTGAAATGGAAGAAGCAGGTAAAGTAGGGTTCTACTGGTGGGCTGAGAGTTGGACTTCGGCTTGGGCTCCACTATGGAACACACTCTTGTGAACAAGTTCCTTGAAGAGATACTCCAAGTCACCACTATTTTCGACCTCTTTTTTTTTTTTTTTTTTAATTAAATTTGTTTTTAACTTAACTTATTTTTATGTTTCGAACTACTTCGTAAATGCTTGTATAAAGAAAAACATATAATTAAATCCTTTCCCAAAAAAAAAAAAAATCGACATCACTATAATACTTTTGTTCAAGAAAATGTTATATTTATTTTTTGTGACACCCAATTTCATCAAAGATATAAATTTCAAATATCTATACCCTTTTTTTTGGAAAGAAGAAGTAAATAGCATTTTTGAAAGTATTTATTGTAAATTCACATTTCAAAAATATTTGAAATGAATAACATATTTAGATTAAATAATTCTTTTAGAAAACATATTTATGACATAATTAGCTTAAAAATATTCTCGTAAATTATTTACAGTAAATCTAAAAACATATGCCGCAAATATTTTTTTTTCTTTAAAATAGTCTCTTGTAATTTTTATGATATTTGTATTCATTTTATTTGTTTTCCTTTTCGTTAAACTTAATCATATGACTTAACATTAGTCCATATGATAAACCATTAGATTTTTGTGTTCACCAATCGTGTTTTTTTTTTTTGGGACTTGAAATTAAGAAATTCGAATTCGGCATCTTATAATGGACTCATATATGATATTACTATTAGATTATTCATGCAGTCACTTACCTAACATTTAACGTAGGTTAGATTTCTAACATTGCATCCCATCCAATCTTATTTCATGGACATTAAAATCAATAAGCTAATACGTAATTTAAAGTGGTAATACATAACAAGCTATCCAAAAGACCAATTGGAAAGACAAACGTCATTTTTTTTATTGAAGCTTCATGTGCCACACTTTTTATTGAATAGGATTGATTTTGTTGTTGTCATTTTTCAGTCTGAAAAACAAAAATAAATAATAAGAAAAAAACTTGCATTTTTAAGTTTAGCGTCTAATCCAATATTTCAATGAAAAGTTATCCAATCAAATTGGATAATTTGCTCACTCTTTTTCTCTCTCCATATTCATTTTAAAATTCACTCCAGAGGGAGTCCTCTCTTGTCTTGACTCTCTCGAGGATCTATTTCCAACAAGATTCTTCCTTTGTTTTCTTTCTTTCTTTTTTTTTTTTTTTTAAACGGAATCCCTAATTAGTGTATTCAATTATAGGCTTATTTACAAGATTAAATTCGTCAATTCAAGTTCAAAATCAGTTATTGACCTAGAAAAAAAATTACAAATTTTCCATTAATTTCGATTTCAAAAATAAATTTTTGAGAAAATAAAATTCAAGGTATAAATCAGTAAACAGCTAAAAAAAAAAAAAACGGAATTAAGCCAAACCCAATAAGAAGCAAGCCAAGGAACGGCCAAAATTGCTCATGTAACTATAGAGTCAAAATTTCCAGAGTTTGATTGATCTTGATCTCATTTGTCAACGAAATTGAGGAACTAATTGTTGTTTGTTTAGAACAAATAATTCTTGACCGTTAAACGGCTTCCAACGCGCTTAATGAAGATAACAATCAACTCTGTTAACCAATATGTGTTGAATCTAAAATGAAAATGCAATTAAGTTTCCCTAAAATCAAAAAAACCAAGGCCAATCTGTGTACCGAACATTCGGAGTGATTGCTTGTACTCCAAGAAAACAACCCGACATCTCAATGTTTTCGAACACCTGAATGAGAGAAAAATAAAGCATCTTGATCAGTCACATTTCTTATTTCTAGCGCGTAAGACCATTAAGATTAACACGAAGTGAAAAGAGGAACACTTGCCGAATTCGCTATGAAAGGGGCGGAAAAGTCATTCTAGCTCAGCTTCGGAAGGTACACCCTGAAGGTGTCTGTCCTGCGAAGCCTCTTCTGGCAGGTCGGGCACTCTCGCCGGATAGCTAATGCTGCGTGAATGCAGTCCTTGCAGAAAATGTGACCACATTTTGTTGAAGTCTCTTCAACCAATTGGTTTCTGCAGATTCCGCAAATGCAGGTAGGCGATGGCTCCGGTTCAGAATTACTTTCGGGTTCTTCTGGAGAAGGCAGCAGAGCGTCAGTAGCCTGTCATCGGAAACTTCCGTGGTTAGTTCCCTAAATTTCACCAAATCTGTGCACTTGACATATTGGTTACCAATTTCTTTTACAAACTAGAAACTCAAGGACAAGAATTATGTGCCGTACGTGCGCAATTTAGCAAAACGAAAAAAGGGTGATCAAAGATTCAAGGCACAGCTCTTGGAAAAGGCTAGTTGTTATAAAAAAAATAGGAAACATATATACATATATACACATATATAAAGGGACATGGTAACTCAAGCAAGAAAAGAATATAATTAACTAAATAGAAGCTTCTTACAAAATCATGAGTTCTGTTTATAGCCTTCTAAATAAAAGATACTCACCAAATCCATACCAAAATCTGTTTCTTCCCGTGGATTTGTCGGTTGAAGCTCGCTAAGAAAGAACCCATCTGTGAATAGAAAAAGGATAATTTCACTCCAAAATAGACAGGAAATTGCTTTTGTAAGAAATACCAAGAGGATCAAGGACAAAATGAAAAGCAAACGGATGATTTCATTACACTCCGATCACGTAACGAAAAATAAAACCAAAAAAAAAAAAAATAAACTATCAAATTGTAGTGTTTCTTACAGACAGACAACTAAGAATCAAGACTTAATACTTTACAAGAATCGATTAAAGTGCTGTGTGTGTGAAATCGGTGAGGATTGAACCAAACATAAATCGGACGTAAGGCACAGAGACGATTAGGATTTGTCAATTATAATTTCTTTCACAAAGTTCCTTCACACATCCTGCATGTAGACAATCGAAATTAACAGAGAAAAGAAGTTGAAGCATCGAAATGGGGTCGAAAAAGTATCAAAATCAGATACAAATAAGGCAAGATCATACAAACAAAGAATAAGAACTGGACAATAAACCCGAAAAGAAGAGTTTAATTTCACACCTTCTTCATAATTAACTTCTGTTGCTGCATGGTTTCTTACTCTTGTTGAATTTCTTGTGGCCTTAAAAAGAACAAAAACGGACAACAGAGTGAAAATGGACAGAAGATCAGTCGAAATAATTTTCCAAAATGAAAAATCTCAAAAGCATTGGTAATAACTGATACCTCTTCAAATGTGCTTGGGGATATTATTTCGACATCATCATCTCCAGCAACCGCGCCATCGGGCACTGCTTGTCCTCGAGCATTTCCACTTCCTTCGCCTTCCACGACGTCCGGATGCTCATTTAGATCCATGAGCTCGCGTCGAGGTGCAATGTTGAGGTCCATGTCTAACACTATCGGTCTTCTTTCCCCGGCATCTCTCACATTTCCTCGTTGACGTTCGCTTGATTCTCCCGAATCCATGAAGAACCTGACTTACAAGTACTCACTCCTTAGAGCCAAGAAATGTCCTACTACACCCCCACAAAAGTACCTTTATTCATTAGCAAAACCAATTCCAAATGCCGCTTCACAGTATAGAATCTTGATAAATATATATATATATACACACACACACACACACACGTTATATAACCAGTTCATTAACAAATTTCTCAGGTGCTACATTTTCTTTCTAAGAAGATTAAAGATTCAAGTTTTATCACAAACCAGATTTTCCAATTCCTAATCTTTGGTACAAAAAATAATGAAAATGATAGTTAATAAAAAATCCTCAACATTATATTAAAGAAAATACAGAACCAACTATGATAACAAAAAAAAAAAAAAATCATTTGGTTGATGCTGATTTTTCACTGTTTTTTTTTGTGTCCAATTATAATTTCAAGAAAATGAGAAAGAAAAAGCTGGGCTTTTTCTAAACTATAATTTCCAAGATTTCAGAAGTGTAATCATTTTCGAGTTGAAAAAGAAAAACCCAGATAAGCACATTCAATAAAACCCCATTTCTTGACCCAAAACATGCATGAAATTCTTTATCATGCAAACGTAAACACAATATGAAAGATTTATATATATATATATAACGACTATTAAAAAAATAAAACTGAAAGGCAAAGACAAGATGAGAAAACCCAAATGCCCGTTAAAACAAAATTTTCACTTCTGCTAGCAAAAACTGAAAATGAAAAGAAAATGAATTGAGGAGGAAGAAGAAGAAGCTAGAAGAAAAGGTGTACCTTTTTAGAGAGAGAAACGAGGAGATAGAAAGAGGAAACGTAAGAGAGAATGGGAAATAAATGAGTGAAGAAAAAGTTAACTAGGAGGAAATGAAAATGGCTGAGAGTTTGGAAAGGAAATCAACAGTTACAACGCCACTCTCAGAATTCTTTTAAAAAGAAAATCAAGAATTTGTCTTTCCTTTCTCACTTTATTATTATTATTATTATTATTATTTATTTATTTATTATGTTGCTTGTCTTTCTTTTTCTTTTTTTTTTTTTTTCCCCCGCCCTTTGTGAAGCGCAAACGTTACAAAGTTTAAAAGGGAAAAAAAACACACAAAAAAAAAAAAAACACACACACACACACACACACACGCACACAAAATAATATTTCTTAAAAAAAGAGTAAAACCTAAATAATTAAATAAATAAATAAAATATTTGATAATGGGTTGTCTAAGGCATTAAAAAAAAATCCGAAGAACCGAGTGACACTAAGGGTCCGTTTGGTGTTTGGGTTTGAGTTATGTTTTTTAAGTTTAAATAGTAAATTTTGTTGACTTTTTAGAAAAGATAAAAAACTTTTTGGGAAAAAGACAAAAACTTTTTGGGAAAAAGACAAAATTTAGTTTGAAAATTATGGTTCAAACCATAATACCAAACAAGGCCTAAACCGTAAAAGGCCGACCAAGGAACAACCTTGATGTTGCCCTTGGCATGGGTCTGACTCATTTTTCACCCTTCTTTGAACCAATGGACTTTCGCATTTTGTTGCAGTTTATCTTCAGAAAAAAGAATGAAAAAACGAAAACGGAACGAGAAGGGAAAAAAAAAAAAACCGATTGGGGCTAGCTCAATAAGGTGAGAACTAGGTTTAAGATATTACGTCTTGAAATCTATTATTATTATTATTATTTTAAAGATGAATAAAAGGGGAGTACCTAGAATCCTATATTAGGGAGAAAAATTGAAAATGAAATTACCTCTTCTTTGGGGCACGTCGGAGTGAGAACAACGTGTTGTAGTGTGTTCATTTCGTTCATGATTTGGTTTTAGGTTACAATGCGATTTGTTGTATGATTTTTTTTTATAACGAAAAATTTGTGGTTGATTTTAGGATTTCCTAGATTTGTAATGAAATGAAAAATCAATGTTTATCTTTATTTGTACTAATCTATCAATTTTTTTTTTTATAATTCAATATATATATAAAATAAAATGAAAAACAATGTTTAAGCTATTTTCAGTAATGAATTTAGGGTGTATCTAATAAGATAAGTTTGTTAATTCTAGATATTGTATATGCAAATTTATTTAGAAGAAAATATAGGACAATTACAATCTTAATATATTTAGAAGAAAATATAAGAAAATAACATCCTTTCAGTCTTAGCATTTAAATTTCCTAAAACTAAATTCCTAAAAGAGCATCTCTCTCATTTTTCATGATTTTTTTTCTTTTTTCTGTCTTTTTACTGTTTCAAATATTAAATGGGAGAATTTTCGACAAATCGGTTAAGTTATTTGTCTGATCCAAATTTACCAAAACTTAAATTAGACTCTATACCTTGCACCACAAAATTTATTATTGTTTAAAAAAAAAAAAGATTGGTGGTGTCTTCACGTCCCTTGTCCTCTTTGATAATTCAACAAAACCACATGAGATACTAGGACCTCATGTTTTAGAATTTTCAAGTCCACCACAAAGCCTATAATTCCTAGAGAAAATGTCACTTTTAAAAGTGGATCTCAATATGAAAATGTATGGATTCGAACTTGATACCTAGACTTTGAGAAACCTAAGAAAGACACACTCAATTGCTCTGTGTGAGAGAGCATGCACTCTTGTTTTATAAAAGCAAACTTGCCCAATGCCATTAATCAGATTTTGAATGTTTGCCTTGGATTTTGTTTTTTCGGTTTTTGTAATATTTGTTGAGGGCAATGTCTCCTCGTTATTTTATACATCTTCTCATGTACAGTTGGAAAAAAAAAAAAAAAAAGAAAAAAGAAGCTCCGAAAGCTCTTCAGGGGGTGGTCGGTTAGGTACAAACTTTAGCCGTGTACTCTCTTGCTCTTTATCAATGAAACAAGTTGCTCATTTTGAAATCGTGTTGCCTCGATCTTTTTTCATTGAAGCATTGTTTGTTGCCTCGTTACTATATGCTTACATCTTAAGGTTTCTTGCCTTGCAAGTAACTTTCTAGGCTGACTTAACCCTCGAGGGTCAACAGATGCCGCATGGCCCGATTGCAAGAGACAAAGAGATCGGCCCAGGATACCATGCGACGACCACCGGTAGTCCATATGTATAGTTTGGGGTATTTATATATTTGTTTTACATACTCAGGTTTTTTTATTTATTTATTTATTTTTTTTAAAGGAAAATATGCTCAGTTATTCGATATCAATATTGTTGGAAATATCTATATCTCGCGGACACTTGGAGAAAAAGAAATATTTTTGCCTCCAATTTTGAGATCAAGGATCCCCATTAATGGATATTAATTGGAAAAGAATATCTATAATGTTGTCTAATATTTTTATCATTGCATGTCACATAACAGTTCGAAATCCGTTCTTTGTAAGATTTTCAACAAGTACATGAGTAGAAGGAGGAGTTGCCTCTTCGCAGCAAGAGCAAAACAGAGAAACAAGAGATAATTTTGCAGGCTAAATTCAGTGAGGTACGAGTTATTCTAGGTTATGATCTCTCTGTAAATAAAGAGAGAGAGAAGTAAACAGCAGTTTAAAAAAATAAATGAAGTAAATAGTAGTTTTTAAAATATTTGGAATAACTTCAATTATTTTCGTAAAATTATTATTAACTACAATTTTCTCATAAATTACAGTAAATAAATCATTTACTTAATAAATTTGTTATTTCTTCCAAATATTTAAAATCTACTGTTTATTTCAATTATTTTCTAAAAACTGCTATTTACTTATTTTTCTCTTAAAATTGTTCACTACTAGATTTTGAGGCTCCATGTGAGGTCCACTGCCAATAATAAGCACCAATAGAGGTTGATGCAAATATGTTCCGATCCTCACTTGTACTCAGCGGTTGGAGACATAATTTAACAGTAATTTTACACATGAATCAAAAGGTGTAAAATTCGAATCCTTCAACCTCCAATTTCAAACTGATAACCTTAGACTCGAAGTGCCAAATAAAAATGTCCTTGCACACATTCTTGCTGAGAGGTACATTGCAAATATACTTTATGATCAACCGTCGAAAATGCATCTACAATTTCTCTAAGTCACCCAAGTAACTGGTAAAGCCATTGGCTATGAGGGAAAGACCTAGGCCTAAGAAGACATTGGATTCAAAGGTCTTGATACCGTGCCCAACGCTCACCCTCCGATGAAGTTCCGACTCCGATGCCTCTCTCCCCCAGAGGATTCTTCGCCAAACATAAGATGTGTTGCTACCTAGGTTCACTTTCAAGAAGTTAAAAGAGTTCGAGAATGTTTGGACCGAGGAACCTTGCTTATAAGGATTTCCATGTTTTGGAACGCCTCTCCATTATTGTTTCGCCAAGAGGGCTTGATTGAAAGTGTGGAGATCTCGGAATCGGAAATCCGTTCCCGGTTCTCTCTTAGCAGCACCAAGTGATCCATTCCAACTTCAATGACGCATCCTCTTATTAGCCTCGCTACGTACCACTTGACCAGAAATAGGGAACCACCTTTTTTTGATGTCATGGCAGAGAGTAGTGCATGCCGGACTCGGACGCATACGCCTTACCTTTAGAAATAATTATGCAAAATGTCTATTTTTAAGGGAAGGGTCTGTAGTAGAGACCCTTTGAGGGTCTCTACCATAGTGTCATTGTTTAAACCATTGATATTGAATCATGTGGTTTATATTTGAGGGTGCATATTATGAACTGTAGGCACACCTACATTGTAACAAATTAAGTGAAAAATAGAAAAGAGAGAGAGAGAGAGAGAGAGAGAGAGAGAGAGAGAGAGAAAGGGGAAGGGAGAGAGAGGTGGGTGGGGGGGTCCCCGTCGGGGGGGATGCCGAGAGGCGCCGGGGGGGCTGAGGCCGGGGTGCCGGCGGGGGAGGGCTGGGGGGGGGGGTTGTCGGGGGCCGCGGCTGGGTGGGGGGCTGCCGGGGTGGGGTGGGGGGGCGCGGGCCAGGAAGAGAGAGAGAGGAGAAGAAAGAGGGGAGAGAGAGAGAGGGGGGTAGGGGGGTCCCCCGTCGGGGGGGACGCCGAGAGGCGCCGGGGGGGGTGGGTGAGGGGAGGTCGGGGGAGGGGGGGCGCCGGGGGGACTGAGGCCGGGGTGCCGACGGGGGAGGGCTGGGGGGGGGGGTTGTTGCCGGGGGCCGCGGCTGGGTGGGGGGCGGCCGGGGCTGGGGCCGGTGGTGGGGGGGGGGGGGGGGGCGCAGGCTGGGAGGAGAGAGGGGAGAAGAGAGAGAAAGGGGAAGAGAGAGGGGAAGAGAGAGAGAGGGGGGTGGGGGGGTCCCCGTCGGGGGGGACGCCGAGAGGCGCCGGGGGTGGGTGGGTGGGGGGAGGTTGGGGGAGGGGGACCTGGGGTGGGGGGGCGCCGGGGGGGCTGAGGCCGGGGTGCCGGTGGGGGAGGGCTGGGGGGAGGTTGCCGGGGGCCGCGGTGGGGGGCGGCCGGGCCTGGGGCCGGTGGTGGGGGAGGGCCTCGCGGGGGGTCCGGCGTCGAGGTTGGGTTGCCGGCGTCAGGGAAGACCCACCCCCCTCTCTCTCTCTTCCCCTTTCTCTCTCTCTCTCTCTCTATTTTTTTTTTCCCTTCTCTTTTTCACTTGATTTGTTATAGTATGGGTGTCCCTATGATTCTTCATGTGCACCCTCAAATATAGATCATAGAATTCAATATCAATGGTTCAAAAAATGACTCTATGGGTAGAGACTCTCAATGAGTCTCTACCACAGCCACACCCATTTTTAAGATTCTGTTTTAAGATATGTCCTTTTTTTTATAATATTATATAAATGTCTATTTTAAATAAACAAATGCTTGCAGTATTAATTTTACTTTTTTACTATATTTAACTTCATTTTCTCTTATTATGATTAATGTTATTTTCTTATTTATTTATTTTCACTGTTATGTCTTTATTTTAATGACCAGTTCTTTAGTATGATGATTGCTTGTTAGCATGATTTCTTAGGTATGATTTAGATTTTTAGGATGATAGAGATTTTTAATGATAATTTTAACGTCATTATGATGACATTTTTTTTTAAACGCTAGTTTCTATAGTTTAAATGTTACATGAATTAGGATAATTTTTTTTTTTTTTTTACTTCTTTATGATAGTTCTATCGTTTATTGGAACCAATGATTTTTTAAGGATTATTAATGTCTTTTTTGAATACTAATTGAAATGCACGGCTTTGCTTGTGCGGAATAGACAAACAAATCAAAACAAAACAAAAATAAATAATAAATAATAAATTAAAAAACTAATTAGTCATTTTTTAAAATTAATTTTCATTTAAAATTATCACGTGACGGGTTTAGGACCCGTGCAAAATAGACAAACAAAGTAAAGTAAATCAAAAATTAATTTTTTATTTAAAAATGTCATGTGATGGGCTTAGGACCTGTCAAGTAACAGGCTTAGGTGATGATGAAATGTACGAAAATTTGTTCTTTTAAATAAGGTAATAGAGGTAATAGATTCTTTCTATTACTAGTCAACTTTCATTAACAAGATTTTTAACAATTTAGGTTTCTTCCTAACATTTTTTATATGGATTCTTATTTTTCATAGTTATGATTTATTAAAGTTTTTATTATTTCCTTTTTTTTTTTACTTTTTTTTTTGTTTTATTACATTTTATTACGAAAGGGTAATAGTGTCTTTATAGGTACTATTTTATATATTTAAAAAATAATAATAATAATAATAAGGATTATTAAATAGACATTTATGTAAATAATCCTTACATTTAGAACTTAAGATCAAGGAGGCAAGTCCCTCAGCACATGGAGAAAAAGAAAGGGGCAACAAGGGGCAGCCTAATTTGACCCTCAGAATAAAAGAACTATTTGAGTGGTGTTTAAATGCATCAGTAGGATGGTTTTCGTTCAGAATCTTCAGACAAAACTCAATAATGCGATTACCAGCTATGTTCCAGCTTTTTTAGTAGAAGAAGGCAATGTGGAAAGGATTTGGCCCTGGAACTTTTGTTAATCCCGCACTAAATAGATTTCTCTTGCAAGAAAACACTATAAAAAAGTTTGAAAAGTGATTTTAAAACCGAGTGCCAAACAGGAGCTTTGTTTTCTTTTTCACATTCTTCCTAGACAGATGCCCCGCCTGCACCTCTTTGAGGTCTAGCTCTCGTTCGGCATTTCCCTCTCCCTGCTAGCAGAAATAGACTTGAAAGTCATCTTTAAATAATATTCCGCAACCTAAACTAACATCCATTTGCATCTTCAAGCCCCGTGAGTTCGATTTTTATCGCGATTTTAGGACTTGGGAGGCATTTGCTGGAAAGGAACGTTCTTGAAAGCCACATTTGTAGAAATCTTATCTAATTGAATGCTATGTTGCATATTTCATACAATAAATTTCAATTACATCGTGTTTTTTTACCCATATTACAGATTCGGGATTAACTTATCCAAATTGTAGTCCGATCCCAAAGACTCAGAAAAGAAATTGCTTATAATTTAAAAAAAGAAATTAAAAAACTGTATAATGATTGTCAAGAAAGGACGCCAAAGTTGACATGATTTTGGAAAAATTAAGTAAATAGAAAGTTTGAAACGCTTATTTAAATAAATAACTGAATTTTTTATTTTTTTTTAAGAACAATGACCGATAATCATTGATTGACTATTTGAAGGAAGGAAAAAAAAAAAAGAAAAAGGTCATTTTCTTATTTTACCAAACTTCAGGTATTTTATTAAAAACCTACTTAAAATGGACCATATTACAAATGCCAATGATTTTGCTCAAAAAATAAAAAATAAAAAAATCAAGGGACAACCCACGTTCTAATGATGCATCTCATAGAGAAGGCAAGAATGTCTGCCGCAATTAAGCTAAAATAATGAAACTAAAAATAAAGAACGTGTTTCATATGTAAGATCGATATGTTTGAACAGATTTAGCGCAAACCTCTGCAAATGCTCTTTTGCCGAATCCCACTTTGCAGCCACCAACTTTTCAACAATACAAAGGATGTATTTGACTCACATAACTCTTTATTTCTCTCGCAAATAATATCATAACATATCATGTCTTTTTAGTTAATGTGTTTTTTAATTGACGTGTCATGAAATTATTGAAAGCAAGTGAATGAGATTGGAATAAAGGGATACAAGAGTATGCAACTGCAATTACTATGACACAAAATGGTTAACCAAACTGTGTTTACTGAATGGAATGAAGGGAACCAGAAACAAGTTGATGAATATAAATTATTAAACAATGTTCAATATTCATTCATGATAGTTATATATATGTTTGATACACCAAAAAAAAATAATAATAATAATAAATGCAAAGCACAATGAAATTTAGTTAGAATCTGATTGCTGACAATTTTTTATTTAACAACCTGGTTAATCCCAAACCTTCACAACAAATGCTTTTATGAAGCCCATAAGAACCAATTTGAGAAACCCCCCCAATGGAACATTTGAAAGAGTTAGTTCTTTAGAACTATACAAATGCCAAAACCATCAAACCTATCAAGTTATAAAAGTAGCATTTCCGACCAAGACCAATAATTCATTGAGTTAGGATTCCACAAGACCATTGACAGTTTTCCCCCAAAACCACGCATAACCTGCAAAAGAAAAGCAAGATATCAATAACCCAATTCATCAACGAATAATCCAGAGAAGAAAGTGTTGAATGCTAACACCGAGGAGGAGAGCAAATCCACACTGTACCATTAGAGGTGTTGTAAAAGTTCATTTAAACGCTGGTAGGAAGGTAGATCCTGATAATGTCTTTCATTCGTAGTTTATGACGGCATGTTGGGCACCTGCGCTGAACCTTAATTGCTGCCTCAATGCACTTCTTGCAGAAAATGTGGCCGCATTTTGTAGATGTCTCTTCACTCATTGGACCTATGCATATTGGGCAATTGAAGGATGGCACCTCAGACGGGGGAGGAACCGTGTCATCCTTTGTCTGCATCGAGAATTCAGGTTTTAGATTTGAATATGAAGTATGAAAGTCATTGTTGTATGTTCTCAATGATGCTAAAAAAATATACTCAGATTCTGAATCAATTAAGAACGTAACACCACGATGAAAATCTTAAACATATGAAGTCACGGTAAGATGCAGGATCTGATATGTATAAAACATGATGCAACAAGGAACATCAAGAATTAGGAACAAATTTGCAATGACCTGAACTTTGCCAGTATCTTCGGAATTCATGTAAACCTCCCAGTTCAAAACTGCTTGACTTCTCAGTAATCTTCTGCGCTTGTTGCGATTAACAGGATATGAAGTTGATGCTTCTGCAAATATTACACATGAAAGTCTGTAAACAATTAAACGGACGAAAGCTATGCAATATCGAGCCATAGTTTTAAGAATAAAACAAGGCCACCAAACTCTTCATGACGAGCATGACTGAAGAGGGCAAGAAACAGAAAAGAAAAAAATGACCCTCAGTGTAAGTTATCAGTCAATCAAACGTTAGGTAACAAAAAATATCACTAAGGCACAAAACAAGCTTTGTTGTGAATAAGAATAGAATTGCTCTGGAAAGTAAAACAGTGCAAATATACTGTAATATACCAAAATGGTAACAAAATTAACCTTGCTTGATTAACAGATTAAGCAAATAAATGATCCTTCTAATTTAAAAAAATCTGACTATATAAGGGAAACACTCATCTCTACTAAGAGCTAAAATGATTATGAAACTGAATGGACATTTAATTTCATAAAACAAGGTAGATTTGATGTTGTACTCATGTTGCCAACATAACATTCTACAGCCTGTAAGTTTTCAAAACAATAATGATTTTCCCTCAAACTGGGAAGAACGAAATTCTAAGGTCCTCTCGGGCAACTATAACTTGGTGCACTCAAAGAAACATAAGCATTCTTAAATGTTTTAGCTGAAATGGTAAAAGAGACATCACTAAAGCAATACAAGCAAAGATATGCTTCTAAGCACAACATATATATATATATATATATAGAGAGAGAGAGAGAGAGAGAGAGTAAATGGAAGAAATATGCCAACAAACCTGAAGAATTATTGCTCACTTCTGTTTCGACATTGGTCACCTCTCTCACCTCAGTGTTTCTGCTGGAATTGTTCTTGGCCTGACAAAAGGATACTAGGTTAATAAAAGCGTGACAGCATAAATAAATGAAGCCTAAAGAAAACGGAAGTGTCATACTTCAGCAAACATTATTGATGAGATTATGACAACGTCATCGTCGATGACCTCAAAATCCTTCCCAGTTTGTGGGGCTTGAGGTTTTCCATAGTCAGAAGGAACAGGAGGATCATTTAGATCCAAGTCTAATATCATTTTTCCCCTCTGAGAATCACCCATTTCCCCTTCTACTCTCTGCTGTGTTTCCGACGTCGTCATACTATCATCAAAGCTCGGTGATCCTATAAACAGAGAACAAAGTACAGTCAACAAGGAAAGAACTTTATGTTCTTATGTTCTGAGAAAAAAAAAAAAACCAAAAAAAAAAAAAGAAAAAAACCAAAAAACCAAAAAAAAATTGCAAAACAAAAATTTTTGATAAAATCAACCAAAACATTTTGAATTCGACAGAGCTCGACAAGAAACCCGAACAATGTGAAAAACAAGTAGGAAATACAACTCCAACTTTAAAAAATGAACGGATCTTTTGGGTTATTAATCCCTAATCTTACTAAAGCCCCAAAATATGATATAACAACGGAAAAACAAGAGTCCTAATCTAAGTGCAATTCTAACTAGATAAGAAGAAAAGTTCCTCATAAAACAAAAAAATTTCTAAGTTTTCCCTGCATCAGAAATGAAAAAGACAATCATTTCTAATGAAATTTCATTTCCTTTCTTCTTCAGACGTTCCTAAATGTCCTTTTAACAATCACAGAACACAAATCAGAACAGCCATAACCAAACCTTCCATTTCCAACATTCAAAAGCTAAATTTCCCAGAGATTACCAACCCTAGATTCCCATCTAAGCTCAAACTTTCCCAATATTTCACCAAACAGAAAAATTCAATTCGAAAACAACAAATCCACCGCCCAAATTCAAACCGATCAAACACAAACAATCGAATCAACAGCCTAAAAAAAACCGAACCGAAATCAAACAAATCGATCTCATCGGAACTGCAATCTCAACAAAATCCAGATTTTGACTTTTCGTACCTGACGGCTGAGACATAGAGAGAGACAGAGAGAAAGAAAACCAACGCGATCGTCGAATCGCAAAAAGAATTAATACAAAAACACCGATCGAATTCGTGAGATACAAGTTAAGGATAAAGATCAACAACAAGGATTCTCACAAGATCTAAAGAACCAACCAACACATATATTTAGATATATATGTATATGTGTGTGTATATATATATATATAAATCGGTCCGAAATTAGGATCTAATATTCTGGGTTTGGAACGAAGATTGCCTGAAAGTTCATATAAAAAAACAAAAACTGAGAGACAGTAAGAGACTCTCTTTTTCTTCTTTTGCTCTTTCCGTTCTTTCTCATCGATTTCCCAATTGTCGACTTCTCTTCTTCCGCGACAGTTCGTCAAATTTTTTATTTATTTATTTTTTAATAATACGATAAAAAAAAAAGTAATAAATAGTTGTAAATGAAAATGGCGTTTTTCTTTCTCTTCATTATTTATTATAATTATTCTCTCTCTTAGCGTGCCGGGACCGTAGACCAGCACCGACCAGTATCGTCACGTGGAGTTTTCTTGGTCCAATCACGAAGCGACACGTGGTTGTTCGAGACAAAAAAGTTGCGCCTTTTTTTGTTTGACTGTGTTTGTGAAAATTTAAAGAAAGCAAAAACAAAAACAGTGGGTTTTTCGGCGATAGGTCCGTGTTGTTATCATTTTGACGTTATATATCATCATGATATTGTCGGTTTCACATTTTGTCGTTTTGACTAACTTTTGTTTTGTTTTCTTTTTTGCTTTTTTTTTTTTTGTTCTGATCTTGTAATGATGTCATCAAAACTCAAAGTCGTCTAAGTTGATAAAGATGATTAGGGGGGTGAAATGTAGTTAGCAATTTGATTATCTCAAATGTTGGCTTTTAGCCGTTCGACACATGTCTTTCTGGCACCTAAACGATAGCAACAATGGAAAATTCTAGAGTTTTTCAAGTTTGAAATTTTAGCAAAAGTGCAAAATCCGGATTTAATATGGATGAATTTCGTGGGATTTTCTATGACATCTATGCTCACATAGTGATTGTTTACACGTGTTAAATCCCATCTAAGAAATTCATAAAGGTTAAGGGTTGATTGACATTACAAGTCAAGTGATGCTATTATTCAATTATTTACCAAAAAAAGAAAAAAGTAGCTTGTGTTTGATTTGTCGATTGTAGATGAAAATTTTAAATTGCAGTCGATTGAATTTTCAAAAAATTAATTATAAATTTTATTAGCTCTTCATAAAAAGACAAAAACTAATATGAAAAAATATAATTTAGTTGAAGTTGAACTTAAACACCAAATAAAACTGTAGTGATACAATTCAAGTTCAACTCGACGAGATTGAGTAGGCCTATCTGCTATGTAGTATGGGGTCGATTCCTTGTGAGATTAATGATATATTTAGACGTCTTCTATATTAACTAACTACCAAAGGACGAAAGATACTAGAACAATATTTTTCGTCCTTCCCTCTAAGTCTGTCATGTGGCGGGTTCTAAACCCATCACGTGACAGGTTCTTCTAAGCCCGTAGCATAACAATTTTTTAAATAAAAATATTAATTTTTTTTGCTTTTATTTTGCTTTATTTTCTATCTTGCATGCGTGAAGCGCATGCTATTTGACTAGTTATATTTAAATGGAATGAATATATTCCAATATGCATCTAGACGTCACATTTTTACATTTCAGTGCGTAGAATGTGCGTTTAACTACTATCATTAGAATACATGTGAATGCATGTAAAAGTAAAGATGTGTTTGTAAGAAATGTGTATTTGAATGTGCGTATTCATATGATGAATATTGTTTTTATTGGAGTTTGTTTAAAAAGTTGTATATTCAAATACAAAACACTAACAATCAAATGAATATTGTATTGTAATATTCCAATTGAATAGGTCATCTAAATGTCCCATAAGGATATGTTTGATCAAAAGGAGAGAAAATATAAAGTAGAAAGTGATAAATCAACTAAATAAGGGAAATGAGAAATGAGAGATGGGTCATTTCTCTTATGATATTTGGTATGTAATCCTCCAACAATCTCATCATTTTATAGATATCAAAATTGAGGTGTTTTGAAATATTCTGAGTCCCTCCTCCACTCTTCTTCCTCTACTTTCTCTTCTACCAAACATACTGGTTGGAGAGAAATGTGGAAGAAATGAGAGGGTAGAACGATTAATTGAAGGATTTTGACATTCATAATTGTTTGGTATGAGAGAAATGATGAATGAATGGATTAGAAAAAAGACTCTAAATATCTTTCAAAACACACTAAATTTTTTTTTTCTCTCCTAAACTTGATAGATTATTAGAGGGATTTCAAATCAAACAACACAAGAGAAATAACCTCTACTTCCCTCCTTATTTCTCTCACCTAGGTAATCTACTGTCCCTTCTTTATACTTCCCTCCCTAAGGGTATGTTTGGTTGGAGAGAGAGATGGAAGGAGGCAGAGGGATGAAGGGATAGTGGTGAAAGGAGAAACATCATCCCTTGTTTGATTAGAAGGAAGATGGGAGGGAGAGGAGTGGTGGAAGGAGGGAGTCTCCCTCCAAACCCACAAATTTGAATCTTTCCATTAGTGGAAGGATTCAACAAATCCACCACTTTTTATATTAAAAGTCTATTTTATCCTAAAAAAGAATTATTAAAAAATTATATTAGTTGACTATATAGTAATTGAATAATTAACTATCATATATTATTTTAACTCTCCCTCATTTTTACCAAACAATATAAAGGATTTTTATAATTCTCTCCATCTTTCATATTCTTCATCATTTCTACCCTCTCCATCCTTCCAATCAAACATAGTCTAAGGATTCGTTTGATTGGAGTGATGGAGTAGAGGAAGGATGAAGAGAATCGGAAGAATAGAGATGATTAAAGTAATCCTTTATATTGTTTAGTAAGTGAAAGTGAAACTTGAAATGATGGATAAAATCATTATTATATAATGGCTATTTTGTCCTTTTTATTGTCAATTAATAATTTTTGAACCATAAAATAGATATTTCAAACTAAAATATTGGATTTCATGAATCCCTCCAATAGAAGGATTTGCTTTAATAGACCCAGAAGGAGAGCTTACTCATCCAGCTCTCCTTTCCCACCTCCTCCCCTCCCTCCAAACACAGAAATTTATTCAACCAAACGGACAGATATTACATGGCATTTTTCTTATAAATAGTTTTTTTTTCATTTATTTTCTTGTGTTTCTTATGTAACCCTTTTTTGTTGATTTTAATGTAAATTCTAACATTTGAATTTAAATAGAACTAATTCAAATTCATGGAATAAAGTAAGTTTTAAGGTTTAGGTGGAATAAAGTAAGTTTTAAGGTTTAGGTGACAAAGAAGGAACGACCTAAAGTTAAGTGGGGAGGTTTTAGAGGTGTGTTTTGAATTGTAAATGAGATGTAATTTTGAAAATATACGTTTGAGTGGAAAAAAAACTGTTAGAGGGAAAAAAGTATGGATTTTAAAAATATGTTCGATAAAAAATATATCGATATGGATTTTGTTTTATTTTCTCTTGAAATTATATGTAATTTTATGAAATAAAATCAACTCATTTGGACTTAAAATAACAAAGCTATAAGACTTTTAAAATTTGAGTTTATTGTAGATAGTTTGGAAGTGTAAATAGTAAAAAGTAGTTTTGAGTTAAAAAAAAAAAAAAAGACAAAAGAAGTTTTTCAAACAAGATACTAAATCTTCCCCTAAACGGGCCGTAATTCCTTAATGAGAATTTTTTTTCCTTCGATGAAAAAAGGCTATAGGCACATTTTTATATCTTGAGTTATTTTCTAAAACAATCTCTCTCTCTCTTAAAAAAAAATTATTCTAAAAAAAAAATCTTATGCTTTGTTTGACATTTCAACTCAACTCCAACTAAACTGTATTTTTTCATCTCAGTTTTTGTCTTTTTTTCTTAAAAATCAATAAAAATTATAGCTAGTTTTTAAAAAGTCAACAAATTCCAACTTAAAAATTTCATCTCCAACCGACGAACCAAATGCAAACTTAGATTGATATAAGAATTATTTTTCTCGGATTGATCCAGTTGTTTCTTCTCAGCAATTAAGATTTACAAGATCATCTCCATAATTAGTTGGGATAAGAGCATATAAGAAGAGGGAGCCACAACCTTTTATCTTGAAGTGCATTTCATCCAACCATCTCCGTCGTGGGGTTTGCTTGCAAAATCAACCGTTTGACCCCACGATTGAAGATGGTTGGATAATGGATGAAATGCACTCCAAGGGTCTGCACAAAGATGGATTTTATGTATGAATGAGAAGCCTCCTCTCTTATTTATAGGGGAGGAGGCAGGAACAATCCCGATGCAAGGTCTGATTTTGTACGTACATAAAGGGGCACAGCTCCTTTCCTCATCTTTTTCCCATTTGAACAATGTTAGGAACGATGAATGATATTAAATATCATATGTTAATAGATAGTGAGTCTTATAAAATGAGACCCATAAATGAATCTCACTTTTCTATTAGTAGGTTAAAATCCCCTGTCTAATTTTTAGTGTCTAAAATGATGTTTAATTAATAATATTATGTTACATCATTTTCAAAAGTTTAAAGTACTTTCTAACTGATTTTTTATATTTTAAAATCTAGCTTCTTTCTATGATGTATCAAAATATTATTGGTTAAATATCATTTGGACATCAAAACTGGACAGAAGATGTCAATCCCTATTAGTGTGATATTTTTTTTTAAAAAATAATGTAATATTTAACATCACTGATATCTTAATATATATATATATATATTCCATTTTGAAGTCTTTACTTGATTTTTCAATCTTGAGATGTCACAATTACGGCAAATCAATCTCTCCATCTTTTTTTTATTTTCTAATTCAGTGCAATTAATTAATGATTTTCCTATAAATAAAATAAAAATGCAATATCTCTATTTATTTTAGGGTCTGTTTGGTGAATGAGTTGAGTTTGAAATGAGATGAAATTTTTAAGTTTGAGTTGAGTTGACTTTTTAAAAAATAGTTATATACTTTATTGACTTTTCAGAAAAAAGATAAAAATTGAGATAAAAAAATATAATTTAATTTAAATAAAGTTGATTCACCAAACAAGGTCTTAATTTCCGTCAAATTAAATGTTTGACTTTCCCACCTATTATTTTAACATCCGCACCCCACCTGCCTCCCCCCCCCCCCGCCAAATAAAAAAATAAAAAAATAAAAAAAAATAAAAAAGCTTGGATACTGGATCACCTGTTTTCATTGAAGAAAATTTTTTTTTCTCCAATTAAGTAATTAAAATTTAAGTAATATCTAGTTCCGATAGTTTGTCTTGTATTATTTTCCCCGTCTTTTGTGTATTATAATATATAACAGATGAAGATTGATAATCCATTAAAATGAGACAAAAACCCGTTTAAATTATTACTACTACCATCATTATATTATCATTATTAAAATTATTTATAAACTAAATAACAAGCTATATTTAAAAGACAAGCTTACAAATTCTGAATTTATTTAAATATGCTTCTAATTTTCATTCATTTAACTAATCTAAAATCTAAACACACAAGCTTGCTTAGGGATGAAAATGTCGATATCGACAGAGTTGTTGAGATTTTGATATATGAATAATGTCGACGGAAATGTTAATTTCAATGGATATCCAAAAAAAAAAAAAAAAAGAATACTTGAAAAAAAACTTATAAATTTTGCTAAAATGTTATAAAATGTGAAAAAAAATCAATATTACTTAATTTGAACTAATTTAAAACAAAAATAATACATTTGTTATCAAATACGAAAATTATATCTCATAATGGAATAGAAAATCATAATAATTATACATTAATTGTAATTTCAGTATCATATTATATACTCATTAATTATTACCAACAAAGTAAAATAATATAAGATCGTATATAAAAATTAAATGTCAAACATAATAGAATACGTATAAATTTCGAGTGTCTTTACTAACAAAAATAGTTTCTAGTAGAATGGAAAATATTAAGCTTGTGTTTGGTGTTCCAATTGGAACTCAAAATTTTCATCTCAATTTTATCTTTTTTTTGAAAAGTCAAAAAAAATTATAACTAATTTTAAAAAAGTCAACAAATTCCAACTTAAAAATTTCATCTCCAACTAATGAACTAAACGAAGGCTAAGTAAGTGTTGGTCTTGATCTAAACAATATATTTACGAAGATATTACCCTTGAATAGTTCTGAAAGTAATTGATATTGTATCATATGTATGTTTTTTAATCTTAGATTCTAAAAGTTAACCTATAAATTGGATATTGTTAATTTATCTGACTTGATGAGTAGTCTTGATGGATAAACAATGACATCTCAATATCAATTTGTGAAAGAGATATATCAATATATCCAAAAAACCGTCTTGATTATGTACTTCTAAACTAGACCTTATTTGAGGATTATAAGAAGGATTATAATCGTATTAACTTTACTTGGTTCCTAAGCTCATGTAATCAAAACTCAAGACGATAGAATCCTTATCAGTTTAACTTATTTCAGTGATATCATTTCTTCTTATATGTTGTTTTGATATGACCGTTATGTGTTGAAAAATACTATCATATTTTAAAAAATGGAATGGATGACGAAATTAAAATTGTAAAAAAATTTTCCCTGAGTTTTTGAACATTTTGTGGAAATATCCAAAAATATTCTGGATATTCATATATTTGTGGATATTTTTTGATATTGTAGACATTTAATGGATATTTTGTGAAGAAATATTTTTTCCCCTATTATCTTATGTCGAGACTTTAAAATATATATAATATCGTGGACATTTTCATCCTTCTCCCTAAATGAGCTCAAAGAAAGAAGGAGTTTTGGGACTCGATTATCGAAATTCTAATTTGGGTACCCAAAGTGCGAAAGATTCAAAAGTTTGGGATCATTACCCCAAAAAAAAAAAAAAAAAAAAAATAAACAAAACAATTTCAAGCCTTATCCGACACGAAACTCAATTACAAACCTATAGATGCAACGTCACTGTCCTAAGCAACCATTTTTATTTTTGTTTTCTGTTATTTTTATTGTTTTCTCTTGCATTTCTTGCTTATTCCGCTGCTCCAGAGAGCACTCAAGACGCTTATGCCTTCTCTCTCTCTCTCTCTCTCTCTCTAGAAAATGGAAGCTGAGAGAGCTTGGATTTGGCTCCCATGGCTGCTTTTGTGGCTGACCGTTCAATTGGCGGTGGTGGACGGGGAATTCTTCACGCCCTTCAACGTGAGCTATGACCACAGAGCTCTGATCATCGACGGCAAGCGTCGTATGCTCAACTCCGCCGGCATTCACTACCCTCGCGCCACTCCAGAGGTACCTTCGGGATTTCTCTCTTATTCTCTCTCTAGGTTTCGAAATTCGTTCTTAGTCATCTTTGTAGTGTGTTTGGTTGGTGAGAATATTCCGCGGGAAAATGCGTTTCCTTGAAGCGAATTATTCGAGGAATCAGATGCTTGGATTTCTGACTCCTGATTCTTTTGGTTGATATTTCGTTATAATTCGACGATGAAAAGTGGATAAGTAAATTCGGTCATTTTTGCGGTTATTATCTTTTTTTTTTTTTTTTTTTCGTTTTTGATTTTGTTTTATTATTATTTTTCAATTGTTTCGATTTAAACTTGCTTTGCCTCTTTTGATCGTCTTGTTAGAAATATTGAGCCGACATAGAACCTTATTGTCGTTTGTGCTGTTCTGCAAAGACTAAGGCCAACATTCCTGAAAATCCAAACCGTCAATTATGTATTTAGACCAAGAAACTGAAGTCTGAATTAACCAAAATCGAATATTAACTCGGATATGTGGGGCCACGGCATGATTCTAATAGCACTAATACACTGGACCTCGTCAAAATTCCGTATGCTGGCCAACTTTCACTAAGGCTGTTATGTGATTAGCCATCTTAGTATTATGCTATGGTTGATCTGTTTTTGCGTTTTATATATATGAGAATTCTGCAGTGGGGTATAAAAAAATATGCTACTTTTATGCCACATTTTTTAACCAGAAGTCACATCAGATTTATATGAGACCAAGGAACCACTGAGTGTGGCAGCCTAGCGGTAAAGGGTTAACATGGTTGGGTCTATGGCCTTAGATTTGGGTCTTGAGGGCCTTAAATGTGAACGCTCAATTTAGCATGTATGGGATCACGCCCTACATATCATGAGTGCTAGCACATTCAGTGGGGCTGCGGTTACGTGCTCCTTATTTGAGGCCTAGGGCCTGCTAGTAAGGCCTTCAACGAACATTCCTATCAGCATTTGGGGACAACTCCTTTGCTAACCCCTTCCCGGACTTTTTCTTCAGCCCAAAAAAAAAAAAAAAAAAAGATGAGGAAAAAGGACTATAAGAACAATATAACAGTTAAATAAAACTTGACGATATTGAATAGGTCAGAACTGTACTGATAGGTTATTTTTTCAATACTCTTAACATATAATTCTCCTTCTTTATAATCAAATAATCTGCTCTATCTGTGAAATTTCTGCATGGTTCTAGGCCATCATGAATTTTTCTTCTGTATCTTTCTGAAAATAAATTGTTCACTTTACAACTAGATATGGCCTGATTTGATTGCAAAGAGCAAGGAAGGGGGAGCAGATGTGATCCAAACATACGTGTTCTGGAATGCGCATGAGCCAGTGAGAGGACAGGTGCCATTACTCATCTTTGGATCTAGTTCAGGATGGTAGAGGTTTACCATGGTTCTGAATACGAATAATTTACTTCTTCTAAAATATTAACTGTTCACATGAATTTCTTTGTCAGTATAACTTTGAAGGGAGGTTTGATATTATTAAGTTCGTCAGGCTAGTGGGATCCAGTGGACTCTATCTACATCTACGGATAGGTCCCTATGTGTGTGCTGAGTGGAATTTCGGGTATGCCTTTCTTCTTATTATGTTTTTAAACAAGTTTACTTCCTCTAGTTTATAACTCCAGTTGAGAAGGATGAGCCCTATTGCTATTTAAATTTTCCTTAGTTTATCACATTTTCGCATGACATGGATGTGTGCTTCCAATAATTGTATCTTTTTCTGAGTTTAAGATTTTTTTTGGATTAAAATTCACATATAACCAAGGAATTTTTTGGGTTGGAGAACTATTTTACTACTTGCTCACGTATGTATGTTATGATGCTTTTTATTACACTTCTCTTTTAATATATGTTGATCAGGACAAAGAACTTTATTCAAGCATATGAGCAATTTTCTCGGAATGAATAATATGTTTGAGATAAACCATCAAATTGTTGTATTCGTTGTTAGTTTTGAGTAAAAAGAAAAGATATAATCCTTACCTGGCAATCTTTGTTCTGCTGGAGCTAATTTTGCAGAGGTTTCCCAGTGTGGTTGCGTGACATCCCTGGCATAGAATTTAGAACAGACAATGCTCCTTTCAAGGTACAGTCTTTTATAGTTCCTTTGCTTGCATCTTAGCGTCCTTTGTTACATTAAAGTTCTTTTCTTTCTTCCTTCTTTTGTATTATGAAACTTCAATATATATGTTGTTCTTTTTCCCCCCCCAGGAGGAAATGCAACGCTTTGTTAAAAAAATTGTGGATTTGATGCGCGAGGAAAAGCTATTCTCATGGCAAGGTGGTCCTATCATTATGCTGCAGGTATAATTTGAGCATTTATAACACGGATTTGGATTTTGTCATTCAAATGAAATCTGCACAGTTTTTTGAGTTTGAGGTTGCAAATGCGGAGCAGAAACATCTTATTGTTCGGTTACTGCTATTTTAGGATGCTACGGTTAGGGAAGGTGCAATTAAGAAGGAAAGAGATTTTTACTTGGGTGACTTATTTCATCATTCAGATCTTGTCCTCTTTGGAATCACAAATATGTATGATAAAAGGTCCAATATCCAAGTTTGCCAACACCACCATTATCTGGGTGTACTTGGTAGCTCAATCTTTTCAGGCTTCGAGTCCAACTGTGACTCACGCTAGTTTACAGGCACAACCTAAAAAAAAAAAAAAAGAAACTGAACTAGCCTCTTCAAGTCTAAACTCTGTTCTGAGTGGTGATGTTTTGCCTTTTGTATCTTGTTCTCAGCTTGCTTTATAGGGGACACAGATTGAATGGTTCTCTTAAATAATAATTGAAATTGATTATCGAGTGGTTGTTATACATTTCTCTGCTAGTTCAATTGCTATGTTTATGCTTAAATCATCTTCTGTTATCAGATTGAAAATGAATACGGAAATATTGAGGGGTCGTTTGGGCAGAAAGGAAAGGAATATGTAAAATGGGCTGCTAATATGGCTTTAGGCCTTGGTGCTGGGGTTCCATGGGTGATGTGCAGGCAAACTGATGCTCCAGGTGAAATTGTGAGGTCCTCTCTTGTGTATATATTTTAACTTGTATTAATTAATATTAGTTATTGCAAAAATCGGATGGAGACAAGTGAAATATCCAGAGTGATTTACTCTGCAAGTAATTTAAGTGCACTTTCAAATGCTGCTGTTTACAATTTAGTTTGTTCATTTACAGATAGATGCATGCAATGCGTATTACTGTGATGGTTACAAGCCGAATTCCTACAACAAACCAACACTTTGGACTGAAGATTGGGATGGATGGTTCGATATTATCTTATGTCATATCCTTAGTTTTATGTTTATGGAATTGTCCCGTTGCTGTGAATACAGTGTGCTGTCCCTTTTTCCATTGTTTTCTTTGTTTCTACGTGCCAATCCGCACCCCACCAACCCATCCACACACCTCCCAATAAAACGCATGTTTTTCACATTCATCTATAATTCTCTGTTTTTTCGAGGTTCTATTAATAACCTCGGGAACCCTCAATGGTTTATGACTTGAATTAAGTCAGTTCTTTTTTAACTCTGTATAATGAAATTCTCTCGACAGTAGAAGGATATTTTAATCTTCTCTCTCTCTCTCTCTCTCTCTCTCTCTCTTTTTTGGGGATTTATAGAACTGTTTCTTCATCTGTTAAAATGTCATTGCCTCTTGGAAATGTCCGTATATGTGACTTCTAAGGCAACTATTGTTTGGAATACTACTTTTTATCTTTCATTTCTAAATAGATCCTTTTAATTTTTGGTTATTGTTTGGAAGTCTAGTAATATTGTATCAACTAGATTTAAATTTTTTAGTCAAAAGTTGGTTCCATTTGAAAGTGATAGATTTGTCATTTAGGTTAATGTTTTGAAGGTATGCATCATGGGGTGGGAGATTGCCACACAGACCCGTCGAAGACCTTGCATTTGCAGTTGCGCGTTTTTTCCAACGTGGAGGGAGCTTTCAGAACTACTATATGGTATGATGACAAAGTATGATTAAGATTGGCCAAATATATGGTATGATGACAAAGTATTGGTCTTTTTTTGTGGTTGCACGTTTTTTCCAACGTGGAGGGAGCTTTTAGAACTCCTATATGGTATGATGACAAAGTATAATTAAGATTGGCCAAATTTCTTCCGCGGAATATGGCTTTTTCTTTCAAGCAAAAAAAGACCAAAAAATAAAAAAGGGGGAAAATCTTGTAGAGAAGGGAATCAAATCAAATACTGATCATGTAGGTATTTTCTACCTCACCTTCTGTGTTGCAGAAAGTTCAATTGGTGCTCTTCATTTGGTCGAAGATCTTTAAAATCAATTGCTTTATTAATTTTGTTTACGTACAAAGTTTGGTCGAAGATACTTGATATTGGAGTTTTGCTAGATCGATAAGTATGAAATGGCTGCTGAAATTATTGTAGTAAGGTGAAAATATGGAAGACTCTGTGGGTTCTAGTATTTTAACTTACTACCATTGATTTTAACTTGTCCTCTTTTCCTTTGTAATTATTTTTTATCATCAATGAAAGGATCTTTCTGACAGTTATAATAAAAAAAGAATCCATAGATCTTAAATTTGCAAGTGAAACTGATACTGAACATGAGTTCCTTAATTTCGTCAAGATCAATCATATTTATGTCATCATTGTCCAATATCATTATTCTTTTCCCTGTTAACTATAAGTATATTCCGCTCCTTGAGAAATCTTCTACATGGTTCCAGTACTTCGGCGGAACAAACTTTGGTCGGAGTGCTGGAGGCCCATTCTATATTACTAGTTACGACTATGATGCTCCCATTGACGAATATGGTAGGTGGCATGTCCAAATAACAGAAGTTATCTGCAGTTGTCTCCTTTCTTCTATTTATATTCCATTTTTTTTCCTCCGAGTCTATTTTCCTATAGATATTCTAAAATTTAGAGGTCACTGTTTATTCTTTTATTTTCAATAATATTGTGAGATGGAAAATTGATGACGGAGCTAAGGGGGTGCTGACCTTGTTGGAATGTCTGAGTGCCCCTATTGATTTATGTCATCACCATTTACTCAAAAAAAAAAAAAAAAAAAGGGTCAGAATAAGTGCTACCCCTATTATGTAGGTCATTAAGTATGTTTTCCTGGTATAGGTTTACTGAATGAGCCGAAATGGGGGCATCTGAAGGATCTGCATGCTGCTATTAAGCTTTGTGAACCTGCGTTGGTTGCTGCCGATTCACCTCAGTATATTAAGTTGGGAGCACAACAGGAGGTTTGTATAACTCTTATTCCACCCACTTTTCTTGGCTTTTAAATTATGCCATCACTTCAAACAAGCTCAATTACCTGAGCTGCTTTTCATTATTTGGTTGGCCAAAGCACTTAGTGATGCTTCAGATCTGGTGGTCAATTATAGTGGATCAACAAACAAATTTGGATCAAGTTTCCAAGGTTGTTTGTTGATCTTGAGTAAAAAAAATAAACATGCAACTTAGAGTAAAACTAGATACATTACCACGTCGCCATATATTAATCTTATTAAGAAATAAGCTATTCATTCTAAATTTGCTAATTTAAAATGTTTGCTTATTTGAAGGGTTGAGTCTTTCATTACTGCTGAAAGAAAGGAGCTTATTTGAAAGTCTCTGTTATTTTTTATTCTCCCATCGCATTCTGTTGGAAGAAATTAGTGATGTTTGAATTCTGATGGATGTCCACGATGGCAAGAACAAAAGTTCCTGAGATGATTTATTGTTCGAGACTCTTGAGAAATTGAATCCCTCATGCTTGTGGCTTAAATCCAATAAACAAGCAAAGGATTTTTTTCTGCTAGCATTATTTTCTTGGGCGTGTTTCTTGTGTCTTACTTTAACTCGATTAATCATGGTCAGGTATTTTTTTGCAGGCACATGTATACCATGAAAGTACGCACGCTGACAACTTAAACTTCAGCATTTACAGAAGTGAAAGCAGGTGCTCTGCATTTCTAGCAAACATTGATGAACATAGTTCTGCTGCTGTAACATTCCTTGGTGAAAAATATACTTTACCACCATGGTCAGTCAGTATTTTGCCAGACTGCAAGAACACAGTATTCAACACTGCTAAGGTATGGTTTTATTCCTATGCATTTAGCCTTTAATGAGTAAGCATTAAGAACTTGTTGGCAGCATATCCTGAAAAACTTCTGGCTCCTATTTCTTTACTTTTATGGACACCACAAGTTGTCATCATACGTGTTTCTTTTTCCCTTTTGTTTATACCATCCTTCTGGCCAAAAAGCCCTTCTCTGAAAAACCGCTACAAATAAACCTCAAAAGAAGGCTCAAGTACCATTGATGATTCCATGGCAGATCATAAGGATCACCGAATTTACCTACAAAACAAATTTCATGTCATCATCTAAATCTTGAGCACTCATGGGCTTGTGTTCTATTCTCACATACGAAAGGAATAGCTAAAAGCATGACAACAAAGTTAAACGATTTGCAAACGAATTAGAGTGACAACAAAGTAAATGACACAAGTTTCCTAACAACTCTTCCCTTCAACCTTACGCCTTAACAAACAAACTGACGTGAGACTAAAATCCTAACAGTCCTAGCAAAAGCCTTAAATGTGGAGAAAACTCATAAAATGCCAAGTTCTACACTGAAAATGCTTTCATACAACATTTTCACTCCATTACACTTCTCACTGCCAAACAAAACAACAGTTTACTAAATTTCGCAAACAAATCATTTAAAAAAATAATAATAATAAATCAACTGCTAACATTAGAGAATGTGGGGCATTCTCTAATGTGCATTCCTTAATACACACAAAGACACGTCTGTATGCGGCACACGCACACATTATCATCGTACATGTTTCCATTAGTCTTTATATTTCAAGAACGTGTAGGATTGACTTTTGTTCTGAATATGAGGATGATGGCGTACAATCATTCATTTCTCAGCCTGTACATTCTCTTTATGCTATTTCTTTTCACCTATCTCTTCAGCATTATGGTAATGTATACCACTTAAGTTTGATATTTTTTTAATTGCTTTTCTTTTATCCATATTTTCATAGGTTGGGGCACAAACTTCGATCAAAATGGTAGAGTTAGGTTTGCCTCTTTCTTCAGCTATCTCTTTAAACCAACGATTCACGGCCAAAAATAATGGTTTCGATGCCACGAAGTCCTGGAGGACTATTAAAGAGCCAATTGGAGTTTGGAGTGAGACCAATTTTACTGTCCAGGGTATATTAGAGCATTTGAATGTGACAAAGGACTCTTCTGATTATCTTTGGTATATAACCAGGTAAACCATTGTTCTTGATTATGGTTATAATGAAACCAGATTGCTGCTATGAAGTGGTGTTTCTTTTGAAAAGAAGAAAAAAAGAAATTGATTGCTGCCATGAAGTTGTGTTCTTGGTTAGGACCACTTATACTTGGCACAACTGCCTCTTGTCTATGTAGCCTTAAAATAAGTCAGTTGAATGCGATATGGGCCATAGATTAGAACTTTCCAGAGAATCATCTCAAATCCAAGTTTCCCGCTTATTTGTTTCTCATTCTCCTAAGGAAGCCGCTATATTCAAACTTTGATAATGTTTTAAGGTTGTTTGTCCTCTCATCTAATCATTCAAATTCTTTGATTAGAATAGCTTTTTTTATTTTTTATTTTTTATTTTTTTTCCTTCTTTGTAAATCCTTGTGATGTATTTTAATACATGTTCAATTCTTTTTTGGAATGTAGAATATACATTTCGGATGAGGACATCTCGTTTTGGGAGGAAAACAATATTAGTCCAGCAGTTAAAATTGATAGCATGCGCGATGTGCTGCGTGTATTTGTTAATGGCGAGCTTGCAGGTAAACAATGACCTGATGCATGTTGTTTTCTTGCATAAAAGCAGTTAAGCAGATGTTAAGTTTTGTTATAGTTCTTGCAAATTTTTTTAGCAGGAAGACTATGCTGCCTCTTAGAAAGCAATTAACACGCTTCTTTATGTGTTGTTTGTAATTGGTACTTCTTGGACTGGTAACTGATGCATAAGTTGCGACTTTCTGAAATGAAGGCAGTGTGATAGGTCGTTGGGTCAAAGTATCTCAGCCTGTTAAGTTCGTCCATGGATATAATGAGTTATTGCTCTTATCTCAAACTGTCGGCTTGCAGGTAAATTCTGCATCTTCCAAGCCAATTTTCAAATTTCTTCCTAAAAAACACTCTCATATTTTATTTTAAGATACATTGCTTAACATGCTACAGAACTATGGTGCTTTATTGGAGAGAGATGGAGCAGGATTTAGAGGACAAATTAAACTTGTCGGATTTAGAAATGGAGATATAGACCTCTCCAAGTCTTTATGGACCTACCAGGTATGTTATTGGTTTCAAGGTTTCCTTTGTTCTCTTTTGCTTTGAGTGTAATTAAAAATCCAAGTTTTAGGTTTTTTCTTTCAAACATTCCCTACTTTTGATGCTTTATTACTCATAGGGTTAGTTCTGCAACTAATTTTATTTTTACAATCTGATATAGAAGACCGACTTTCGTAGACCTCTGTGTATGTGTTAGCATGGTAACGACGACACTATTGAAATTGAACTAATTTTCTTCTGGTTTTTCGGGATTGAGTAAAAAATTATTGAATCACTGGTATTTTAACTTCTAGCCTGGGGTCTTAGGTTTTATACCTTGGTTGGTTTGTACAGGTATTGAATTGTTTTTATTTGTTATCGTCGAATCTTATCCATTACAAGATTTTACTAAGTGAAAGAAGAACGAAAAACTACAGGAGAAAGACCAGTGATCCTCCTGAAGCCAGCAACTCTACGGGACAGATTATAACCAATATGCTCCCGGTTACAATATATTCCGAGTGAAAGGAAAATTTCCTGCAAGTTTGATTAATACTTGAAACTTTCCCTGACTATGCACCCAAGACAAGTTTTTCATTTATATCATTCAGATTTTCTTGTCTTCATAGATGCTTTATATGAAAAGAATAATGAGGTAGCAATAGGTCCTTTTGTTTATTGTAACTTTCTCTTTCCCCTTAAAATAACACTTAAACTGTTCTTTCGTCAATTCTTACAGTTTTTATAGTTATTTAACTTAATCCACTAGTTAGGATCTATGTATGGAAACTTTTACATTAGTGGCAACACTTCGATCAATAATGTTTTCGATCTTCTTTTTCTGTTTCATCTTCTTGAATGTTCTTGTAATTTGACCTATTTCTATTTAAGGTGAGATATAGTGAAGTGGTTCTGAATTGTTCAACTTGGTTCTAGGTTGGTCTTAAAGGAGAATTCTTGAAAGTATACGCAGGAGAAGAAACTGAAAAGGCAGGGTGGACTGATTATACTTCAGAAGCCGATCCATCGATATTTACTTGGTACAAGGTAAATCTATCCTTATTGATTTTATATTTTAAATGGTTTTAACGGGAAAACAATTGTCGCAATATCAGATCAGAGTGACATTTCAAAGATAAATTAACTCTCTTTATAGTTAGTGATGCATACTTTATCCTGCTCTACTACTGCAGATATCTAATTATCTCATCTCTTTGTTTACAAAATATTCCTTTTTCTATTGCCAATTTATGCAGACATATTTTGATACACCGGCTGGCATGGATCCGGTTGCTTTAGATTTGGGAAGCATGGGAAAGGGCCAGGCTTGGGTCAATGGCCATCATATTGGAAGATACTGGACTCTTGTTGCCCCAAAAGATGGATGTCGAGTCTGCGACTACCGTGGGGCCTACAACTCCGACAAGTGTGCATTCAATTGTGGGAAGCCCACTCAGACTTGGTATATATCACAAATGACAAACATAAAAATCAAAAGTCAAAATTAGCATTTGAAAAAAAAAAAAAAAAAACTGTGCATTAAATTCCGGTACTTAGAAGAGAAGCTACAGTCTAGTTTTAATCGGAATGTCAAATTGGAACATCTTTCGATGCCTTACTAACATTATTATACTTATTAATCTCCAGGTACCATGTGCCACGGTCATGGTTAAAGGATGAAGATAACTTACTTGTCATCTTTGAGGAAACTGGAGGGAATCCACTTGATATTTCTATCAAGTTGCGTGCAGCTAGATTTATCTGTTCTCAAGTCTCGGAGTCTCATTATCCACCTGTACATAAGTGGTCTATTGGCAGTTCTTTTGATGGAAAATTATCCCTCAATGATCTCACACCAGAAATGAATTTGCGTTGTCAAGATGGTTATGTGATCTCCTCCATTGAATTTGCTAGCTACGGAACTCCTCACGGTAGCTGTCAGGAATTTTCTGTTGGCAAATGTCATGCATCCAATTCATCATCTGTGGTTTCTGAGGTAAGGAACTCATGTTTGTTGGTTGAACGTACATTCATGCACCGGGGCAATTAGATGAATTGAAAATTGTTTTTTTGTAGAGCCTTCACTATTTTATTCGTTTAAAGTTGTGTGTATGTATTTGTGCGTGAATGTGTCTATATACAAATATTTTGTTTATTGCGTCTCAAATGGACTTCCAATTTGATGATTTTCCTTAATGCAGGCCTGCTTAGGAAGAAATAACTGTTCCGTCAGAGTTTCAAACCTTGTTTTTGGTGATCCATGCCGGGGCGTCGTAAAGACATTGGCCGTTGGGGCAAGATGTATGCCATCATCAAGCGCTGGTTCTGCTCTGTTTTGAGTTTTCACATGACAGCTGCAAGGAGCGGAGTTGTCCACATTGTTGCTGTGTATAGCATGACAAACTGCTTAGTGGTTTGTCTTCACCCTGCCATGCACATATCATGCATCTATCTGATCCGTTGTAATTTCGACCGCGCCTTCTGTATACCCCGCTTCTTGAACGTTTGTAAATGTTGCAAAAAACTTGACCCTACAAAATAATGGTCTTTTGGCGTTGGCTACAAAGTCGATGTACTGTTTTCCATTATCTCTGTACTTGGCCGTTACTTGAAAACCTCAAACAGCACTCGTTCGTTTTACATCATGGTATAAGCCCCATCTCAGAAAAGAGTGGGCAGAGAAAAGACTGATGAAGCAGAATGAGGTTTGAGACTTTGTTCCTTTTAATTTGAATATTTAATTTTCATTTCTTCTGAAAAAGCAGATTCCCGGACCATTTATTTTGGTTTCTTTTTTTCCTAAAATATTAAATTACGACAATAATAGCAGTCATAAATTGGTGGCGGCCTGGCTGAGGATCTGGATGCATAGGGTCCGTTTGGAGGAAGCATCCAAATGAAAACATGGGATGGAAACGTTTCAATGAAAAATTTTGAATAGAAATATTTGAACTGTCATCCGAATTAGTGTTTAGATGGTAATATTCCGAACAGAATATTTGAACATGAACATTTAAATATGCATATAGAAGTAGTTATGAGAGATGAAAAAATGACATTTGAAATGGTTTTCAATTTTTATTTTTTTTAAATCACTGTAGAATATATCAGAATGAGGGTACATTTTGCGAGGATTTTTTGCCATTGAAGAACAAAAATCCAAATGTCATTTGACTGCATCATTTCTAATTGTTTGTAACAAACGCATATTTGGAATGACCGTTCAAATGGAATTTCTTATATGTTTTTACATGGTTACACCAAACGGGTCTCTAAAGTTTCGAACATCCATCAACCAATCCAATTGTGAAAATATCATTTTAAATCCAACAACTCCAATCTAATTCAATCCAAAATTTATTTCGGATGATTCGCTTGCGATTTCATGAGAAGTTCTTAAATATTGTTTATTTTCATAAAACTGACTCAAAAAATGACAAATCACATTTTCAAGATATCTATTTAGTTCTCCATCATCTATTTACCATATAACATCAAACCAAAATGACCGAACATGATAAATAAAGTAGTAAAGTTCATAATTTCATACAACACAATCTTTGTCTAGAACAAACAAAAATCCAAAATACCTTTGAGTTTAATACTAAAATAATCAGAAAAATTCTACTTACGAAACGGGACAAGAGAAATTTAACTTTATAATTTAAATTTAAAATTTTTTTTGATTATTTTTAATTTTAAATTCAACGATAGTTTTTATTTATTTTAAATGTAAAATAAATTGTTGATCGAGAAAATATATATATTTATGTACTAGATATAATCTAATAAAATAAAATATAAAATTTTAAAATACATTGTCTACTTTTTAAATAAAACTAAAATGCATGGCATACAAATATAAATAATATATAATTGTAGTCTTTCTTTTTAAGGGTAATTTGAACATTTAAAGATCAAAATTAAGTGTTGACCGAGAAATGATATAAATTTATATGTTAAGCATAATCTGATGGTATACAAATGTAAAAGTTCAAAATATATGGTTTACTGTTCGAATAAAAACAAAATACATGATATAAAAACATAAACAACACTAATAAAAAAGATTATTTTACACACTTTTAAAAAGGTTAGGAACTTTTTAGACACAAAAAAGAGTTAAAAACTAAATCGCAATTTCATGAAAAGGTTAAGGATCAAATGAGGAATTTACCCTTTTATTTTTTTTGTTTTGATGGATCAAGTTGAGTTAATTGTGCTAACTAACAAATAAGTTTGCATCTTCGTTGAACTATATTTTGTTTTCCAATCGATTTTGGTTTACTAGTATACAAATTGGACTCCGACCATCATCCCTAATTACTCTTTTCAAGAAAAAATAATAGTCGCCATGTTTAATTGCCCACATAAATTGTAATATTTTCCAGCAGTAAAAGTTTAATTCATTTCAATATTCTTCTTTGAAAATAACGAAAAAACTTTTTTTTTTTTTTTTTCAAATTGATTAAATACTGTTCATTATTTAAGGACTCGTTATTGACTAGTTACAAGTAAGTATAGTTTGGCAATCAAATTGGAAATATCCTTGGTGCCTAACAAAAGAGAGAAAAAAAAAAAAAAAACAAAAAAAGGCAGAGTAGAGAAGACGGATGAGAATAAGGTGGAGAAATCTGTTCTTCATTATCCCAAGGATGATTTTATTGACACACATTTCTTGACTTTTCATACTCTTTTATTAATTAAATTCTTTAATTAAAAAAAAAACCCCTCACAAAATGACATAAAATAAGAATGATTATATACTATTACATAATTAGAATTCAATCATAAAAAAAAAACTCAAATCATATTATTTTTTTTTCCCCTTTCCACACACATCTATGTATCAAATTCTCAAATAAACAATTTATATTACACTTCGAAATCTATAGCAAAAACCCTAATTTTCATCCTAATTTTTATTCTTCAATGGGTAGTTCAAAAAATTAAGAGGTATGTTAATTTTTACCATTGATTTGTCTTTTTTCCCGTTGCACATGTACTTTTTTTTTTTTTGGTTGCCATTGGTTTTTGTTTTCTTTGTACAAGTGCTCCTTTTTATGTATTGTTCGGTGGGGGGTTTTTTTTAATTAATTAATTAATTTTTTTTTTGTGTGAAAATTGTAACATATAGTTTTTTTTATATATATATTTAAAATTTATAACATATTGAGATTATGGTAGAGCCTCTCTTAAAATAACTACATAATTATTAATAGAGTTTTTTTTTGAACTGTTAAGATTAAATTGAACAGTTAATATATTATTAATGTATCATTATTATCATATATCTTATCTCATCTTATCCTTTTCTACTTCAATCTTGTCCGTCGTCTGCGACCCCCCGATGCCGACGACCACACCCCCAGGCCCCCCACCCCCCTCCTCTCTCTCTTCTCCTCTCTCTCTCTCTTCTCTCGCCAGGGGGAGTCGGTCGAGTCAAGGGTGTGGGGGGTCCGGGGGTGGGGGGGACGGGTGCGAAGAGAGAGAGGGGAAGAGAGAGAGAGAGGAGAAGAGAGAGAGAGAGGCGGGTGGGGGGGTCCCCGTCAGGGCGCGCCGGGGTGGGCCGGAGGAGGGGGAACCTGGGGTTTTGGGGGGGGGGGGGGGGGGCTGGGGGCCGGCGGGAGGGGGTCTGATCGCCGCCGACTAGAGGGGCTCCCTTTTCCGCGAGCGACGTAGGGGCCGATCCTCGAGCTCCGCGAGCTTCGATCTCCGGATCTGGTTCGCAAGTCCGACAATTGCGCGATTCCTCCAGTAACGCTCCAGATCACGAGAATCTCAGGCGAACCCGAGCATGAGGTTGGCCGTCGTCTGGTTTCGATTCCTTCGCCATGATTTCGTTGCTACGAACTTCACGATTTACTCCGGAGTTACTTTGTTGATGGTTGCACGCTCTGCTAGCGATAGCTACTGTGTTTTCGGAAGAGAGCCAACGGCGACGGTGAACTGCTACTGCAAGTGGTAGAGATTTGAGAGAGAAAAAACAGACGGGGGCATTTTGGGAATTTCAATAAAACTAATTTCAAAATATGCTATATTTTCTACTCTAATCATAAAATCTGCTATTTTTTTTTTCCTCTCAATTTCATGTCGTTGTTCTTTCGTTAGGTGTATATATATATATAGAATATGAAGATGTTATGTTGTTTGCTTTAAAAGAAAAAAAAAAAATTTATTGTAAAATTTTCATAAAAGGAAAAATTTCATTAAACTTATTAAGAAGATATAAAAATATTAAACATAAAAAACTTAATATTATATTACCAAAAATAAAATGCTAAAACAAAGAAAAAAAAAGATGTGTGAAAAGAAATTTGAAATGATAGAGTACCTTTTATTTTATAGTAGTTAGGGGTAATTTTGAAAATGAAAAGTAAATTTAATCATTTTGAATTTAAGATAAGTGTGTTTAGCATGGAATGTGGAGAGCCATAGGAGTGTCTAGAGAACCGTCCTCATCTCAAATATTCATATTCTTTTCTTTTCTCATGAAACCAGCTTGCAGCTTCTTTTGATCAAGCATCAAATTCTCATGAAAATTTTCTCTTGGGATTCTTTTTCTATCAATGTCTCAAGTTGAGATGCTGATTGAGGTCGGGTGATTTGTAGGATTGCCCTATTTAAAATATACATTTCTAGATCCTCAATTATAATAGCTTCTATTTTTTTGACCTCTAAATAGATGAGTATGGAGATTAAAAAATCCAAACAAGCATTAAAGGAGGGCAAAAAACATAAACATGTCTGTTCTAAGGGTCCACAATTTTCTCATGTTTATATCATGTTAAAATCTTGGATAAAAGAATCAGATACGACTTCATTGAGTGTGATGCCTCAGACAGAATTAGTGCAGAATAGAACTAGATTCCTTATAGTTGGCCGACAGAAGTAGCTTGAACTTTGGACTCTGCAGTTGGCCTTCTCAATCACTGTCCTATGGAATAGAATCACCACAAATTGAGCGTTACTTTGCATTTGATCTCTTTCTCTAGTTTCGAAATCCATCTATATGCTTTTCCCATCTCTGTGATCGATCTGATATCCATCTCAAAATTATGGCTGACGTTCTGATTATGGTCCAAGGCCAGCTGAATTCGCTTGCTTTTCAACAGCTAGAGCAAAAAGTCAGGCTGGTCTGGGGTGTTAAGAAAGAAGTTGGAAAGCTCACCGGCAATCTCCAAGCCATTCGAGTCGTGCTTTTGGACGCGGAGAAACGACAAGTTAAGGAGGAAACTGTTAGGCATTGGGTGGATAAGCTAAAAGAAGTGTCCTTTGACATCGATGATGTGCTGGACGAGTGGAATACGGCCATTCTCAGATTGGAACTTGGCGAGAAAAATGGTGAAAGTGCCTTTTTCGTGAAGAGGGTATGCTTCTTTATTCCATATTCTTGGTTTCCTTGTATCAAAATCCACCAAGTGAGTCTGCGTCATGACATTGCATGCAAGATAAAAGACTTAAATGTAAAGCTAACTGATATTGCTGTTAAGAAAAGCAGTTATAATTTTAACACGGCCAGTGTCATTGAACAACCTGAACAACGAAAGACTACCTCTTTCGTCGATTTCTCCAAAGTGTATGGTTGAGATGCAGAGAAGGAGGCTTTAATAAGCAAGCTATTATGCCAGAGTTGCGCTGATGGGAGCGAGCTCATTATCATCCCCGTTGTCGGGATGGGGGGAATTGGAAAAACTACGCTTGCCCAGCTTGTAGATCACGACAACAAGGTCAAGGCTCACTTTGAAAAACGGATTTGGCTGTATGTGTCCGATATTTTTGATGAAATAAGGATTGCAAAAGCTATTATTGAAGCTCTCGAAGGTTGTGCTCCTAATCTACTTGAAATGGATTATTTACTACAACGTGTTCGCAAATCTATTGAGGGAACGAGGTTTCTTCTTGTTCTAGATGATGTGTGGACTGAGGATGCAACAAAATGGGAGCGATTTAAGGAAGCTCTTAAAAATGGTGCTGCAGGAAGTAGAATTTTAGTGACGACACGAAAGAAGGAAGTTGCTATTATGATGGGAGCAGAAACTCGTATGATTCCCATTGAGGTTTTGTCTGAGGAGGTCTGTTGGTCCATATTTAGTCAACTAGCATTCTTTGAAAGGGACCGAGTGTTTTGTGAGCAACTAGAAGAAATTGGCAAAAAAATTGTGATCAAGTGCAAAGGTATACCTCTTGTTGCCAAGACTTTAGGAAGTCTCATGCACTTTAAGAAAAGTAGGCAACAATGGGAGGATGTCTTGGACAATGAGCTATGGGAACTAGAAGATGTTCAGACGAAAGTTTTTGTTCCATTCTTGTTAAGCTATGATGACTTGTCTCCCCTTGAAAAGCGTTGCTTGTCATATTGTTCAATTTTCCCAAAGAATTACGTGATATGGAGAGCAGATTTGAGTGAAATGTGGATGTCTCAAGGCTATTTAAATTTGAACAAAGATCTTGAAAGCCAGAACAAAGATCTCGAGAGAGGAGGTCAAGATTGCTTTGAAAATTTAGCAATGCGTTCTTTCTTTCAAAATTTCAAGAAAGATTATGACGGAAACATCATAACTTGCAAGATGCATGACATAATGCATGATTTCGTCAAATTTCTCACCAGAAAAGAATGTTGCATCACGGAGGTGTGAGGTATGGAAGAGAAAACAGATCGATCAAGTGAAGAAAGACGGCATTCTACTTTGTTACTAGAGTACCAAGCTGAAATCCCGTCATCAGTGTACAACGACAGGAAACTGCGTGCGCTATTTGTTATGCTGTCAAGATGGTCAACAACTACCTTCAGGTGTGATCCTATATTCAACATAACATGTCTTAGGTCGTTGATCCTGTATTGCTGCGGTATCAGACAGCTACCGAAGGAGATTGGCAATTTGATTCATCTACGATTTCTCAATGTCACTGGTAATTCTTCTCTAAAGGAGTTCCCTGACACGCTATGCGATTTATTGAATTTGCAGACTTTGAAAATGAATGAGTGTATTTCCTTTGAAAGGCTGCCAAAAAGAATAGAAAAACTCGTTAAACTGCGGCATCTCTACATTTTTGGGTGCGAATGTTTAAAGGGATTGCCAAAAGGAATCGAGAAATTAACTTGCCTTCGAAAACTTGATACGTTCTTCGTGCCTTACCAAGATTTTGAGGGTGACGAGGCATTAAAGCTTGAAGATCTGAACAGGCTGAAACATCTTCAATGGTCTCATGTAGTTGTATTTCGATGTTCAAATCTCACCAATGGTGGGCAGGCTGAGGGAGAACTACTCAAGAAGAAACAAGACCTTGTTGATTTGAAGCTTGTCTTTGAGTGGCCTCAAAAACAGTACCAGAGGAGTGACGAGGACGAAGTGATACTTGAAGCATTGCATCCGCATCCTAACTTGAAGTCTTTAGAGATTGGTAGTTACAGAGGCGCCAACATCTTTCCTAGTTGGTTGAATACGTTGTGCAACCTCAAGATGCTTAAACTCAAGTACTGCGACTTTTGTGAGTTTTTACCGCCACTGGGGAAATTGCCCTTGCTTGAATTTCTCTACGTGGAATACATGGACACTGTCGAACACATTGGTCTTGAGTTTCTAGGAGTGGAGACAGAAAAAACGAGGCAGCCAAAAGGGACCGAATTTCGTTCCCAAACTTGAAAGAGCGTCATTTCGATAACCTCGCCACCTGGAAAGAGTGGGAAGGGATTGCCGTTATTGGTTCAGAAGAAGAAGAAGGTAGTTATTGTTCAACTGCAATAATGCCAAGCCTTCAATCCTTGGATATCTCATTCTGCAACAATCTGAAAGCACTACCCGACTTTCTTCGAGCCACACCACTGCAGAATTTGACCATCAGTTGTAGCCGCATTGTCCAAGAGCGTTGTCGAGAAATGGTGGGAGAGGACTGGCACAAGATTTGCCACATCCCAAACATCAACATTTTCAATTCGCTTGAGGAAGAAGTGGAGACATGCTCTGATGATTTGGATTCTGAAACTCTAGAGGATGATCAAATTTCAGCAGCTAATGATGAGCAACTTCAAGAACATCAAGCTATGTAAGTCTTCAAAAATCTAATTCAAGCTATGTGTTTCTGATGACTTCCCCTTTCATCATAGTTTAGATAGTAACATTTAGTCATAGAAGTTCACAGAATTCTTTATACAAGAGAAAACATTACCTGCGCAATAGTGGAACTTCAAACTAAATCTGTTCATATGATCTCTCTCTCCCTCTCTCTTTCTTTTTTTTTTTTTTTTTTTTTTTTTTAATTTATAATCTTTTACTTTTGCATTATCATTCATTAAAGTGTTTCCTGCATGACAATCTTTGTTGCATGAAATTCTGCATTGGTTTCACCAATTGGAAACTGCTTCTTGGATCTTCCCAAACACATTTGAAAATATTCATCAACTCTATAAATTTTTTTTTTCCCTGATTGACGATAATTTTTCTCTACAGTTGTGGTTTATTGTCACAAGTTTTTTCTTGACATTATTTCTGTTTGCAAATTCAGGTGATGTTAGTTTATCAGTTTACTCAACTTAGCAAGGGGGATTAGCATACAAACCAAGAAAAAAATCAGAATCCCTGCATTGGCTAGAACCGGTAAAAATGTTGCAAGTTCTTTTATGGTTTAGGTTTGCAAGTTCTTTTTTCTTTCTTTGAAAAATTAGGCTGGATGGCCCATTTTGGTTACCCAATCTAATAGTTAGTCGAATTTTAATGATCGTTTGCCTTTTCTTTCTTTTTTTTTTTTTTAAATTACATTGGTCAATCAATAATTAACTACGATCAATTACTAATTAAAGAAATTAATAATATTATATAGGCAGCCACATATTGTGCATTTAAGAAAATTAATTGAACATTTTTTAAAAATGACATTTCAATTAATTTTGAAAACTTGAGCCATTTGTTAAAAACTTATTAAAAAAAGGTCTATTTACCTCTAAATCCCTTTTTCTTTTGTTTTCTTTGAAATAAAGTTTTCACTTAATTAAAAAAAAAAAAAAAAAAAACTCTTCTATTAACAGTTACCAACATCTGTTCTCACACTGATGATATTTGACAATCATAGGGCATAAATGTCGGTGAAGGGTGCTAGCTGATGAGGCCTTTTGCTATGCTCAAGGGTGCACATGATGGAAGGAAAAATCGAGGGCTCAGAAAATAGAATGTTGACCCTGTTCGACCTCTAGGCATTTTAATTCTCGTGATGTATGGGGAACATTTAGGGCAGCCGTGTTCTATAGAGAAAAAAATAAAGACTAAGATTAACATTTTGAGAGTGGATTGTAGCTCTTCTGATGACATCGGTATTTTGTATTGGTAAGTAAACATAGCTCTCATATCGAGACTACCACTATAAAACCTAGCATCCGTTTGGCCAATTTAAATTGAGAATTTGAATACTTATTAAAAAAAAAAAAACATGAGAAGTTGAATGGTAGGTGATGATTTTCTGTTTTGATTGTTGAAATTGTATATGGTGGTTGATGATGACTTTTTATATGGAGGATGTAATTTTGGTTTATGTAAAGATATTGATTTATATGTTTGTAACATGTTTTTGTTTAATGATACGTGGTGATTTGAGTGATGTTGTTGGTATGATTATAAGATTAGGTTAATTGAGAATGAAATTGTATATTTGGATGATGTTTTTATTAGGTTGATGCATTTTGGTTACTATGGTTTATATGTTGAATATGTTATTCATATATTATATTGCATTGTGGTAGAAATAATCTAAGAGGAAAAAAAAAAAAAACTATTAAGTATAAGCTTCATGTTAATAAAGTTGCATACTTATTATTTATGACATATTTTATGAATAAGAAGAAAAAATAAATTTTTATTTAATTTAGGAGGCAATAATTAAAAAAAATTAAATAAGAAAATAATAAAAAAATGTTAAACTGAAGAATAACAGGACGATTTCTGTCCAGCCATAGACACTACACCAGAAAACAGAACATCCCGACATCCTCACTCGTCCTTTGGAGGTTAAGAAGACACAGAGAGCAGCGAAAGGTCCCCCTGGATTATAATAAAGAAGAAGAAGAAGAAGAAGAAGAAGAAATGATTATAATAATTTTTTTTTATTTAACAAAATAATAATAAATAAGAAATTAAAAATAATCACATTAATTAATATAATAACTAATAATAAATAAGAGAAGAGTACTATAAATTTTTATTTAATGAACAATTTTTTAAAGCAAGGTTTAATGAACAAATTAAAAGTTCATAAGTAAAAAAGTAAGCAATAATTAATAATTAATAATTGCTATTTATTTTATTATTAATTGATTAACAATTAACGAATATGAAAGATTATAATTTAATATGTAATAATTAGCAGACAATTATAATTAAATTATTTCCAAATACTAGTGTTTACCAAAATAAAAGTTAATTTGATTTAGAAACAATACTAAAAATGATTTAAAAATTTGGATAAAATTTGATAAGACTTCATAAATTCATAAATTTAATTAGCTCTGAAGAAAAATAATTAACTTTACGCTTTCCGGGATAAAAATGGTGACAAAAATCGATAAGATTGCATAAATTATAAAGACGTTGACTAACTTTTTTTTTTTTTTTTTTTCCTAACATGTTTTGATATGTGACTGTATAATCACAAAATGTTGTTCGCGTGTACGAGTTTATGTTTACATTTTTCGTTTGCATTCATGAATTATCTTTAGACCCATTCGAGGATCGGTGGTAGTAACCGATTATTGAATTGTCCCATTTGAATAACTTGACATTATAACTTATGCATTTGTCATTCAATTTCACCCGCGCCTTTGGTAGATCTTTCGGTATGTCTTCCTTAATTCTCTGGATGTGCGTCCAATGGCACACATAGGAGAACTAAGGGGAGACATTGCTGAAATTTCTACAGAAAATGAGTGTTGTGGGATGGGTGACACAATGCATAAGTTACAATACTAAGGGGGTGTTTGGGTGATGAGTTCAAACTTATCACCATCAACTTAATTTTTATCTTTTTTCTCAAAAGTTTTTTGTCTTTTCTGAAAAAGTCAACAAAAATCACTATTTAAACTTACAAATCTTAACTCAAACTTACACACCAAACATCCCCTAAATGAGATATGGCCTTGCCTGTAAGTTTAGAGTAAGCGTGGTGTGTAGATCGAGTTGCATGCATACATTGTCATTACTAGCCGCAATGATTAATTATTATTGTTTTTAGTTAAGATGTTGATTGACAAGACTTGGATACACGAGGAGTTGTCTGTTATATCAGTATTGGGAGCGAATATCTATTTTCATGGAGGTTGCAAAAGATCATTTTAATTCAAATGGTTGTGTCAGTTGTCCTTATCAGAAGTGTTTAAATCATGTGTTGTTGCCGTTAGAAACTGTCATATAAGTATTAGGAGGGAATATCTACTTTCATGGAGGTTACATAAACGCCTTACTTAACTTTTTCAAATTTCTTAAAGATAGCGACGAATGAGATTCTTGGGTACTTGTCTTTAGAACCGTTCATGCCATATAAAATTATCAAAAAGCCATAATAATTTAACAAATATATCCATCACATTAAAACAACACTTAAAAGACTAATTTTATCATTTAATAATATCAAAACACAAAACCCAACAATTATACAAAATTTTTACAAAAACTAGTAGCCAGACCATTGTCCATTTGAAAAATCATAATAATTTGCTCCAAACAACTGTAAATTAGCGCCAAAAGACTATAGAACAATACCTAATTCACTAAAAACGAAGTGCGTTTGGATCATCAAACAAGGTTTTGAAATCCTATCGCAAAACCTGGAAATTTCCATGAATGACCAAATCCGAACAATTCATTAAATTTATTTAAAAATAAAAAATCATTACCACAACATACATACAAAATTACAGCCCTAAGGCATGTTTTTAACATATAAAATCATGAAACTCCCACCAATATCATGAACAAGAGATAAAAAAAACCCTAGGATCATCTAATCAGCAAAATTCACCATCTACAAAACTTAACATAATCCTAAAGCAATAAACCATCATCAATCAATCATATTACCTCTCTAAATTATCATTCCATAATGTTCTTCATAACCCATTGTATTATTTCAAAGAAACTGAAAGAAAAAAAATGAGAAAAAAAGGAAATAAAAAAAAAAGAATATATACTAATGTAAGAGCTTTTTTCCGAACAATCAACTTTTATTGAAAAGCCCAAAACAATTAATTGAAATTACCTTTTTTTTTCCCTCCTATTTGTTACTTTGAAGAGGAAAGCGTAGAAAGGAGCAGGAGAGAATTTCTTTAACTTTTGGGTATTGTACAATTGTTCAGTTTAGGGGCAAAAAAAAAAAAAAGTATACATTCGTGGGCAAAATGGGAATTTGTCTCCTAAAGTTCCCCCCAGTTTTTTTCTTCCCTCTCAAGCTTAGAGCCGTACGTCATTTTAGTATACATTTTTGTAGGGTTGTGTCATTTTAGTGAATGGATGAAAAAAAAAGTAGCTTGTTGGGTAATTTTCTCCATTAAGAATTAGGACTATTTACATAAACGGTCAAATTAGAGACATGCATTTTAAAAAAGTCTGAAAACAAATTTATTTATAAAATTGAACAAATAAGAAATATGATCATTTGTGCTGATAAAAATACCCTTAAATCTATTTTAACGGAGAAAAAAAGATTTTTCCTAAAAAATAACCACATTAATTCTAATTCCCATTTTGTATAGCTAAAATTGGAATTTCAAAATTCCCTACAATCATTCCCCCTAAACTAATCACGTTTTTTAAAAAATGTTAAAAACAAAGTCAGTTTAAATAATGACTATGTCATTATAAATGGTTAACTACATTCTAACCTCACATAAGGATCATGTCAATTATTGATAGTTCTACTATATAATGTTTTGTTATATAAATAATCATGCTAAAAGGATCATGTCAATTATTGATAGTTCTACTATATAATGTTTTGTTATATAAATAATCATGCTAAAATGCAACGATCATTATCATAGAAACCATGCCTACAGTATTATTAATCAATATAAGCAATAAAATGCTAGGTCATTACAATATTAGTAAAAGTATATTAAACATCAACTCTTAAAGTGACCAAGTCCTCCCTAGTACGTACACTAGGACCCATAAGATATGTTAAATTAAGAGAATGGGTCTATAATTAAACATAATTGGATCATGTATGCGTTTATAAATTCCCATAATTGAAAATAAATGGGTCATGCATATATATGTTATCGATGTCTTTCATGTTCTGCGATATATATTTGTACTTAACAAGAGAAAGCTCATCATATATTATTCATACTTTAAACATGCACCTTGACGTGATCGGCTAGTGGGCGATGAAGTGAGCATGAAGGGTGATAATGGATACCAGCAATCTTTACGCAAATGTTTTGATAAATATTATTATGCAATATATTAATATTACGTTAACTGGAGACTCATCATGTATTATTAGTAAGATAGATTTATGACTAATGTAAAATAAGTAAATATGTGAATTATGGTAGTAAGGTAAATTATATAAATAAGGATGGTAATTAATATAGTTAAAGTTTAGTACTAATAGAGTTTATTTATAGGACTCTATTAAGTCATTTATTAATTATAAGTTCATATTTATGTTAGTACTAAATTAAAATGTTCCCAAATTTTCACCTCTTTTATGTTTAACTAAGGATTTATTTGGCATTCAAGTTTAATTCCAACTAAATTGTACTTTTTCATCTTAGTTTTTGTTTTTGTTTTTTTTTCTAAAAAGTTAATAAAATTTATAACTAGATTTTGAAAATTTAATCAACTCCAACTTAAAAATTTCATTTCCAACCAGTAAACAAAACGCAAGCTAATTTAAGTTGCTGTGTAAGTACATTTTTATACTTTTTTAAGAATACAGGATAATTTCAAGTTAAAAAAAAAAACAAAAAAAAAACAAAACGTCACAAAAATAACAATTAAACCGTTTTAAAACACGTATTCTTCAAATACAGCAATGACTGTAACAACGCATTGGCATTTCATGTGGTCGACACTAGTGAGTTCCACGGCATTTACTCAATGTATAACAGCAAAAAAAAAAAAAAAAAAAAAGAAAATGTAAGTATATTCAATATACATATATATATATATATATATATTGTATATTTGTATGTTAAATTAGATGCCCAATAAGTCTTGCTCAATGTTTGGATTCTTGATCAGTAGCTCTTGTCCACACCATCTTTGGTTAATTCAGTAGCTCTTTCTCAAAAAAAAAAAAAAAAAAAAAAAAAAAAAAAAACACACACACACACAATCTCCATCTGATCATATACTCCTTTCCATTTGCTTTGTCCAAACCAGTTGAGCCATCTCCAGCACCAAAGCCATGGCTGAAATTCTAGTTTCCATTGTGCTAGAGCAGTTGGCATCGCTTGCTGTTGACAAGATCCGAGAAAAAGGAAGGCAGGTCAAGAATGTCAAGAAAGAAGTTGCAAAGCTCACCAGCAACCTCCAAGCCATCAATGCCGAGTTCTTGGACGCGGAGAGGCGACAGTTCGAGGAGGAGGCCGTGTGAGGTTGGCTAGAGAAGCTGCAAGACATGTCGTGTGAGATCGACGATGCCCTAGATGAGTGGAACACCGCCATTCTCAGATTCGAAGCCGAAAAGGAAGAGAAAGGAGAATCTCAACATGCTGGTGTTTCGAACAAGGTATGCTTCTTCATGCCGTCTTCCTGGTTTCCTTGTGTTCGAGTCCGTCAAGTCGGTCTGCGGCTTAACATTTCTTGCAAGATAAAGGAGTTGAATAAACAGCTAGATGAGCATTATAGTGAGGGAAATAAGTTCAGTTTTAGCAAACAGAGTAGTGCAGACAAACGGCCTGAAAGAGAGATGGCGTCCACGACGACGACGACTTCTTTTGTTGATGTTTCCGAAGTGCACGGTCGGGATAAAGAGAAGAATATTTTGGTAGACAACTTGTTGCGTGAGAGCAGCAGCCAGAGCGGGAGGCATATATAAGTATCATCCCCATTGTAGGAATGGGGGGATTGGGCAAAACTACTCTTGCGCAACTTGTGTACAATGATGATCGGGTTAAGGCTTAGTTTCCATGCAGGATTTGGGTTTGCGTGTCGAAGCCTTTTGACGAGATCAAGGTTGCCAAAGCGATCATCGAGTCCCTGACTGGTAATGCGGCCCCTGGATTAGTTCAGTTGGAAAATCTGCATCAATGTATTGGTGCAGCCATTGTGGGAAAGAAATTCCTCCTTGTCCTTGATGATGTGTGGACTGATCAAGATAAGGTTGAAGAAACCTCTCGAGCTCGGAGCAATGGGAAGTAGAATATTGATTACGACTCGGGAAAAGGAAGTTGCTGCTATGATGGAAGCGGAAGCTCGCATGATTACACTTGAGAGTCTGTCCGAGGAGGTTTGTTGGTCTATTTTCAGTGATCATGCGTTTCGGAGCAGGGAAAAGAGCCAAATATCGGAAGAAATCGGTAGGGAAATTGTTAGAAAGTGCAAAGGCGTTCCTCTTGTTGCAAAGTGTTTAGGAGGTCTTATGTACAAGAAAAGTAGGCAACAATGGGAGGATATTTTGCATAGCAACTTATGGGAGTTAGAGGACGTCAAGGCCAAAGTTTTTGCTCCATATTTGTTAAGTTATCGTGATTTGCAACCTGTCGAAAAACGTTGTTTGTCTTACTGTACTGTTTTTCCAAAAGATTATCAGATTTACAAAGATGAACTGATGCAGATGTGGATATCTCAAGGCTATTTGAGTCGGAACAGCGGGAAAAATCTTGAGCAAGAAGGCGAGGACTGCTTTGAGAATTTAGCAATGCGATCTTTCTTTCAAGATTTTAAAAAAGACGATGATGGGAACATTGCAAGTTGCAAGATGCATGACATAATGCATGACTTTGTTCAATTTCTCACAAAAGATGAACGCTGTGTCACGAGAAAAAAGCCCCACCATGCAACAGCACTATTGTCGGAGTCAGAGAACAATCTTGGCTCATTGAGTGAGAAAGGGCTTGCGTACGCTCTTCGTCACATCCCCATACATTCATTGGCCAGTTGATAGCTTAAGTTTGGAAAGATTGTTCTCAAATTTTACGTGTCTAAGGACATTGAACTTGTCGTGCGGTTTATATGAGCAATTACCAGCAGGGATTGAAAAGCTGATCCATCTTAGATATCTGGACCTCTCCGGCAGTTCACTAAAGGACTTGCCGAACACGCTGTGTGATCTATTTAATCTGCAAACTTTAAGACTGAAACAATGTTCTCATCTCCAACAGCTGCCGAAAGAAATTGGCAAGCTGGTAAACTTAAGGCATCTATGCATTTATGGGTGTGGTTCTCTAAAGCAATTGCCAAAAGGCATTGCAAAATTAAGTTGCCTTCGGACGTTGGACATGTTTGTCGTGCCTGATTACAGTCGCCTCGAGATCAGTATTGAGGCATTAGAGCTTGAAGATTTACATACGTTGAAACAACTCCGAGGCTCTTTGTACATATACAGGTGTGGTAACCTGCAAAATGGGTGCAAGGCAGAGAGGGCGCAACTCAAGGGCAAAGAATACCTAAATGTGAGGCTAGAATTTAATAACTCTAGCGAGAACGGGGGAGCTGATGAAGAGATACTAAAAGCGTTGGAACTGCATCCAAAGTTGGAGTCTTTAACTATAGTTAATTACTTCTCCCAAGTGGTTGAAGACTCTAACTTATCTGAAAAGGCTTAATCTAGGGAATTGTAATAGGGAATTGTAATGGGTGTGAATTTTTACGCGCTTTGGGAAGTTTGCCTTCCCTTGAATCACTCAGTATAATTGGCTTCCAGAGAGTGAAAACGGTGGGGGTCGAGTTTTTGGGAATAGAAAATGATGAAAATGGGACGGCACCGAGGAGCCACCAAATTTCATTCCCTAAATTGAAACAGCTTTGCTTTTGCTACCTTTTCAGCTGGGAAAAGTGGGAAACAGTGGTTAATTCAGGAGGAGAAGAAGATAATTGCTTAATGATAATGCCATCCCTTGAACTCTTGTCGATTTGGAATTGCAACCGGCTAACAACACTACCGGACTTCCTCCGAAAGACGCCACTGAAGCTTTTACACATCCAAGATTGCCCAATCCTGTATGAACGTTGCCGAGTAGGGGAGGGAGAGGACTGGCCCAAGATTTCTCACGTCCAGTACATCCAATTAATACAAACTGCTATTTCAACAGTGCATTAATTTCAAGAAACTTACCAGCTATTGAACAAGTCCGCGTCTTCATGGAATCTTCTGGTAACTTCTCCAAGTCCTATTTTGTTATCAGCTGAGTTTTTGGTTTCTTTAAGTCGATTTTTATTTATTCTTTTTAGAAGTCTAATCAAGATTCTTATGCCTGACAAGCAACCATCTATAATCAAACTTGATATATTTATACATCAGACGTAGAAAAAAATTTATTTAAAAAAAAAAAAGAAGAAGAAAAACTAGTGAAAACCTTTGTCAGATTGACAAAATATTTTCTTCCTTATCTGCTGATTTTTTGCCAGACATGCTATAATCTTTCATACATAAGAAAGGATTCAGATAACTTACTCATCGAGGAGACTAAAGGAAGTTCTCTTTTGATTGAAAAGTGTCCTCAGAACCGGCTAGCTATAAAACAGCTACCGGAATTTCTCTATAGGACAATGCCGGTCATCCGATTCATTGTCTGTGGTTTCTGAGGTAATTTAATGTGCATAGTTCTTTACATGTGTTTTAGACTTTTACATCCGATTCATGTGATCTCTCTCTCTCTCTCTTTTAATTTTTAAATGCAGGCATACATTGGTCTGAGTACAGAGCAGCTGAGATAACCTTGCATGAATCTTCGCTTCGTGAGCTTCAGATTACTGTACGTTTTCCTCTTGCTCTTCTTTGTGACAATATCAGCAACACACTTAGCAGCCAGTACAGTGCTCCATGCTCGCACCAAACATGTCGAGATTGATTACCGCTTTATTTGGGAACAGGTGGCTTATAACTCTCCCATTGTGTTCTGCAGTCCATCAAAAATCAAGTTGTCGATGTCATGACCAAGCACTTCCGACTCAGTGGCTTGCAAAATCTACACAGCAAGCTTACCGTGCTCTCTCCACCGTTCACACACTCAGCTTGAGCGGCGGGGTGTTAGAATACCGTTACCGTGCTCTATTCTTGTTTTTTTTTTCCCTCTAGTTAGCATGTGTCATTTTATTTTTAGTGTAAATATCGATTTGATAATCCTATCACCTTTGTTAAAAGCTTAATTCCCTATATTGTGTCGTTTGAGATGAAGATATATATATACACACACAGGAACCAAATTCCCCTTCGGTTTGGCTATAGAAATAGACTACATGCTGCTTCACCACTATTTAAGTTGACCACATAATTTTATGATATATACCAAACTCAACCCAACAACATAACTCTCATGTAATTCATTTACATTTTGATGTCTTATTTTTTTTTTTTTTTTTTTCAGCTGTGCCAAATACAATATACCTAAATCACAGAAGCTCATAGATGAATGATGGGATTCCCCTTCTTTTACTCTTTTATATATTTGTTTTCAAGTTGGGATTCAGGTAAGAAAGTGGTTGAAATGCTTTTCCATCACGGAGCCGACAATTTCGACTTTATTTTGCTGCTTGGACAAAGTAACTACTAGGGAAACTATATGATTTCATATCAGCAAAGAGTTATTGTTCTGTATATAATTATTTTTATTAAGAATATTCAATTTAATTATAGTTATTTTCATATAAGAAATCTCTTTCATTAGATGATTTATCATTATTAAGTAATCTGTATTTGTACAAGAGTCCATTCATAGCATTTTTATTAGTGAATCTTATTCTTTTTATTTCTAGTCCATAGATGTAAGCAAATCCGTATAAATTACCTTTGGGATAATTAGGGTATATGCTATAAAAATGAGAAGAGGATTGATTTTTATCACAACTATAAACTATTGTAAAAATGCTATAATGATGATGTAATAAATTAATTTGAACATTATTTTCAAAATTTTTTTTTTATCTTTCTTTCCCAATCCCCCTTTCTCTCTCTCCCCCTCTCTCGTTACCCCACTGTCTCTGCCTCTCCCAACTCCGATGTCGACCGATCTCCTTTGCGCTTGCTTTGATACACCTTCACACCTCTGCTCGCCAGTTTCTTTGAAAATCGCTCCGTTGCCAGTTCTTTTGGCTGAGGAACTAACTGGTGAGGAACAGGTCGACGCCGATTTGTCATAGTTTTCCAAGCAAATGGCTCGAGCTTAAGGAGAATCTCAACTGGCAGTGAGTAGCTCCACGAGGGAAGTGTTGAGCGATGACGAGATCTGATCCGCGCATGGTGAGATCTATAGATCTCTTCTCAAGCCATCGTGGTCTGCACAAAGCATATCTCCGTTGTAGAAGATTTTGATCACCGACCATTGTATTTTTTTTTTCCGACAACGACTCCTTACGAACTATTATAGTTTACTTCTATTTTCTAGATTCATCTCTTATAAAATTATAAAAAATAATAAGCTTGAAAAAAAAATTGATTTATCAGAAAACTTTATTTATGTAATTTTAAAAAACTCTAGAATTCTTTTTAAAATTATATCACAATAACCTTCATAATAAAAAAAAAAAAACTCATTTCGTGAAATAAAATTTAGGCCTATATAAATTATCTAATCATATAATAATAAACTAAAATCTCAAAACTTTATTTGAAATTAAAAATGTCCATCTCATGATTGTTCATCCTGTTTTTCTATAACACATCATCTCACTTTCGCTCCAAGCTCCTCTAATATTACATCTTACCATTTCCTTTATCCGTAACATGATTTATATAAGTAAAGGCTTAGTAAGAGACTTAAATATCACAAACGTAAATAAACAATTTTCTTTTATCATCATCAATATTATCATAAATATAAACATCATTTAAAAACTTTTTAGCTTTTAAAACCGTTATATATTGGGCCCGGCATTGTACCATCATAACGTGCTAGTAACGAAAGGAGTGGGATAATAAATCTCAAACCAATAGTGACAAAAAGTTCACTTATCGGATAACAACATCATCATCATCAATATCAAGAGTGCACAATACCATTTTAAAACATAAAAATACATAAAAATACATATATATACTTTTCATCAAAATATCATAATAAAAGAAGTATTATTTAAGAACATCATAACATCATCATCATCATCATCAACATCAAAACATATACTTCTCAATGAGAGTGTACTTACATAAATACCTTATTTGAAGCTTTTTAAATTTTCCTATAGTAACGCGCAATTGAGGTCTCGGGTCCTCGCATTTAGAACCGTTTATGTCATGAATAATAGATATAATAAAATCAACAAAAGATCATAATAATTTAGTAAACACATTCATCGTATTATAACAGTACCTAATAGACCTATTTCATCAATCAATAATATCAAAACACAAAAATTGAACAATTTCACAAAATTACGAAGCTTTTCAAAAATTGACAATCAGACTTTTGTCCCTTCAATAATTCGTACAAATTCATACAGGACTCAAAATGATCTGAAACAATTGTAAAAGAAAGTAAACATCTAGATCTTCCTAACGATATCTAATTCGTTAAAAGCGGAGACTGTTTGGATTCTCAAAAATAATTTTGAATCTGATTACCAAAATTTGATAGAAAATGGCAGTCGGACTTTTGCCCTTTTGAAAAATCATAAAAATTCACATATGTCTCCAAACGATTTGAAACTAATTTCAAATGAAAGTATAATTTAGGTTTTTCTAATAATATTAAATTCGTTAAAAACAGAGACCATTTGAATCCTCAAAAACAGTTTTGAAAACTAATCACTAAAATTTTATAGAATTTGGCATCCGGTCCTCTTCCTTTTTGAAAAATCATAAAACTTCGCATATATCTCCAAATGATATGAAACTGATTTCAAATGAAAGTAGACATTCAGAAATTTCCAAAAATACCAAATTCTTTAAAAATGGAGTTCGTTTGCATCCTCAAAAATAGTTCGGAATACTTATCATAAAATCTGAAAATTTCCAGTAACAGTAGTCAAATCTGAAAATTCATTACAAATATTTAAATTATCACCATAACATAAATGATTCACAGACACACACAAAACACAAAACAGCCTTAAGATATGTTTCTATCATATAAAATTATTAAATCACTATCCAATAAAATCATGAATTGAGAAATCAACTAAAATCATCTTGTTGATAAAATTTAATCATTCACAAAACTTAACATATTTCTAAAACAATAAACCATTATCAATCAATCATATAGCCTCTCCAAACATCATTTAATGGATATTTCTCATCATTTCCTCAAACTCACATGAAAAAACTCATCAAAAAAATTATCTAACCCCTCGAAGGATCCCAAACCAAAACAAATATTAAAATCATCATCAACAAACAATAACAAAAACATACATTGAAATCTCTTTGATTTTGGCTTGGATGAATTTGGAGTTTTGGTAGTTTTTTTTTTTTTTTTTTTCGTGCGTGACAGGAATATATATATATATATATAGAGAGAGAGAGAGAGAGAGAGAGAGAGAGTAAGCTAGAGAGGAAACTAGGGAAGTGAAAGAAAGAGACTAGAATTTTGTATCTTATAAAAATTATAAGTGATTTAAACCCACATCAATTTTGGAATTAATTGGGATTCAATTTTTAGTTTAATTGTCTCTTAATAGGTGGGGAATGGCTGTCATTAGGGTGTGAAAATGTGTGAGAGGAAAAGAAAAAAGCTATGTCAACTTCTAGAATTTTCACACCTACAATCGCACATAATAAACTGATTGGTGCTAGTAGGTATCTGAATAGGATACTGATCATAACTTCTTACTTTGATATCCGATTTGCACAAATGAGTAGGCTTCGGAAAGCTTATGAAAAGCTCTATAAGTTTGTCTACTTATAGAAATAATTTCGGACATTTAAAGGTTCATAATTGAGTTGAAAATTAACGTTATGTAAAATAGATCTTTTTCGAATAACATACCCTCTTTTTCTCTCTCTCTCTCTCTCTCTCTCTCTCTCTCTCTCCCTCTCTTTTTCACTTCTCTCTTCTTCTTGTTTTCAATTTAACATTCCCATTTTTTCCCTTCCTTTTGCCGATTGCTATTTATATATGATTTATATATACATATATGTATATAACTATACCCATCATACTACACATATAGATATATATTACATAAAATACTTATATTTAAAATATTTCTTTAATTAAACTATCACATCAAATTGTCAAATCATCATTAAAATTTATCAATTTGACATGAACTTTGTTCTGGTACATCCAGTCCTCGTCGCGTTACCTGTAAAAAATAACTCAGCATAAAATTATAATTAAGAAATTGTAATCTTATCATCCATGTTAATTTTAATGTTAATTTTCTAACGTTATTGTTAGGTAGTATTTGGGGCGTTAAAAATGGTATCAGAGCTTATACCCAATCGGAAGTGTCGCCAACGAGGATATTAGGCCCCAAAAGGAGGGTGATTGTGACAATCATCAGTATGGGTAAGCTATGTAATCTCACATTACTTGGGAACTGATATATGTGATGGTTCATAAGTAAAGAGACCACCACTTATTAGTATGAGGCCTTTTGAGCTGAACTTAAGAGCAAAACCGTGAGGACACAAGGTCCACAATGGATAATATCATACCAAATTGATGAGGTATGGGTAGTTACATTTTTTACTCTTTTTTTTCTCCTCATTTTGGTATATTTTTGTGCGTTTGTTTGATTTTATAATTTTATTGAATACTTGTGATTTATGTCTAAGAATTCAGTGAAAAAATATAGAAAATTCAATGGATTATTGATTTATGGTCGGTAACCAGCCAATGGAAATGGTAACCAGTCAGTAACCTATTGGTAGCCTGCCAACGGAGGTGATTACTGCGATAAACTGTTGGCAAAAGTACCTTACCAACTGATTTTCCATCGGTGAAGGTGGTTATATCATGGATATCAACTAGTGGTATTAAAAAAATATCAACTAGTGGTATTAAAAAAATAATAAATAAATAAACATTTATAATGTCATGTTATAACATTTCTTGAAAAAGTTTTTTGTGTTTAGCAAAAATCAATCCAAGACATGACTTCATGGCATTTCAGTAAAGTTCTCAATATCAGCAGAAACACTTTCAAAACCATATATATCAGCTGAAATCTTTAGGCCCTTCAATTATTCTTAATCAGTGGCCCAGCACCATAGAAAATGGTTTCCTTTTTCTTTTGCCTTTTTATTTTTTATAACTTTTCTTCTTAACAAATTGTCAAATGTGGCCCACAAAAACTTAGATAACAAATTTTATCCTTTATGTATATATTTATCGAACCTTTAAGTAGGTTTATTCAATTGGATAACTATGATGTTTCAACTAATGTATAGACTTGACAACTAGCAAAGTAAATCTTTAAAAATTACATAAAATACTCAAAAGAATTTAAAATTATGCTAGATCCTTAAAAATATATTTTCTTTGCAAATAAGTCTATAGAAAATTTTAATAAACTTCATTTAAAGTATATTTTATAACTTTAGATTATCATTCTTATACAAACAATCTCATGGACTAAGCACATCGATCAACTTCACTTCTGACGGTTGTCAATTCTCCTTGCACAGTTACTTAAAAAAAGTAGTTAAACAATTTTTGTAACACATAAATTCTTAAAAAAAACATTTCATATAAAATAATTAACATTACTACTAATAAACACTTAAAAATAATACTAATAAGATACTAAACATACTTATTAAATTTAATTATTTTAAATTAATTAAACTCGGCATTACAATTAGTTTCTTATTTAATTTCTTTAGTAACATATTATTCTCCCAGATAATTATTATTGTGTCCTTCAATTTTTTGAAGTTTTGCAAGTGACCGACTCCATTGTAATATTTCAACATTTTCTCCTTTTTTCATGTTTATTACTTTGGACGTCAAATAATATAGCTAAAATTAAATAAAGGAAAACACGTTTAAAATATCAGCAGAAATACTTTCAAAAACATATATATATATATATATATATATATATATATATATATATATCAACCGAAATCTTCAGGCCCTTCAATTATTCTTAAACAGTGACCCAGCACCATAGAAAATGGTTTCCTTTGTCTTTCCCCTTTTTAATTTTTGTAACTTTTCTGCTTAACAAATTGTCAAATGTGACCCACAAAAAATTAAATGTGACAAGAAATTAAAGTAGATTCCCACCGGCTGCTTTGCACTGTAATTCCAGCTCAATCTTTGGATATTCTTCAATAGCCTTATCCGACAGTATAACTTACACAGTTGATCATTTTCAGCCACAATTTGCATCTGATCATCCCTCTTTCCATTTCTTCCTCCAACCAATTGAGCAATCTCCAGCACCAATTGTCATGGCTGAAATTCTTATTTCCGTTCTGCTAGAACAGTTGGCGTCGCTAGCTGTCGAAAAGATACGAGAAAAAGGAAAGCAGGTCAAGAATGTCAAGAAAGAAGTTGCAAAGCTCACCAGCAATCTCCAAGCCATCAACGCTGTGCTCTTGGATGCAGAGAAACGACGGGTCGAAGAGGAGGCCGTGCGAGGCTGGCTAGAGAAGCTGCAAGACATGTCGTGCGAGATTGATGATGCGCTCGACGAGTGGAACACGGCCATTCTCAGATTCGAAGCTGAAAAGGAAGAGAAAGGAGAAGCTGATCAACATGCTGATCTCGTGAAGAATGTATGCTTCTTTATGCCATCTTCCTGGTTTCCTTGTGTTCAAGTCCGTCAAGTCGGTCTGCGTCTTAACGTTTCTTGCAAGATCAAAGAGCTGAATGAACAGATTGATAATCTTGTTGATGAGAAAAACAAGTTCAGATTTAACGAAGCAAGCATCGTTGAACAACCTGAAAGAGAGAAGACGACTTCCTTTGTTGACGTTTCTGAAGTTTATGGTCGGGATAAAGAGAAGGAAATTTTGGTGAACAACTTGTTATGTGAGAGCAGCCAAACCCGGAGGCGTCTAAGTATTATTCCCATTGTAGGGATGGGCGGAATGGGGAAAACTACTCTTGCACAGCTTGTGTACAATGATGATCAGGTAAAAGCTCAGTTCCCGTGTAGAATTTGGGTTTGTGTCTCCGAGCCTTTTGATGAGATCAAGATTGCAAAAGCGATCATAGAATCGCTGACCGGTAATCCCGCCCCTGAATTAGTTGAATTGGACAATTTTCATCAACAAATTCGTGCAGCTGTTGAGGGAAAGAAGTTTCTTCTTGTCCTTGATGATGTTTGGACTCAAGAAGACAAGAAGTGGGGAAAGTTTAAGAAACCTCTCGAGCACGGTGCAGCGGGAAGCAGAATTTTGGTCACGACTCGAAAGAAGGAAGTTGCTATTATGATGGAAGCAGAAACTCGCATGATTACACTTGAGAGTCTGTCTGATGAGGTTTGTTGGTCTATTTTCAGTAATCACGCATTTCGGAGCGGGGACAAGAGCCAGAAATTGGAAGAAATTGGTAAGGATATTGTTGGAAAGTGCAAGGGCGTTCCTCTTGTTGCAAAATGTTTAGGAAGTCTTATGTACTTCAAGAAAACTAGGCAACAATGGCTAGATATTTTGCATAGTAACTTGTGGGAATTAGAGGACGTCAAGGCCAAAGTTTTTGCGCCATTCTTTTTAAGCTATAATGATTTGCTTCCCGTTGAAAAACGTTGTTTGTCTTATTGTTCTGTTTTTCCAAAAGATACTGAGATTTATAAAGTTCAATTGGTCCAAATGTGGGCATCTCAGGGCTTTTTAAGTTGGAAAAACAGAAAGAAACTTGAGCAAGAAGGTGAGGGTTGCTTTGAGAATTTAGCAATGCGATCTTTCTTTCAAGAGTTTCAAAAAAACGAAGTTAATGGAGACATTATAAGTTGCAAGATGCATGACATAATGCATGACTTTGTTCAATTTCTTACACAAAAGGAATGTTGTGCCATAGATGCCAAGGAGAAAATGGAATATGCAGGAAAAAATCCCCGTCATGCATTACTGTTGCCCGAGTCACTAGTTCCTAGTTCACTGTATGAGAACAAAGGTTTGCGTACACTCTTTGTTGCATCCTCACATGTTTATTGGCCAGCTGATAGCTTAAGTTTGAGAAGACTCTTCTTAAATGTGACAGCTCTCAGGACATTGAATTTGTCGTGTGGTGGATTTGAGCAATTACCACATGGGATTGAAAAGTTGATCCATCTTAGATATCTGGACCTGTCTGAGACAAAACTAAGGGAATTACCAAACTCCTTGTGTGATTTATTCAATTTGCAGGTTTTAAGGCTGAGCTATTGTTATAATCTTGAACAACTGCCAAAAGAAATAAGGAAACTGGTAAACTTACGCCATCTACACATTGACGGGTGTAGCAGTCTAAAGCATTTGCCTAAAGGGATTGGAAAATTAAGTTGCCTCCAGACATTAGATAGGTTTGTCGTGCCTGATTACAATAGCCTCGAAAATAGAATTGAGGCATTAGAGCTTGAAGATTTATATATGTTGAAAGAACTTCGAGGCAGCTTGGATATAGACAAGTGTGGAAACCTACAAAATGGGAGTCAGGCGGCACAACTCAAGGACAAAGAATACCTTGCTACTTTGCGTCTAAGTTTTAATAGTATTGAGAATGGAGGAGCTCATGATGAGATACTTGAGGCGTTGGAACCACATCCAAACTTGGAAGATTTAAGAATTGTGGGGTACATGGGGAACACTATTTCTCCGAAGTGGATGATGGTTTTAATTAATCTCAAAAGCCTTGTGCTATTTTTTTGCCAAAAGTGTGAGTTCTTACCTCCTTTGGGAAAATTGCCCTCCCTTGAACATCTCGTTATATTGAATTTCAATAGAGTGGAAAGGGTGGGGGTTGAGTTTTTGGGAATAGAAAATGATGATAATGCAGGGGCACCTAGGGGCTACCAAATTTCATTATTCCCGAAATTGAAACGACTTGAGTTTTCCGGCCTGGGAAGTTGGGAAAAGTGGGAATTAGGGATTAATTCTGGAGAAGAAGATAATAGTTTAGTAGTAATGCCATCCCTTCAATCCTTGGAAATTACGTTTTGCCGTAGGCTAACAACACTACCAGACTTCCTCCGAAAGACACCTCTGCAGCATTTAGTCATCAGATATTGTGATGTCCTGCAAGAACGTTGCCGAGAAGGAGTGGGAGAGGAGTGGCCGAAGATTTCTCACATCCGAAACATCCAATTACAAGATTATTAATTTCAACAGAGCATCTAATTTCAAGAAACCCATCAGCTGAAAACGAAATAGTCTGTGGCAACATGGAAGCTTCTGGTAACTTCTCTTAGTCCTTGTATACTTTTTTTTTAACAGCTGAGTTTTCAGTTTCTTTAATTCAATGTCCTTTATTTATTTGTTATTTTTTTTTTATAAGTAGACACTTGTCCCTAGTTTAGATTGTAGGAGAAAGGATAAAGTGTTTAAAAAATAAAAATAATAAGTGGCTTTCATTGTGTTTGACAATATTTGCTTCTCGTGCTACTATCTACAATGAGAATATTATACCCTAAAGAAATCTTTTTGGTTCTGATTTCCTTTCCTTGTCTTTTGTTTTCTTTCTTTCTGTTTTAATTTTAGTCTTGCTCTTGGGGGATTTCTCATCTCTCTTTCCTTTGTAGTTGACTTTTTCTTATTCATATTCATGAAGATTAGCAGATTTTGCCTTTTCTCCTCGAAAGAGTCATGATACAATAAATGCCTCTGATGGGAAACTACGATACCAAATTAGATTGTTGCTTGTTTTGTTCGTCTCTTTTATTAGCAGTTTCTGATGCCTACTCTGTTTTTGCATATAAACAACTGATCTCCTTTTTTTAATTGACAAATGACCTACTTTCTAACTCATGCGTTCCTATCAGGGTGTCGCTATCGGTACAGATCCAGTTTCCTTAGATTTCAGAAGCATGTCAAATGGCTTGTGTGAATGCCCCCGTAATATATACTACTGGAAACTCTAGCTTCCCAAAAGGATGGATTTCAAATAGTCCACAACTATGGCGGGGCATACAACTCCGACAACTCATCATTCAATTGTGGTAAGACATGGTCTAGGACTCATTATTGACCATTTATGAATTAAGCTCCCATGCTTGGAATAGGACTGTACAATATAGTTTAACCGAACAACAGAATTGAAAAGTCACTCAATGCCTAACAATACAGTATCTATTGATCCACAGGTACCATGTACCATGGTCAAGGTTGAAGGATTCAGATAACTTACTTGCCATCTTTGAGGAAATAGAAAGGAATAACTTGAGATCTCTATCAAGTTACGTGCAGCTCGGTTTATCTGTGCTCGAGGCCCAACTTCATGTTCCCCCTCTCCATAAGAGGCCTAGTCAAGATTCTTATGCCTGACAAGTAACCGTCTATAATGTGACAGGACAAGAAATGCACTTGTACCGTCTCGTTGGGATGGTATATGATCTCCTCCATAGAATTTGCAAGCTATGGAACTCCCTAAGGTACGTTGGTGTAGTTTTTTTTAATCAGAAAATGACCTGCATCAGATTCATTTTCTTTTTCATTCATTGAAGTTTACATTACAAGATACTTTTTTTTCAGAATATGTTTTCTTTTATTGTCCTATTCATTCATTTAGGTGGATGCCTTCTCCTCCTTGCATTGTACTTGTTAATTATTTATGATTAATGAAGTTGTGTTTCTTTTCAATTTAAAAAGAAACATGTCTGTGGTTTCTTAGTTTGGATAGTGATTATGATCATTCTTTCACTTTTTAGTTGTCATCATTGATTTTGTAAAACTTGGTCTCTTTAGAAAATTAAAAAGGACTACTATTATAAATACATAAAAGACAAGGAAAAAAAAAATTTGAGAGGGGCTCGAAAGGATAAGTTGTTTACATCCTTTGAGTGAAAGTAGAACTCGTTTTTCCTTTTATTAAAAAAAAAAAACAAAACAAAACAAAAGAAAAAAAGGGACTCACTTTTCCCCTTTTTTTACCCTCTACAGTGAGAGAAACTCAAACATTGTATAGTGCTTTAAAAATATGTGACCATGATGATTGGTGTTTATTTATTTATTTATCTATTTTCAGGTTTTCTTTATCTGTATTCATGGACAAGGGCGACATTCACGTATTTTTCAGCAGAATAAGAGCAATAGAGCTTGCAACAGCTGTTAAATTTGCACCTTCTGCAACAAGGTCTTTTACTCTGTCTAATGGATTTGATTGTCCAAGAACAACGGCAGCTTCAAAATTGGTTGGATTCCTGGAAACTTCCTTTGATGCGGCGCTGTAGTTGCCACACCTATTCTTGCAGCACTTTTTTATATTGGGCAGTAGAACAATGTTCAAAGTTTGTGACATGAAATAAAAGTTTGTCCAAACGGCACGTCGTTTTGGTTATAATTGTTGACCAACTTCAGTAGGAGTCGGCAAGGAATGGCAAAAGATTTCACACATCCAACGACGCTCGTAGAAGAGGATGCCTGGAGTCCTTGTCACAGCACTTCTCGTAAGTATTATAACATTTTTGCCTGTTTTGCGCTTGCTTGTTCTCTGATTTGGCTATATGTTTTAATTTTGATAACGACAGGACTTTGTTATGAATTTTGATTTAGACACTTTCATTTTGAGATAATGTGTTGTTTAATGCGAGTTAGGAACCATGGTGTGCACCAATTTGATTATTTTTCTTTTGAATTACCCTTAGGATTAAGGCATTTTTGTTTTATTCTCCAAGTGCTGAGACCATACTCACAAACAGGGGATCCACAAATGGAAAGGGCAAATATGCTCTCTATGAAGCTACTGGACTAACCTACAAGAGGCCATCCTTTTCTTCTGCCTTACAATAAAGGGGTAAGGATTTCACTCAACAACGGACTCTCGTCAACCATTAATTTCAATTAAATAGCTTTCATCGGATATATTTTTGGATGTATACAGACTACTTAATTTTAGCATCGCTGATCTGTGGAGTGAGCAGGTGTGTCGACTCGACCCCATCTGGAAAGATACCAGAGCTGATACTAAGGTAAGTTACTCAGTATTGTTCAAATCAATCACTTAAGCTCAAATCCATCCAGTTTATGCGTAACATATTGACAAAATAATTATGCTGGCTAATTAGTTTTTTCATGGTTTGTTTAGCATTATCAAAAGGAGAATTTGGAGGAATTTGCCAAAATGACTTAACAAGAAAGTGAAATTAGCAAAATGACTTTCCCTTTTATTTTTTATTTTTTTTATTCTAAAAAATGCTGATTGTGTAAATAAAATTTTTTTAAAATAAAAAATTTTATTAAAATTAAAGAATAAAAGAAGAGAGAAATGGGATTGACCTTCCTCTCCATCGCTCTACGCTCCTGTTCTTCGAGGTCTTCTTCTTCTTCTCTGTACGTCGAACTTCAACTTCTGCTTCTGCTCTGAGTCTTCAACTTCAACTTCAACTTCTTACTTCAACTTCACCTGTCTTCCTCCTTCCTGCGCTTGTCCTTCTTCCTTCATCTGAGTCTTCCCTGCCGCAAGAGAAAAGCAAAAAATCACCTTTGTTCTTCACTTCCATTGTTCTCTGCCAAACCCGAAACCCCACTACCAGAAATTATTCATTCTTCCTTCATCTTCCCTCGCCGTCGACCTCCCGCAAGAGAAAAGCAAAAAATCACCCCTGTTCTTCGCCCCCATTGTTCTCTGCCAAACCCGAAACCCCACCACCAGAAATTGTTCATTCTTCCTTCATCTTCCCTCGCCGTCGACCTCCCGCAAGAGAAAAGCAAAAAATCAGCTTGGCTCTCAAATAATTTAAATAAAAAGATGTGCAAATATTCAGCTTTGAAAACTTTTTTTTTGCTCCTAATTTGTATTTTGTGGTCTTCATTGTAATATGTATTTGTTTCAGTGGGGCTTGGCTCTCAAATTCATAGTTCTTGACTAAAAGTATTCAAATAAATTATGTGATGGTAACTCGTAGATGTAAAAATGTTGTGAATTACACTTTCGAAGAACTTGTGTGGAAATTTCGAGGGAGGTGCAGTCTGTGTCTCTAATGTGGCTGGAACCAATTTTGATCATAAGGCCTCAAATATATATATATATATATAATATATATATATATATAATATATATATATATATATAATATATATATAGATACAGTGGGGGTGATAATTTTGAATGCCAACAACATCCCTTACAAGACGAACAAATAAGAGATGGTGCCGAATATACCCATGACAGGGTAGTTGATATGCAAGATGGTGCCAATGTAGAAAATGTAAAAAATCACGAGGGCCGGCCGGAGAGGCAGCGGAAAAGAGCGGTAGTCTTACTATCACCTTATGTCGTTCAGTTGCCAAAAAAGATTCAGCCCTCGAGGTCTGATGCTCAAATACAACTGCAAGATGCTTCAAAGTCTACAAAAACACTTTGATCACTAACCATGTATTATGAATACTTTGATTTGCAATATAGTTATATTGGCATATGTAAATACAATATTGGATTCGTGTTTTGGTCTTTAACGCTTTAATGTTAAAGTGTTGGTTTTTTTATTTTTTAAGCAAACACCAAAATTATCATATTAAAAATTTAACATGTTCGGTCGGAAATGTTAAAGTGTTGATTTGCCTAAAAAATTAATTTTTAAGTCACCAACGACAAAAGTCATGTATGAGAAGCCTCCAACCTTCGGAACGACCACGGAATGACCATCGAAAAGGGCGGAACGACCACCCAAAATGACTTGAAAAAGTTGACTTTTTTCAAATTTTCGAACGTTGAGTGAAAAAATTAAAAAAAAGTCACAAACGATAAAAGTCATGTATGATTTGCCTAAAAACCTTCGGAACGACCAGGAACGACCACGGAACGACCATCGAAAAGTGCGGAACGACCACCCAAAATGACTTGAAAAAGTTGACTTTTTTCAAATTTTCGAACGTTGAGTGAAAAAATTAAAAAAAAGTCATCAACGACAAAAGTCATGTATGATTTGCCTAAAAACCTTCGGAACGACCAGAAACGACTACGGAACGACCATCGAAAAGTGCGGAACGACCACCCAAAATGACTTGAAAAAGTTGACTTTTTTCAAATATTCGAACGTTGAGTGAAAAAATTTTAAAAAAAGTCACCAACGACAACGGTCATGTATGATTTGCCTAAAAACCTTCGGAACGACCAGGAACGACCACGGAACGACCATCGAAAAGTGCGGAACGACCATCCAAAATGACTTGAAAATGTTGACTTTTTTCAAATTTTTGAACGTCGAGTGAAAAAATTAAAAAAAAGTCACCAACGACAACGGTCATGTATGATTTGCCTAAAAACCTTCGGAACGACTAGGAACGACCACGGAACGACCATCGAAAAGTGCGGAACGACCACCCAAAATGACTTGAAAAAGTTGACTTTTTTCAAATTTTCGAACGTTAAGTGAAAAACCTAAAAAAAAGTCATCAACGACAAAAGTCATGTATGATTTGCCTAAAAACCTTCGGAACGACCAGGAACGACCACGGAACGACCATCGAAAAGTGTGGAACGACCACCCAAAATGACTTGAAAAAGTTGACTTTTTTCAAATTTTCGAACGTTGAGTGAAAAAATTAAAAAAAAGTCACAAACGATAAAAGTCATGTATGATTTGCCTAAAAACCTTCGGAACGACCAGGAACGACCACGGAACGACATCGAAAAGTGCGGAACGACCACCCAAAATGACTTGAAAAAGTTGACTTTTTTCAAATTTTCGAACGTTGAGTGAAAAAATTAAAAAAAAGTCATCAACGACAAAAGTCATGTATGATTTGCCTAAAAACCTTCGGAACGACCAGGAACGACCACGGAACGACCATCGAAAAGTGCGGAACGACCACCCAAAATGACTTGAAAAAGTTGACATTTTTCAAATTTTTGAACGTCGAGTGAAAAAATAAGAAAAAAGTCATCAACGACAAAAGTCATGTATGATTTGCCTAAAAACCTTCGGAACGACCAGGAACGACCACGTAACGACCATGGAAAATTGCGGAACGACCACCCAAAATGACTCGAAAAAGTTGACTTTTTTCAAATTTTTGAACGTCAAGTGAAAAAATTAAAAAAAAGTCACCCACGACAACGGTCATGTATGATTTGCCTAAAAACCTTCGGAACGACCATGAACGACCACGGAACGACCATCGAAAAGTGCGGAACGACCACCCAAAATGACTTGAAAAAGTTGACTTTTTTCAACTTTTTGAACGTCGAGTGAAAAAATTAGAAAAAAGTCACCAACGACAAAAGTCATGTATGATTTGCCTAAAAACCTTCGGAACGACCAGGAACGACCACGGAACGACCACCCAAAATGACTCGAAAAATTCTAAGTTCGGACGGAACGACCATATGGTCGTTCCGTAAAAAATCGTGAACGTTCCTGAACTTTCGTGGTCATTCCGTGGGTTTTAAGTCCAATAATACATGGTTTGAGGGGATGATATGGTTATTTTTCCATTCTAAAAAAAAAATGTTAACTCTATGTTCGGACGGAACGACCACATGGTCGTTCCGTAAAAAAACGTGGTCGTTCTTGAACTTTCATGGTCGTTCCGTGGGTTTTAAGTCCAATAATACATGTATTGAGGGGATGGTATGGTTATTTTTCCATTTCGGAAAAAAAAAATTTAACTCTATGTTCGGACGGAACGACCATGTGGTCGTTCCGTAAAAAAACGTGGTCGTTCCTGAACTTTCGTGGTCGTTCCGTGGGTTTTAAGTCCAATAATACATGTATTGAGGGGATGGTATGGTTATTTTTCCATTTCGGAAAAAAAAAAAAAATTTAATTCTATGTTCGGACGGAACGACCATGTGGTCGTTCCGTAAAAAAACGTGGTCGTTCCTGAACCTTCGTGGTCGTTCCGTGGGTTTTAAGTCCAATAATACATGTATTGAGGGGATGGTATGGTTATTTTTCCATTTCGAAAAAAAAAAAAAACGTGTATTATTTACCCCACGGTTAGTTCATATATGGTTTCTTCTTTTGTATGTTGTGTTTCTATAGATAGTGAGTTAATGGTAAATTAAAATTTTTTTTCCGAAATGGAAAAATAACCATACCATCCCCTCAATACATGTATTATTGGACTTAAAACCCACGGAACGACCACGAAAGTTCAGGAACGACCACGTTTTTTTATGGAACGACCACATGGTCGTTCCGTCCGAACATAGAGTTAAATTTTTTTTTTTTTCCGAAATGGAAAATTAACCATACCATCCCCTCAAACCATGTATTATTGGACTTAAAACCCACGGAACGACCACGAAAGTTCAGGAACGACCACGATTTTTTACAGAACGACCACATGGTCGTTCCGTCCGAACTTAGAATTTTTCGAGTTATTTTGGGTGGTCGTTCCGCACTGTTCCTGGTCGTTCCGAAGGTTTTTAGGCAAATCATACATGACTTTTGTCGTTGGTTACTTTTTTTTAATTTTTTCACTCGATGTTCAAAAATGTGAAAAAAGTCAACTTTTTCAAGTCATTTTGGGTGGTCGTTCCGCAATTTTCCATGGTCGTTCCTGGTCGTTCCGAAGGTTTTTAGGCAAATCATACATGACTTTTGTCGTTGGTGACTTTTTTTTAATTTTTTCACTCGACGTTCAAAAATTTGAAAAAAGTCAACTTTTTCAAGTTATTTTGGGTGGTCGTTCCGCAATTTACCATGGTCGTTCCGTGGTCGTTCCGAAGGTTTTTAGGCAAATCATATATGACTTTTGTCGTTGGTGACTTTTTTTTAATTTTTTCACTCAACGTTCAAAAATTTGAAAAAAGTCAACTTTTCGAGTCATTTTGGGTGGTCGTTCCGCACTTTTCGATGGTCGTTCCGTGGTCGTTCCTGGTCGTTCCGAAGGTTTTTAGGCAAATCATACATGACTTTTATCGTTGGTGACTTATTTTTTAATTTTTTCAATCAACGTTGAAAAATTTGAAAAAAGTCAATTTTTTCAAGTCATTTTGGGTGGTAGTTCCGCACTTTTCGATGGTCGTTCCGTGGTCGTTCCTGGTCGTTCCGAAGGTTTTTAGGCAAATCATACAAAAAATTTGTTGTTGGTGACTTTTTTTTAATTTTTTCACTCAACGTTGAAAAATTTGAAAAAAGTCAACTTTTTCAAGCCATTTTGGGTGGTCGTTCCACACTTTTCGATGGTCGTTCCGTGGTCGTTCCGAAGGTTGGAGGCTTCTCATACATGACTTTTGTCATTGGTGACTTATTTTTTAATTTTTTTACTCAACGTTGAAAAATTTGAAAAAAGTCAACTTTTCAAGTCATTTTGGGTGGTTGTTCCGCACTTTTCGATGGTCGTTCCGTGGTCGTTCCTGGTCGTTCCAATGGTTTTTAGGCAAATCATACAAAAAATTTGTCGTTGGTGACTTATTTTTTAATTTTTTCAATCAACGTTGAAAAATTTGAAAAAAGTCAACTTTTTCAAGCCATTTTGGGTGGTCGTTCCACAGTTTTCGATGGTCGTTCCGTGGTCGTTCCTGGTCGTTCCGAAGGTTGGAGGCTTCTCATACATGACTTTTGTCGTTGGTGACTTATTTTTTAATTTTTTCACTCAACGTTGAAAATTTTGAAAAAAGTCAACTTTTTCAAGTCATTTTGGGTGGTCGTTCCGCACTTTTCGATGGTCGTTCCGTGGTCGTTCCTGGTTGTTCCGAAGGTTGGAGGCTTCTCATACATGACTTTTGTCGTTGGTGACTTTTTTTTAATTTTTTCACTCAATGTTGAAAATTTTGAAAAAAGTCAACTTTTTCAAGTCATTTTGGGTGGTCGTTCCGTCCAAACTTAGACTTTTTTTTTAATTTTTTTCCTTAAGCGAATAGCAAAGATAACCACACCATCACCTCAATACATGTGTTATTGGACTTAAATGCCACGGAACGACCACGAAAGTTCAGGAACGACCACGATTTTTTACGGAACGACCACACGGTCGTTCCGTCCAAACTTAGACTTTTTTTTAATTTTTTTTCCTTAAGCGAATAGCAAAGATAACCACACCATCACCTCAATACATGTATTATTGGACTTAAATCCCATGGAACGACCACAAAAGTTCAGGAACGACCACAATTTTTTACGGAACGACCGTGTGGTTGTTCCGTCCAAACATAGAGTTAAATTTTTTTCCCCTGAAAATGAAAAATAACCATACCATCCCCTAACTACATGTATTATTGGACTTAAAACCCACGGAATGACCACAAAAGTTTAGGAACGACCACCGAATTTTACGGAACGACCGTATGGTCATTCCGTCAAAACATTGACTTTTTTTAATTTTTCCTTTCAACGAAATTCAAAAATAACCATACTATCACCTTAAGTAATGTATGATTTGCCTAAAACAAAACAAAAAAATCAAAAAAACCAATAACCAAAATAATGAGTCTCTCACACACACTTAATGAATATCATTCATAAAACATGTCCATGGATGATGACTTATTGAGTTTTTTTATTTTTTCTCTTAAATGAAATGCAAAAATAACCATACCATCACCTTACTTCATGTATTATTGGCTTCCAATCCCACGGAACGACCACAAAATTTTAGGAACGACCACTCATTTTTCCGGAACGACCGTACGGTCGTTCCGTCTAAACTTTGAGTTTTTTAATCTTTTACCTTAAACGAAAAGCAAAAATAACCAGAGTTGTGACTTTTGTCATGTATGCTTTGTGACGCGTCGCCGACGACGGAGGTCGCGTGTCGGGCGGATCTCTGGTGTTGGGGTTTGGGATTTGGCAGAGTGGAAATGGGAGCTAAGAACAATGGTTGATTTTTTGCTTCTTTATTTTTTCTCTGGTGGTGGGGTTCGGTTTGGGCTTTGCAGCCCTCTGTGCGAAGAATTTGTTTGGTTTGGAGAAGAAGACTCACGGCTTCTAGCAGCTAACTTTCAGGATTTTTTGGGCATTGAAAGTAACGTCGGAAGGAGAAGTGTTGTTGATGTTGTCGTTGCTGTTGTTGTTGTTGAGCTAACAATGTGGGCTTTAACGATGGTCTGAGGAAGAAGCTCAGAAATGGAAGTCAGTTTCGGCAATGAAAAGGAAAGGCAAAAAGAATGAATAAAGAAGACTTTCAGGATTTTTTGTTTTTTTTTTTGGTTTTTTTTTTTAACCTTATACTAATATCTTTTCTTTTCACATTATTTTTTTCCCTAAAAAGTCATTTACCTAATTAAAATTTTTTAAAGGTTATTTTGCAAAATAAAGAAAGTCAAAAGGTCATTTTACTAAAGCCCTCCTCTCAAATGTGTATACGATATGATAAAAAACAAGTGGGACCCAATTTCAACACATGTAGGTATCTCTCTCTATTATATTAGTCTATTAATCTTCTTTTACACTCTCACATGTAACTTTCATTTACATATTTCTTATAGTTTTCTGGAATTACCGAGTACATTTTCTCGTTATGCATTCAAAGTATGGAACAAGTGGAGACCATTGGATCAAGGAATAGTCAAGTGGTAGTTAGTACTTATTAATTTATGTGGTTTGTTTCTTTATTTTAACATTCCAAGGACTACTAATGTACTTCCAGTGTTTTTTTGTGAGAATGTAGACGAACTACGAGTGGCTTGATCTCTTAATCGGGTACGTAGGCAGCCTTGCTTTTGCTGGTCCAGCCACAAATAAAACAACCTTTTTTTTTTTTTTTTTGCATTAAATAGTTTTTGTTTCTTAATTAATTAAGTTTGGTGTTGATATGTTACTAACTTTGTACTATATTATCTAAAAAATTAAAATCATATCGAGCCGAATAGTATTGCTCTGTTTCTTGTGCTACTGAACTAGGACATTGGATTGTTTACTTGTACAAAAAGCAAAGAAAATAGCCTAGAACGCCGAATTTAAAAAATATAAAAGAACAGACACCCCTTTCATTAGACTACATGGTTTTCTAATAACCCCTTTCATTGGACGATAAACTACCGGTCTCTTAACATCAAGCTAAGCTACTTGTGCTAACTAATAAATAAGTTTGCAGCTTCATTGAAAGATCTGTTTGGGTTATTCTTTACGACCGTTTCTGGTAACTTTTCCTTCTTCTACATATCCATTGTTGTACATGCATTTGCATTTTGGTAGATCCTCTAGACAGTTTCACGAAACCACCATCAGTTAATGATCGAAACAGACAGCGGCTTCATTTCATTAGGATCTCTGCTGCATGTCTCCTTACGGCTCTCCCGGTAAACTCAAACTCAAACTCCTTTTGACCCCACTATGCATATTTCCTCGTTACTTTATTTTAATATTTTTGGATTTTTGAAAATCGGACTCCTGTTCTGTAACGACCCACCTAGCATAGGCCGTTACCATACATACATACATACTGAACTTCTCATACGTACTTACATACTTACAAAAAACAGCGGAAATTTTTTTTTTTACAGACATAAAATCGTATAACGCGTGCATCATATAAACGTGTCTGTAGTAAGGATTTTAAACCTAAGATAAATACATAAGAAAACAAAACGCGTAGCGGCTAGATTTCCCACATTTCACAGTTTGCCCCGCCACGCCCTTCCATCTTGCATCAACCATTGCTGACAGGTTGTTTACCTACAGCATAGACGTAAGACAGTGAGCTTTCGCTCAGCAAGTACAACTACTAATTACCGCGACATCATAAACACAACATATTGTAACATATCATAACATATCGTAACATAACATTTCATAGCATATCATAACTTATCATAGCATGTCATAACTTATCATGGCATATGCATGAACCATTTATGCTTCATTATGCTTTCTTATTTCTTCATAACATTCTTTCTTAACTTATCTTTACTTATGGGCCCCATAACATAAGTGTCCGTACCGGGCGCGCAACTATGGACTTACTCTTGCCATAGCTCAACCCGACCTCACGCGGGTCGGTACGACACAGGTAAGTTCGCTTGCCATCATAACTTTCATCGTTTCATATCTTAATCTTATTCTTATTAATTGGTGAACATGCTTCGTGATGTCTCACACAATTAAATCATGATCCTATCTTATCCATACCATAGCCAAAACATATCCTATATCCTCTCATAACATGATTCTAGCATATTTCATAATATTTCATAGCACATGACATAACATACTACATAGCCTAGCATATTATAACACATAACATGGCATATATAACACATCATAGCATAATAACAATAACATAACATAACAACAACAACATAACATACAATAAGGCATACACCCTTAGCATACATCTAACAATAATATACTTGGACAAGTACCACAACAAAGCCTATGCTGTAGGCGGTGGTTGTACTTACCTCTCTTGCTATGTCCTGCGTAGTACTGCCCCTTCTTTGAGTACAGCTGCAGGTTTCCTCCTGCTTGTTGAAGGACATAGGTGAGAGTCTAATTAGTATTGTGGAATGTTGGTAATCTAACCAACATGCCTACATAATCCTAATTGTATGTCCCCAATACTAGATATCTTACTAGGTTACAAATAGTAACCTTATGTGCTAAATCATTATATATACCATTAGGGTTAGGTTACCTTCCTAATCTTGGGCTTTATCTTTGCTCATAAACCATTTGATTACTTCGATTAACCCTATATCTTAGCCCAATTTATTAATCTTGGTATCCTTTAGGGTTATCTTGACTAACCCTTAAGGTTAATTGTAGTCAAACTTTTGGTCAACCAAAGTCAACTTTTGGTCAACTAAGGTCAACCCTATACGGGTCAAACTTGAGCTTTAGGCTTTGGCCTGGTAACTCAGATAACACTTCCGGTTATTACCCGTAATCATCTTGCTTACCTAATTTGGTTTAAAAATATCCATTTTCCATTTATTTGGAAACTTAGGTAAATTAACTTCAAAAAAATCTTTTACTTAACTCATAAAAATTCATATTCTTGAAATAGGTCTTTGCAAAAATCATTTAGGGCTGGAAACTGCCTTTGGAACAGTTTCCTTAGTCAAAACAGTGGTTTTGGGAAAGATACAATTTTTTTCCGAACTGTTTTTAGAAAACCCTGTGCAGGAATTTCCTGTTCCCTGCACAGTCTTTATAAAACCGTGTCAGTTTAAAGATCCATTCCGATTTTGAAAAAGTTGTCTTCACAATAGTTGTAGCTCTCGAAAAATCCTAAAACTTTCATGTTTTGAGAAAAATCCAGTTCTGCTTGTATTCTTGTCAGTTTTAATTTGAACTTGCTGGACATGTAGACTAGGTCTGGGCAGACTAGTCTCGGTTTTCTGTAAAAACGGAGGCCATTGGAGCCTCAATTTGGGGAACGGTCCATGGTGTCCCCTAGGAAAAACCCTTCTGAACAACTTTCATGTTTTACGTTTCACCCAGTTCGGCCTCTAAAAGCCTTAAATTTCCACTTTCCCGAAACTGGCCAGTTTGGAATCCGAATTGGCAGTTTCGGTTGTTAAATCCGGTTTACGTCCTATTTTGCGCAAACTACCTCAACCGAACTTGTGGGAGCCTAGACAGCAAGCATGCAGCATATTATATCGTCCCACATGAACAATCATGCAGCTCGAACGGGTCCATGCAAACCAAACCCAAAAAGCTTTAATCCTAGGTTTGCAAGGTTCTAACTTTTGCATCTCATTCAAACAAGCATCAATCATTCACCCTTAAGCTAGCAGCCAAACATGCACTGCCTAGGGCAGATTGGGGACATATAATAAACTAGTATTTAGTATGCAAATTAAGAAAATTAAAGCAAGCATGCACATAAAAAATCAAACCACCCCTAATTCTAGATCAAGCACAACCCTAGATTCCTAACTTTGGGCACAAAATAAATTGAGCTTATGCTCTTACAATTTCAACTTGAAATACATGTAAATTTCAAATTGAATGCTTAATTGAAAGAGATTAAGGTCTAGAATGGTTTACCTTGATTTATTGAAGAAATTGAGGCTAGGGTTTGATCACAAAAATTTTCCTCCTAGGACACCACCCAAGGCCGGTTTTGTTGCACCAATTGGCACCGAAATTGGCTGATTCTTGGTGGCTGCTTGCACCTAAGCTAAGCACTCTTAAATCCAAATTTTCTCACTCACTCACTCCCCCTTGGCAGCCGGCTGTTGGCCCCAAAATTGGGCACCAAAACTGCCAAAATTTTTGCTTGAACTTGCTAGGGGAAACCGAAGACTACCATCATCAAAACCCATAAGTTTCTCAATTTTTTTCTTCACTCAATCACCCACTTGAGATTGCAGATTTTTGAAGAGGGAAAATGGGCAGAGTTTGGCTGCTTTTTCTGAATTTTTTGGCTCAAAATCCGCCCACCCCCCTTGGGTATTTATAGGTGAGGATTTGGATCTCTTTGCAATTATTTTTGGTTCATCTTTTGCTCATAAATCCTTGGAGCAAAAATAATTGCACAAAATTTTGCCAAAGAACCCTCCAAGTGGCCGGCCATCCATGGTGCAAGGTGGCTAGGTGTGATTTGTTTCCACCATTTATGATGTCATAATTCAAAAATGGGATGATGTCATAATTCCAAACTTGGGTGATGTCATCATAAGGCCTTGTTTGGCTTTTTCCTTAATGTAGTCCACTTTAAATCCAACACAGATATTTCTAATACTGTGTTTACGAATACACAGTACAATTCAGTACTGTTATACTGAACTGCAGTCCAAAATTTATCTGTGTAAAAATGGACTGTAAAAATTTTCTTCTTATTTTTCCGAACCCTTTTTGTCTTTAATTCCTACTAGGTGTGCTTGATTTTCTAAGATGGTTTTTAAAACCTATTCATGCTATCTCAACCGTAAAGATGGTTTTCGCAGTATACTTTATTTCACAATACTGCAAAGTCAATCCTTTGACCGTTCTTGGTCAAACTTTGACTTTCTTTAAATCATGTACTTTTTTGCCCCTTTTGACTCAAAAGGTCCATTGCTAATCTACATAATCCATTTTGAGTTTTATTGAACCTGAAAAACTCATAAAATGTAAGAAAACTCTTAACCGAGCTTCTCTTTCAATAATACCTATGTGGTATACATTTAATTCCTTTGGAAGGAAATAGTAATATCGGAAAAATTTAGGTATTACATGTTCCTTGTTCATACATGGGAGAATATGTGCTTTGTGTTCTATTATCTGGTTATATATAACTGGATATGGTGGGAAATTTCATTACGAAATCAGCAGAGTGCTTGTACACTTGTGTAGTTCGAAATTTGAGTAATTTCCAAGAAAGATGTTCTCTATGTACCTATTTTGCTACTGCTTGATTTATTTTTCTCTTTTATTAGCAATTTTTAATGCCCGTTGTGCTACTATGGTCTCCTTTCTTTATCGGAGAATGATTAATTTTTTCTTCAAAATTTATACTAAATAGCATATTATAAAGACATAGTTTAAAATATATAACATATTTGTTTGTTAATGTAAAATTATAGCAGATTTTATGTTTTTGAACTTGTTGATTTGCTTTTTTACCCTTGGTAGTTGTTTTGTTTTTGAAGGTTTGAAGTGAAGATTTGGGCCTTGGGGGGATTCTGATTAAAGGATTATTTCGTATTTCCACTTTAATTTTTTTTTTTTACCTAATTATGCTATTTGGTTATAACATTTGATTTTTTGCTATAATTTTAAAAGATGGTAGTCTAATATTCTATTTTCATCTCTCTCTCTTCTTTCTAACTCATGTAATATTTTGATATCCCAATTGGCACAAAAGCAGTTTCTTTAGATTTGGAAAGCATGGGAAATGACCAGGCTTTTGTCAATGCTGGAAGATAGTTCGGACTCTGGTTGCCCCCACAGACGGATATTGCAAGAGTTCATAACTAAGGTGGGTTGTACAACTCCGAGAACTCGGTATTCAATTGTGGATCGCCCATCTGAACCTGGTATAAGTTAATTATTTATGCCAATAAAGTAGCAAAACATGAAAATTAAAATTACACGACAAAAAAAATGGTCAGATTGTTTCCAGGGGTATGATGTAATTGGACAATCAAATTGGAAACTATAGTTTGGTGCCTAACATTACTGTATCCATCTATTGATCCCCAGGTGCAACATACCATGTTCATGGTTAACTTGATATCAATCGAAGAAATGGGATAGGGAATCAACTTGAGAGCTCTATCAAGTTATGCGCCACTTGGTTTATCCGTTCTCAAGTCTCTCGAGTCTCATGTTCCCACTCTCCATGAGAGGTCCAATCCAGATTCTTTTCACTGACAAGTAACCATCAATGATGTAACATCAGAAATGTCCCGCATCCTGACGATGGTTATATGATCTCCTCCGTTGCAAGCTACGGAACTCCCAAAGGTAGCTGTGATCAGGAGTTTCATGTTCGAATAATGATTGGAGTTTTCAAGTGAAGACACTCATATTGGGCGGAAACTTGAAAGTAAATTGACTAGCTTACTGGTAAATAGCCAGATGCCAAATGCCATTTAGATATCAATTAATATCAATCCGTCATGGTGTTTATAAATTTGCACCTCTTGCTCTGATTACTGATTTGTTATTTTTTGCACCATCTGAAGTGAAGGCGGTGTAATTATAGGTCTTTGCCTAACATATAATGACTTCATTGCACTTATCTAGAACACTCTGCTTGTAGGTAAATTTTCAGCATGTTCCAAGTCTTTCAAATCTCCTTCCGAAACTTTTTCACAGTTAACATATCCTATTCTGCATAACAACTCAGAATGTTGTTGCAGATTTAGGATCAAAGGAATGTATTTTGGATTATGTTTCACCTCAGACAATGCCGTCGCCGCTACTCTCTTCGGCCTGTTGCTTTGCAATTCCGTCGGTTTCATCACGTGCGTATTTTCTTATTCTAGCAACTGTTTGATCTGAATCTCTAGTCTTGACGTTTGTTTTGGAAGGGTGGTATGATAGAATCGGAATTACCAAGTTTCAGTTAGAAAGTAGAGGGCATAACTTGTATCCATCTTCTTGAGAGAATTGAATATGGGGAAACCGTTGCAAACAAGGAGTTGTTCTGGGGATTTTCATTGTAAATTCTGTTTGGTGTGTGAGAAACTGAGAGAGGAAAGACAATTTGTACTTTATTAGTTTTACGTTTTAGTGGATTGATCTCAGGGAAGGCCTATGTAGGACACATTGTCCGAACCACTCTAAATCATTTGTGTTGATTTTTTATTAGTTTTCCTGATTATATTATTTTCTCTTAATCTGATTCAATTGCATGTATGCTTAGTTTAATAGGATATCATTCTTGCTCAAAAGAGTAATTAACTAGTTTGACACATTACCCTAAAATTTTTATGTTACGCAAATAGTCCCTCCATCAATAATCATTCAAAAATTGAATGAAAAAACTCTCACCAAAAGGATGACTTTGAGATCATTCTTTATTTTAGGGTTAATTAAAAAAAGGGTTCTAAAAGCTATCATTCCTCATCACCCCATGGTGGTTCTTCACCATTGCACTAGTTATGGTGGTAAGGGTTCCGCCATCGAAAGTGGGGTTGTTTTTAAATGTTTTTTTTAGAGTAATTGACCCAAATAGTCCATGAACTCTTTACAAGGTGATGTTTGGTCTTTGTTTTATTTTTTTGGACGAGACGACCCTAAACTCTCTAAATATTGGACTTTAGAGTCCTTTCTATCCAAATCCATTGAACTTCTAACGGAATGAGTCATGTGCAATGCATGTGATCTAATTTGTAAGGGTATTTTAGTAATCTAACTATAATTAATTTAACAAAAATTTAAAAAAATTAAAAAAAAAAACTAAAATTCCTCACTCTCTCCTCTCGCTCTCTCTCTCTCTCTCTCCATTTCTCAAAACTCAGATCGACGACACTGGCAGGAGGGGGAGGGGGATTGGCGATGGAAGAAGGGGGCATGAGTTCAGCGGTGGGAGGTGGGTGGGTTGGGTTTCGGGGCTGTGTTCGACAAACAGTGGCTGGGAAGGCTAGGTCTTGAGTTCGTTTGGGGGAAGGGGGGTGATCGGTGATGGAGAAGAAGGTGGTGCTGTGTTTTGGCAGCGATTGGTGACGAAGAAGAAAAGGGCCCAAAACCGGGGGGGGGGGTGTGACGGCCGGAGGTCGAACCAAATCTAATCTAGGGAGAGAAAGAGAAAGAGGGCTACGACCTGAGTTAGGGGCGCGTCGAAACCCATAAAAAAATTTTTTTTTTAGGGTGGCGGGGTGTGGGCCACGGCCGGAGGTCAAACCAAATCTAATCTGGGGAAGCAGGGAAATAGGGAGAGAGGGAGGGCGATAGCCAGAGTTGGGGGGCGGGGGGGCTGAAACCCAAAAAAAAAATTTCTGGGGGGACCAGATCTAATCCGGGGAGAGAGAGAGATAGAGACTTTTAGGAGATTATAGGGCATTTTGGTCATTTTACTATAAAAATTATGGTTTGAGCAATATTCCATTAGAAAGTTAACGGTTTTGGATGGAAATGATTATAATGACCAACACTTTAAGATTTTAGGGTTGTCTCGACTAAAAAATATTAAAACAAGGATTAAATTGTCATTTGATGCTTTTCTAGCTAACTTTTGACACATTTTTGGAGGAGGAATCATTTGCATAATAGCATAAATATTCAAAATAATATGAGGCTAAAATCAAAAGTTAGAGATCAATATTAGATTTGATGTATATTTCAATGGTCATTTGTTAAAATGACCCTTTACTTATTTTTCAGAGATCAATATTAGATTTGGTGTATATTTCAATGGTCATTTGTGAAAATGACACTTTAATATTAGATTTATTTATTTTTCAGAGGTCAATATTGTTTATTTTTTACATAATTTTTAAAAAAACATGTTATATAAATTTCAAATGTATCTATAAAATATGTTATTTGTTATAATTTTTTTTATTTATTTTTGCCGAAAGTTGCGCCGGAAATAGTTGGTAATAAAAGGATACCAAATTGAATTAGTCTTAGCTTCTTCTTTTTTCAAATTTTTTTTAATAATGGAATTAGACTTAGCTTAATTAATAGGCAATTGGACCCTTAATTGGGAATATAAAATCTTAATTGTCATCTACTATGATTGGTCAAACTTTTCAATCAGTAGTGCCAAATATAAAAGTCATTTATGTCAAGTGCCAATATAATACTTCTAAGAGTATTATATAATACTTATAAAAGTATCTTCGAGGCAATCTTAAATTAGTGTGTTAAAGGTAAATTTTAACATTTAGATTAAAAAAAAGTTCTCCAATATAATGCTATTTTTCATGTCAAATTTGTCATATACTAAATTTTATGACAAATTTACTACAAAATATAGTGAATACCAAATTTCACTTTTGATTCTTATTGGTTGTTGTCTCATGTGATTATAATAATATTTTTATTTTTCACTTATTTATATACTAAAAGTTTACTTTTACAACTTTCAACGTATAACAATAATGACAAAAAGTAGAAATAATAATAGAAATAGCAAAAAAACATCGGAGGATAAAGTAAGACAATGTTATTTTCACATTATTTGATAAAAAAAAATATATCATTTGCATACACAAATGTATTGGAGATAGTCTAATATCACAAAAGCTTGTTGATTAATAAATTAACAATTCATGTGGCGATTTATGACTCGCCATATGATGGATGACGGGACTGCCATGTGACGAAGACATGTTAATGACCGATACTTTCTTTTGTTATGATATTGTCTATTTTGGTCTATCTTAATGGAATGATGCCTTATGGGGTTAAGTCCAAGAACAAAATTATTAAACAACCTATGTACAAGCAATGACTGAGCCTTTGTATAAGCAATTACTCAAGCAGCAATTTTCATAGGGGAAGAATAGGGAAAGCAAAAACTGAAATCTTTAACATATTATAAAGAGAGAAAAATGCTTTTAGAGTATCAGTAATATTGAACAAAACAATAATAGAGAGGTAGGTCACATTGGTGAGTCCCACATTGTAGGACCCACTTTTTATTAGTAAGTAATATTTAATCAAAGAAGAAATTATGCGAATTTATGCGCATAAAACTTTCAAAGAAGAAAAGTAAAGATGCTTCTTTTTTCTCTTATATTAACCATAATGGATTTAGATTTATCACTGGATAATCAATTACAGTTTTGTTTTGTTTTTTGTTTTTTTGTTTTTTTTGTATTTTAAATTCTTTGTATATTAAAATTCTACTTTTACAAAAACAAAAAAAACAAAAAAAAAAAATTCTAATTTTATGATTTTTAAATCTTAACAATGATGATAAAATGTAGATATAACATAATTATAAAGATTAATATTATACATTGGAGCATAAACCTCAAGTATGCTACTTTTCATAATTTTTTTTAACAAATTTAGTTGTAGCATAAACATATACATTGGAGATGGTCTAATATCACAAAGAGTGACCCTAGACAATGGGAAGTTTTTTGTTTTTTTGTTTTTCCTCAAATACACAAGCTCATTGATGAATGATGAGATTGCCCTTTAGCTCTTCTTTCACTCTTTTCTTTACTATAATTTATTATTATTATTATTATTATTTTTCACGGTGGTATTACCCGGCTGGTACTTGGCTTATTGGCTTTCTCCATCCATTCAATCTTGCAATCTTCACCACTTTCTATATTCACGTTTCTGACGCCAAATATGATGGGAAAAACCAAAAATCAGGCTTCAAGCTCCAAGTTATGGCAGTTCTGAATTCCAACTTTTTAGAACAAACCTCCCTCATTAAAAGATGAAAAAAGTGACATTGAAAATTATGTATTAGCAGAAATCTCCTAGTCTTCAATACGTATTGGAATACAAACATTACATTTGAATCAAATATCAGATTGAATAGGTAATCAAAACGAATATTTAATCGTTAAAAAAAAAAAAAAAAAAAAAAAAGGCCCTGCACATTAGCAAGTTGTTTCCTTTTTTCTATTTTTTTATTCAAGAGTTGTATGCATCATCTTGATAGAATTAAACGTGGGAAACCATTGTAAACAAGTAGCTGTTCTGGGGATTTTCATCCTTCCTGTAAATTCTGTTTGGTGTGTGAGAAAGTGAGAGAAAAAAACAATTTGTACTTTACTACTTTTATTGGTTTACTGGATTGATCTCAGGGAAGGTCTAGAGTGGATGTAGGGCACATTGTCTGAACCACTATAAATCACTTGTGTTTTTATTTTTTATTAGTTTTCATGATCACTTGATTTTCTCTTAATCTAATTAAATTGTCTCTTTCCTTAGTTTAATTGGAAATCGTTCTTGATCAAATAAGTAATTAACTAGAGTATGATTGGATTGTTTGTAAATATGGTCACCAAATTCAACCATACCAAAATGATCTATACGGGTTTGGTTAAATTAGTGGACTACAGCTCTTTTACCACTTTTTAATTCTGTTTGTTTGGACTTTGGATGGAGAAATTCCTTGGTACTTAAATATCACACTACCAAACTTTTAGGGTCATTTTGAAGGAAGAAAAAACATTCTTGAAATCTATCATTAATTCCTCATCACCCCATGGTGGTTCTTCACCCCCGTCAAGTTCTATTGACGGTGGTAAGGATTCTGCAAAAAAAATAATAAATAAATAAATAAATAAATTCTTATAATGGCCCAAAACGAAAAGTGATTCTAAAATAACCCTTATTTAATGCTTTTCCATCTAAATTTTGCTTATAATTGGAGAGACTATTTACATAGGAGCATAAAAACTGGGGGTAGTATTATGTTAAAACCAAAAGTCCGGGGTCAACCTAAGATCGGTATTACAATTAAAGGACCATTTGCAAAAACTTTATTTATCTTTGCCCATACTGCTGCTACTAAAAAAAAAAAAAAAAAAAAAAAAAAAAAAAAAAAAAAAACGGATACCAAATTGAATTAGTTTTAGCTTAATTAATAATAGGCAATTGGTCCCTTAAGTGGGAATGTAAATTATATGTTGACATTTCCCAAGATTGGTCAAACTTTTCAATCAGCAGTGCCAAAATATTTTACGTCATGGAAGTGCCAATATTATAGTTAAAATATCACAAAAGCTCGTTGATTAATAAATTAACAACCCAATTCGGTTCTTCTTTCACTCCTTTTTATTTTTTTATTTTTATTTATTTATCTATTTTTTCCAAAGTCTTCAAGGTGAGATTCTTTTTGATGGAGGCTAGGCGGCTGCATTGCTTTTTCATCAAGCAGCCTACAACTTCGACTTGGTTTACAACATAGTTGATAGTTTTTCTTCTCTTGTATTGTTTCCTCTCTTTCCCAACTACTCAAATTCATCTCCCATATTTGCATTTTCAGTTAATAAAAATAAAATAAAATAAAATAAACCTCCTAGCTCCGAGCTATGGCTGATGTTCTGGTTTCCATGCTCTTGGAACAGTTGGGGTTGCTCGCTTGCGAAAAGATGAAAGAAGAAGTGAGGCCGATCACTGTTGTTCAGAAAGAAATCGACAATCTCAGCAGAAATCTCCAAGCCATTCAAGCTGTGCTCCCGGATGCAGAGGAACGACAAGTTACCGAGGTTGCAGTGAGAGGTTGGTTGGATGAGCTAAACGATGTGTCAAACGAGTTGGATGACGTGTTGGATGAGTGGTTCACCGCTATCGACAGAGGAACTTTTGAAGACTACGAAGGTTATGGTACTTTAATCGAAAAGGAAGGAGAAAAAGATGATGAAGATACTCTTCTGAAAAGAAGGTATGTTTCTCTATGCTATCTTCTTGCTTTCCTTGTATTCACTTCCATAAAAGTGTGTCTGAGTCTTTGTCATTACATTGCTTGCAAGATTAAAGAACTGGATGAGAGTTTAGGTGCCATTTCCATGGAGAAAGCTAAATACAATTTCAACACAAGGGTCATCAATGAACAACTCGAACGACAAAAGATTACCCCTGTTGTTGATATACCGGAAATGTATGGACGAGATGTAGAGAAGGAAGCTCTAATGAGCAAGTTGTTAGGTGAGAGTTGTCAAGATGGGATGGGGCTTGATGTTATCCCGATTGTGGGAGTAGGAGGGATTGGGAAAACCACTCTTGCTCGCCTTGCATATGATGATAACAAGGTTAAGGCTCATTTTGAGGAAAGAATATGGCTACATGTCTCGCCTTTCAATGAAATTAGGATTGCAACAGCAATCATTGAGTTTCTTGAAGGGAGTGCCTCTAATGTACTTGAAATGAAATCTTTGTTGAAATGCATTCAGCAATCGGTCGAGGGAAGGAGGTTTCTTCTTGTCCTGGATGATTTATGGATCGAGGATGCCAAGCAATGGGAACCATTGAAAGAAGCGCTTCAAAAGGGTGCTGCGGGGAGTAAAATTTTGGTGACGACACGGAAGAAAGAAGTTGCCATTATGGTGGGGGAAGATCCGCATATGGTTTCCATCGAGGCTTTGCCCGAGGAGGTTTGTTGGACCATGTTTAGTCAATTAGCATTCTTTGGCAGGAATCGGTGCCGGCAACTAGAAGAAATTGGTAAGCAAATTGCAATGAAGTGTAAAGGTGTGCCTCTTGTTGCAAAGATTTTGGGAAGTCTGATGCACTTCAAAGAAGGCCGGCAACAGTGGGAGGATGTCTTGCTTAGCAAATTATGGGAAATAGAAGATGTCGAAATGAAAAGTTTCGTTCCATTCTTGTTGAGTTACAATGATTTGTCTTCGGTTGAAAAACGTTGTTTATCATTTTGTTCTATTTTTCCAAAAGATCACAAGATTCGCAAAGAGGATTTAATTGAGATGTGGATGTCTCAAGGTTATTTAAGTTGGAGCAACATTAAAAGCAGCGAGAAAGCAGGTCAAGATTGTTTCGACAGCTTAGCAATGCGGGATTTCTTTCAAGATTTTGAGAGAGATTATGACGGGAACATCGTGACTTGCAAGATGCATGACATGATACACGACTTCATTCAGTTCCTTACTGAAAATGAATGTTGCATCATGGAGGTAGATGGTGTCAGGCAGACGATGAACCATACAAAAGAAACAACCCGTCACGCCACATTTCTACTAGATTCAGCGGCCAACATGCCTAGCTCAATACTCCTCGAGAACAAGCGATTGCATACGCTCTTTGTAACATCGTCACAGCAATTAAACAACTTGAGTTCTGAAATGTTCTTGATCTAACGTCTTAGGGCATTAAGCTTTCGTGACGGCACATTTGAGCAACTACCAGAGGGAATCGATAAGTTGGTACATCTCAGATACCTCAGTCTATGTCATAATTCTTTTCTAAAGGAACTGCCAAACTCACCATGCAGGTTATTTAATTTGCAAACCTTGAAAGTAAAGAATTGTCATCGGATTAAACAACTACCAAAGGGAATAGGAAAACTCGTCAACTTACGACATCTATACGTTGATGGGTGTGAAAATCTACAATATTTGCCAAAAGGGATCGGAAAACTAACTTGTCTTAGAACTTTAGACATGTTTGTAGTACCTCATCATGAGAATAATGAGGCATTAAAGCTTGAAGATTTGACCTACTGGCATTTTATCCATGTGCTTGGATGCTTTAACCTACAAAATGCCGAGACGGAACAACTCAGGGGCATAGAAAACCTTGCCAATCTAAACCTTACGTTCTATTCGAGGAATGGGAGAGATGGCAACAAAATACTCGAGGCACTCCAACCACATGAAAACTTGAAATCCCTCGAGATCAGAGAGTACTACGGCGATGCCATCGACCCTAGTTGGATGATGACGTTGACTAATCTCTAGAAGCTCACACTTCATTGCTGCGTCAACTGTGAATCCTTACCGCCTTTGGAAAAACTACCCTCACTTGAATCACTGTACTTGGAAGATCTGGATAGTGTGGAAAAGTTGGGGCTCAAGTTTTTGGGAATAGAAACTGATAAGAGCGACCAAATTTCTTTCCCAAAGTTGAAACTACTTCGTTTTCATTTCCTCCATCACTGAAAAGTGTGGGAAGGAAAAGTGGAAGGAGAAAAAGATGGTTGTGAAGTAATAACAATGCCAAGTCTTCAATCCTTGGAGATCTCATTCTGCAGTCGCCTAGAAGCACTACCAGACTTCCTCCAGACCACACCACTGAGAAATTTGATGATTAACTCCTGCTGCAGTCTCCAAAAACGTTGTCGGGAAAGAGTGGGAAAGGATTGGCTCAAGATTTCCCATGTGCAAACATCAAAATTGACGAGTGCTTTGACGGGGAAGGGGACACCAACAGTGACTATTCAGAGTCAGAAACATCGCAGAGTGGTGGAATTTCACCAACTAACGAAGAGCAACTGGATGAGTGATCCACCAAACTGTAAAACTCAGGTAACTTCTTCTACCCTTGCTGTTTCGAGCAGTAGCTGGATTTAAAAACTCTCAGAAAAAGGGGAAAAAATAGTTCTAAAAAAGAGTGAGTAGTTTTGATACAGATATTTATGCAACATTTAGAAAGCTACATTACGTATACAAAAATGATGCACATAACCTTTTATATGTGATACACTTGGTGAATACTTCAACTGGGAAAAAGGACTGTTTTAAACTCGTGTTTCATCTTTTTTCATTCTTTCATCGTCAATATGCAGCTCTTACTGATTTAACCATTTTATCCTGTACAGTACACATTATCTTCGAGGAAATAATAGCTCTTCGAAAAAAAAGAAAACTTCAGATCACCTTGTGGTTGAGATGTTGCCAAGACTAGGCTGCTGAGGCAAAGATCCACAACTCGCCTCCATTGTTGTTTGGCGTGCTTGGTTTTGAATCACCAATCTGCCCAGCGCAAGGGCTGAGATTGTAACAAAATTATTTTCACACTACTCAAGTGGGGGGGGGGGGGGGGGTTTCTTTTCGTCTAAGTATATTGCCCATTCTCTGCAGCACCCCACCACATTGAGATTTCCATTAGTTCTTCATGCTTGTATCTATAGATGATTGGTGGCAATAAAAATGATGAGAAACTGTATACAACAGAACTATGATTGTTATTTTACGTTCTCTGTTTCTGTTGTTTCAGAATTTCAATTTATATGTGTGTGTGTGTATATATATATGTATGTATATATAACACGTCTCTAAGAGGGAGTAGGCAGCAGCTGAGCATAATTGAAACTTACGGCCAAAAGAAGTGCCCATAAAAAAATTGCAACAGAATGTGGTTGCAAAGCTTTATAAACTGATTAGTGCAAATACAAATAACACAAAACGAAAAAAGAAAAAATAAAAATACATAAAAAGTAAAAGTTTCACACAACGCGACATGAAAATTCTCAGTGTACAAAGGATAAATACATTTGGAAATTTTCTTATTTCAGGAAAAGGGAGGGAACTTATAGCTAAATTCATCATCCCCCAAGTTGAATGAATAATGATTGCCAAGACGAAAGAGATCAGAAAATTACCATACAAAAAGGGAAGAGAATCCGGTTGGTCAAAAATGAAGTTTTGTTGTATTTCCGAGCTTCCAGCTTCTCTAGTCCTCAGATATAACTGAGTACACATCTGAAAATGTCCAGAACGTACTGACAATCAGAGATTGAATTCCACTCTGGTTTTTCGAATCATCATGATTGAGAAAATCCAACAGATGCGGCCAATTCTTCTAGTTGCTTTTTCCCAAGGTTAGCTACAAGTTCCATGGAAATGAAGTGTTTCGGTATGTTCGTAAACTCTTCCACCTGGAAATCATAAAGTGGTTGAAGCTCTTTTGCTTCGGAGTCTGCCGCTTCTGCCTCCACAAGGAGGAGGTTAGCTTCTTCGAGATCCCCAAGCTCCAAAGCGGCTGCTCTTTCTGCTGTAGCAGAACCTGCTGTCAAAAGCAGCCTCTCAAATCTTGCCATTGCAACCTCCTTTTCCTTGGACGAAATGAGCACCTCAGTCTCCTGAAGTTTCTCAATAGTGTCTTTAATTTCTTCCTCAAGCTTCTCAAGCTCTGAGGCAGCTCTTTCCATGCTAACCTGTAAGCTATCCTTTTCCACCGTCAATGACTTTGCCTCAGCAGCTATTCGTGCAGCTTCCTTGAAATTTCGTGCAGCAGCAGCCACCTTCTTTTCTGCTTCCAGCTCTGGTACTCGTTTGTCTATGAACATAATCTTCTGCTTGGATGATGCTATATCTTGCTGAATGCTAGATTTTCTTGTAGATAGATCCTAGAAGTAGTGGAAAGATATCAATTTTTCAGCCAAAGTCATTCTCATGGAGTAGGATACATAATGAGCAAACTAAGGAGACTTATAAAGCTCAAGTTGGTTGGCAACTCTTCAAGTCTCGTCTCACTTTATTTTGAATTACCAACCATTTGATGCTCGAGGTAAAAGGTGTAACAAAAAGCAAAATGAGTCCGTGAGTGCAAATTATTTATAAATATATATATATATATATAAGCGGTGAAATCGATATGCAAAAGCTTTACTATCTAAATATCATATTTCCTATACATGCAACAAACATGTATAGAATATATGTCTTTAAAAAAATAAAATAAAATAAAAAAAGAAGAAGAAGAAGAATTTTGTGCGTGTGGAATAAGAACAGGGATAGATACTGTCTCCTATATAATCTTCATTCCACATGAGTTCGTTTTTGCCAGCTTTTTCAGGGATAAAATATAACAAATATAGGAATAACACCAAGATTTGAGCGAACGTGCCAGAGGACAAGGAAAACTGGAAACTAACCTGTAGGGAAGCTCTTGAGCTTGAAATCACCTGTTGGAGCATTTGGACATCATCAGAAAGTTTCTCCTCAGTCTTTGCAAGCCTCACCTTATCTTCCCTAGATTTCAAAACAGACACCATCAAATTCTTTCTAAGCCGAACAACTTCCTCATATGTCTTTGCTTCCTCCGCAGAAGCATTCGCAAGTTCCCTCAATTTTGCTCCCTTCTCTTCCTCTTGAGTGAGGAGCTCATCGATTTCCTTCTTTTTTGTTGACAAAGCTTCACTCTCAAAGTCTATGTTGGAAAGGCCGGATTGCAAGTCACCAATCTTTGAATCAAGGTTTGATTGCATCTCCTGAAAACCAGAGACCACATCAGTGATCCTTTTATCAACTGCTTCGATGTTACACTCGGTCTCTGCTATTTCCTGTTCCTTTTGTTTCACAAGAAGAAGTAGTTTTTGCAGTTCATCTATCAAAACATCCCTTTTCTTACAAAGAGACTCTCTTTCTTGCTTGTCATCCTCAACTGAGTCCTCAATGGTAGTATCTAATACTGTACGAGCTTTACTAATGATATGCGACTCAATTTCTAATTCCATCTTCTTGGCCCCCAAGGCTTCAGTTGACAAGAGCCATTCGTCCATGCGTTTTGATGACACTTCTTGTGCTGTCCTTATAACCAAATCCGCTTTGTTAGAAGCATCCTGAGTAATAAATTTATGAGCATAAGAATTGGTCATTTCATTCATTAGAATTCAAGAACATAAGGATATATATACACACATCTGGTTTATTATGGGGAAATTCGTAATCTGAAGAAATTAGAAAACCATTCTTATAAAGATTAACAAGCAAAACCGCAATCATAATTCATGTACGTAAGAATTTGAAGCACTTTCATTTAAAATAAAATTCACGAACATCTGGCCATGCAAATACATTTTTCACCATAATTCACACGGATAAGAACTGAACTTCATTCCACAGAGAACTTCATAACATCGAGTTATCAGGATATAATTCTCATAATTAGTTAATGTACATGAGGATTAAATCTCATTTCATTTGAACGAATTCATGAAAATCTAATCAATTATTCGGAATTTCATAAACTTGCAAAGGTTGGATCTTTTTGCCTCGTGGAAAATGAATATAATTCGATCAAATTCATAAATGATAATACTAAATAACCAAATTATCACAAAACCTGTGCAAATTGGTCGAGCAGAGCCGCGCACTCCTCCTCAGCGGCGATCTGCGCCGCCAATACCTCCTCCATCCTCGACTCCACGGCATCGCATTCGGCCTCGGCGGCCCTGAGCTCCGTCACGAGAGACCGTCTCTCTCCGTCGGCTGCCGCCATACTGTCGCTGAGCCTCTCGGCGGTCTCGAAATCCTCCGACTCGCACGCCTCGTTCAGCCGCCTCTCCAGCTCCGCATAGGCCTCCGCAGCCCCACGCAGCCTCTCCGCCACTCTTCTACTTCTCGCGATCGCCTCCTTCCGCGATTCCGACACAGCCGCCGCCGATCGCCGCGCCAGCTCTAGCTTATCCGAGATCCTCGCCTTGATTTGCTCCAATCGTACCTCATCGCGATCCTTACCGTCACGAAAATCGTAATCACCGTTAGCGGTCGTTGACGGTAGGGCATCGGAATCTGCGCTGGCACCGACCTGGAGTTCGGCCTGGGAATCATCAGATCCGCTTTGGTCCCGTGCCGGAGACTGTACCGGGACCTCATCAGCGGCTGAATCTCTGCCGTAGCCGATCCTCAAAGACGCCCGCTTTTTCTTGCGGGAAACCTGCCGAGAAAACGAGGGGATTTCCTCCGCCGGAGTAGGGAGGGGAGAGACGATTGTAAGGTCGGAGAAGAGGCTCTCGTCGAGGGGTTGAGACGACGCCGTTTCGAGGCTGCTCGGAGTATCGCTGTCGTGATCAGCACCGTCGCCGGAGAGATTCGGCTGTACAGAGTGATCAACTTCTTGTTGTTGTTGTTGTTGTTCGTGCAGTTGTGGTTGTGGTTGGTCCAGATAAGACGAGTTGGGGGTGAAAAGGACCATGCCCTCGAAGAGCGAGTCGGTTTCGTCCATTGAAGTGAAGATTTTTGTTCGTCGGAGCTCTGAAACTCAAAGATTGTTTTTGGTTCTTCTTCTCTTCTGAATTCGTCTTCTTCTCCGACAACGTGAACTGAAACTCCCAATGCTCGTTTGATCGACACCGATCTTGGAACTCTTTCGTGGGAGATATACATTAGTTTAAGTTGGGTTTGGGCCTAAGTTCGGTCAGCTTCACAGGATGCTGCAATTGGGCTGGCCCAAAAAATGGTCTGCAAAGCCTCTTGGGAATAAACGGGATAATTAGGGTATGTGCCGCAACATCATACTTTTTAGGGGATTGATTTTTACCCCCAAAGTAAAAATTTTGTTAAAAATGCCATAAAATGATGTTATAAATTCAATAAAAATATCTCCCCCACATGCAAACGGCAAACCCATCCCCATCCCCATCCCCCCTTCCCTCTCTTTTCACTCTTTAATTTCTCTTTCATGTTTACTTTCTCGCACAGAGACGATCTAGTCGTTCATCAAACACCACTACCGCCCTCTCCCAAAACGCCGCCGTCTCGTCACTCAAATCCCACAGCTTTGTCCTCCGGTGCGCTGACAAGCTCGACCAAAAGCAAGTGGTAGAGTCACAGATCTTCCCAGACGTGGCATATGGAGGAGCTCCGCCGAAATCTCCTCCTTGTTGGTGCGCAAGTCGGCATTCAACCAGATCATGCCATCGTGAGCACGCGACCACAATCGTTAGTGTGGAGATCTGTCACGACGGAGAAAATCTATCTTACCAGAGGAGATATTATCTTCTTCGCTCCTCCACTCGAAAATGTTGCCTGAAGCAACACCGAAACTTATTGACAATTCGAGGTTGAGAAGATCGATCTTGTCACCATCTTCAGATATAGATCTCTTCCATGGTGGTCCAAAGCAACACCGGAACCAGATCACTATCGCCAGATTCAGTCAAGCAACCTTTTCCCACTATGATTACCCCCGCATCTCAGATATACTCGGGTCACAAAATTCTTTATGACGTAGGAAGCACATAGCACTTTTTCTTATTCAGTGAGGTCTATGAAGTTCAAGACGATTTGAAGGGAGATTAGTCACTCCTCAGCCTCCAAAGGTTCGGTGGATCCTTCGGATTCTGGTGGTTTAATACGTCAGAACCTTTCGTACAACGATTCTTGTTAGACAACAGGTTAGGCTGCTGGTGCAATAGATTGAACTAGTACAATTAGTGGAGGAGATTCTACATTGTGGGATAGTTCATGATTTTGCTGAGCAATCTGCTCGTGGAAATTATACATCTCGTGCTCCTAGTCTTCCAATTTGCGTTGTAGGTTTGCAACCATATCAACTAAATTCACTTCTTGTGGCCGTCTTACAGCTGCGGCTCTAGGACATACTATGGCTCTATATATGATTCTAGAGTTCAACTTAAAAGAATCCTACTTTTTTAATATCCCATATACACTTACGTTAGTTTAAGCATAGTCTTATGATGTGGATTTCATAAAAAAAGATTAATGATTTATAGTATAACCTATATATCATAGCATATCATATATTAAAAGCATCACATCATAACATTGCATTGTCAGTTCACATAGCAATTAACCATATTGGTTATAATCAGTCATAGGGAATACATAAATTAAAAATACAACATAAGGGTCACCAAACATATAAATTCGATGATACATAAAATGTAACGACCCGCCTAGCATAGGCCGTTACCATATATACATACATACTTAACGTGTCTCACATAACGTACTTACTTACTTAGCGAAAATAGCAGAATTTTTTTTTTTTTACGGAGTGTACGAACGTGTAAACGAGTATTAACTAGAAATGTTCGAACATAAAATAATATACATAAAATGACAAAATGCGTAGCGGCTATCATTCCCACATTTCACAGCTCGCCTTGCCACGCTCCACCATCTTGCATCAAAGATTTCCCGTAGGTTGCTTACCTCCAGAATAGACGTAAGAAGTGAGCTTTCGTTCAGCAAGTACAACTATGATACCCGCGACACATACAATTACAAAACATAACATAACATGTCATAACATAGCATAGCATAACATAACTTAACCATGCATGAACCATTTATACTTCATTATGCTTTCTTATTCTTTCCTACCCTTCTTTCATAATATTCTTTCATGACTTAACTTGCTTATGGGCCCCTTAACATAAGTGTCCGTACCGGGCGCGCAACTATGAAGTGGTTCGGGCGGCCAGTCCATTTTCAACTCAAACCATAGTCCAACCCGACCTAACTTAGGTCGGTACGACACAGGCAAGCTTACTTGCCATCATACTTAATTTTCATCATCTCATACTTTGATCTTATTCTTATCAATTGGTGAACATGCCTCATGATGTCACACATAGATAAATGATAAGTTATATCATAACATTTCATAAGCTTTAAAACAAATCATGCATATCATCGCATAACTTTAAAACACATCACAACAAATAGCCTATGCTGTAGGCGGAGTTGTACTTACCTCGTCCGCTATATTCGATACTGTGTTGTTCCAAGTCAGAACATAACAGCAGGCTACCTCCTGCTATAATAAAGGACATAGGTAAGGATTAAAATGTTGGTGATTTAACCAACATTCATACATAATCTTAGTTATATGTCCCCCCCTACATATACACATGATATCTTACTTGGTTACAGCAAGTAACCTTAGAGTTCAAAGCTTACCCTACTCGGATCATAACTTAACTTTGGTTCCAAAAAAATCCATTTTCACTTTCCTTTGGAAAAACTCAACATTTTATGTTCTCTTAATACAAAAAAATCTTTTGTTCAACTTATGAAAAATTGTAACTCTTGATTAGGATTTATAAAATTACTAAGTGTTGGAAACTGCCTTTGGAACAGCTTTCCACAGTCAATTTATCAGTGTATATGCAGAAATGTTCTTTTCCTGCACTGTTTTAGAAAATCCTGTGCAGGAATTTCCTGTTTCCTGCACAGTTTTTGAAATCCAATTTTATTTAAAAATCTAGGTCGAATCTGAAAAAGTTTTCTTCACAAAAATTTTAGATCTCGAAAAACCCTACAACTTTTGTGTTTTACTCAAAACCTAGTTCGGAGTCTAACCCACTTGTTTCACCTGTTGAACCCACCTGGCCGTCCATGAAGTCTGGGCACGGTCAGGCTCGGATTTTTGTACAAACCGAGGCCATTGGAGCCTTATTTTGGAAAACTGTCCTTTGCCTTATAGGAAAAACCCTTCTCTACAACTTTTATGTTTTAAGTTTTCCCAAATTCAGCCTCTAAGGGCCTCAAATCCTGGTTTTTCATAAAACTGGCCAGTTTTACCCGAACTGGCAGTTTTCATGCTTAGATTCATTTTACGTTCTAGTTCGCACACTCTACCTCAACCGGCTGCACCGGGAGCCTAAGATCAGTTATGCAACGTTTTTCTAACGTAAAGTTCTATTAAACACATCATCAATCATACCCATGCAAACTATTAGTGATTTAACACTAACTAGAGTTTGTATGAGTTTTAGGTTTGAACTAACCATTCCATACATCTTAGAAACTTAGCATCCACATTCTACAACACACTTAAACATATTTGGGGATATACAACCATAACATGCATCAAACATGTAAACCCTAATTCCATGAAATCAAATCATAAAATCATGCATAACTTGGCAAATTAAACCACCTAAGAACCTAAATCAAGCACAACCCTAATATTTCTAAACTAAGGCACGAAAATTAAATTGAGCTTAAGCTCTTACAAACCAACTTGAAATACACTTAAATTTCCAAATTAAAGCTTGAATTGAAAGGCTTAGGGTCCAATAGGGTTTACCTTAATCAATTCAAGAAGTTGGCTTGCTTGACTCAAGCTTTTCCCTTCTCTCCTTGTCACCTTCACAACTGGCCTCTCCTTGGCTAGATGGATTCCAAAATTTTTCAGCCACCCTTACTTGGCTTTCCACCAAATCCGGTCACCCTTGTACCTTCCCTTCTTCACTTTTTCTTCTCATTTTTCCTTTCACCACAACCGGCCTCCCTTGCCTAATGGGGTACCAAAAATTTTCCAACCTCTTGTTATTGTTCCAACCAAAATCCGACCACCCCTACAAGCTTTTCCTTTTGGGTTTTCTCGTTTTTTTTTCTTCTTTCTTGAGTTCGGTTTTTGGAGGGAGGAAGTGAAGAAAATTTGGGCATAGTTTAGTTAGGTTTCTCAATTTTGTGAACCAAATGAGTCACCCCCCCTCCACCTATTTATAGGTGATTTGGAACTCTTTAATATTGCTCATAAGTCCTTGAAGAAACAATATTTTGCACAAAAACCCCCTTAGGTGGGCGGCCATAATGCTCTAGAATCACCTTTACTTCACCCAAAAATTCTTTCCATAATTTTCTTTAATTCAAGGAATGATGTCATTAATCCATGGTGAGGTGAGGTAATCTTAAGGCCTTGTTTGGCTTTTCTCTTGATATGCAGTCCATTTTTATACTAACACAGATATTTTCAATACTGTTATATACTAATAACAGTATTTTTACACTGAACTGCAATCCAAAATTTATCTGTATAAAAATGGGCTGTATAAAAATTTTCTTATAACTTAAAGCCATTTGACCCTTGATATCCTAATTAATGTGCTTGATTTTTCTATGGTGGTTTTAAATCTTATTCTTACTATCTTGTCCGTAAAGACGGTTTTCGCAGTATATTTCCCATACTGCTTATCATATCACAGTATCGTCATACATTTGACCTTTCTAGTCAATCTTTGACTTTTCTGGTCAACTTTGACTTTTCTCGGTCAAACTTTGACAACATAAAATCATAAAATTTTTCTACCCTTTTTGCCCAAAAGGTCACATGCTTGACTAAGCAATCATTTTTAGTCTTATAAAATCGTAAGAACTCACAAAATTAAATAAAAACCCTAATCAGGCTTTTTCATAAATACCTTCATGGTACAACTTAAATTTCTTTACAAGAAATCGTAATGTCGTAAAAAAATTAGTTATTACATAAAACATCCACGAATAACAAGTAGACTATCTGATAATAAACAACTGCACTCGGTCTTATGCCAACATTCATGAACCGCCCGTCTCGCCATTATCTTCTTTAGTAAACACCTCAGTGGGGGTCTTATTCTTCTGGATCAATGCAGACGTCATCGACTCCTACAGCCTCTAGTTGGTGCGGGGCTGGTGCCTCAACATGGTTGGTGGCATCATTTGCATCCTCCAATCCCCTCGTTGGAGGAATGTCTACCATCTCTACTCTCAGATGGATCTCGGCGTAAATGACATCTGAACATAAGTTATTATAATCCAGATAGGGTCAGGGAAAGTAGACCAGCACTCGCATCTCGTGTGGAATTCCCCTTCAAAATAGCTCACATGCATCTTCTTGGCGCATTATGTAAGGGCACTTAACTAGGAGATCCTCTTTGAATTGGGATTTGTACTCCTGCATGTAATCACCCTGTACAAGTGCCTATACCGCCGCCCGAGTGAAGAAACGATATCCTTGTGCATATGTCAAGTTAGCCATCCTCTTTTTGTAAAGGAAGGGACCAACAAAGTGCTCCGTAATATTGCAACGGAAATCCCCTCAACTACGAGGTTCAAGTCTTGTCCAAGAGACTCCCACCAATACCTAGCAACACCCTTCAGCTGGATCACTGTTAGTCTTGCCCATGCTTCTCTTGTTATGCCATACGAGTTGCATAAGGACTTTATGTTATGTAGTCAATCTCTCAGATGAGTTTCTCCGTATTAGTTCTCCAATCTGGCTTTCTGAAATGCAGTCCTTATTTTAGTACCGAGTTCACTAACAAGTGTGTATTAGGATGATGATCCTCCAATCAGTGACATAATAAAAGTACGAAGATATCTAATTATAAAATTAAAGTCAATAACAAACCATTAATTGTAAAAAGAATTCTAACTTATTTAGACAGGCTGAAACTGATGTGGAAAAGACATAAGGTAGGATGTCAGGATATCGCTCTGATACCAACAATAACGACCTAACTTTTCGGACCATTAACTAACTTATTTATTCTTAATTCGTATAGTTTTAACACTTATTTATGTTTGGTACTAAAAACGTAAAACTTTTTTTTTTAACAAATCATACTTGTACTTGAAGAGTTAAATATCTATTATAATATCTAGATTACACAATGGAGATTACACGACCGTTTTTTAAAAATCGTCATGTAAGATACTTAAAAAACACAGCACAGAACTGCTTTTCTGAAAACGGTCATGGAAACTGGAGATTCCACGACGGTTAAAAACCATCTTGGAATCCACTTTTTGTATTAGTGTATACTAAAATTTTAACTGAGGAAATTGAAATTTTTGGATATTAAATATTATATTCAAATTCATACTTAGATAATATTAAAAAAACTACAATATCATGTGGGTTAAAAGGAAAGACCCTAAAGTCTTTAAGTACTCTTACTAGTTTAGTTGTATTGAAATATTGATAAAATAGTTATAAAGATAATTGATACAAAATAATTTAAAAAGTCTAAATGTATAAATTAAATTTGTGGTGGTATCCATCTCCTTTCCTTCATGGCCCACGCACCGCTTCTGTAACGCCCCCAACCTACGTAGGGCCATTACCATGCTTACTTAATTTAAATCTCGGTCTTAAATACTTAAACTTACTTGAAAATTTTAGAATAAATTTTTTTCTCTCTAAACACCATATGAATAGACCAGTCCATATAAGTAAACTTTCCGTACATACATATTAAAAGATAAAGACATACATACTCCTTACATTTGACTCAAGTCTTCAAATATCATACATATAGTTTAACACAATTTATTTAAATATATATATTTTTGGTTCAAAAGAGTTTGCGGAAAAATTTACGTAGTGGTATCCCACACCGCCCTTCACTTGCCGCATCGTCCACATGGCCCACCAATTAATCTGCAGGCTTTTTACCTACAGTATGAAATATACTAATGAGCTCTCGCTCAGCAAGTACAAACATAATCTCACAAAACATAACAAATATCGTGCAACTTATGCATAAATCAATTATGATCAATTATGAATCTCTTATGTTCCATTATGGACTTATTATCTTACTTAATATATGGGCCCCTTGTGTACGTACCAAATGCGCGCAATCCACAGAAAGTTAAGGTTTGCAAGGTCCCTAACAATTCTAGGAATCATATACATAACCCTTCACGCATCAACGGAAGGTTGATTATACCCTCACGCATCAATGGGAGGATGATAATCATATACATAACCCTTCACGTATCAACGGAAGGTCTGAGAATTTTCTTGAATATACTTAATCCTCCACGATCTGGCGGGAGGTTGGTACGACACTTTACTTGTCTAAGTTTAGTCTTAGTCTTGTTATTTTTCAAAGACTAAGATTCTTTACTTGTGATCTTATTAGTCGTGATGCATATGAAACATAGATATGACATGACATAAAGATCAATGGCATAAAACAACTTGTGGCATGTTTATAAAACGTGGCACTATTTTAAAGCATGGCATTATCGTATAACATGGCATAATAGTAAAGTGTGGCATAATGGTAAAACATGACATAAACATAAACATGGCATATCATATAAACATGTCCTACTTGAAAATAATTTACTATTTTTCATACTGTAGATGAGGTTTGTACTTACCAGTTGTCCTAAGCTCTTGACAAGACGAAGTAACAGGTTATATTCCTGTCTCTAAAAAGGACGTAAGGTAAGAATCATCTTATCTTACTCTAAATCAGTACATTCAATGTTGGTATCCTAACTAACATTCACAAGTAACCCTAGTTACATGTCCCCCCACATACTACAATGATATCTTATTCGGTTACTAAATGTAACCCTAGGGCACATGACCCAGTTACAATCAAATAGTATCTTGTTTAGTTACTTAATGTAACCTTGGGTACAGGGCCCAATCATACTTAAATAGTATCTCATTAGGTTATTATTAACAACCCTGGGTATAAGCCCAATCATATTTAGACTAATACCCTATTAGGTTACTAAGACCCAATTACTTTTAAAGTAATACTCTATTAGGTTACTATTGGTAACCATGGGTTTTAGGCCCAACCCAATAGCTTGGGTATCCTATCGGTTTACTATCGATCATCTTTTTGTTACTTTGTTCCAAAATACGTTTTGGCCCATTTATTTATTTTCCCTTTTCTTATCAAAACTTAGCATTTGTTGTCTAAATTTTTCTTTTTAGAAAATCTTTTTGTAATACTTTGATTCTTCAAAATTGTATTTTTTTTTTTTCTAAAACTGCAACTGTTAAGCAAAGACAGTTAAAAACTGTTAAATTCTGAAAACACTCTTTAAAAGCAGTTTCATAATTCCAGTTATCAGTGCACATGCAGGAAATTCCTGTTCATGCACTGTTTTTTTTAAATCATGTGCATGAATATCCTGTTTTCTGTACAGTTTATATGATCCAGTTTTATCTTAAAATCTGCTTTGAATTTGAAAAAGTTTTCTCATGAAAGTTGTAGACCTCAAAGATTTCTACAACTTTCTTTTTTTACTCAAAACCTAACTCTGCCTTTGACCTGTTCATATCCCTTGTTGAAACGTCCTGGCCGTGCACAGGGGTCTGGGCTGACCAGGCTCGGGTTTTCATAAAAACAAAAGCCTTTGGAGCTTATTTTTTAAAATCTGTTGATAAAGTCCCCTAGGGTTTTCAATTTTCTACAACTTTGTAGTTTTAATCTTTTCCAAATTCGGTCTCTAAGGGCCTCAAAATTCCATTTCCAAATTACTGCCCAGTTTGATCCGAAAACTGGCAGTTTTATCTTTGATTGATTTTTACGTAAAATTACGCACACCCTACCTCAAACGGTTGAAACCGTGAGCCTACATCAAGCATGCAGTATGTTGCGTACATTCTTCGTCATCATACTCTTGTTCCTTTTTACTTACAAAAACCCAAATGGTAATCTTTTTAATCTCACCAAACTAGGGTTTTGGGTTAGTTTTAACCCTTCATTCATCATATATCAACATCATCATCATTCATCCATATCATGCTTCTTCTTAAGCATGTGGGGACTTATCACAAACACATAATAGACATACACATATACCACATAATTTCTAAAGCATAAGATCAAAACATACACAAACTCATAGATCAAGACCACTAAAACCCTAATCAAGCACATACTAGACATTTAAACTTATTGCATGAAAGTGAAGAGGTGAACTTATGCTCTTACAAACCTAACATAAAATACACTTAAATCCTTGAATCAAAACTTGATTGAAATGCTTAAGGGATTTAGGAAGGTTACCTTTAAACCTTGAAAGTGGATCTAGACCTTGGATCAAAAAAATTTCCTCCTTGCTTTTCTTTCTCCAAAAATCCGACCCTTATTTCTCTTTTTTTTTTTTTTTTTTTCTCTCTCTTTGGCTTCGGTTCCTAGGGGAGGGAGAGAGAGTTGAGAATGAACTAGAAACTTTGGGGTTCACTAAATGGTTCACAACTAATCCCACATCACCTATTTATAGGTGAAAATTCTTGATTTTTCACCAATTATTTTTATTATTAAAATAGCATGTTAGGGTTTAAAAGAAAAATATTTGCTTAAAGACCCCCTTAGGTGGCCGGCCATGTGGCTGATTTTGGAGCCAAAAACCTCTTCAAAGTTATCTACTAAATCATCCAATCAAAATCTTCCACACATTTCTCTCTAATTTCCAAAAATCTCAAAATTCACATATATATCCATGATTACTTGGCCTCCAAGTAAGGCCATGTTTGGCCTTTTCTCTTAATATGCAGTCCATTTTCTTACTAATGCAGATATTACAAATATTGTTTCCAACTATTAACAGTACTGCAATACTAAACTGCAGTCCAGAATTTATCTGTACTTAACTGGACCACGTATGGATTTTTCTTAAGACTTGAAACTACTTAGTCCTCATTGCTCAAAATATTACTCCTGATTATTCTAAAGCAATCCCATACCTTATTCTTAATTTTGCATCCGTAATGATGGTTTATCGTAGTATAATTTCCATACTACTTACTAAACTGTAGTACCGTCTTAATCATATCTTAAATCATCCTGGTCAAACGTTGACTGGAATAAAATTATAGATTCTTATTCTACCTCTTTCATCAAAAGGCCTCATACTTGACTAAGTAAACTATTATTGGGTCTTATAATGTTATAAGAACTCACACATACTCTGATAATCAAATCAGATCATGAACTTCATATTGACATACCTGATTCAGACTTAGATTTTCCTTGTATCTAAAGGAATCACAAGTTCATCAAAATTTTGGGTTATTACAGCTTCATCGGTCTAGAAAATATCCAAGTGACGGGTTGCCTACATGCGTTACCTACAACACGAACATATATATATGAGCTTTCACTCAGCAAGTACAAACTATAACTCACAAAATATTTTCATCGATTAAATCATCACAAGTCACAGCATCAATATTTGAAAATGCACGTAATCTATGAGTATTCAATTATGCTTTATTATAAATATCTTATCTACTTAAGGGCCCTAGTGTCATACCCATATACGTGCAACCAATGAGGAGTTGGAGAGCGACCATCCAATAACCTCGAAGGTTATAACTTATAACTTTCGTTCTTATTATATCCTCTCACTAATTGGAAGTTGATACGACACTTAATCCTATTTTTTGTTAGCACCATTCTTATTAATTATGATAATGTGTAGATTTACATATCACTATACATCAATCATTATGGCATAAAAATATCTGTGAGGTATGCTGATCATATTAGTGCAAGAGAAATTATACACGTCAAATGTTTAATCAAAACAATACATATAACTCGTATATTCATCACATCATCAAGGTAAACCATAACAAATATAGAACATCAACAAAGAAAATATTTTGTTACATATTGTAGGTGAAGTTTGTACTTACATGTCTTATGTACTTCAATTTCCAAAGTAATACCTCCTCCTACGTAAGTTTGGGGAATTATCTTGATTTAACAAAATCTCAATATTAGAGCGAATCGTGATTTTATATATATATACTTTTGTTATAAATTAAGGCGAATTTAATTTACTTGTATCATAATTAATTTTAATAATTAACATATTAATTATTAAGTGTTAAATAAATATATACTAATTATTATTAAATTAAATTAAATTAAATTAATTATTAAATAATCAATTAATTAACTAATTAATTAATTAGTTAGTTACTACTTAATTATTACTTTATTTAGTTGAGTAATTATAAATAAATTACATAATTTTTATTTAATAATTATATCAATAATAATTAATTATGTTACTTAAATATTATTTCTCATATAATATTTATCAATTATTAATTTAAGTATTAATAATTAATAATTGGATTATACTAATAATTAATATTTAATTAATCTCTAATTAATCATTCATAATTATATTACTAATTATATTAATAATTAATGATTAATTAGTATCTAATTAATCACTATTTGAACTATGTAGTTACTCAATATAATACTCTTATTTACACAACTAGTAATTATTTATTAGCTCTTATAATTAATTAATTAATTAAATTACTAATTAACTTTCTTAACATAATTATATTTTGTTTTATATTTATTACTTTATTAATTTATTTCATAATTAATTAATTAATCTACATCACTTTGGTGACAATGAGTCACCTAAGTGTATACCCCTAAGTGGGTTGTCTTCCATTTAATATTGGGCTTGTAAGGCCCATTCCCATTAGCTATGGTCATTAAATTAGGCTAAACTAGGCTCTTTGTGTATGTCTAGTAATCCTTTAGTTTATTTTGTCTTGGCCCATCTAAAAACTTGTGATTCAATTTTATAGAGTTAGAATTTCTACACTTGGCTTAGTACCAAATCATTTCATCAATTTTTATGTCTATATGTCATGACTTACCTTTATGTTACATTTTTAATGTTTAATCAATTTGTCGATATGAGATCTTAAATTATAAAATTTATTTAAATTCATGTATAATTCCGTTTTAGACACTTGATGACTCGTTGAAAAGTTTAAAATATCTAGTTTCTGTCCGTATAATTTAGTTCCCAAAATTTCAAGAGTTCCATACTTTAATATGGACATTTTCCTTGGTGTCTCATAATAAAATATCAGTTTACCATATTACAATCTCATCTTTTTTTTATTTATTAAAATTTATGTACATATATGTTTTAAGCGTGATAGCTCATATCAAAGTTTGAGATGTCTACTTTACATCGATAAGGTTATTCTCTTATGTTTTTGAGATTTTCATACTCTTAAGTAGGTTTTGTTACTATTGGTTCCACGTTTTAACCATATGTCCAGATTTGTGATTTAGCTTAGAAAAATCATAACAATTCACTCATAAGTTCAAATAAAGCAAAATATATGTTATTGGAAAGCTTATAATATGACATATGTCATACCTATAATACGACATAATAAATTTTTCGTATAAATTTATATGTTATTCGACTTATTTTCTATGTATCTATAATTTCTCATTTAGATAGAGAAATCCAACATTGTTAGAATATCGACATCATCGAATGGATGATGTATATATAATCATTCATAATCCAAAAATTTGATCTACATAATTCATTAGAAGTCTATTAATGTAGGAAATCCATGATTAAATGATAGTAATTCATGAAATCAACTTTAAAAATTTCTAATGCGTCATAATCTACCCTCCTAACAAAATTTTCGTCCTCGAAAAATTAGAACAAATATGGATAATTTCTTGTCATTTCGTTTTCACGTTTCTAAGTAGCTTCCTCGATCTTGTGATTCTGCCATAACACGTTGACAAGAGGCATCATCTTGTTCTTGAGAGTCTTTTCTTCATGGGCTAGAATTTGCACAGGATTTTCCTCGTAAGTGAGATCCTCGTGAACTTAGATTGGCTCATGCTCTAATGCATGAGATGGATCAGAGACATATTTCTTCAGCATTGAGACAAAAAGATGTTTTGCACCACTGACAACTCTGACGGTAATACTAATCTATAAGTTACCTTACTAATACATCAATGAAGGAAATCTATGATTAAATGATAGTAATTCATGAAATCAAGTTAAAGAATTTTTAAGGCGTCACATGTCGGTAGTTGGTAACCAACTGGTTACTAGTTAGTAATTAAGTGATAACGTACCGGCGACCGTGGTCACCGATCAGAAACTAGCTGGTGATCGGTAGCCAACTAGTAACCCAGGTGATTGCATCATAGATAACAATTAGTAATTATAATTGGTATTTAAAAATAAATAAATAAATAAATATTTATGATGTTATGTTATGACATTTTTTACAAGAATTTTTCCATGTGCGGCAAAAATCAACCCAACACATTTTTTGTGGCATTTCTCTAAAGTGGACAGATTGTGTGAAAGTCTAGTAAATAGTATTTAGGGAGGAAAGAAGTAAATAATAGTTTTCAAAAAATAATTGAATTCAAATAATGGGTTTTTAAAATATTCACAATAAATAATAGATTTATTAAGTAAATAGAAAATTTATCAAGTAAATGAATTATTTACTTAATAAATAACTATTTATTGTAAATATTTTAAAACCTACTATTTATTTTAATTATTTTGTGAAAATTATTATTTACTATAATTTCTCTAACATGTGTTGCCAAATAAATAACAAGAGTTTAGAATAATTACAATAAATAACATATTTACTACGTAAGTAAATAGTAGATAAACTTACTACGTAAATTATATATATTTAAATAAATTATTTACCTACATAAAAGTATTTTAAAATCTATTATTTCTTTCCCTCAATAAAAAGTTAGCCCATGGTAAGAATAAGAGATAACAAAAGGAGATTAAAAAAGTAAGGTGAGAGAAAATATTTTCTTATTCTTTTATTGTTCGGTACCATAAAGAGAAAATGAATTAAAATTATCTTATGTTTTTAAGCATAACAAGTGAAGAGGAAAAAAAAAATAATGAAACTGTTATTTTATTCTTACATTTTTTAAAGAATTTTATTAAGGAATTTGGAGGTAAATAGCTTTTTAAAAAAAATTAACAAATAACTGAAGTTTTTAAAAATTAGTTAAAAGATTTTTTTTAACGACGTGGTCAATCAATTTTGTTAAATAGTCATTCATAAATTGACTATATAGTTAATTTTGTTAATTAGTGATTGATCATAGTCAATTATTTCAATCATTAATTGACCGTAATATAAATCTTCAATTTTCATAGTCAATTACTAATTACCATAATAAAAATCACTAATTTTCCAGTCAATCTATAATTAATTAATGACAAATCACTGATTAATCATAAAAATACCGAATAAAAAAAAAGCATCAGACTTAAAAAAAAAAGCATCAGACTTCACCTTCTATTCTTCCTAACCTCTGGCCCCCATACCAACCCCAGATTTGTCATCAGGAGAAGAAATCCAACGATGAAAGTTGGTTGAATCGTCAAGCACTACTCCGATCTCAACCAGATTTCTTCACTGTCACCGTGAGATCTCACTGGAGATTACATCGGATTTCATGTCGGAGTTCGTGTATCAGAGATGCTCAACTCGAGATTACAAAAGATAGTGTCTCGTCGCTCAGGTCTTGCCATCTATTAAATTTGATGGTCAAAACCGGCTACATAGTCTAATTTTTCATTTATTAATAATATATGAGGATAGTATAATAATATTAAAACATTCTACGTTTTTTTTTTTGGTACACAAGAAAAGTATAACATGCAAACTCACTGGCAATTCAACCACAAAGAGCTTTCAGGAGGAGAAACTAGGGTCGTAAACCCATAAGTAGACTCCACTAATTTACAACTTCCAAGCAATTGCTGACTGGAAGAGAACTCATGGGTACTTATAAAAACATTCTAAGTATTTGATTTCTATAAATAAGTAAGCTTTATAAAATATGTAAAAGTGGATAAATTCAAAAATTAGTTAGTTTTAAACTGATTTTTAAAAATAGAGAATTTATGTAAATACTTTCTTTTTTTTTTTTTTTTTACTTTGAAACGTGACCCGACATGTTTTCAATGTTACCCACATGGCCCTTTTGTCTGCTATACGAGTTAATACGAGGAGTCAACAAAATTACTCAAATTTTTTCTTTCATTTTTTATTTTTTATATTTTTGGTTAAATAATCTTCTGAAAATTCTTGTTAACAAAATGACGACCGGTTTTTTCATTTCCCTGTTAAGATGAAAGAAAATTATTTTGCTAATTTCAATTTTTGAGGTTCACATTTTAACAAATATTCTTAATAATGGGAAACTCGACAAATTAGAAATATTAGTGAGTTTAGTTCTCCTATATTCGAACTCTAGTTCTGTTCTGTCTAAAAAATATATAGTTGTGTTCCCTTTTCAACTTATTATTATATTCTTAGTCAAAAGTGTAAACCAAGCTTGCGTTTCCTTTATTTCATAATTTCTTTTTCAAGCAAGAATTCCTGCTTGAAGGTTGATAAAATTGATAAAATTAAGCCAACTATAACTGACCTAATATTGGTTTCTTATGTTGTGGACATGGATAAGAGACAAAGGCGAAACGACGCCTTACCATCCCGCGGCCCGGCTGACGATTTTGGTTGGTATGTAGCTTGGAAAAATGTATATATTAATTCGTTAAAATTTGGCTGCTGGCTCTGCAATTTGGCATTGTAAATAATTTTCAGTTTCTATAGTCTCTTCATTAAGCTTACGTTTAGTTTGCGAGTTGAATATGAAATTTTTAAGTTGAAGTTGGTTGACTATTCAAAACTAGTTATAAATTTTGTTGACTTTTTTAAAAAAGACAAAAATTTAGATAAAAAAGTATAGTTTAATTAGAGTTAAACTTAAACGTCAAACAAAGCATAAGTGTGTCATTTCATTCGCTATTTCTCATTAGTTTCTTTTAGATTAAACTTAAACTTCAAACGAAGTATAAGTGTTTCATTTCATTCTCTATTTCTCATTAGTTTCTTTGGAGATCGGTGAGCAATAAAATTTCCAACTCGGCTAGTTATGGCTGAAGCACTGATTTCTATCCTCCTGCAACAGCTGGCATCGGTTGCTCTTCCGAAGGTTAAAGAATTGAAGCTGGTCGAGGGAATTCATAAAGAAGTCGAAAAGCTCGGCAGTAATCTCAAAGCCGTTCAAGCTGTGCTCCTTGATGCAGAGAGACGCCAAGTCACTGACGCTGCGGTGAGAGATTGGTTAGAGAAACTCAAAGATGTGTCCTATGACATCGATCATGTGTTGGACGAGTGGATTACGGCTATTCTCACGTTGAAATTTAAACGAGAGGAAGGAGATAATGCACTTTCTGCAAAAAAGGAATGCTTCTTCATACCATCTGTCCTCTGCTTTCATTGTAGCCATGGTCAGTTGCAACAAGTGGTAGATCAACGTCCCTGCCGTAATATTGCTTGCAAAATTGAAGAACTGAATGAAATGTTAGACGCTATTTCTCTCGAGAGAAATAGATACAATTTTAACACGATGAACATAACTGACATGCCCGAACGACAAAAGACTAGCTCCTTCGTTGATTTGCCCCAGGTGCACGGCAGGGATAAAGAGAAGGAAATTTAATTAGCAAGTTGTTGTGCAAGAGTAGTCAACGTGGTAGGGAGTTCGATGTCATCCCGATTGTGGGAATGGGGGAAATTGGCAAGACCACCCTCTGCCAACTTGCATACAACGATCATAACTTTAAGGCTCATTTTGAGAAACGAATTTGGGTATGTGTCTCAGATCCTTTTGATGAGATAAGGATTATGAAGGCAATAATTGAAGCTCTTGAAGGTGTTATGCCGAGTTTAGTCGAAATGCAATCTTTATTAAAACGTCTTTGTAAATCTATCGAGGGAAAAATGTTCCTTCTTATCTTGGATGACGTGTGGAATGAGGATGCAACAAAGTGGGAACCAATAAAGGAAGCACTAAAAAATGGTGCTGCGGGCAGTAGAATTATAGTGACTACACGAAAGAATGAAGTTGCGATCATAATGAAAGCAGAAATTCACATGGTTTCCGTTGAGGCTTTATCTGAGGAGTGTTGTTGGTCCATCTTTAGTCAACTAGCATTCTTTGGCAGGGATAGGTATGAGCAAATAGAAGAAATTGGCAAGAAAATTTCAATCAAGTGTAAGGGTGTGCCTCTTGTGGCGAAGACTTTGGGAAGTCTCATGCGGCTTAAGAAAGGCATGCAACAACGGAAGAATGTTCTGCATAGCGAATTATGGGAATAAGAAGATGTGAAGATCAAAGTTTTTGTTCCTTTCTTGTTGAGCTATGATGATTTAGCACCAATTGAAAGACGGTGGTTATTATACTGTTCGATTTTTCCCAAGGATTACGAGATCGAGAAAGACGATTTGATTGAGTTATGGATGGCACAAGGCTACTTAAGTCAGAGAAAGAATCTGGAAAAAGAAGGTTGAGATTGCTTTGAAAATTTAGCATTTGCGATCTTTCTTTCAAGATTTTTTCAAGGATGATGAGGGAAATGTTGTAAGATGCAAGATGCACGATATAATGCATGACTTTGTTCAGTTTCTCACGAAAAACGAATGTTGCATTATGGAAGTAGGGGGTATTGAGAAACAAATGGGAAAAGCAAAACAAAAGATCTGTCACGCCACGCCATTACTGGAGTCAATAGCAGCCAGCATTCGTACCTCAATGAATGAGAAAAAGAGTTTGCGCATACTTCTTGTTATGTCGTCAAATTCAACAAACGGCTCAGATTCAGCATGGTTCTTCGGTTTAACATGTCTGAGGACACTGAATTTGTCGGGAGTTAGAATGAACCAACTACCGGAAGACATTGATAAGCTACTACATCTTAGATATCTCAACTTGTCTTTTAGAATGCCACGCCGGCTATGCAATTTATTTAATTTGCAGACTTTAAAAGTGAGCAAGTGTCTGAACCTTAGACACTTGCCAGATGGAATAGGAAAACTGATTAACTTACGACACATACATATTGATGGGTGTGACCGTCTGGAGCGCTTGCCAAAAGGGATTTGCAAAGTTAACTTGCCTTCCGACATTGGATATGTTTGTAGTACCTAATTGTGCCGAGTACAATGTGGCATTAAACTTCGAAGATTTAAACATGTTGCAACAATATCAAGGCTGTTACCTCCGTATAGCCGGATGTGGCCACCTGGGAAGTGGGAGTCGGGCGGAGCGAGCACAACTCATGGACAAAGAACACCTTGCTGATTTGAAGCTAACTTTTAACTCCACAGATGAGAGAAGTGATGACGACACACTTGAAGCGTTGCAACCGCATTCAAACTTGAAATCTTTAGAGATCGGATGGTACACTGCCACTACCTTCTCGCCTACCTGGATGACGACATTGATTAGTCTCAAAAGCCTTAAACCGAGTCACGTAAACTTATGTTGCGATGAAGGTTAATCTTTGCCCTCCTTGCTACCTTTGGGAGAACTACTGTCTCTTGAAGCGCTCCATATAGAATACTTGTACAGAGTGGAAAAGGTGGGGCTGGAATTTTTGGGAATAGAAAATGATGAAATGAATAATGAACCAGCGAAGGGGGAACGGATTTTATTCCCGAAATTGAAAGAGATTTCCTTTGTTAGAGTCTACCACTGGGAGGAGTGGGAAGGGATAAACGCAAGCTTAGGCTCGGGACAAGAAGAAGATCATGATGGTGATAGATGTTTAACAATAATGCCATGCCTTCAATCCTTAAGAGATTTCCTTCTGCTACAAACTAAAAGCTCTGCCAGACTATCTACGATCCACTCCACTGCAGAATCTGACCATCCGTTGTTGCCATAATCTCCACGGACGTTGTGAGAAAGGAGTAGGAGAGGATTGGTTCAAAATTTCTCACATCCCAAACCTCTGAGTTTGGTAACTCATGACGGGATGACGGAAAGTTGGCAATTGCATGGAAGAACATCAAACTGTACAAGTACATTCCATGAAAGGATCACGACGACCATTACCGCCATAAATTCCGGTAACTATATTCCTCATATCTCTCCGGAGTAGCATTTAGACTTGCACTATTTGCTTTTACATATATGTTTGACCATCAAGGCAAAGTATTAGTTTTTGTCCAAGTCATACCACTGAAGTTCTTTTGATCTCTCTCTCTCTTTTTTTTTTAGCAGATTTACTCTTTTCAGTATTGTTGAACACACCAAGGCTATCAAAAGCAAACTTTCTAAGAACTCTTAATATATAATTGCAAAGGTGTCGATAACAAAATCATCGGTATATACTAGTAGGATGAACTTGAAACAACCAAAAGGAAAGGGGGTTTTTTTTTTTTTTATTAAAAGAAAAAAAGACAGAATACTAATTTTTTTCTTTTCTTTTCTTTTCTTTCTTTTTTTTTTTTTTATGATAATTAATCTGTTTATACTTGAAACAAGTATAAATTTGCATCATTTGGTATCCTTTACTTGCTAGTCTAATATATATATATATATTTTTTCATTCAGTAGATGTTGGATTTAGGGCCGGCACTATGAAGGAGAAGGGCCGACCCTCACTGAATTTCTGAAAAAATAAATTTGAGTCCTCCAAAAATTATTATTATTATTATTATTATTTTTTAATAATTTCTTATCGATATATATTTATGAAAGCTTTTTATGGTAAGGTATGTTATTGGTAGTGCACGTTTCTAAATTGTTAGATCTATTGAAACATATTGTAGTGTTTTTCCTTTTTCATGTTATTTATTTACTTTTAAAAAAAAATTATTAGTGTACGTCTCACTAAAGTGGAAGGTTCTCTGCTACTGGTTGGATTTAACCTTTTCTTTTCACTCTCATGTGACACTAGAACCATGTTATGTGTATTTTCAGAGACAATGCACTCTCATGAACATGGTACACAGCTTGGGGTTGGATTTTTGGAGTTCCCAAAACAGAGGCATGTTTTCATTGAAGTTGACACTTGACAGAGCTAAACTGCCTATTCTCATATGCAAATTTATATATGTATATCATACATACATATATATATATATATACATATATATATCAACATTTTGAGATAATGCGTGTTCAATGTGTAAGACACTTATGGTGTCTAAATTTAATTATTGTCAGAAATTTTCTTTGGATTGTCCTGCAGGTTCAAGATTTTTTGTCTTCATAAAATTTTGAAGCGGGATATTCAATATGAACTAAAGTGCTACTTTCTACTAGCATCCTCATAACGAAGTGGAGAATCAGTTCCACCAGGGTAAATCTGTATCTCTGATTACTCGCTACTTAGCAACCCTTTTTTTTTTTTTTTTTAAATTATCATCCGGAGTTAGTTCATCACTCAATTTGATTTTACTGTTACAGATTGTGACGTTCTCCAAAGACGTTACGAGGTGGGAGAGGACTGGCTCAAGATTTCTTGCATCCCATACATCCAAAGTTGGTGATTAATGGATGAGGAAACTAATTGAGACAGTTCCACACGTCCAGATGTTGTGGCAAGAATATGTAAAGATCATGAGAAACTACAAGATCACATAAAATCCTAAAATCATATGGTAGCTGTGAATATATATATATATATATATATATATTTTTTTTTTTTGAAGTTAAGGCAAAGGAATTTGAACTCAGTACTTTTTGGTGGAATTAGGAATAGAATTACCGTAAGGTTATATTTGCAACCACAACTTTCTTCTCTTTCAAAACATTGAAAGATCTAATAAAAACATTTACCAAAAATAAACATAGAAAGTGCTTTGCAATATTGCTAAAAAACTATGCTAATTCTAGTTAAATTGCAGTGCCATTCAAGATTTTAGAATGTACATATATCCTTTTTTTTTTTTTTTTTTGGTCATTGGATGATTATAAAAAAAAAAAAAAATGAACTATTAAAAAAAATATAAACTATTACGCGATAATTTTTTTTAAAAAAATTACGGATAAGATCACTTTTCAACCAGATTCTAGAGGTGTAAATAAGGCTTGTCCGGTTCGGCCTTGCCCATGTGAACCTAGAGGGAATACTGGCCCGGAATAAAGGTTGGCCTACCTGGCCCCATACTTCGATGGGAAAAGGGCAGCCCTATGTTTTGTATGTTGATCTAGTTACACACCAATCCACTTAGATTGTAAAGTAAGGGAGAAATAATAAAATTACATTTTTAAAGAGAATTATAATAAATTATAGCATTTTAAATATAATAATAAATAGCATAATTAAATTTATTGACCACACGATACAAAAAAAAAAAAAAAAACCCTCCTTTCTCTTAACTCTCTCTCTCTCTCCCTCTTTCACTTCTCCTCTATCTTTCTCTCTCTAACATGAAACTATACATATAAATTTGTTCTTAAAAGTTAACCATAAATCTGTTATTTGCTAGAATTTATCATATTTAAAAAACCTGCTATAAACTTCAAATGTATCTATAAAATATGTTATTTACTATAATTTTCCATAAAAAATCTCAAAGAGAAAAATTACCCAAAAAATCACACTTTTTTAATCCATTGACCAACACGACACAAATTCACCATTCTTAACTAACATGACACAACTATAATTTTATTTTTGTACCATATTGATCTAGAGACAAATTTTGTGTCCGTTGGTACAATGATATTTCAATTTGCATAATTCAAATGCTTTCTCCAATCTTAAAAGACACAACATGCGGGCAGGCCCATTTGGGATCCATAAGTCAAACACCTAGATCCAACCAACCTATCCTGTAAGGTCGGTCGATCTACTTGACCCGCGTCATATTTATAACTTTTCTCATTCTATTGGATTTGTAAAATTATATATGCTACAAAAATATCCAAAAAGTGGGGCTAATTGATAGCTAAGGTGAAATATGAAAAGAATCCTTGAAAAGTAAAATGTAGCCATCTTTATGATTTCACATTTCATTAAAGAATCTTAATTAGTTTCCTAGCTAGCAGATGTATCAGAGACAAACGACTTTGACCCAACTTACCCACATGAGTAGATTCCTAGCAATTGTGCCATTGACTCTCTAAGTCTTTGTCCAAAAACCATTATAAAAAAAAAAAAAAAAAAAAAGAAAAAGAAAAAAGAAAATCTGTACCAGAAAATTTATCCCTCCTTTGGCCAACTGATAAGAGATCTGCAACTCGAGCCTTCGAGCAATGGCGGGGCAGGTGATTTCGGTTTGCCTAAACCAGCTCAAAGTTATGGCTGGACTGATAGCTAACGCAGCCTTAGAACAGGCGGGAGCATCCGCCTGGCAAATGACAGCAGAGCAATTTAACTCAATCAAGGACGTCGAGAAAGGAATCGAGAAGCTCCGTAGCAATCTCACCGCCATTCATGCCGTGCTCTCCGACGCCGAGAGAGAGCAGATCGACAGTGCCACCGCGCGAATCTGGTTGGACAACCTCACGAAAGTTTCTCAGGAGATAGCCGATGCGTTGAACGAGTGGATCGCAGCCATTAGCAGATCAAGTGTTGATCAAGATGAAGAAGAAAGTGGTCAAGAAAATTATGCCTCGCTCGCCAAGAAGGCACGCCTTATGGTCTCCAAGGTATGTTCTCGGATTCTTAGTATTCCGGTTCATAAAATTGTTCTGCGTCTTAACGTTGCTTCGGAGATTAAAAAATTGAATGAAAGATTAGATAGGATCGCCGATGAGAGAAGGAAATATAGTCTTGACACGGCGAGGGTGGTTAGAAAAGGCGATCAACGTCGGCGTAAGACTACCTCTTTTGTTGATGTGAGCAAAGTGTATGGTCGAGATGGAGAAAAGGAAAATTTGATTAGAAAGTTATTGACCGACGAGGATTTTAATAATAATGAAGATCGGAACGCGTTTGAGATCATTTCGATTGTAGGGAAAGAGGGAATTGGTAAAACCACTCTCGCGCAACTTGTTTATAAGGATGACGCAGTTAAGAATCATTTTGTTAGAAGAATTTGGACATGTGCCGCTGACCCTTCTGACGAGACAGGAATTGCTAAGGCAATCATCGAAGCTGTCGACGGTAGAGCTGCCGATGTAGTTGCATTGGAATCTTTACTTCAACGAATCCACACGTCTATTGAAGGAAAGAGGTTTTTGCTCGTACTAGACGATGTGTGTACCGAGGGTGCGACGAAATTGGAAGCGTTGAAGGAAGTACTGAAGAATGGCGCGGAAGGAAGTAGGATTCTTGTGACAACCCGAAAGGAGGAAGTTGCGGTTATGATGAGAGCGGAAGGTAACATGATTTTCCTTGAGGATTTGCCTTAGAAGGCTGGCTGAGTTCCAAGGTTTGATCCTTTGTCGTTCCTTTAATTCATCAATTATTTAGCCTTTTATTTTTATTTTTATTTTTTGACATGTAACATAGAAGATTTTATCATAATTTTACCTTAAAACAGCCATGCCTCGCCTCGCTAGCTAAGAGGAAAAGAGCAATACTAACGAGGCACTAGGGGTGCACTACATATTAATAGAAAGTGGATTATAGTAACTCGATCGACACCATGCAGGTGTCCCAGAACATTTTTCGAGAGGAAATCATTGTTGTTCCATCATCAGTGATAAAAGGGATGATGATCGGGAAATGAGTTGCCATCAAAGTTTGCTTCTGATCAGTTCTTTTGTTTTATTTTTTATTTTTTTTTCTTTTTAATTTAAACCAACGTATTCTGAAAGATAAATTCTATCGGTTTTTATCGAATGAACTATTTTGTTTTTGCATTTTACATTACTCTCTTTAATATTTGATTTCTTTTACGGTGTATATTTACACCTCTAGTACGTCTATAATATATTTCTGACTAAATCATCTAAATATGGTCATTATATTTGGTTCGTGGATTGCTAACTTTATCTAACGTTTATTGTTGGGATTGGAACTTTTTATATATGCTATGCCACATTTTGCAAGAGAGATTAAAAACCTCTAATTCCTCCCAAATTTACATATTCTTTGTTTACTTCTGTGGATGCATTTAATGGCATGTAGGATGTGACTGAAATCTGGCATACATGATTAAGACGTAAGGAAAAGGAAGAAAGAAAGAAAGAAAGAAATTCTTTGGTTTCTGAACTTTTTTCCATAGTTGAAATGCTCCTATTTTTAAAATGTTGCTACAACAGTCTTTTCAGTTAATTTTTGGACGGAATCTGTTTGTAATTTGATAAAAAAAGTTGATACTAACTACGGATTCCGTCCAAAAATTAATAGTAATGACTACTGTAGCAACTGTTTTTGATCATTTATGATTATTATTGCTAAAAAAGAAAAATAGAGGGAATGCCCTAAACTATTAAAATATTGTTACAATAGTCATTCCTATTTATTTTTAAATGAAGTCCGTTAGTAATTTGATCAAAAAGTCATATTAGCTAACAGATTCTATCAAACAATAAATATAAAGGACTCTTGTATTAATATTTTAATAGGTATATTCCAGCTACGAAAAAAAATTCAGGGATCAAAATTTTATAAAGTTAATTGTTCATATTTACTCTAAAAACAAAGCATAAAAGAGCAGAAAAACCAATGCAAAAAGTGACGAGAGAGAGGCTACTAGGGCAAAAAAAACAAAAAAAGTGAAGAGAAAGAGGCTATGAAAACCATGCTATGAAAAGCTTGAAAAAAAAAAAAAAAAAAAAGCCCTTCAAAATACTCGAACCAAATCAATCTAACTTTTAAATATATTGCTTATGAAATTTAAATAAATAAATGGAAACGTAATTAAATATATATGCCATGAATTTTTACTTATGTCATTATTTCCAAAATTTAGGCTATGGTTGACAAGAGAGATGGAGAGGAGGAGGAATAGAGAGAGTTGGAGGAATGGAGAATATGAAGGATGGAGAGGATTATAGGAATCTCTCGTGTTATTTGGTAAGAGGGAGTGAGAATTAAAAGGATAAAAATGGTTTTTTAGTTAATTATTATATTGTTAATTTATTATTACTGCCTTTAAAAAAGTTAAAGAAAAATTATCTTTTCAATTGAAAATTGAAGGGAGAGCTTGCATCATTCCATTGATGGAAGGAGGTATTTTGGTGGGTCCAGAAGGAGAGAGTCTCCCTTCACCTTTCCTCTCCCTTCTTATTTCCTTCTAACTAAACAATGAAATGATGCTGGGTTGCTCTCATACCAATCGCTGAATCTCAGAACAGCGAAGCTGTTATTAGGCCGCCATTAGGAGTAAAATCATTCTTCTTCGAGCAAGTTGACAACAAATTTATGACAAGTTTGTGTGTAACTAGAAGGAGATTGGGAGGTTAGTGTTTCTTATATATCAAGTTTACCATATTGTGTGTTCCTCAGCTCTCTGAAAGAAGAAAGAAAAAATGATATTACATCTGGGATGTCATGAAAGAAATAATCCAACTCCTTGCCATTATCAAAAGTTTTTCTTTTAATTTTACATATTGAAATTCCAAGTTCATTTATCCTTTTCTAGTTACTTCTAACAATCCAATAGAGAAACTTGAAAAATGGGAAAAACATGTTCCAGGAAAAATATAATCTGCTTTTTCACATGATGAAGGTTAACGAACAATCCATCCTGCAAGCTTGATGACAATGAGCAAACACACAAACTATGCCTCAGCTTCTTGATTTCATTCGAGATCTTTCAGAAGTCAAGGGAGCAAAACCGTGGCCAGTACTACTTCGAGATGGAGCCTCTCTCTCCCATGGATGAGAAGAAACTCCACTGCATTTACTCCAACTCATTCCTGCTGATTCAGGTGCAGCCGTGAGTCTTCAATGCTGCATACAGACCCCGCCATCCGTCACATGGTCTTTCTGTAGCAATGGATTAGGCCTCCTTTGAAGACCATCTTCTCTGCTCAATAGTTGCTCGTGGTTTGACATTGATGCTTATGAATTCCTTTGAGTTTCGGGTAGTCTTGTTGCCATTGGATCTGACATGACCGTGATGGTGGTGATGATGAAAGGTGATAAAAGAAGGCTTAGTTTGTCTCTTCGACCTTACTACATCTGGCCCCTTTTTGCATCTTTTTCTCGAGCTCTTTTGTAATGAAGGAAACTACCATTCTAGTCTCTTTTAGGAGCAGGAAGTCCAAATAATATCAGGCTCTTTTTGAGCTCTTATTAGATTACAGTTTGCCCCATTTGATTGAACCGTTTGCAACCATTTGTAATGGTCAATTTGATGTGTTATTTGAGTATGCGTTTGTTGCTCAACTTCTCAAACGATAACGCTTCAAATATTCTATTCGAATGGGTCATCTGAAAAGTTGTTTGGCTCTCAACATTTAAAACGTGTTATTAGAATGGTAAAACAATAGTTCAAATTCCAAAAAACAACTTCTACCTAAATTTAGTTCCATTTGTTATGTTTTTAATAGTAATTTGTGAACACTTACCAAAAATATCATAGCAATTTGGGAAGGCATTTTTTTCTCCATCAACATTCCCATTTTAATTGAACAATATTTTAAACACCAAAAGAACGATAACTAATATGATACATAAGTTGGTACTCAAAAGTTGAAATTAGATTTAAATGTCCTAGCATTTTTATTTTTTAAAAACAACATTCCAAACCTATGCTTCTAATTACATAGGCTTAGTGTTTTCTTTTCCACGAGAATAAACCCTCTAATAGGAATTGGAACAGTCCGTAACAGTTTTTAATAGTTTTTAGAGGGAACCATCTAATAACTCTATCACACACTCATATTAATTTTTTTGGTTCTAAATTACATTTACATCTCATATATATAATAGAAAAATGAGACAAAGCAAAAAAAAAACAAAAAAAAAACTTCTTCTTCATGCCCCAAGAAGCAACAACTCTCCCCACCCACCTCCGTAGAAGTTTAGCTAAAATTCCCTCGGTGTAGTCCATTTAATCTATGTATATATTATATATATACATATCTACTCTTTAAAAGAGCCATACATCACCCACGCCCTTTTTGTGACATAATTGTCACGTCATCGTTACTCATTGCTATGTGGATTTTTTTTTTTTTACTTTTACTTTGCTTTACTTATCTATTTCACAAGCATTAATACAACTAGTATATTAGAAAAATAAAAAACAAAAGAAATCTTCTTCACTTCTTCATGCTTGACAGAATAGAGGGCTCCTTGTCAAGATTCAAGAGAGTGTTTAGCCAAAATTGCATCGGTAGGGAGGGGAGTCCATTATGGCACTCGTAGGATTAATTATACGACCACATTTAAAAGTGATTAAGTGCTTTATGATTGAATATATAATTAAATGATGTTATAACTAATACTAAATATAAGACCAATTATATCTACTTTATATTTGAAGTCGACTAACTCAATGGACGATACCAAACAAGGTTTCTCACAGTAGCATTAACAAAATTTTAACGAATAAAATAACGAAATTTCTTATGTAATTAAAAGTATAGGTTATAATCATAAATTAAAGCGAAACAATCAGCCTATTGATATTTGAAGATCCAAAAGATTCTTCCAATGTATCATTTTTGAGTCCAATGAAATTCATAGGTATAGGAAGAAGCCCTGTCAAATAGAGATTTTTTCTTTCGATCATCTTTCGATTGTTAATACAATATATAGTATTACACCCTTGATCGTGAAATATCGATTGCTTATTGAACCCTATAAATGTGAATTGAGTGAAAGTAGGATACTCCAAATTTAGGAGTCCAAGAGTTTTATAAAACGTTCTTGATGGAAAAAAATGTGAATGAAAGATTTCAATTGGGTCTATGAATCTAAGAAATAGTAAGAATTCTTGATCTCTCTCAGTTATGAAAACATTATATTTTGATGATGTGATAATTAAGTTTTATGTCACAAAATAAGGTTTCAATATTTTAATATTATATAACCAATTACTGGTATGGAATATAATAAGATTAAGAACATAAATTTTTGATGTTACACACTACTACAAAATACAGATTCCACGACGGTTAAAAACCGTCGTGGTAATACTTACACGACGGTTTTCTAACCGTCGTGGAATCCACAGTCGTGGTATATATTTGGATTCCACGACGGTTACAAAACTGTCGTGGTAGCCCGGCTACCACGACCGTTACTAAACGGTCGTGGTAGTCGGGGGCTAAACAAAAAAAATTTTTTTTTTTTCGAATTCGTTTTATTCCCACGGGTGGCAAATCAGTCTCTTGTAAAATGATAAATATTTTGTATAATGACCTAGATTTGTACAATTAATATGCATATAATACAAAATTGATATATTGTTTTTAGTCAATATTGAATAAACTACATAACAAACCTAGCCCACTCTTGCCTAACCAAACTCATGTCATCATCAGTATAAAAATCCTTCGTTTTAAGAGCGGCTAGTCCATCAACAGTAAGGGTTATTTCTCGCATGAAAGCTAACACAAAATAACCGCACTCTACATAGCCTTCCTGTATTGGACATCGAGCAGTATCAATCAAAGTCTCCCAGCTCCGTCGCTGTCTTACTCCTCTTCCCACCGAAACCTTCCACATTAAGTGCCCTAACAATTCCACAAATTTGAAGGTCAAAATATTACAACAATTATAATTGTATGCATAGAATCAGATATATGAACATAAAAAAAATACTTACGTCGTAATGAGGTCTTTAAAATCATCACCCGGTTCGTTTCCGAGATGATTAAAATATAGGACCAAGTCCTCCCACGGATCAATAACTACCAATACCCAATGTTGGCCGCTGTTATATGGCATGATAAATAGCTTTCCCTGTTGAGTGTTTCTTAAGACCTGTAGAATGTAATCGGCCCTCTCTCGAACGTAGGCGGTGCGATCGGCAACGCGTTGAACTGGTGAGACGATGACTGGAGAAATAAACTCGAACCGTTGATCCATACCTGCTCTTGTACAACAATCCGCTAAGTATCTGCAAAATAATAAGGCTGACTTGTTACACAAAACTGATGTGTATATAAGATTAAGAAGGATAAATAATTAAATAGTTTAAGCAAAAATGTATTACCTGATGTAAACCATTATGCTATTTACACTGATTTCTTTAAATGTTATGAAATGGTAGACATCTTCAAACCCAATATATATGGGCATGTCATCGCCAATGACGAACTGTTGTTGATGGCAGATTATTTGGGTACCGTCACGCATGGAATTTTGTGCGTAATCTGCCAACGGCTTCAAATCGAATGGAATGTCATTAAAGTCAAACGAAGGCATTTCTTCTTGCGCCGGTTGTTGTTGTACCTCCGGTTGTGACCGTATTTTCTTCCTCCCTGCTCTCTTTTTGGTTCGTTTGCTCCCCTCAGCTTCTCGGTCAGGAGCATGACTGGGACCTTTGCTTGCCTGGCTCAAACTTGTTTGAACGACGACTAATCTTTTTGGCCAAGCAACAAACCCACCGACAGCTTCTTCAATAGATGTGGCTTCGTGCGTCGGAATAGGTAGGAGTACACCTTTTAGTTTTGGGACTGTAATTGTCACTCGTACATTCTCCTCACCTAAAGGAATCCCATGGATCGTGTCTGTTGGAACACATTCCATGTATGCCCTCCCGTTTGCAACAAGCACATCTCCTCCGTTAATTAAATCAGGAAGAAATAGATGGCATTCCTTACTTGCGTTCGGCATGGTCTTCGGATCCGACGCCTCAGCGCCTTTTTCATTCAGAGTGCAGCTAGCCTTGAAGCTGTTGTGTTGATCAACTGTCGGTGCGGTCTGCTCCTCTGCCATAGTCTCTCGGTTGATACCGTGCTTCGCACATAATTCCTGTACGGTTCTTTCTAATGCGGCAAGCTTCAGTTTCATATCCAAGACTTCAGGATTTTTGTGGTAGCTCCCCGAGGCGTTAAAGTATTGCGACGGCTTGACAAACTTAGATTAGCCTCGTATCCGACCCGAATGCTCGGCATTGCCTAATGTCTTGGTCAATATGTCCTCTATCCCCACAGACTCGAAACTTCCTTGTGTCTGTTGTTCAGTGAAGTCATCCTGTAACAATTATACAATATGTTATGACTTCGTAAACATAAACGAGTATATGAGATTAATATATTTTAATCGGATTCGAAATCTTACTATTAGATCGGCAATATTTTTACATTCTTCTTTCTTGAAAGATCCATCGGGCTTGACGCGCATGTCCAGCCAAATTTCATGCCTCTCTGCGTACTTTCCCGTCTTCTCGAACTACAGTTTAATAATTACCATTAGTAAACATATAAGAAGAAATTGAAAGTAAAACATATCATTTACAAATTTTGTGTAAGTTATTCACGTACATATGCTTGGTCACGTTTTCTATATCCGTCTCGGCCTCCCGATGATCCGTATTTGAGTTTCTTTCTTATCTCACTTCCTTGTTCGGATAGTCTTTTAAATTCCGAGGACCGACGATACGTAATGAAACTTTCCCAATCATCCTGGCTGATGGTGGGGTAATTGTGAATCACTTTTGAAGGTCGTTGCCATACAGCTTCTTCGTCAATATGATCCCTTACAAAAGCTTGGTAAATATCATATCTAAAATTTTTTGCCGAATCTGCATATGACTTTAAAGCTTGTTTTTTAAACGATTTATCCACAGTGAAAGAAGTTACGATTTCCGTCCACACTCTTTCTTTCCTTTGGGCTAAATCGGCACTTCTAAAGTCAGATATCCAAATGGGTATGTGCTCTCGAGCAGCACCCCAATCCAACTCTGTAATGCATCTCCTCCCTTCCCTATTGGTTGCCCTTTCACGTCGAACGAAACTTCAAGTCGTTCTCCCTTTGTCCTAACTTGGTGGACTCTTCTCATAAGAGTTGCTCTTCGTTTACCATCTTCATCGGGATTAAATCTAGGTGAGTTGGTTCGTCGTGATTTTCCAATTTGAATTTGAGTTGAGTGTTCCTCCTCGTGCTCTTACGACATTTTAAATCAATCTAAAGCAACTCCGCACCGAAACACGTTAAAAAACAAAAAAAATGTTGTCATTAAATCATTACAAAATAATTGTAAATCCGTGCAAGTAAACATAGGTTTCTACTTAATTAATTATGGAAATGACGCACAACTTAATAAAAGAGGCATTTGATCTTTCCATGTCATGTGCTAACATCTAAGTCACAACATCAACGACGGTTTCCGGAAAATTGTCGAAGCCGTGCATAACCCAATCAATTTTATTTAATATAAAACTAATTCGAACTCAAATAAGCATATTATCGAACATGTCAAACGCTATAATATAAGTCACAAAATCAACACTTTCCCCGGAACATTGTTGAATCCGTGGCTTACTACCCAAGCAATTTAATTCAAGCTACAACTATTTCTAAATCAAAAAGGCAATTTAGAAAACATGTCATATACAAAATTTTAACTCTAAACATCAACAATTTGCCCGAAAAATTGCCAATTCCGTGCATTACCAAATCAATTTTAGAGCAATCTAAATCACGGCCACAATCAACAACCACCGAATGTGTAAGGGACGGATTTTTACGATCACATCCGAACATGTAGTTGAACAATTTGAACCATTTTTCTCCGGAAATTTGGTAAACCGTTGCCTCACCCAACCATTGTACAACAAATCGAAACTAAGTCTTACTCATAGAAGAATTTGGTCGAACATGTAGTATGCATAAATTTAACATGCAAGAGCAACACTTTTTCCGTTTAAAAAATAACCCAAAATCAAAAACACAATAAAAAATCACCGAAAATGAAGTTTACAATTATCTTAGCTAACTTCCATCAACCGTTTAGAGAAATAGCAAATATAAACTGACCGTTTAGTGTGGGTATGGGCGGGTCAATGGGCGACGGCGACAAACTGTGGGCGTTGGCCTTGGCGACGGCGAGGGTGTGGACAACGGCGCAAAATCGGAAAATCCGGACAAGGTGGCGACGGCGGCGAGGAAAGAGAGAGGGCGATGAAAAGTTTTAATGGAGATGGGAGCCAATAGAGTAAATGAAGGATGCAAGGCAAGCAAAAAGGGAGAAAGTAGAGGGGGCTATAGTAACCGAAAATTAGATAGAGAAAGTGGAGGAATGGAGGTATTTCATTTGTTTTTATATCCAAGGAGTAAAATTTGGGCCACATGCAAGCGCGCACGCTTCCCGGGTAATTTTTAAATTTTCCGCAAAAAGGATACCACGACGATTTTTTAAAAACCGTCGTAGTACCCCCCACGGGTGGAGGTACCACGACGGTCTTTTGACCGTTATGGTATCCACACGGCTGGGAAGCTACCACGACGGTCAAAAGACCGTCGTGGTAGGTCTCCCATGCCAGGAACCACGTCGAGGTCTTGCCAACCTGGGGAGCCACCATGACGGTCAGAAGACCGTCGTGGTCCCGGCCCCTCTGGGGCTACCACGACGGTCTTAAGACCGTCGTGGTCTCGGCCCCCAGGGGGCTACCACGACGGTCTTCAGACCGTCGTGGTAACGACCCAGGGGCGCTCCCCGAGAGGCGAACCACGACGGTCTTCAGACTGTCGTGGTCCCGCCCACTGGGGGGCTACCACGACGGTCTTCAGACCGTCGTGGTATCGACCCAGGGGCGGTCTCCGAGGGGTGTACCACGACGGTCTTCAGACCGTCGTGGTAGCGTCCCAGGGGACGGCCCCTCGACGGGCTTCAGACCGTCGTGGTCCCGCCCCCCCTGGGGGCTACCACGACGGTCTTTTGACCGTCGTGATAGCTATGGAGCTACCACGACGGTTTATTTGAAAAACCGTCGTACTATAAAGATACCACGATGGTTTTTTAGATAAACCGTCGTGGTATTTTGACAGTAAATGTTTTGGAATAAATATTTTTTCAACTATATAATCTCGGCCACACCTGTGTGTTATGCATAAACAAACAGCCCATACCAATTCTCTTTTTGATCTTGTATTCAAATACACCATGGCATATAATAAATATTATCATGTGGAAATGTATTTAACATATACATACAATTAACGAAATCATAACACACGTTCATGTTTTTCGTGTTTTTTTTTTTTTTTTTGGACTTCTCAACACGTGTCCACTCGACATCTAAACGAAGCAAGTGTGAGGAATCATCGTCCAAATCATCAATCTCCTCCACCGGTGGCAAACCGTTTGTGATAGATGGAATGTCCGTGCAATCTTCAACATCTTCTTGGCCATCCCGGATTAATTTTGGCTTCATTGGCACAACTAATGATAACTCTAAATTGTCGGGATCGGTTGTGTAAAAAACTTGTACTGCTTGCGACGCCATAATGAAAGGATCATTTTTGTATCCCATACGCCTAAAGTCTACCACCGTCACGCCGTCCTTATTAAGCTTAACAAAATTATTATCAGCTCACCTGCATTTAAATAGTGCTATCCGCAAGCCGCAATAATCAAGTTCCCAAATATCTTCAATGAACCCAAAGTAGTTCATGGAACCGTATACCGGGTTCTTGTCCTTTGCGGATGAAATATGCATAGACGCGGCACGAAGGCTCACACCACTATTTTGGACTGTATGCTTCTCATCTCTTTCGCGAGTGTAAAAGGTGTAGCCATTGACAAAGTACGATGTATATCGTGTGACTAATGATGACGGTCCTCTTGCTAGCTTCATTAAGTATTGGGAAACGGTTGGCTTCATATGCAAATGTCGACTTATCCACTCCCTGAATGTTCGGTTGTGCTGATCTTAAATCCACTTCTCACATCTTGTTTTCCTTGGATTCGCGACTCTTAATTCCGTCATGTGAACCTCAACGAACGGCTCCACTTTCTTAGCATTGTGCAAAACATACAGACAAGCTTTTTCCCATTCATCTTGCTTTACTGCTGAATGAACTGCCACGGATAGTCCTTTCGACGTAAATAGCCCACTCGTTGGCAACCCTATTAGGTCCGCGTTGGACAAATACTCAGAGCAAAATTCAACTGACTCCTCGGCTATGTAGTTTTCCACTATACATCCCTCCGGCCTATTTTGGTTCTTCACTTAACCCTTCAAAACCTTCATGTACCTCTCGAAAGGATACATCCACCTCAAATGGACCGGTCCACATAGCTTAACTTCACGAACTAAGTACACCGTTAGGTGGATCATTATATCAAAAAAGGCTGGTGGGAAAAACTTCTCAAGCATGCACAAAGTCATCACCAATTCAGATTGTAGCGAATCTAGCATAAGTGGATCGATTACCTAAGAGCAAATTGAATTGAAGAATGAGCATAACTTCGTAATTGCATATCTCACATCTTTCGTTAAAACTCCCCGCAATGCAAGAGGTAATAATTGTTGCATCAAGATATGACAATCGTGTGTTTTCATTCCAATAAGCCTCAAATCCTTCATGGACACCAATCTTTTGAAGTTAGAAGAGTACCCACTTGGCACTTTCACGGACGCAAGCCATTCACAAAGCTTTCTCTTCTCTTGTCTGGATAATGTGTGCTTTGCCGAAGGTAAGTATGTGCCATTCAATCTTTTCTCGGGGAGCAAATTTGGTCTAATATTCATCTTTTCAAGATCCAACCGTGCTTTTTCACTATCTTTAGTTTTGTTTGGAATGTCAAGCAACATGCCCACTATCGATTCACAAATGTTTTTCTCAATATGCATAACATCTAGGTAATGACGAACGTAAAGTGACTTTCAATATGGAAGTTCGTAAAAGATTGACTTCTTCTTCTAAGGTCCATCGACATCTGGAGCCTTACGTTTTCTCTTCCCCAAAACTACTTTCACATCTTTAACCATCTCAAAAACGGCTTCGCCAGACAAAATTCGAGGAGCGGGTCTTTCTTCGGTATTACCATCAAAAGCCTTTTTTTGTTTGCGGTATCGATGATTCGTTGGCAAGAATCTCCTGTGACCAAGGTAAACGGTTTTCTTACAATTTTTCAACCGAATAGAGGCTGTTTCCTTCATACAAACTGGACATCCTATAGAACTCTTCACGGGATAACCAGATAAGTTGCCAAGTGCAGGAAAGTCATTAATAGACCATATCAACATTGCACGTAGATTGAACGTATCTTGACGGTAAGAATCTCTAACTTGTAAACCATCTCCCCATAAGCTTTTTAGGTCATCGATTAATGGTGCCAAGTACACGTCAATGTCATTCCCCGGTTGTTGAGGGCCTGAGATCAATAATGTCAACATCAAGAACTTCCGCTTCATGCACAATTCTGGAGGGAGATTGTAGTTGACAAGTATGATTGGCCAGGTACTATGCCGACTACTCATGTTACTATGTGGGTTCATTCCATCCGTCGACAAACCGAGACGTAAATTCCTTGGTTCTGCACTAAAAGCTGGATGATTGTCATCAAAGGTCTTCCATTGTGGTACGTCGGCCGGATGCCTAAGTTTGCCATCGTCAACGCGTTTATCATGGTGCCAGGTCAAATTCTTAGCATGCTCGGCATTATGGAATAAACGACGTAAACGTGGAGCCGGTGGAATGTACCATAACACCTTAACCGGCACTCCTTTTCTACCATTCGATGGCATCTTGCCCTTCTTCCATCTTGGTTCATTACAAACCGGACATTCATATAAATCTTCATATTCTTTCCGGTAAAGGACGCAATCATTTGGACAAGCATGTGTCTTTTCATATTCCATTCCCAAAGTGCTCAAAGTCTTCTTCGCCTCGTACATACTAGGTGGCACTTTGTTATCCTCCGGTAGAACATCTTTTATAAATTCTAAAAGAGTCGTGAAACTAGAATTCGTCCATCCTCCCGACGCTTTCATATTCCATAATTTAACCAATGCCCCTAATTTCGTATATTTTGTACACCCGACATACAAGGGTATTTCGGCATCATTAATCATTTTCTCAAATAACTCCGGGCGGTGAACAAAGTTTTCTTCCAAATCATTGACCATATTGAACATATCATCACCAACGTCTTCTTTAACAATAGGCTCTTTACCTTTAGTACTCGTCGATGAATAGTTAATATCGAAAAAATCTTCGCCATGTAAATACCATGTTTGGTAAGAACAAATAATCCCATAAGCGCGCAAATGCCCTCTAACATTATCAATGGAATGAGATATATGATTACCACAAATTTGACATGGACAAGGAATCTTATCATCTTGTATGTGAGCTTTAGCAAATGACAAAAAATCTTCAACACCATTTTCATATGCTTTAGACAATCTATCAAATCACATCCATTTTCTATCCATGATTTGCAAATCCTAAATCAAGAAATCAAAGCTTTCGAAGTTAAATTGTGCGTAATTTTAAATTGCATACATTTACTTTTCATTTAGTTAATTAAACACTGCTACCGGCTCATTAAATAATTGAACCATTAACAAAAAAGGCGAATAAACATAAAAACTAAGAACCGGGAAAAAATAACAATTTGATCATGACAAGTTCGTATATTAAACACTCGGCCCATTGCAGTCTTTAACGTATCAAATGTATTCCAAAAACAAACAAAATTAATATAAAATCATAAATAAAAAATACAGAGGAAAACAACATAAAGCTAAGTTTGTGTGATCATGACTTACAAGAGGTATTGATATGATCGATAGAAGATGGTGGCGTTACACAGTGGTGTACCGATTGTTTTTGGAGCTTTCTAGAATGAATTTAGTTCACCGCAGCTGCTATATTGATGTGGAAATATCAGGAGTAACAATCGGTAATGGGAAAACATATCGCGATTTTTCAACGACGGTTTATAAGAAAACCGTCGTGGAAGCCCCGTGCTTCCACGACGGTCTTTTAAGACCGTCGTGGAATCCAGGGCTTCCACGACGGTCCTCAAAGACCGTCGTGGAAGCCGTCGTGCTTCCACGATGGTCTTTGAAGACTGTCGTGGAAGCACGAGGCTTCCACGACGGTTTTCGGAAATTCCGTTCCGCTCCGTGATTTTACCACATTTTTCAAGACTGTTTTTTAAAAATCGTCGTGTATTTTCCGTCGTGTAATCCACATTTTGTAGTAGTGACAATTTAATGTCACATAGCATAAAGTTACAATGTTTTAATGACAAATAAAAATAAAGTAACTTAATAATATAAGATATGGTATGATTGGAAAATGTGTACATAATGTGACAATTTTATAATTTGTAACATAATATAATGTCACTTTACTTTGTTAATAAAAGTGTCCAATTAATACAAGTCATGCTATGTTATCAAATCAGCTTATGCAGTAATCTAACAACTTGAGCAATGTAACAAGGGAATTAGTAGTTTTAAGATCAACCCAGATAGAGATAATACTGCATATAGAAACACAATTTTGAAACTTGGAAGTCAAGTTTTTAGATAGATGAAGTAAAAATTAGCAGTTTTAAAATTTGGCGAGATTAAATTTTATCACATATAGAAATTTTACTAACTTACTTTATCATTAACAAAACTTGGGGGGGAGGAAAAAATACTGATAAATTAAGTAAGTAAATCAAATTTAAATAGTACGGTAACGACATACATAATTTCTTCGAGGCTTTTTATAGTCTATATATGTTTCTTTTCGCTGCTCAAAATATGGTGCGAACTGAAGCCATACGTAAATACAAAATTAGCAACACAACAGTAATAACATGTATTGCTTCTATATGAGTTTAAAAAAAAAAAAAAAAAGTAGTCATTAATCAAGTCAAATCAATGGCAATGGACACTAATTGAACCATATTTTTTAGTGGGACCACAGATGTGGAAAATATATCTAAGACATAGCAAGAGCTACAATGATATTTGTAACAACTGGAAAATTCACGATATTAATTTCTGAGTTGAACAGAAATTAAACCGTGATTTTTCTGTAGTAAATATGTAAATTCCTGTAATTTTATGATACAATATGTCTCTTTGGCACTAGTTAAATTTTTCTCTATGCAAGGAATTTGAGAATTTAGAAAATTTCCATAAAGATCATAAATAGATAAAAGTGATCATGAAAAAATCCCAATAAAGAATGCCAAGTCCATTATACAACTTTATCATGTAATGAAGTGGAATTTACAATTATTTCTAAATCAAATTACAATAGTCAGAATTTAATTCTGAACTGTAAAAAAAAAAAAAAAGTAAAATTGTTTCAGTAGTTTAAATATATACATATTTTTAAATATCAAAAGTTGTTTGAACAGTTTTAAAAATATATATATGTATATATATATTTTTCAGTGTAAAATTTACTATGTTGAATCATAACATATTGTAAATAACTGTTGAATAGGATAAGGATTAAAGTATAATTATCTTTAAGGATCAATGGCTAAGATTATATGAATTTTAATCGAATGGCCCATGCTTTGACAAGTATGACTTAGTGGATAAGTTTAAAAAAAAAAAAAAAAAAAAAAAAAGAAAAAAAAGAAAAGAAAAAGAAAAAGTGACAGTTACAATGATGGTAAAAAGCTAGAAATGAAGTGTTAATTATCCTATTCTAAGCTAAGTTAGAGGAACGGAGAGAGAGAGAGAGAGAGAGAGAGAAAAAAAAAAAAAAAAAAAAAAAAAAAAAAAAAAAGAGCAAGCAAGCTGTCATCCACTTAAATTAAATACAAGGAAAGAGAATGAAGCAATTGCTTCTTCATCTCCCAAAAACCCGTCTGGAGACAGAGAAGAAGAAGAGAAAGAGAGGAAAAAAAAAAAAAAAGGGTCTGGAGACAGAGAAACAAAAAAAAAAATATATATATATATATATATATATCCCTCCAAATCTTCATGTTTGGTTCTCAAGCAAGTTTTTATTCAAGAAATCAAAGTGTTTAGCAGTCATAAAAGGTAATAAATTTGCAAAGATTTATGTTTTCTTTTAGTATTATTTTGAGAAATTTCTATTCTAAGAAATGGAAATTTATTGTCTAGTTTCTAGCACGAAACCAAAGGATTTTCAAGGAGGTGCTATAGGCTAAAAATCAATTTGAAAGAAGCTAGGTAAGATACTCAAATTTGTTCTTTTCCTGAAGTTGGATTTTGTGATTTTAGAAAAGATAATAATAGTAAAGGGATGAATGTAAATGTATGTAAACTAATTCAGTGATGGACTTAGTTTAATGAACTATTGGGAATCATGAATGTGTGTATGTTGTGAAATCTCTTCATGCTTGTATGATTAGTTGATGTTGTGGTTTGACATTTTTAGCCAACAGTAATGAAGCTAATGAAATATCATATGTTTGGAATGGTTATGGTACAAGAAACAAACTTTTTATACAAAGTTTGTAGTTTAGTAAATAAAAAGTTGACAACTTTTGTTGGTGTGTTGCTCATGGATGGATTTTAGTGAGAAAATTTGATGTATGTGTATAATTATGGAAGTCTATTCTTATTTTGGACTCTTGGGATTCTTGTAAGAGATGCATGTGATAGGAAAATGTTTAGTGCAAGTTTCATGCGGAAAAAGTGTTAGATGGGCACTTTTCGAAAGGAAATTGATAAAATGAAGTTAAAAGAGAAAAGAAATATTCATAAGAAGAATGGTCAGTTTAAAATACTGCTCTAACTGTCGGGTGTCGCTTAAATTAGGGCACGGTGCCGACGGTGTACTTGAGCTACGTCGACTGACAGAAAAATCCCAGGTTATTGAATTCCTGTAAGTACAGATCTCACCTACAACATAAAACCATGAATGCTTGTTGTGTTGTTGTGCATATGTGGTGATTTATGTGCCAATTATGTGAATATGATTACGATGCCTCAATGTTTATGTTATTCAAATAATTTTTTTTATGATGTTGTGACATGTCATATTTGCATGATCACTCACTTAATTATATGAGGCTAATGAAAGAAAAATGTTAGAAAAGTGTCGTACCAACCTCCACTCAGGTGAGGTAAAATTCATGAATGATTTATGTATGACCTTGGGTATAACTGGAGGGTCGCTCCCCCAACTACTCAATGGTCGCGCGCACCTGGTACGTACACAATGGGGCCCAATAAGTTTTGAAGCAAAAGACTTTAGAATTGCATAAAATGTCATGCTAATTATTCATGCATTGTGAGATTTATATCTGTACTTGCTGGGCGAAAGCTCATTTAAGAAAATTTATGTTGTAGGTAATATGGGTAAGAAACCCGTGATCAACTGAATGGATGAATGGACAAGACAGGTGATGTGACAGTGGAGGAAGAGGGTTCATGGATATCACTTCGTTAAAAATATATATATTTATATTTCCGTAGCTTAAAAAAAAAAAAAAAAAAAGTGAAGGGTTTGTAATATATGGTACTATGATACTTTACTTATGTTTTTTTTTATTTTAACACTCTATGAATAGTTATTTTATAGATAGTAAGTTAACAAGTAACAAATATAAAAAAAAAAAAAAAAAAAAATCCTGACTTTTTGGAAAGTAATACAAGTTAAGTTTACGTACGTAACTGACGGCTCCTCTCCCAGGAGGGGGAGGGGTTGTCACAGTTGGTATCAGAGCGCGTATCCTGCCATCCTACTCCACTCTGTCACACATCAGTTTTGATTGTTCAAGTGAGTTAGATGTTTACATATATACTTACATGTGACTTGTGACTTTTTTTTTATTTTTCTTTTATAAAAGGATTATCACATGGAAGACGGAGCTTCCTTTGCACCACCACACCCACCACCAGTGGATGCTAATATACCGTTAGCCGGAGAACCTTATGGACCTCGTATGGGCTCTCGGGCTGTGGTAGCGTTTCGAGCTTGTCTACCAGATACTTATGATGGCAGTACCCTTCCCTATCGATTGGGGAATTGGCTCCACCAGTTGGAGTCGATATTCCTATCATGTGATTTTGACACCACTGAATGGACTGGACTAGCTGTTATACAACTAGTTGGTGAAGCTATGGAGTGGTGGAGGACCATTGGTACCTTACCACGAGAGACCTCATGGCAAACTTTCTGTTATGATATTACCCACCGTTTTCCAGTTGACGAGCCACCAGTAGCCACACCTTTAGCTATGCCTGCTTCCCCGCCACCCCAGCCTGCTATCTCCTTTACGACTGCGAGATTGGCGGTTATGCGAGTCTTGCGATGGAAGGCTCGAGAGGGAGAGGAACTAGAGAGTTATCTTCAGCGTTTTATCCATGAGATAGTCAATGCTTCCCCGATTCCACTTACTGAGGAGGAGCAGTGTTTCCATTTCTGGCAGGGATTGCCGGAGCAGGTGCGGGCACGAGTATATGCAGGTACTCGCCTTAGTTTTGACCACTTGGTTTCTGAGATTTACTACGTGGAGATGGGCCTTCAGGAGGAGAGGCGCGCGGAGGAGGAGCGCCGAGAGCTTGACCAACGTACCGAGGCGCGACACCAAAAGAAGGAGCTTCAAGAGGATAAGCACATAAGGAGATCTACTACCTTTGGGATGGTAGACCCGCATAAAGGAAAAGCAAAAGCTGGTACCAGTCACATTTATATCGATAGCGATGAGGATGATGATCCTGTTGAGTTCCAGGAGAACACTCAAGATACTTGAAGGATGATAGGCACGATTCTGCACCATAGCTAACATGAGTATTTTTTGACTGCTGATCTTGGTTAAAAGATCTGGCATATGTAGAATATTTTTGGGACTTATGTGTAAAGTATCTATGTAATATAAGGGGATGAATGACTTGTAAAAAAAAAAAAAAAAAAATGTAAAATGTATCTATTTTGATAGCATCTCCTATGATCAAGCTACGTAAGTTTTTGTAAGTGGTAGCAAAATGTATATATGACTGCTTATGACAGTGAATGTATGTATGACATGATACGTAAATGAATATAATCATGTGATGACTATAATCTTGTTATTATACTTTCTGTGAATAATTTCTTTTGCACAAGGAAATTTTTAAAAGAAACCATTTTTTTTTCATTTTGTTCTTGGACGATAGGTCGTTACACGGAAACATGGTTCGCCCACGTGCTGCAGCGGCCAGAGTGCCACAAAATGTAGAGATGGCTGAATTAATTGCCAACCTACAAGCTAGATTGGATGCTCAAGAACAAGAAAATCAAGTCATTCGACAACAATTAGCACAGCTGACTCAGCAGCAGCCTCAAGTTGAAATTCCACCTCCACCAGTAGTGCCTGCTGCACCAGCTGTTCCGGTTAATCCTGATGCACGACCCGTGGTTTTTCAAGAGCCACTTTTTGAACGGTTTCGTCGCATGAAACCGCCTGAGTTTGAAGGGTCAACTGATCCTCTTGAAGCAGAAGAATGGTTGACTTCTCTCCAAATTATCTTGAACTTTATGAATCTCACAGAACAAGAGAAAGTACTATGCGCCTCTTATGTGTTGAAGAAGGATGCTCGCTATTGGTGGGAGACTGTTGCATTGAGAAGAAATGTGATGGCTATGACATGGAATGAATTCTTGGGAGAATTTAATGAAAAATACTACAACATAGTATGCATGAGAACCCAACAAAATGAATTCAATGACTTAAAGCAAGGAACCATGTCGGTTACGGAGGCTTGCCAAAAGTTTGACCGTCTAGCTCGACTTTGCCCCTATCTTGTGCCGACCGAAGGGGAAAGAGTAAGGAGAATGATACGAATGTTTCGGCCAGAGATAGCTGTAGTAGTTGACAGTGGTGATAGACCTCCACTCACTGTAGCTGAATGTGTTAGCCGCGCACTACGAGCTGAGTTTCATCTGACTGAGGCTAAGGAAGAAAAAGCTAGATATTGGGAAGCCAAGAAAAAAGAGAAAAGTGCGAATATGCAGAATCCAGGAAGCAGTCAAGGTGGACCATGGAATAAAAACAACCAGAATAATCAGAACAACAACAAGAGAAAGGCGAACTTTAGTGGGAATAAGAATCAAAATCAGAGGGACCAACAGCAGAAAAGAAGTAATAGTGGAAACAATAATCCCAGCTACCCAACTTGTGCTAAATGCGGCAAGAAACACCCCGGTGAATGTAGGATGGGAACAAATAGCTGTTACATTTGTGGCAAAGAAGGACATTATGCTAATAATTGTTACTTCAACAAGCAAAATCAGCCGGGGCAAACTCAACAGAGACAGCAAGGGAACCAGCTCCATGGCCTCCAAGCTAAGATCGAGGGTTCACAGATTAGCCAAGGACGTCTTGAAGCCCCTCCAGCTCCAAATGCTCACATCTGTGCTTATACCAAGAATGATGTTGAAGCTGGAACATCAAATGTGGTGACAGGTCAGCTTTCTGTTGCAAACCATGATGCTCATGTTTTATTTGATTCGGGAGCTTCCCATTCTTTTGCATCATGTGCCTTTGCTAAAAAACTCGATCAAGCCACAGATAGAATTGAACAGACTTTTCGAACTACCTTACCCTCTGGGGAGGTATTACTGTCTGATTATTGGCTACGACATATGCCGATAATTATAGCTGGTAGAGAATTGTTTGTTGATTTAGTCATACTAGAAATAGTAGACTACGATGTCATCTTAGGAATGGATTTCCTAGGAAAGTATCATGCTTCCATAGACTGTCGAGGGCGAAAGGTTGTTTTTCAACCCGAAGGAATTGAGGCTTTCAACTATGTTGACACTTCCAGTAAACTGCAGAAGTGGATGATAAGTTCATTAAAAGCTAGGAAAATGATATCCAGTGGATGTGACGGGTATTTAGCCTACGTTATGGATACTTCAAAGGAAGAAAAGCTCCAGCCGAAAGATGTACCTATAGTTAAAGAGTTCATTGAAGTTTTTCCTGAGGAACTGCCAGGATTACCACCAGATCGAGAGATTACTTTTGAAATTGAATTGCTTCCAGGTACGGCTTCGATATCGAAGGCACCATACCGGATGGCACCTGCTGAGCTCAAGGAACTTCAGATGCAATTGCGAGAGCTACTCGATAAAGGTTTTATTCGTCCAAGTTATTCACCATGGGGAGCACCTGTTTTATTTGTGAAGAAGAAAGACGGCACGCTTAGAATGTGCATTGATTATCGTGAGCTCAACAAGGTCACAATAAAAAATAAGTATCCACTCCCGAGGATTGATGATCTTTTCGACCAACTTAAGGGAGCAGCAATATTTTCAAAAATTGATTTGCGATCGGGGTATCATCAGTTGAAGATTAGGGATAGTGATGTTCCTAAATCAGCCTTTCGAACACGTTACGGACATTATGAGTTTTTAGTTATGCCGTTTGGGCTAACTAATGCCCCAGCAGCCTTTATGGACCTTATGAACCGAGTTTTTGAGAAATATCTGGATAAATTTATCATAGTCTTTATAGATGATATTTTGATATACTCGAAAACCCGAGAGGAACATGAAGAACATTTAAGGATCGCTTTGCAGACATTAAAGGATCATCAACTTTTTGCAAAATTCTCCAAATGTGAATTTTGGCTCAACAAGGTTCATTTTCTTGGACATGTTGTCTCTAAGGAAGGAGTGTCAGTGGATCCAGTAAAAATTGAAGCAGTTAGTAAATGGCCAACACCAAAAAGCGTAACTGAAATACGCAGCTTTCTAGGCTTAGCCGGCTACTACAGGAGGTTTGTGGAAGGATTCGCAAGATTAGCTGCACCTCTCACAACACTCACTCGTAAGGACAAGAAATATGAATGGGATGAGAAATGTGAGGAAAGTTTCCAAGAGTTAAAAAGGAGACTCACTAGTGCGCCTGTTCTCACAATTCCGTCAGATGAGGGAAAGTTTGATATTTACAGTGATGCTTCAAAGATGGGCTTAGGAGCTGTTCTGATGCAGAATGGTAAAGTCGTAGCTTATGCGTCACGTCAACTGAAAGAACATGAAAAGAACTACCCAACTCACGACTTGGAGCTGGCAGCGGTGGTTTTTGCACTCAAAATATGGCGACACTACCTCTATGGGGCGAAATGTTTGATTTACACTGACCACAAGAGTCTCAAATACTTGTTCACTCAAAAAGAACTCAACATGAGGCAGAGAAGATGGTTAGAATTGGTTAAGGATTATGATTGCGAGATTCTTTATCATCCAGGAAAGGCGAATAGAGTCGCAGACGCTTTGAGCCGAAAGTTTTCACCTATAACCCACATGCCAATTGATTCCTTGCCTACATCTCTTCAAGGAGACATAAACAGTTTGAAGCTGGAATTCATTTCAGGACAGTTATCAGCTTTACTTCTTCAACCATCGATTTTTGATGAAATAAGAAAAGCTCAAGAGCTAGATTCGACCTTAATCAAGTATAAGGAAGAGGTTGTTGAAGGAAAAGAGTCTGATTTTAATCTTTCAGCTGATGGAATTCTCCACTTCAGAAGAAGGTTATGTGTACCTGATGACGTAAAGTTGAGAAAGCAGATTCTCTTAGAAGCTCACAAGACTCCATATTCTGTACATCCAGGAGCCACAAAGATGTATCAAGACCTGAAAGAACACTTTTGGTGGAAGAGAATGAAGAACGACATAGCTGAATTTACCAGTCAATGCTTAACTTGCCAGAAAGTTAAGGCGGAGCACAAGCGACCAGCAGGAGAATTACAGCCTCTTGAAGTCCCAGAATGGAAATGGGAGCAAATAGCAATGGATTTTGTTATTGGCTTACCAAGGACCAGTGAAGGATATGATGCCATCTGGGTAATTATCGATAGACTAACGAAGTCAGCGCACTTTTTACCAATAAAAGTCACATACACGTTGGAAAAACTGGCAGATCTTTACGTATCGGAGATCATCAAGTTACATGGAATTCCTTTGTCTATTGTTTCAGATCGAGATAGTCGCTTTACCTCTACTTTTTGGAAGAGTGTACAAAAAGCTATGGGTTCTGAATTGAAGTTTAGCACAGCTTTTCATCCTCAGACAGATGGTCAATCTGAGCGAACCATTCAAATTCTTGAAGACATGCTTCGTGCATGTGTCATGGATTTCAAGGGATCTTGGAACAAGAAGTTGCCATTGGTAGAGTTCTCCTACAACAACAGCTACCAATCTTCTATAGGCATGGCACCCTATGAAGCTCTTTATGGAAGGAAATGCAGATCTCCTGTTCATTGGTATGATACCAGAGAAAAGCAACTTCTGAAGACAGATTTTATTCAAGAAACTACGGAAGCTGTAAAGAAGATTCGCCAAAGGATGGAAGAAGCACGGAGTCGTCAGAAAAGTTATGCTGACATACGAAGAAGGCCATTGGAGTTTGAGGAAGGAGATTCAGTATTCCTTAAAGTAGCTCCTATGAAGGGCGTAATGCGCTTCGGAAAGAAAGGAAAGTTGAGTCCAAGATACATTGGGCCGTTTGAAGTTATTGGACGAGTTGGCAAAGTGGCGTACAGGTTAGCTTTACCGCCGGAATTGTCAAGCGTACATAATGTTTTCCATGTCTCTATGTTGAAAAAATATGTACCAGACCCATTACATATCATAGAACATGAACCAATTCAAGTTCAGGAGAATCTTTCCTACGAGGAACGACCGGTGCAAATTTTAGCTCGTGAGGAGAAGACTCTAAGGACTAAGACTATACCTCTTGTCAAAGTGCTTTGGCAGAATCATGAAGTAGAAGAAGCCACATGGGAGCGAGAGGATGAAATGAGAGCAAAATACCCCCACTTGTTTTAATTTTCGAGGACGAAAAATTTTAAGGAGGGGTGATTGTAACAACTGGAAAATTCACGATATTAATTTCTGAGTTGAACAGAAATTAAACCGTGATTTTTCTGTAGTAAATATGTAAATTCCTGTAATTTTATGATACAATATGTCTCTATGGCACTAGTTAAATTTTTCTCTATGCAAGGAATTTGAGAATTTAGAAAATTTCCATAAAGATCATAAATAGATAAAAGTGATCATGAAAAAATCCCAATAAAGAATGCCAAGTCCATTATACAACTTTATCATGTAATGAAGTGGAATTTACAATTATTTCTAAATCAAATTACAATAGTCAGAATTTAATTCTGAACTGTAAAAAAAAAAAAAAAGTAAAATTGTTTCAGTAGTTTAAATATATACATATTTTTAAATATCAAAAGTTGTTTGAACAGTTTTAAAAATATATATATGTATATATATATTTTTCAGTGTAAAATTTACTATGTTGAATCATAACATATTGTAAATAACTGTTGAATAGGATAAGGATTAAAGTATAATTATCTTTAAGGATCAATGGCTAAGATTATATGAATTTTAATCGAATGGCCCATGCTTTGACAAGTATGACTTAGTGGATAAGTTTAAAAAAAAAAAAAAAAAAAAAAAAAAGAAAAAAAAGAAAAGAAAAAGAAAAAGTGACAGTTACAATGATGGTAAAAAGCTAGAAATGAAGTGTTAATTATCCTATTCTAAGCTAAGTTAGAGGAACGGAGAGAGAGAGAGAGAGAGAGAGAAAAAAAAAAAAAAAAAAAAAAAAAAAAGAGCAAGCAAGCTGTCATCCACTTAAATTAAATACAAGGAAAGAGAATGAAGCAATTGCTTCTTCATCTCCCAAAAACCCGTCTGGAGACAGAGAAGAAGAAGAGAAAGAGAGGAAAAAAAAAAAAAAAGGGTCTGGAGACAGAGAAACAAAAAAAAATATATATATATATATATATATCCCTCCAAATCTTCATGTTTGGTTCTCAAGCAAGTTTTTATTCAAGAAATCAAAGTGTTTAGCAGTCATAAAAGGTAATAAATTTGCAAAGATTTATGTTTTCTTTTAGTATTATTTTGAGAAATTTCTATTCTAAGAAATGGAAATTTATTGTCTAGTTTCTAGCACGAAACCAAAGGATTTTCAAGGAGGTGCTATAGGCTAAAAATCAATTTGAAAGAAGCTAGGTAAGATACTCAAATTTGTTCTTTTCCTGAAGTTGGATTTTGTGATTTTAGAAAAGATAATAATAGTAAAGGGATGAATGTAAATGTATGTAAACTAATTCAGTGATGGACTTAGTTTAATGAACTATTGGGAATCATGAATGTGTGTATGTTGTGAAATCTCTTCATGCTTGTATGATTAGTTGATGTTGTGGTTTGACATTTTTAGCCAACAGTAATGAAGCTAATGAAATATCATATGTTTGGAATGGTTATGGTACAAGAAACAAACTTTTTATACAAAGTTTGTAGTTTAGTAAATAAAAAGTTGACAACTTTTGTTGGTGTGTTGCTCATGGATGGATTTTAGTGAGAAAATTTGATGTATGTGTATAATTATGGAAGTCTATTCTTATTTTGGACTCTTGGGATTCTTGTAAGAGATGCATGTGATAGGAAAATGTTTAGTGCAAGTTTCATGCGGAAAAAGTGTTAGATGGGCACTTTTCGAAAGGAAATTGATAAAATGAAGTTAAAAGAGAAAAGAAATATTCATAAGAAGAATGGTCAGTTTAAAATACTGCTCTAACTGTCGGGTGTCGCTTAAATTAGGGCACGGTGCCGACGGTGTACTTGAGCTACGTCGACTGACAGAAAAATCCCAGGTTATTGAATTCCTGTAAGTACAGATCTCACCTACAACATAAAACCATGAATGCTTGTTGTGTTGTTGTGCATATGTGGTGATTTATGTGCCAATTATGTGAATATGATTACGATGCCTCAATGTTTATGTTATTCAAATAATTTTTTTTATGATGTTGTGACATGTCATATTTGCATGATCACTCACTTAATTATATGAGGCTAATGAAAGAAAAATGTTAGAAAAGTGTCGTACCAACCTCCACTCAGGTGAGGTAAAATTCATGAATGATTTATGTATGACCTTGGGTATAACTGGAGGGTCGCTCCCCCAACTACTCAATGGTCGCGCGCACCTGGTACGTACACAATGGGGCCCAATAAGTTTTGAAGCAAAAGACTTTAGAATTGCATAAAATGTCATGCTAATTATTCATGCATTGTGAGATTTATATCTGTACTTGCTGGGCGAAAGCTCATTTAAGAAAATTTATGTTGTAGGTAATATGGGTAAGAAACCCGTGATCAACTGAATGGATGAATGGACAAGACAGGTGATGTGACAGTGGAGGAAGAGGGTTCATGGATATCACTTCGTTAAAAATATATATATTTATATTTCCGTAGCTTAAAAAAAAAAAAAAAAAAAGTGAAGGGTTTGTAATATATGGTACTATGATACTTTACTTATGTTTTTTTTTATTTTAACACTCTATGAATAGTTATTTTATAGATAGTAAGTTAACAAGTAACAAATATAAAAAAAAAAAAAAAAAAAATCCTGACTTTTTGGAAAGTAATACAAGTTAAGTTTACGTACGTAACTGACGGCTCCTCTCCCAGGAGGGGGAGGGGTTGTCACAATATTCCCCCAAAACTACGAGATAACTTTGTCGGATAATTTCTTTTTTCTTCTTTCGGCATGTGCTTTCACTGAAATTTCTATATGAAAAAAACAAAAAAACAAAAACAAAGATGACTCCAAGTCCAAGTAGTTGAACTATCTGTCTGTCTATATTTATACAATATATGAAAACATTAGAATTCTATTTTCTTCTACTAAATTTCTTTTTTTTTTTTTCTTTTTAAACGATTTTTTTCTTGGTAAATGCATATGTATTGATGTAGCTATATAATAATAATAGATGGATTAGTGAGACGCTTGTCCTACTCGCGTACAATTTGAGTTCAAATTACTTTACTTTGTTAGTCGGAATATATAACTAAAAAAAAATGTAAAACAAAACGTGCCAAGTCGTCGAGACTTGAGGGATTACCTAATAAGGACTAAAATAATTTGTTTAATCTTAGTTTCTTCGGGGGGGGGGGGGGAAGTTCATGTTGACGACAAAATGCTTGCGAAATGGAGAGAGTTTATTGAATTGTTGATCCTATACTGCCTACAATAATGCAACCCCGTCTATAAGCACAGTGTATTAACAGTCCCAAATGAAAAGTACTTAGCCTGTTTGGAGTGACATTTACCATCTGGATTTTAAAATTTCAATTTTTATATTAAATTTTTTTCTTTCTTCTATTTTAAAAATGTCCAAACTTTAAAAGTTTATAACTTTCTTATTTTAAATCGAATGAGATAATTTTTATGTCAAAATACTCATAACGACGAGACGAAGAAGAAGAAGTTACAAGAAATAGAATCCTATGAGAAAGCACGCGGAGAGTTTGGGTGTGTTTTGTAGGGAAAAAAAAAAGAAAAAATAATAAATAAAAAAGAGAGTGTGCTATATCACTTATATGAGAGAAATAAAAGATAAGAGAGAGGTATTTTCTCATATGATGTACTATGAAATCATTTTATTAATCTCTTTAGTTTAAGAAATATTAGAAAATGGAGCGTTTTGAAAGATTTGGATCTCTACTCTAGTCCCTTACTTCCTTTATTCTATTTTACTAAATAATAATCATGACTATGAAAATCCTTATACTAATCCTTCCAGTCTTATCTTTTCTTCCACTTTTCTCTCTTATCAAATATATACTAAGAGTATGTTTGGATAGAGAGAAAAACAGAAGAAGAGAGTTGAAAGGATTTGTTAAATGATTTTTTGACATATATATATATATATATATATATATGTGTGTAGTTTACTGCTAGGAGAGGAAAAAAAAATGAAAAACAATACTAGAGAAACGACTACAAATCCTTCGAGACATCCAAATTTTAATCTCTTTTATGTTAAAGTTATTGGAGGGATTTTTATCTTCTACATAAATTAATAGTGATCCAAAAAAAAAAAAAGAAATACAGAAAATTTTTTGTCCAATACAATCAAAATAGAGATGATTATTTTATTTAATTTCCTCAGTTTTATACCAAAAATCATTTAAAAAAAAACTCTCCCCTTCCTTCTATCACGCAGACTATCTACCCTTTATATTCTTTACTTCATACCTAACACACCCCAAAATTCTCGAGCATAATAATTCGTCGCAGAGAAAAGTAAATCCCCATGGTCTGTACTAGTCCAAAGAAACTTTCATTGCGCGCATTATATATAAATGGGAGAATATGTGATATAGACTCTTTTAGAGTAACTATCCATAGATCTCCTCTAACGATTGGCAATTAATCTTCATTTGTTATGTATGGTGAGATGAAGTGTTGTTTTTAAAAAATAGTTATGATTTTTTTATTATCAATTTCCTTAATTACCCTTGAAAAATAGGTGTTGTGGAGTAAGTCCGTTAAATTTTAACCGAAAGTTAACAAAAAGAACTAACTTGTACCATTTTAATGAGTTTAGGGATCGATCAATCAAATGAAAAAAAAAAAAAAAAAAGTTTAGCGACTAAATGATACCCTGATGAAGAGTACGGGGACTAATATAGAAATTATACCCAATTTTTTTTTCTTTACTTTTTACTGTAGTTCATTCCTAACTTTACTACCAACGAGTAGTTTTTTTTTTTTTAACTGCACCCTAACCTATTTTAATGTCAAATGGCTTTTAGGCTACCCCCTTCTGACTGTAGATGAAATCAAACCCTCAAACATTCATCCAACGGTTTATAAAGAACTGCCAGATATGTCCAGTGTAAAGGGTGTGCTGGAGGGGAGATACATCCCTATAAAGTTATATATTTATACTCATTTATAGCTTTTGCGTTATTTAGTCGCTGAAAATCAACTACCTGCCACTCTGTATAAAAATCTAAAACATACATGTAAAATATTAACAACATACAAACAAAACTAATATGAACAAGGGGGGCAAAAAAAAAAAAAAAAAGAGTCTAAATCCAACCTGAGCCAGCGTATGTTGGGTTAGTTGTTTGTGTACGTAGAAAAATTATAGTACGTAGCAAAATTGTAGGTAAATATTATACATCTATTTTCTGCTACTAAATTTCCCTTAAAATGAAATAAAACAGAACAAAACAAGACTGATTTTTCTTTAGCGAAAACAGTCTACCAGGGAAGTTTCTTGGCAAATGTAAGTATAGCTTGACTTGTTGACCTGATACAGAGTAAGTCTTGTTCAAGGGAAATAATATTTACAGATATGTAGAAGTAGTATTTACTTTGGATTTCATTTACCCTTACACAAATTTCATCTCCCTTGTTTTCCATTTCTCAACCATCAAGTACTACTACTAGTCCATTTGTTGTCGATCTTGCCAACCAAGTAGCTATGGCTAGACAGCTCATTTCCGGATGCGTGGAACAGCTCAAAGACATGGCTGAGCCGATGATCTCCGGAGTCCTGGGACAGTTGGGATCGGCAGCTTATGATTTGACAGCAGAAGAAGTGAAGGCGATCGAGGATGTTGGGACAGAAGTTGAAAAGCTCAGCAGTGAACTCACGGCAATTCAGGCTGTGCTCGAGGACGCTGAAAAACGACAGTACAAAGAGGCCACTGTGAGAGATTGGCTAGACAAGCTCAATGATGTATCCCACGACATCGATGATGTGTTAGATGAGTGGATTACAGCCATCAAAATATCAGATCACATGGAAAAAGAGGAAAAAGAAGGTGATCATAATGCTCCTCCTGCAAAGAAGGTATGCTTAAGTCTCTCTTTAGCATCCTCTTGGATTTCTAACTTTCCGCTTCATGAATTAGTTCTGCGTCGTAAGATTGCTAGCAAGATCAAAGCACTTAATGAAAGATTGAATGCCATAGCTGTTGAGAAAAGTAGGTATATGTTTAGCGTGACAAGTGACACTGAACAACCCAAACAATCTAGGACTACTAGTTTCGTTGACCTATCTGAAATCTACGGTCGAGATAGAGAGAAGGAAGTTTTAATAAGTAAGCTGTGTCAGACCAGCCAAGATAGTAGGGGTTTTGATATCATCCCTGTTATAGGGATGGGGGGAATTGGAAAAACCACCCTCGCTCAACTTGCTTATCACGATGACCGGGTTAAGGCTCACTTTGAGAAAAGGATATGGGTCTGCGTCTCCGAACCTTTTGATGATGTTAGAATTGCAAGCTTGATCATTGAAAATTTGAGTGATAAAGCTGTTGGCTTAGGTGAGCTGGAATCTTTACTGCAGCGTATTCATGAAATGATAGTGGGGAACAGGTTTCTTCTGGTCTTAGATGATGTATGGACTGATGATGCTACAAAGTGGGGGCCATTAAAGGAAGCACTTAAGAGTGGGGATCCAGAAAGTAGAATTCTAGTGACAACACGAAAAAAAGAAGTTGCTATTATGATGAGAGCAGAAAAGAACATGATTTCTATTGAGCTTTTGTCTCAGGAAATTTGTTGGTTAATATTTGAGCAATTAGCATTCTTTGGTCGGGAAAGGTGTGGGCAACTACAGGAAATTGGTAAGAAAATTGTGATCAAGTGCAAGGGTCTGCCTCTTGTTGCAAAGACTTTGGGAAGTCTCATGCGATATAAAACACATATCCAGCAGTGGATGGATGTTTTACATAGCCAATTATGGGAGTTAGAGAAGGAGATCGATAAAAATAATGTTTTTGCTCCATTCTTGCTGAGCTATAATGATTTGCCGTCTGTTGAGAAACGTTGTTTATTATATTGTTCAAACTTTCCCAAAGATTACAAGATGAAGAAAGTCAATTTGATCGAGTTATGGATGTCTCAAGGCTATTTCTATGGGAGCAAAAATCTAGAGAAAGAAGGCCAAGATTGCTTTGAAAATTTAGCAATGCGATGTTTCTTTCAAGATTTTGAAACAGACGAAGTTGGAAACATTATAAGTTGCAAGATGCATGACATAATGCATGACTTTGTTCAATTTCTTGCTAAAAATGAACATTGTGTCAAGGATGTCAAGGAGAAAATGGAATATGCAGGAAAAAAGACCCGTCATGCAACAGTGTTACCAGAGCTAATGAGGGCCAACGGTGACATAATTTCTAGCTCAATGTATGAGAACAAGGGTTTGCGTACACTATTTGTTGTTTGCTCGTCTTCTTTTCAATTAAATGAGTTATGTTTGAAAAAGTTGTTCTTAAATCTGACATGTCTAAGAACATTGAATTTGTCTGGGGGTACATTTGTGCAATTACCAGAAGGGATTGAAAAGTTGGTTCACCTTAGATATTTGGACCTATCACGGAATCCTAATCTAAGGGAATTGCCGAATTCACTGTGTGATTTATTTAATCTGCAAACTTTGAGAGTGAATGACTGTGGATTGCTTGAACAGCTTCCAAAAGAAATAGGAAAATTGGTAAACTTACGTCATCTATTCATTAAATGGTCCCATGGTCTAAGATGGTTGCCAAAAGGGATTACCAAATTAAGTTGCCTTCGGACATTAGACATGTTTATCATACCTAACGACCTCAATAATGATATTGAGGCGTTGACAATCGAAGATTTACATATGTTGAAAGAACTTCAGGGCTCTTTGAGGATACATGATTGTGGATACATAAGAAATGGGGGTCAGGCAGAGAGAGCACAACTCAAGGACAAAGAATACCTTGTTAATTTGGAGCTAGATTTTAAATATAATACGAATGAGGGAGCTCATCATGAGATACTTGAAGCGTTGGAACCACATCCAAACTTGGAATCTTTGGAGATTCACAAATACATGGGCACCACCATTTCTCCTAACTGGATGATGGCTTTAGTTAATCTCAAAAGCCTCAATCTTAGGAGCTGCTATAAGTGTGAAGTTTTACCTCATTTGGGAAAATTGCCCTCTCTTGAAATTCTCCACATAAGGAGCTTCAACAAAGTGGAAAGGGTGGGGGATGAGTTTTTGGGAATAGAAAATGATGATAATGGTGCACCCAGGAGCCTCCAAGTTTCATTCCCTAATTTGAAATTACTTTTCTTGAAGTTTCTTTCCAGTTGGAAAAAGTGGGAATTGGGGATTAATTTGGGAGGAGAAGACAATTGCTTGTCAATAATGCCATCACTGCAATCCTTGGAAATTGCGGGTTGCAATAGGCTAACTACGCTACCGGACTTCCTCCCAAAGACACCTCTGCAGCATTTGGTCATCAGATGTTGCCCAATCCTGAAAGAACATTGCCGAGAAGGAGCCGGAGAGGACTGGCCCAAGATTTCTCACATCCCAAACATCCAATTACTAGATTGGTAGGAGAAGATCTTCGTAGATCTTGTCATGACTCTTCTGGTAACTTCTCCTCCTTCAATTATCTTTTTCATAAGATCCATATTCATCCATTTTTATTTCTCTACTCATTACACCAATGAACATCAGTTTTTTGCTTGTTTTGGGCATAGTGTTTCGTGAGTTGGCCTACGTTTTTTAATTTCTATAAGATTAGGGCTTACTATATACATTTTTAGTTGGGCACTTTCATGTTGAGATAATTCGATTATTTATTGTTGGTATCTTCTCTGCAATTTCCTATAGTATTAAGATGTTTTTACTCTATTCTACAAGTTCAAATATCATCCTCACAAACTAGTAGGTAAAAAAAAAGCTTTTTATTGTTGATTTAATTTCTCTGTCCTTCTTGGCAGCAATTTCTTCTCTGTTTTTTTCCCCCCTATTCTTACTCAAATACCATAACTGTTTCTTTGGGGAAAAAAAAAAAAAAAAGGAAAAAGTTCGCAATTTCTTTGTTAATTTCAAGGTTATTAAGATTATTTCAAAGCATATGCATTATGTTTATTACCTACTCAACTCTTTTATCCAATCAGGACTTACAGATGTATCATGGTATTCAATATTCAAACCAACATCACTGGATAAGCTTGGATTTCCAGACCGTAGAAAGGGTGCGGCTTCAATTTTTCCGAATAGAAACCGATCATAAAAAGGCAGCTAAAAGGCGCTTACTCTTAATCCCATAATTGACACATCCGGTAAGTTACCAAAAAACAGGTTTAACGTATCTGTATGTTTAATTGTAACAAAATACGTTCAACTTGTCCCCGAGATTGTTTTTTCATAGGTTTGATTTAGTAGTATTCATTTTATCACAGAGTTGCTGTTAAATGTGTCAACAAATAGAATTAAACAAGCAAAAAAAATTGTATGTCCATTTCTAGCTGTTGAGTGTAAAAGATGGGAACTTTTATTCTGAGGATGAATCCGATTAAAGTTGAAAGTTCTTGTTCATTGATCGCATGTAGCTGAGTGATTGTTATGCAAGTAATTTGAATGCTTTCTTTCTTTTAGAAGCTTTTTACTGCGTTGAGGAATGACTGAACTGTGAGTTTTAAACCAGGATTTTTTGTTCAAGATTTAGGTTAAAACAATATGATTTTTTTTTTTTTTTCTTCCATTCAAAGTGTAACATATCTTCCCCTTTTTTTCCTTTGTATTTACAGGTGAAGCGAACTTGGCATCTCATTAAGTTACTCAACAGGCAATATGACTACTCAACAGCAAATACTCATTCTGTGGCCGTTGGATGTAAAATTGAAGGCAACGATGAGAGGGAGAGAGAGAACTACGTACGTTGTGCTGGGATACAACCCAAGAAAGAGATTGTCGCCGGAGAGAAAGAAAGGTGTTGAGTGATGACAGTTGCATACGGCGAGCAGCAAATTCTCATCCTCCTCTTTGATGACGATGGAGTCAACAGAGTCAAAAGCCGTCAATCGCGTAGTTTTCCAGAGATGTCTCCATGGAATCAGATTGTCCATGGCGAATTAGAGCCAATTGCGGCCGTCCCGTCCTCGCCTTCTGCCGCGTCTGGCATTGTCTAAGAGCCGTCGTTGTGCCCCCTGCGGTGTCTTCGCCATGAGTTCCGGCAATGATCACCATGATTTCCAGCTAAAGCATCAAGAGCCTCCGAAATGGCTTTTTGGCCAATCCCACCGAGAGAGAGAATGCAGTTACCAGAGCTCGTGGAAGACATGGCCACAGATGGAGATGGCTTGGAGATCATCGATGACGGGCTTGAGGTCTTCGTAGCAGATTGAGCAAATAGTTTTCCCAAATGTGTTGTTGTCATTGATCATCTCTCTCTGCCCCTCTCTCTCTCCCCGCCAGACGTCCTGCTGCCGTATACGAGACTATTCCAGTAAGTAACTATGATAACTCCCTCATCATATTTCTTATATTTACTGTCCTTTCTAAGTATAGTATTTGTTTTAATACTTAAATCTTACAATTAATCACACATGTCATCTATCTAAGTCAGATGATTAATTCTCTAATCACTATTTAACTAATATGGCTTCTCAGATATCTAGGAACTCTCTGTTCTAATTTTGAGGGCTGCTCTTTTTCTGGTACGGAAGCTGTCTTTTCCTCATTTGCAATCAACTTGGGATCCACAAAGGGAAAGAAGATATGCCCTATGAAGTCATAAGACAAACTCGGGGAGGCCAACATTTAATCTGCCGTACAATGAAGAGTGAGGATTTTGCTAAACCATCGATTCTCACCAACCATTACTTTCGATTTTCAAGATTTTATTGATCGATATATCTTGATCTATGTAGGTTTTATTGAATTCTTGCGTCATTGATCTGTGGGACGCCAGGTCTAATGCCTTTATTCCATCTGTGAAGGCGTCAGAGCTGATCTAAAATTGGTGTTCGAAAGGTAAGCTTATCACCATTGTTGTTGTTGCTGTTCTTTTTTTTTTTTTTTTTTTTAACCAGAATCAATTCAGACCGAATTCACTCAGAGCATGTGTGTAACAGAATGACATAATAATGTTGCCAGCTAATTAGTTTTAATATTTGTTTAGTGCTCTCCAAAACAACCTGGAATGTTGAATCTGAGTTCTTCTACAGCGCAAGACACTTATGGAACTCAAGTAAACATGAGGACGACCCAATTTCGGCACATGTAAGTATCTCCGTTGTATAATTGTCTATTAATTTTCTTTCACGCCGTTCTTTGTAACTTCATTAACTTCTTTCATGTAGTTTTCTGGAGTTGCCGTGTATATTGTTCATATGCATCCCAAGTGTGGAACAAGTGGGATCAGTTTCTCCAATGGTAGTTTGTATTATTTTTTTTTTTTTTGTATTGTTTCGTGTTTTCTTCACACTCCAAGGACTACTAATGTACTTCAAGTGTTTTTTCTATGAGAATATAGATGAACTACGAGTGGCTTGATCCCTTAACTGGGTACGTAGGCAGCCTAGTTTCAGCTGGTCCAGCCACAAATAAATAATTTTTTTTTTCGTTATTGAGTTTGGTGTTGATATGTTGATGATTTTGTATCATCCTGATATTGAAAATCGTATTGAGGAGGATAACATCTTTCTAGTGCTTGTGCTGCTGAACCAAGACATTTAATGACAACTTGTAGGCAAGGCGAAAAAGGACCTAGATGGGCAAATTTAAAAATAGAAAAGAAATATCACCCTTTCATTAGACTGTTGTTTAACACCTGTTTCCAGATACCTCGTAAAAAATAACAATGACGGTGGTTATATGTGCCATTAGACAAGTTATGTAACTACTGTTCAATACCTGTTTTATTGGACGATCTATTAACTCTGTTAACATCAGGTCGAGATAATTTTTTGTTAACAAATGATTAAGTTTGCAGTTTCATGGAAAGATCTCTTGGTATCGCATTTGGGACCATTTCGGGTAATCTCTCCTTCTACTGCTTATCCATTGTTGTACATTGTTTGAAAAATTCTTGTAGTTTACATAAAAATGGTTCCACATATTTTGATTTTCTTCTCATTGAAAACTTGAGTCCGACTCTTCTCTGAAACAGGCACCTCTGCTGCTTTGCTCTGCCTATCTTGAAGCATTTTATTGAAAATTCCAGTGTTGGCTTAACTGATGCTGGGTTGCTCTCATACCAGTCGCCGAATCTCGGAATAGCAGAGCTGTGATCAGGCTGCCTCATTAGGACTAAAATCATTCCTCTTGGAACAAAGTGAACAAATTTATGTCAAGTTTTGGTAACTAGAAGGATGTGGAAGGTTAGTTTTTCTAGAATATGAAGTTTACTACATTTGTGTGTTCCTCAACTCTCTGAAAGAAGAAAGAGAGATTGCAAGTGAAATATGTACAATGATTTGAAAATCAATGCAATATTCAAATGAAAAAAAAAAAAATAGGGAAACTAAAAAACAGATATTGCATCTTAGATGTCATGAAAGAAATTATCCAACTCCTTGCCATTATCACAAGTTTTTCTTTAAGTTTCCAATCTTGAAATTCCAAGTTTCTTTTGTCATTTTCTAGTAACTTCTAATAATCCTATGGACAAACTTGGAGAATGGGAAAAACGTGATCTAGGCAAAATATAATCTTCTTTTTTGCATAATGTAGGTTAATGAACAAATCCTGCAAGCTTGATGACTATGGGCAAAAACACAAAGTTTGCCTCTGCTTCATGATTTCGGTTGAGATCTTCTAGAAGTCAAGGGACCAAAACTCTGGTCAGTACTACTTCGAGATGAAGCCTCTCTCTCCCATGGATGAGAAGAAACTCCGCTGCCTCTTACTCCAACTCATTCCTGCTTATTCGGTTTCAGCTGTGAGTCTTCAACGCTACACTCAGACCCTGCCATCCATCGCATGGTCTTCTGTAGCTTGCAGCCTCATTACGCAGTGGATTAGGCCTCCTTTAATGACCATCTTCCCTGATCAACATTTGCCCGTGGTGGTGCGTCTGAATTCCTTCGTGTTTGTATTGTCATTGGATATCTTACATAACCATGATGGCGATGATGATGAAAGGCTATAGAAGAAGCTTCAGTTTGCCTCTTTGATCTTACCTCTGTGGCCCCTTTTTGCTTCTTTTTCTCGAGCTCTTTCTTAATGAAGAAAACTGCCATCCTAGTCTCTTATAGGAGCAGGAAGTCCGACCGCTAGAAATCAGATTAGAGTTTCCATAAAATGTTGTAATCCTGAATCTACTTCAATGATTGTATCCTTCCTTTTAAAAGTAAATTGAATTCTCATTAACCGTCGTTTAACTACTTTCTTTGGGAGAGCATACTTGATTTCTTGTCGATATTTATTGTCAGCAGTTTTGAGCAAGTGAATCAGACGAAATAGCTCCAGACCATAATGTTGTTTTAAGTAAAGAGATTTCAAGCAATCTGGTAAAAAGGAAAAAGCATGTTTCAAGCTGGTCAAAACTTATGCTACTTTCCTTTCTAGCAAAGAGGCAAATATTTCTTTGTATTTTCATAATTTGGAATCCAGATAAAACATATATGCAGAAAATAAAATAGCCAAGAGAGAACAAAGTTTGTTAAATCTCATTAGAAAATCGGATCCCGAGATTTTCTAACTAGAGCTTCAACTTCCAAATTCTTATTTGGTTTAAACATTTTTTTTATAACTATTCTTAAAAGCCACACAAAAAAAATAATAATAATAATAATAAAATTTACGGACATCCTATTTTACACTATCAGTAGATATTACTATCTTAATCGTGGGATTAAATTCCCAGCGGTGATATCTATGATTTGATCAGAAAAAAAAATACAAAACAAATAAACAATCCATAAATGTTTTAGACTCTATGGTACATAAACAATATGGATTGTAATCCATAAGGCAATGGATAAATTCATGAACTAGCCCACTATGAATTTACTATTTGCATTTTTAAGTAGCTAATTTAATCATAGATTTTTAATAAGAATAATATATACAATAATAAAGTATGTCATTCGTGTGTCTCTGTTACAACACAGGCAAACTAAATGGTTCAAATGAATTCTAATGATAAAAAAAATAAAAAATAAATAAATAAATAAAAAGTGATCTCCGAGCACCTCAACCGTTGACTTGGAGTCAAGGGTAACATTTGACATCTTAATTTCCTCTTCCTCCCCTAATCTAAGCATTACTCAATTCACCTTTTTTGAAAAAAAAAAAACAAAAACAAAAACAAAAAACAAAAAACAAAAACAAAACAAATAAACAAACAAACAATCAAAAACAAAAACAAAAATAATTTCACTTAATCATGCTTTGCATAATCAACACCAAGATTAGACATTTTCCAATTAAATCATTTTGAATAAAAATCATAAAACTGTATTAAAGCTTAAATAATTTATCAATTGTTCAATAATAAGCATCAAGTAAAGTGGACTTTTGTGTCCTAATCAGTGCCCTATACTCACAATTCATAGAGCCACCTCGTATGCCCCTCCCACCCTCCTCAAACCTAGGCTTCCAAAATCCCCAGCCTCGCTCCGACAATTCATCCCGCTGGCGACCGTGCCAACCACCTGCGTCTTGTAAGTTGCCAAAGGTCCACTCTACCATGGTGCATTGCTGATTGCTTACAAGAGAGCTGCGACCCTGACCAAGCCCAGTGCCTAGTGCCTACAGTTGAGAGGAAGAGTTGCTTACAAGGCAGGAAAAAGCTGCATATTGGTGGTAGGCCTGGACCGAAACTGAGAACCACCCCAATTGGTGTTTATCATGACCCAAAACCGGGTATAGTGACGTGGAGGGGTTTAATTAAAAATAAACACCTGATTAAAGAAATTAAATGAATAAAAATGCATAATATTTGAAAATTACCCACACTTTAATAAATTTCAATTCTTGCCAATTTCAGTAAAACAGATCAGAGTATTGAACTAGGTTGTCATTTGTCCTAAAGTCTACCATTTTTTTAAATTATTGAAAGCTGTCAAGTAGCTTCTTAATCAAATAGTGGTGTAACAACTTCAAAATTTACAATATTAATTCTCCTCCTAAATAGAGAATTAAATTGTAAATTTTACCATTTATAACATTTTTAAATTGATGACCAAAAAATATAAATGAGAAGTGAATTTTATAACATGTCAAGATTTACCAACTAAATTAAATTTAACAATCATACTACAATCTCACAAAAAAAAAAAAAAAGAGTTCAAGGAAGTGCTCGTGCACCTCCCCCCACCAAAGTGGATAATTACCCACTGGGCAAGGCAATGGGCTTTAAGCCCACTGTCAAAAAAAAAATAAAGGAAGGGGTGCCGTGCACTCCTCCTTGCTCAGTGGGCCAGCGGCCCACTGAGCATAACAGGCAGTCAGTAACATGCCTGCCTGCTGTCAGTTTAGTAAACTAGCATAGATCCCAAAAAAATTTTCAGAAAATAGGCTGAACAAGAAGGGGGGTTTTGAAAATTCAAAATCCAACTCCTAAACAAGCAAAACAAAAATGAAAAGACAAGAAAGAATGAATGATTAAAATGTAAGATGATAGACCACTTGAATGACTACTCACTAAAATCACTTAGAAATACATGAAATACCACCAAAACAATCTCTCAACTTATCCTCTTCAGCTGAGGATATTTTTTGGAAAGATTAAAATCTAAAAATTTCAATTTTTAACCCACAATAAGGCTTCATTATAAAATGGTTTTAAGGTAAATCAAAAACCACTCTTTTCTCTTTCATAAAAACCATACAAGTAAATAAAAGTTTCCTCCCTTCATTGTGGATGAAATTTGTAGCTAAGGGAAGCCAAAAATATTCTTCATCTCCTTCCATCCACTCACAAGATCATTTTTTAGCAAGAAGGAAGAGCCATTCCAAGTGCTTTCCAAGGTAAAAATATTTTTAAAATGTTTTTAAAGTTATGTTTTATCTCCATTCTAGCCCCCTACCTTAAGAATCTAAGAGTGGTTCAAAGCCTTCAAGAGGAGTTAAGAACCTACTACTTTTCTAAGAGGTAAATGACTTGTAAACTAGTGGTTTACCAAGTTCTTGATAACTTTCCTTTCAAAATGTGTTCTTACAAATATGAAAATCTTGGCATGGTAAATTATTATTATTTTGTTTTGCTATCTAGTGAGACAATATATGTGCTTGCCATGATTTAAAATTGCTAGAAAACATGATTTGTGTACGGAATATGATGAAAAGTATGTTTATGTGATTTTTATGGTTATATGACATGAAATGAGTATTGATGTATGAGAATAGGAGATTATGGCATGTTGATATGTTATGTCATATATTTAATGGAAGCATGAATGATAAAAAAAAAATATTTTAACATCAGAAATAGGCTAGAATAAGAATCAACGACTATAAAGTACCAAAAATAACATTCTTGGCATAAATGTTAATAAATTGAAAAATAGTATTTTGAGTGAGATTTTCATACTCATGTAGAAGGATAGAATATTACTTTTGACATAAGCAATAAGAAGAGCTCAAGTTTGGTCAGAAATAAAAATATCAAAAATGACGATTTTGCCCTCAAGGGGTAAAATCTTAATTTCACCAGTCTAGAGACATTATTTGAATCTGAAACTTTTCAGTATTGATTATAGACTTAAAATATACCTTGAGTCAAATTTTGGTGATAAATGGATAAGAAATGTCTAAAATGCCATTTTGGGGTCAAAATGTAAATATAGAAAAATTTAGGGTCAAAAATGTAAATGATGAAAATTTATTAAAAATGAGTCATGATCCTGTGAGAACACTTTATAAGGACATTAAGTATAAAAAACGTGAACCAAAGGATACTGGGAACTAATTGGGGCTAAATAAGGACTAAAATACAAAAATAAATAAATAACGAGTCAAATTATAAAATCTGCTTAGACTATAATTAGGTCGTAATAGACCCAATAAGCCCACAACCCACAAAGATGGCCCATATGATATTGGAAGACCATGGTTATCCATGGTCACCTAATGAACCCAAATATGAATAAAGTGGAATTAAGTGAAATAATTGATAAGGAATTAAGTATTAAATAATTAACTCACTAATGGGTTAATAATTAATTAATTTAAAATTTAAAATTAATTAATTATTAATTAAGAAATTAATTTATGATAATCATCTAATTAATAATTAAGGATGTTACTCTTTTAAGGTTAAAAAAACTTAGAGACAAATTAATAATTAAATTAAAATTAATTATTAATTAAGAGAGTACATGTCCATAATCGAAAACGATTCAAAAACCTTACTCTAACTATCGGATGTCAAATTAAAATTAGGACACCGCATCGACTTGAGGGTAGAGCCAGAAACAATCTACACGGATACATAGTTACGCGATTTTCGGTAAGTAAGACCCCACCTACAGTGTGGTTGTTTATATGATATGCACGATGTGAGCTCAATGTTTATTTTGATGATATGGTATCATACCATGATGACGTGTTTATTTACACTCTTTACGAAAGTATATTATGATGACGTGTTTATTTACACGCCTTTATTTACACGTTTTACTAAAGTATGTCATGATAATGAGTTTATATACACGCTTTTATTGAACATGTCGTTCTTGCATGCTCACAATATGCCTTAATATTTAAGAAAGTAAAAGTAGTGATGTGTCGTACCAATCTCTGACCAAATGAGAGGACATTCACCTCCGGTCAAATGAGATAAAATAATGATCAATAAAGTTAAAGTTATGACCTTGGGTGCCGACGGATTGGGTTGCTCCCCCATCTTCCCCATTTAAGGCCGCGCGCAACCCGGTACGAACATAAGGGCCTATAAGATGTTGAATGATTAAATGGATAATTATATAATATGCCACACATTTTAAATTAGTTGCATTTGTGGGACTGCACGTTTATGCTTACTGAGTTTATCTCACCCATTTATGTTTCCCATTGTAGATAATTCAGGCTAGTTGCCTATGACATATTAAGCATTGATGGACTGGCGGTGCAGATGCATGATGGGTAAAAGTATGATGGGTTCTATGGATACCACCTGCATTCTTATATTCCGCACATGTTTTTAAGAATTTGTTAAATGTTGTTTTGATGTTAGTACATTTTAATACTTATATATGAAAGACTTAATTAGACACCGGTATGACTAAGTCTGAAATGTTATGTTAGTATATTTTATTTAAAACTAATTCAAATTATTATGATTTTTAAAGAATCACTTATTCTGTAAATAAAGTTTTCAAAAAAGAAGACCTATAAATGAACTAATAACAATTTAAATAAGATAAAAACCAAGTACGTAAGTTTTTAAGTGATGACCCGAGAGATCAGGTCATCACAAGTGAGTATTACGAAATATTAAGTTTTTCATATGTTAACAGGTTTTGAAATCCAACCTCCGGTAACATCATATAAACAAAATAAAAGCAAAAAATAAAATTACAGACATCCAAACTCAATCCAGAGAGGGAGTTAAGTTATACATACCTTGGAATAATTAATAATTAAAATGAAAATATAAAATAAATCACCACTGAACCGTAGTTGGCCTTGAAGTCACACCCGTCTACTCAGTGCTACCCCTAGCTCCTCCTAAGGGGGGTTAAAATAATAAAGCATGAGCTAACAAGCTCAGTAGGATACATGGACTCATTGAAAATAATTACGCTTAAAATGGGTTGGTAGGGTTATTATAAAAATATACAAGGCCATAATGACAAATAAATAAATGCAGAAATTAAATTCATTGAACATATAATATATTCACATATCTAATACGTCAGAACACTACCATAGTGGAACACTATCAAAGTCGACCGATCAATTAAAGGTAACATCTCGATACCCAACAAACCCTAATATATACAAATATCATCGACTGGTATCTAACCGGTTAGGGTTTGAAATTTCATTCAATACACTTGGACACACAAGCCAAGTCTCAAAACAATTCACTTGAGTCTCTCAAAATAATGTTTCTACATATATTTTTTTTGACACAAAACATTTGATACGTACATATATGCACTCCATTTAAATCATTTTTAATAAAACCATTTTATTTTTGAAAATGATTTTAAAACGAGAATTTCATAGAATAATAAACCAAACATTTTTATAAAAGTAGGGTTGGTGTATCCTACCTCTTTGGCAAAATAATATATGGATAACTTCACTTCATGCAAACTGAGGCTCTTTACTCCGGTCACCTAATCCTTAAATTAACAACATAGATAAGTTTCATTATTTGTTCACAACACAATTCCGAATTAAATCAATACCGGGCCTAATTAGTGTACTTTAGTAATACTGCATTAAAATAATAATATTTCTCGATTTACGTACGAACTATGAAAATTCATATCACAGCTTAAAACATCATTATTTAAATTTAAAACACTGAAAACAAGGCCGTTTGGATCGAAACAGGGTCCTGCAGGCAATCTGCCTCTGTCCGGTTGACTAGTTGTACACATCCGATTGACCGGACAAAGACAAATTGTCATGTCCTATCTCTGGACTCATTTGCTTGACCGGACAGGCTGCCCGGCTAATCGGACAGTCGACAGTCGTATAATAGAAGGATTCCAGCTTCGACCCGACCTGCAAGCAAGCTCTAATCTAATTCTACCAATTTCAGATATTCCAAAATAGAAAATAACTATATTAAAACTTAAAATCATCAAATTTAATCAAATTTCATTTCAAAAATAAAAGTTCAAAACTAATGAAATCTAAAATTCAAACTTGAAAATCGAATTGTTTGAGTTCCATAATGAGTTTAAAAACGAACCTGAAATGTTCCAAATTGATGTGGCTCAAAACTCGGAGGATTGGTTTTGGTTTTTTTGAGAAAAATTTGAGAAAGAGAAAGAGAGGAGAGGATTGGGTGTGAGGGGGCAAAGAGAGAGAGAAAGTGATCAAGGGAAAGATGGTGAGGGAAGGGAAAGCGAAGGAAAAATGAGAATGTGTGGGGGGTTTTTGGTTTTTATAAATGAGGCTTACCCTCCACCGGAAGTTTGCCGCAGCCATTTTACTGAAAAACGGAATTTAGAGCTTTGAGGAAATGTGGGCGGTTGCAGGGCGGTTTGCAGGCCTGATACATTCGGTCATCCGGTGAAAAGGTCTGATTAACCGGTATGGTATTTTATTGATTGTTAAAAAATTCAAGGGCAAAAATGTAATTTCTCAAAAATATTTTATAAACCTTAAAATTGAAATTTTAAATTTAGTTTAATTATTTTGATATACATTGTAGCACACTAATTAAGTCATTTTAGTTTAATTAATCATGATTAATTATAATGGACGTTACAATTCTACCCTTATAAAAGAAATTTCATCCTCGAAATTTAAACGTACCTCTATCACTAAACAAAGAAGGATAACGCTCACACATGTTAGACTCTAACTCTTAGGTCGTTTCCTCGACACCATGGTGTTGCCACAACACCTAAACTAACGGAATCTCATAGTGACATAAACTCTTTATTTTTTGATCAAGAATCTGAATAGGGCTTCCTCGTAAAACATGTCTTCTTGGATTGGTACATCATACCACTGGATGATGGCGTTCGGATCATATTGACACTTGTGAAGCATCAAGATGTGGAACACGTTATGCATGTGTGATAACTCTGGTGGTAAGGCAAGATGGTTAGCAACGACACCAACACGCTAAACAATCTAAAACAGTCCAATGTACCTCGGAGCTAACTTGCCCTTGATTTCAAAACACATAATACCCTTTCGTGGGGATACCCTCAAAAGAACATGATCACTCTCCTCAAACTCTAGAGGTCTATGACACCGGTCAACATAACTCTTCTAACGATTCTGAGCTGTCCTCAAGCATTCCTGGATAATAGGGATATTCTCGTTGTTATATACGATATCATCAGGTCCAGTAGAAAATCGATCCTCGGGGTCAAGCCAACAAACTGGTGATCTACAAGGTCTCCCATAAAGAGCCTCGAATGGTGCATCCTGCTAGTAAACTGATAGCTATTGTTATAAGTGAACTCGGCCAAATGTAGATTCTTCTCTCAATTCCTGCCGAAATCCAAAATGCAAGCGCGAAGCATATCCTCAAGAATCTAGACAATCCTCTCAGATTGACCGTCGGTTTGCGAGTGAAATGCAATGCTAAAGTTTGGCTTGATATCCAATGCCTCTTGAAAACTCCTCCCATATCTCACGTTGAAATGCGTATCACTGTCTGAATGATAGATAACGGTACTCTGTGAAGTTGAACGACGTTCGTCATAAGAAAAGAGTTTGAATGCTTTTGTCATCGTCCGAAGAGTAGCAAGAAATAAACCGATAAAATTTCTTCTTATCTGCTTTAGTATTCTGTTCATGTTGTTCTTTTAACACCGCCCCACCTGCTTTAACACGATCTAGCATCCCTTCCTCGTTGGTCCTGCATATCCGTATCGTTTGTAGTGAATGTCGGACTTTTAATCTCCTCTAATCACTATATGATCTATGACATAAGAACTTTAATACATTGTCTCATTCAGGAAAATTTTGTAGCACCCCCGGGGCTACTTTTTGGTGCCAAGGCATCTTCCTCGCAAGCCGCTTTGGAACTAACGAGCTTTATCAGTCCATTCAATCAAGAGTTTTACGATGGAGAACTCTAGGTTTTGGGTCGTCTGCATTAAGGTTTAGATCGTCCAGTTCTCACTAGCTACATTGTGCCAAACTCCTTTTTCTAATCAAACTGATAGTGAGTGTCAGCCTCTTCTAAAGCACGCTCTTCAAGAAGTGTTGATGCGTTTTGTAATTCTTCTGAAGTTTGAATTGAAAGACTGTTAACTTTCTTGGGGAATCAAATTTTAGATTTACTTTTTATGGCTTTTCTTCGTGTTTTCTTCCTACTCTACTAGTAAGAAAGAAACAAATGGAAATGCAATTTTTTTTTTTAAAGATAAAATTACCTAAATAACTACAGTTTTTTTATCTATTAACTAACATTACATAAATTACCTATTCTTGACCAACATAATACAGATTTTAATCAATTTTAGTTATTTTTCATGTTATATTAATTTAGCGTTAATATTTTTTACGTCAGGTTAATATAATGATCCGAATTTGTGTTGCTTTTCCCTTTCCTTAAACAAACACCGACCGCAAAACAGAAGTTGGCCGAAGGGTTTAACTTGAGGCCCATAAGCCTAGTGCCCAGCCCAGCTTAGGCCTGGCCGTGTAGACCATCCATAGTATATGATGTCCACCTCCATCGCAAGGATCGTAGGAATTACTTTTCCAAGTTTTCCTTTTCCTTCCCACGGTAAACCCGCAAATATTTAGCTTGCCTTTACTGTAAAGGTTGGAATGAATTTTTAGGTTGAAAATTGATTGATTTTTTCAGAAACTAGTTTTTATTGACTTTTAAAAAAAAAATGATATAAAAACTTTTAAGTTTGAAATTAAGAGCTAAACAGAAGCTTAATGTAAGTATTCTACGTAAAAATAAAAAATAAAAATATTGGGGTAGAGTATCCAAAATATTCTATTAGGATATCCAATATACTCTATTAGAATATTACAACGATCGACATTGGTGATTGGAGACATTCGAACATATATGTTGAAAATTGAAATTATTCAAGTAGAATACCCAAAACATTTGAGTAGAGTGTGCAGTATACTTTATTAAAATATTCTGACGACCGTCGCTTGCAGTCGGTACCAAAAACAACTAACCATCCATATTAAAAACTAAAAATATTTTGTAGTCTATTCATAATATTCTAATAGAGTATAGAGTATACTCTATTAGTGTCTCCTAGTGACAGGAATCAAAAACATCCAGTCATCCATATTAAAAACTGAAAATATTTAGGAGAGAGTATTCTGACACTGGCTGCGGTGGCCTGAGCCAAAGACATCAATCTATTCATATTGAAAACTGAAAATATTTAAGTAGGATATGCAGTACTACTAGAGTATTCCAACTATTGTTATCCTTTTGTGATCTTTTTTTTTTTTTTTTTACCATGACCTTTTGTTGTTTTCTACCCACATTTCCTTAAAATCTTTTTTAATTTTTTTATTACTTTTTTTTTTAACATCTTTTACATTTTATTTTAATTGTGTCATCAAATATTTTTAACTTGTATTTGCTTTTTTTAACCTATTATTAAATTTTTTTCTTACTTCTTTTGAAATATTGTTCTATTAACTAGGCATTTATAGCAACCTTTTTTTTTTTTTGTTCCCTAATTGGCGTACATATTAATTTTTTTTTTAAATAAATGTGCCCCTTTATAAGACATCATTTTTCTTACCCATATGTGTACCTTAGTTATTTTTATATATATTAATCATTATTTGGTTACTATTCAAGCATTTCATCTATTTATTTTTTTTTTTTATCATTTTGTGCTTTCTTTTTCTTTCACTTTATCCCTATTAAAATTATTTTTTCCAAATGTATCCGCAGTTTTTCCTTCTATTTGACATTGTTGTTTCTTTATTATATTTAAATCTTATATTTGTAATTATATTTTATAAAACGCTTTTTTTTGTCTAATTTATTCCTATTAAAATGATTTTTTAAATACATCATTACATAAAAATTCACTTTCACTATATCTAAAAAATTTAACAAGCTTTAACACATACCAGCATGTATTTATAAACTAATATATATGCAAAAAAAAAAAATTAATCAATTAAGAAGACAATACAAAAGAAAGCGAGAATATAAAAATTTACGAGAATATAAAAATTTAAAGTGATCCCATATATAGACAAATTCTACATGTACAAGCAACAAGAAAAGGGGGGCAAAAAAATCTTTAATACTTCATTTCAATACAAATTTTGAAATATCATAATTGTGTCCAAAGAAATATGGCTGTAATGATTCAATACACTCTAAATAAATCCTTGATACATTATTAACAATCTAATAAAGATTCCTCGGTGATTTTTCACTTACTGATTTTGTGTTTTACGAAGTCGACCCCCCCCCCCCCCCCCCCCCTTTTAACAGTACAAAAGTATGCAGAGTTTGACATGTGTATGTCATTCACAATCTTATGACTAAAAGTGATTCTTTGTCACATAAAAAATATTGCGACTAAAAGTGTCATTAAGAATATTATGTTCAGAAGTTATTCTTTTTACAGTGATCAGCTAGCAATATTGGTATCATAATTATTATTTAAAAAAAAAAAAAAAAAAAAAGAGCAATGGAAATAGTTAGCACTAACATTTGGGTTGTTGTTTACTAGCAAGCAAGGAAAAAAAAAAAAAAAAATTTGGGTAGGTGTACATGGATTTATTGAGGAAAGAAATGTGGTAGATGATAATTGTTACTTGCAATGAAATGCCAATGGGACGAACCTTTCAATTGGGACTTTCGATGTCTGCTAATTAATGTTGTCCACGTTAATTAATGCAACACTATATAATCCTTTATTTCTCTCGGAGAGTAAGAGTGTGCTTTGTAGAAAGAAGAAAATAGACAGAGAGAGAAAGTGAAGTGAGAAAAATAAGAAATGAAAGAGATGACTTTTCTTTTATAATATTTAGATGAAATCTTTTATTAATCTATCCAATCTAGAAGATATTTAAATTAGAGCATTTTGAAAAATTTAGAGTCCATCCTCTAATCATTTACTTCTTCTTTTCTCTCTTATTATCAACCATAAATGTCAAAAATCTTTCCACAAATTCTTTCAACCACATCCTTCCTTTCACTTTTCTCTTTTACCAACAATTCTAAGGGGGTGTTTGATGTGTAAGTTTGAGTTAAGATTTTTAAGTTTAAATAGTAAATTCTATTGACTTTTCAGAAAAGACAAAAAACTTTTTGAGAAAAAGACAAAAAAAAGTTTGAAAATATTAGTTTGGATTTATCAACCAAACTAACCCTAAGTGTTTGTTTGGACAGAGAGAACTGTCCTTTCAACCACATCCTTCCTTTCACTTTTCTCTCTTACCAACATATTCTAAGAGTTTGTTAAAAGAAAGGAATGAGAGAGTTTAAAATGATCCATGAAATGATTTTGGCATTCATGATTGTCTGTTTGGAAAAAAAAAATGAAAGAAATATTAGAGAATGGACTGCATGTGATAGTTATCAGTCCCCACAAAAAAAATGATAAGCTGTATAATCTCACATCATTTGAAAATAGATACATGCGATGGTTCATAAATAAAGAGATTATATCTTAATGGTATAAGGTCTTTTGGGTTAGGCCCAAGAACAAAATCTTACCAAATGAAGGCATGGATCGCTATTCCCAACTAGAAGTGTGACCAACAAGGACGTTGAGCTCCAAAAGGATAGGTGATTTTAACAGTCATCAGTCCCTTCATAAGTAAAAAGATCACATCCTAATAATATAAAGGCTTTTGGGATAAAGCCTAAGAGTAAAACCGTGTCAAAATGGATAATATCACACCTAAAAAAGCACGTGGGTCGCTATACTGCAAATTATCTAAGCACCCAAATCTCATTCTCTTTTATGTTAAAGAGATTATTGGAGGGATTTTTACATGAAGATGAAATAGTTTTTTTAAAACAAAATATTTTATTTTCTTGCCCTTACAAGCAGACAAGAGGATGATTTTTATTTTATTTCCTTCCTCTATACCAAAAATCATAAATAAATAAAAATATTTCCTTCCTTTTTATTTCTTTCGTTTAAGCTGTCTACCACTAATTCCTTCATATTTTCTCTCGTTGGTACCTAACATAGGTACTAAAATTCTCCAGCATATTTAATTTGTTGCTCCGAAAAGTAAATCGATATAGTTTTTGTTTTTGTTTTTTTTTTTTTTTCTTCTGAGGCCTGAGAATTGGTACATTGCAAGTACAAATCATCTGCCAACTCCCTTCCCCGATTAAACGTTTATTGCATAATTGCACACATAATGCTAGTAATTCAATGGATTATATGAATTGCTATATATATATATATATGTGAATATTATTAAAAATAAAGTAAGAAGATAACACAAAGGGAAAAAGGAAAACAAAAATTTAATATGATTCTATAATGAGTCATTCACAAATTTAAAAAGAAAAAGATAGAGAAGGTTACCTAATAAGTTAACAAATCTTCTAAACTCCGGATATTTCAAGAAAAATATCACATTATTTTATTAATTTTGAATGAGATTTCACATCAATATCAGCTAACTATCATTATTGTTAGCTAATATATATATTCAGGTATGTGTGCATGGATTTTATTGATGAAAGGAACCTTTTTTTTTTTTTTTTGGGTAAATATTGAGGAAAGGAACTTGGTAGATGATAATTGTTACTTGCAACAAAATTCCGTGGGACTTGCCTTTCAATTAAAGACTTTCGACGAGGTTGCATTATTGTAAGCAGTGGATGACAATTCAAAAGTGCAATGCAATGACAAATTCCAATGCAGATCACGGAAAGTTCCTAGAAGCACCAATTAGATTACTCTGCCAATTTCCCAAACATTTCTTGGACAAAATTTTCATGTACATATATTAATTTTATTAACACACTTTTCACACTCTAAGTTAATCAATTCCTTTAATTAAAAAAAAAGGTTAAAAAATGACACTTATTGTTGAGTAAATTATGTAAATAAAATTCTTTCATAAGAAAAGAAATAAAATTATATTTTTTTTTCTTTCCAGTTCCACACGTACCTACATAACAAATTTTCAAATAAATTACTAATAAACATTACTACTTTGAAACCTAAAACAAAATCCTAATTTTCATCCTAATTTTTACTATTCAATGAGTATTCCAAAAAATTACATTTGAGGTATATTAATCTTGTTTATAATGGTTTTACAATTATGTTTTTCTGTCTTATTATCTATTTAGTTTGTTGCTTTTTTTCCCTTGCATGTTGTTTTTGATATTCTTTTTACTGTACTATTCTCCCAGGGGGAAAAAAACTGTGACAATTGGCTTCTACTTTAATTACTTCTTGTTTTATTGTTTCTCTCTCTCTCTCTCTCTCTCTCTCTCTCTCTCTCTCTCTCTTTTTCATTCAATTGTTGATGCCTTACATTGGCTTTTTTCGTTGTATTACATTTTTTTCATTAGGATACGCACCCACATAATTTATACATAAAATAATTTCCTTTGCAGTTTGTCTTTTTTTTTTTTTAAATTAAACTTTTTTTCTAACAAAGTTTTAAATTTAACCTTCAAATAGAGTAGAAAAATCAATTTAAAAATTACTTAAAATTTTTTTTACAGTTAGTTCCGATCATAATTAATATATTAATTTTTTCAGTTGATGTGCAAGCATACTCTTGATGTATACGTAGCGTATATCTGTTTATTTGTTTATGTATACGTAGAAAAATTATAGGCAAACATTGGACATCTATCTTCTAGTACTAATTTCTTTTAAAAGAACCAAGAACAAAAAAACAAAACCGAAAAAAAAAGAGAAAAAAAAATCAAGAGGGGTGTGTCAATAAAACTATATACAAAGTTATTTATACAAACTCATTGGTAACCCTTGTATTATGTGCTTGTGTAATATTAATAAACTAATTTAAAAGAATGTATGTACATGATTAGACATATTTGAGAAAATTTATTTAAATATAAAAAATATATATAAGCAAAAATAGACAAAAAAAATCAGCAAAGTACCTGAAATTTTTATTTAAAAAAAAAAGGAAGCATAAAAGAAGGATCAAAAAGATAAAATGACTAAAATGTTAAAATAGACTAATACAAAAAAAAAACTAAAATGAAAAAATAAAAATAATTGGACTGAAAGAAGAGAGAGAGAGAGAGAGAGAGAGAGAGAGAGAGAGAGAACTGAAGGATTAAAAAAAAGGTTTTCCGTCCAAAATGAAAGGTTTTGGACGAAAACTATGAAATGTTTTGGACGAAAACTTAAGTGCATGAGTGCACATTAATTATTTTGAACTTTCTTACATATGTACAGATAACAAAAATCAACTTCCTGCCATCTGTATATTAATCTAGAACATACTTATTATTAAAATATTAACAACAAACGAACCAAATTAATAGGAAAAAGGGGGAAAAGAGTCGAAATCCAACTTGAACTAGCGTATCTCTGTTTGTTTGTTTATGTATATGTAGAAAAATTATAGGCAAATATCTATATATTGTTTTTGAATCAGAAATTATCATTCAATATAAAATGGGATATAAACATCACTATTAAATAAAATAATTATGTGGTATAAGAGATATAACTCCCGAGTATTAAGATCAATTTTATGAGTAAAATCTGATAAAACTCAATGAGGATGACATAAATTGAAACCCGGTGACGAGTTCCTTGAATTACTTGACAAGTGTATAATCAAGTATGTATAAAGCACTTTTTAAAAAAATATATACAATCGATAGAATATTTCGATTGATCAAGAGACAGTTACTCACAACACAGAGACTACAATAAACTTCACCTAGCTATAACACTAACGAAACCAATAAACATATATACTACTAGAAAATAACTCAAGTAGAACACAAACAGAAAAACAAACTGAAGATAGGGGAACTATATACAAATATTAGACATCTATCTTCTAGTACTAATTTCTTTTAAAAGAACCCCAAAAAAAAAAAAAAAAAAAAAAAAGAACACCGTTTTTTCTTTATCAAAAAAGTTTACTAGGAATTTTCTTGGCAAATGCAAGTATAACTTGACTTGTTGACCTTATAACAAGTCCCGCTTTAATCAGGGAATTAGTAAAGTGATATACACACACATACACACACACACACATATATATATATATATATATATATATGAGTACTATTTGGTTTGGATTACATTTACAGTCACATAAATCCATTTCCCAATTTTAGTATCTTCCATGTTGAAGTGAGAGTTAATTAATGAAATAACTTAAATTTTTTTATTAAATAGTCTTCTAAAAATTTTATTAGCAAAATAACTTTAGAACGATGAGTAATGACTGGTTTCATATGCTAAAAAGAAGGAAGGTTAATTTTTCTACTTTCAATTTTTGAGGTTGTGATTTTGGCAAATATTTCATTGGAGAATGGGAAGATTATTAGAGGAAATTTTATCTTTTAGATACAATAGTTGTTTTAAATAAAAATATTTTCTTTTCTTCCCCTTACAAGATGGATGATTTAAAATATAATTAATAAATCTACTAAGTTAACAAATTTTCTAAAATTAAGAATATAAACAGAAAATATCACAATTTTAGTATTATTATAATTGTTATTATTATTGTTATTACTAACTTATCACATCCGTTACAACTAGCTATCATATTGCTATTGGTAATTTATAAAATAAAAAATAAAAACTAAAAACTAGCAATGGAAATAGTTGCACTACTATTCGGTAGGTTTACGTAGAATTTGTTGAGGAACGGAGCCTGGTGGATGATAAAATATGGGTACTTGCAACCGAATTCCAATGGGACTTACCTCATGGATTTGGTTTAAATTAATATTAAAAGTAAAAAATAATATTATTTTACTTTATACTCTACTCATAATATCATTATAAATACTATTTATACTTTATTGTGCTTCAAAACTTTTGAAGATGAATATTTATTATTTAAATAAATTTAAAAAATAATTACACGATAAAAGTTAAGTTAACAATCAATAAAAATTAAATAATAAAATTAACATTAGTTATATTTTATGATAAATTTATCACAAATTTAACATATGACAAATTTGATATCTAATATAACATTACATTGCAGAGTACTTTTTTTTTTTCTTTATATAAATGGCAAAATTTGCATTTGACACAACTTTTTAGTATTGTATGTGGGAGATGCATTAAGGATGCATTATAGTAGGTAGTGGATGGTAGTTTACCAGTTATCTCAAAAATTTAAGTTATTAGAAGATGTGTTAATAATATTTGTATATTTCAATACTCTCCCTCATGTGCACACATGCAGACAAAAAAAAAAAAAAAAAGGTGCGTTTGTTTGATGGACATCTATTTTTGACTCCTCCATCTCCTTTAAAATAAAAACAATGGAAAAGACAAAACTGCTTTTTTTATTTAGCGAAAAAGTCACCACCGAAAATTTCTCGGAAAACGCAAATGTCGATGTAGCAATGAATATATTTCAGCAGAGTGAAAAAAAATATAGCTTTGACTCGTTGAACTTGAACAAGTCTTGCTTCAATAAGAGAATTAATAAAACTGCTTTTTTTATTTAGCGAAAAAGTCTTCACCGGAAATTTCTCGCAAAACGCAAATGTCGATGTAGCAATAAATACATATATTTTAGCAGAGTGGAAAAAAATATAGCTTTGACTTGTTGACCTTGAACAAGTCTTGCTTGAATAAGAGAATTAATAAAAGGATTTGTGTATTTGGTTTGGATCTCATTTTTACCGTTTCACAAATTCCTCTCTCTTGTTTTTCATTTCTCATCAATCAAAAACTTCCCACTCTGATATCATCATGATAATATATAAATTCTCTAAAAATATAGATTATTACGTGTTGAACCAACAAAAATTACATATTAATTCAGAAGTATCAAATCATTAACAATTTCAATACAGATCACATATAGTTTCTAATTTTGAAACACCAATTAGATTACTGTATTAATTTTATGAAACTTTCTGGGACAAAATATTCATGTATATATATAAGTAAAAATATGTGGGTGTGAAATAGGCGAACAAAACAAAATAAAGTAAAATAAAATAAAATATAAAAAAATTATTTTTTAAACTTTTTTTAAAATAATTTTTTATTTAAAATTATCACATGCCGGGTTTAAATCTCATGCAAAATAAATAAATAAAACAAAGCAAAACAAACCAAAAAATATATTTTTTTAAAAATTTTTTAATCTTTAAAAATTAATTTTTTATATTTAAAAATACCACATAATGGACTTAGAATCCATCATGTGACGGATGAGAGAGCAAGGACGAAAGACATTATTTTAGTGTCTTTCGTCATTTTATATAATACTAGTTGAAGCACGTGCGATGTACGTATTGAGTTGTATTGAATTAAATATTAAAATTTTTATGATGTAAAACATGAATTCCCAAAAATTTATTGGACAAAATTTTCATGTATATATATTAATTTTATTAACACACCTTTTCACACTCTAAGTTAATCAATTCCTTTAATTGAAAAAAAAAAAGGTTAAAAAATGACATAAAAATGAAACTTATTATAGAGTAAATTACGTAAATAAAATTCTTTCATAAAAGAAATAAAATTATATATATTTTTTTTTCTTTCCAGTTCCACACGTACCTACATAACAAATTATCAAATAAATTACTTATAAATACTACTTTGAAACCTAAAACAAATTCCTAATTTTTCTCCTAATTTTTACTATTGAATGAGTATTCCAAAAAATTACATTTGAGGTATATTAATGTTGTTTATAATAGTTTTACAATTTTGTTTTTCTGTCTTATTATCTATTTAGTTTGTTGCTTTTTTTCCCCTTGCATGTTGTTTTTGATATTCTTATGACTGTACTATTCAACCAGGGGGAAAAAACTGTGACAATTGGCTTCCACTTTGATTACTTCTTGTAGTATTGTTTGTCTCTTTTTTTTTTTTCTTCGTTTTTTTTTTTTCATTCAATTGTTGATGCCTTACATTGGCTTTTTTCGTTGTATTACATTTTTTCACTAGGATACACACGCACACGCACACACACATAATATATATATATAAGAATTTCCTTTGTAGTTTGTCTTTTTTTTTTTTAAATAAAACTTTTTTTCTTACAAAGTTTTAAATTTAACCTTCAAATAGAGTAGAAAAATCAATTTAAAAAATTACTTCAAATGTTATTTACAGTAAGTTCCAATCGTAATATATTAATTTTTTCAGTTGATATGCAAGCGTACTCTTGATGTAAACGTAGCGTATCTCTGTTTATTTGTTTATGTATTTGTAGAAAAATTATAGACAAATATTGGACATCTATCTTCTAGTACTAATTTCTTTTAAGAGAACCCAAAAAAAAAAAAAAAAAAAAAAGAAATCAAGAGGGGTGTGTCAATAAAACTATATACAAAGTTATTTATACAAACTCATTGGTAACCTTTGTGTTATGTGCTTGTGTAATATTAATAAACTAGTTTAATAGAATGTGCCATGCACATGATTAAATATATTTGAGAAAATTTATTTAAATAGAAAAAATATATATAAGCAAAAATAGATAAAAAAAATCAACAAAATACCTTAAATTTTTATTTTAAAAAAGGGAGAGGTTGTGATAGAGCCTCTCCCAGAGTAACTATCGGTAGAATTTTTTTTTGAACCGTTAGATTTAATCGAATGGTTGATATATTGATGGTGTAACATAGTTACTATACACCTTATCTCATATAAACTTTCCCACCCTTATGTTCTCCGTCGTCGGCGACCCCCCGACGCCGGCGACCACACCCCCGGCTGGCCCCCACCCCATCCCCGGCCACCCCCTCCCACCCCCAGCCCGCTCTCTCTCTTCTCCTCTCTCTCTCCCCTCTCTCTTGCTTCTCCTATCTCTCTCTTCTCCTCTCTCCTTGCCCCTAGCGCCCCCCCTCCCCCAGGCCCCCTGCCCCCCAGCCCTCTCGACGCCCCCTCCCACGACACACCCCAGTGCCCCCCCTCCCCCCCCCCCCCCCCGACGGGAACCCCCCACCCTCCTTCTCTCTCTCTCTCCTCTCTCTCTTCCCTTCTCTCTCTCTCTTCCCAGCCGTCCCCCCCCCCCCACCCCAGCCACCCTCCCCCAGTGCCCCCCCCCCCCGACGGGACCCCACCCCCGCCCCTCTCTCCTCTCTCTCTCTTCCCATTCAACATTTATCTTCTCCGTCACCGACGACCTTCCCGCCATCACCGGCGACCTGCCCAACGTCACCGGTGACCATACCCCCGGCCGGCCCCCACCTCATCCCCGGCCATCCCCTCTCTCTCTCTCTTTTCCTCTTTCCCTACCACCGGCGCCCCCGTCGCCCCCCCCCCCCCCCCCCCCAAACGAAAACCCCCCTCCCCCCCCCCCCCCCCTCTTTCTCTCTTCCCGGCTAGCCCCCCTGCCCCCAGCCTACCCGACGCCCCCCTCCCCCGACACCCCCCCCCATCCCCCCTCTCTCTCTTCCCGTTCACGATCTTCTTCAGCTTTTTCTTTTTTTTTTTTTCTTCTTTTTCTTTTTTTCTTTTTCCTCTTTTGCACTTACTTTGTTATAATATGGGTGGTGCCTACAGTTCATCATGTGCACCCTCAATATATAGACCATCTGATTCAATGTCAGTGGTTTAAAAAAATACTGTATCGTCCATCCGATTCTATGCATATATAAGAAAGTTCAAAATGGTTAATGTGCACTCCATGCACTTAAGTTTTCGTCCAAAACATTTCATTTTGGACGAAAAACTTTTTTTTATCCTTCAATTTTCTCCCTCTCTCTTTTTCTCCTTTCGGCCCAATTAGTTTTATTTTTTTCATTTTATTTTTTTTATATTGGTCTGTTTTTAACATTTTAATCATTTTATCTTTTTGGTCTTTCTTTCATACCTCCTTTTTTTAAAGAACAAAATTATGGTAGAGACTCACACTTTTGTCCATGTATAGATAATAAAAATCAACTTCCTGCCATCCGTATATTAATCTAGAACATACATATTATTAAAATATTAACAACAAACGAACCAAATTAATAGGACAAAGGGGAAAAAAGAGTCGAAATCCAACTTGAACTAGCGTATCTCTGTTGTTTGTTTATGTATATGTAGAAAAATTATAGGCAAATATCTATAGATTGTTTTTGAACCGAAAATTATCATTCAATATAAAACGGGATATAAACACCAATATTAAAAATAAAACAACTCTGTGATATAAGAGATATAATCCTTGAGTACTTAGAGCTTGTTTGGGATGTAAGTTTAAATTTACACCCATCAACTCAATTTTTGTCTTTTTCTGAAAAAGTTTTTTGTCTTTTCTGAAAAAGTCAACAAAAATTACTATTTAAACTTATCAATTTCAACTCAAACTTTCACACCAAACACCCCCTAAGATAAATTCCATGAGTAAAATATGATAAAATTTAATGAGGAGGACATAAACTGAGACCCGGTGATGAGTTCCTTGAATTTCTTGCAATCGTATAACCAAGCACGTACAAAGCACTTTTTAAAAAAACATATATAATCAATAGAATATTCAAATCGATCAAGAAACAGTCACTCACAACACAAAAACTACAATAAACTCCGCCTAACTATAACACTAGCGGAACCCATAAATATACATCACTAGAAAAGAACTCAAGCAGAACACAAACAGAAAAACAAATCAGAGGTGGAGAAACTATTGGCAAATATTAGACATCTATCTTCCAACTAATTTCTTTTAAAAGAACCAAAAAAAAAAAAAGAACACCGTTTTTTCTTTTTCGAAAAAGTTTACTAGGAATTTTCTTGGCAAATGCAAATATAACTTGACTTGTTGACCTTATACCAAGTCTTACATTAATAAGGGAATTAATAAAGTGATATAAATATATATATATATATATGAGTACTATTTGGTTTGGATTACATTTACAGTCACATAAATCCCATTTCCCAATTTTAATATCTTCCATGTTGGAGTGAGAGTTAATTAATGAAATGACTTAAATTTTTTTATTAAATAATCTTCTAAAAATTTTTATTAGTAAAATGACTTTAGAACGCTCAAGACCGGTTTCCTATGCTAAAAAGAAGGAAGGTTAATTTGCTACTTTCAATTTTTGAGGTTGTGATTTTGGAAAATATTTCGTTGGAGAATGGGAAGATTATTAGAAGAATTTTTATCTTTTAGATAAAATAGTTATTTTAAATAAAAATATTTTCTTTTCTTCCCCTTACAAGAGGGATGATTTAAAATATAATTAATAAATCTAGTAAGTTAACAAATTTTCTAAAATTAAGAACTTAAACAGAAAATATCACAATTTTAGTATTATTATAATTGTTATTATTATTGTTATTACTAAGTTATCACATCCGTTACAACTAGCTATCATATTGCTATTGGTAATTTATAAAATAAAAAAATAAAAACTAAAAACTAGCAATGGAAATAGTTGCACTAATATTCGGCAGGTTTACGTAGAATTTGTTGAGGAACGGAGCCCGGTGGATGATAAAATGGTTACTTGCAACCGAATTCCAATGGGACTTATCTTTCAATTGAGACTTTCGAATTTCGATGTTTGCTAATTAATGTTGTCCACGTTAAAGATAAGACCATCTCTTTCAGATGCTTGTGCATAAAGATTACTCAATGCTAAAAACTTCATGTATAAGCAAGTTTCAATATTTTGCCATCATCACATGCTTGTGTTCCTCTGTACACTTATCTTATTTATCGCTAGGCATAAACTGAGCTCTCTTGATGTGGTACAGATGCAATTTCATGAATTTTTCTAGAAATTTACGCTGCCTGAAGTGCAAAGCCAAGGGATCAAAAAAGGCTGGTGTAGATGAAGTGGAAATGAAGAAAGGAGATTGGAACTGTCCACAGTGAGTCTATGTTTCTGTTGCGCCCTGTCAATCAACATATTTATCTCTTCGGTGATAAAATCCTCCATTTAATAAAGTGGTATATTATATTCAAATCATGGATTTGGTTTAAATTAATATTAAAAGTAAAAAACAATATTATTTTACTTTATACTCTACTCATAATGTCATTATAAATACTATTTATACTTTATTGTGCTTTAAAACTTTTGAAGTTGAATATTTATTATTTAAATAAATTAAAAATAATAATTACATGATAAAAATCAAGTTAACAATCAATAAAAATCAAATGATAAAATTAACATTAGTTATATTTTGTGATAAATTTGTCATAAATTTAACATATAACAAATTTGACATCTAATATAACATTACATTGCAGAGCACTTTTTTTTTTTTCCATATAAATGGCAAAATTTACATTTGACACAACTTTTTAGTATTGTATTGGAGATGCATTAAGGATGCATTATAGTAGACAGTGGATGGTAGTTTACCAATTATCCCCAAAATTTAAGCTATCAGAAGGTGTGTCAATAATATTTTTATATTTCAATACTCTCCCTCACGTGCACACTAGACAATGGATAAACATGAGGATAAATAGTAATTTAAAAATCTAACACAATCAAGAAATCCGAAACATATTAGAGGCCCAATATGTAATGATATTAAAATGGTTAAATAATGTGATTATAGGATTTTTAACTCAGGACTTCCCACTCTAATACCATAATAGTATATCAATTCTCTTGAAAACATAAATCAGTAAAAAGTGAACCAAAACAAGTTTCATGTTTCAACAGTGGAAGATAATTCAAAAGTGCAATGTCATGAAAAATTCCCATGCAGGCCACGAATAGTTTCTAATTTAGAAGCACCAATTAGATTACTGTGCTAATTTCACCAAAATTTCAGGGACAAAATATTCATATATATATATATATATACACGTAAAGTTTTGTATCTAGTACCGAATGATATCCGATACTATCGTGAATATGAACTTTAATTGATAAAAATGAGAATTCATATAGAAGGAAATATAAATATGGGGATTTTAAAAAAAAAAAAAGTAAATGAATTTAAACGTTAATTACTAAATATGTGAATTCATGTAAAATGAAATGAAAATAAAGAAAATTCCCATTCAAAGGATTTGTTTAGCGTTTAAATTTAATTTTAACTAAATTGTACTTTTTAAAAAATTAACAAAAATTATAATTAATTTTAAAAAAATCAATTAACTCAAATTTAAAATTTTATTTTCAACCCACGGATAAAAAACAAAGTCTAAAAACCAATTAGTTGAACAAGCATATCTTTGTTTAAGCGAAAAAAAAAAAAGGCGCGTATGTTTGATGGACATCTTTTTTTGACTCCTCTCCATCTCCTTTAAAATAAAAACAATGGAAAAGACAAAACTGCTTTTTTTATTTAGCGAAAATGTCTTCACCGGAAATTTCTCGGAAAACGCAAATGTCGATGTAGCAATAAATATATTTTAGCAGGGTGAAAAAAAAATATATATATATAGCTTTAACTTGTTGACCTTGAACAAGTCTTGCTTGAATAAGAGAATTAATAAAACTGCTTTTTTTTTTTTAATTTAGCTAAAAAGTCCACCGGAAATTTCTCGAAAAACGCAAATCGATGTAGCAACAAATATATTTTAGCAGAGTGGAAAAAATATAGCTTTGACTTGTTGACCTTGAACAAGTCTTGCTTGAATAAGAGAATTAATAAAAGGATTTGTGTATTTTGGTTTGGATCTCATTTTTACCGTTACACAAATTCCTCTCTCTTGTTTTCCATTTCTCATCAATCAAAAACTTCCCATTCTGATATCATGATAATATATGAATTCTCTCAAAAACTTAAGTTATTATGAGTTAAACAAACAAAAATTACATGTTTTAACAGTGGAAGATAATTCAGAAGTGTAATACCATTAAAATTTCTATACAGATCACGGATAGTTTCTAATTTTGAAATACCAATTAGATTACTGTACTAATTTTACGAAAATTTCTGTGACAAAATATTCATATATATATATATAAAAGTTAAAATATACGTGTGTGAAATAGACAAAGTAAAGTAAAATAAAATGAAATATAAAAAAATTATTAAAAATTTTATTTTTTAAACTTTTTTTAAAATTATTTCTTTGTTTAAAATTATCACATGTCGGGTTTAAAACCCATGCAGAATAGAAAAAATAAAACAAAGCAAAACAAAACAAAGAAATAAAAAAATATATTTTTTTAATTTTTTTAATTTTTAAAAATTAATTTTTTATATTTAAAAATACCACATAACGGACTTAGAACCCACCACGTGACGGATGACAGAGCAACGACGAAAGACGTATTGAGTTTTATTGAATTAAATATTGAAATTTTTATGATGTAAAACATGAAAATCAATGTACAAATATAAATAAATATAAGAAAATTTTTTTCTTTAAAAAATGCATTAATTGTCAATGTCGACATTTACATTTCATCATTAGAACTATGATGATATTATCTTTATTCTGTAAAACATTCTAATCAAAATATAATTTATTATCTTTGTAAAATTTTACCAGAACAAAAGTTTTCATAACAATTGAAAATGATCGGTAAAACAATAGCAATAGTCGCAATTTGTTAAGTAGATTGCTTAAGTAAAATTTGTTGTCCACTTATGTCAAATATAAAAAGGAGAAAATGATCCAATAACTCTTTACAACAAAGCACTAAAAAAAAAACACTTAAAAAAACCTTAAAAAAAAAGAGAAAAACTTGATGTCCCTCTTTAAATATGTATCAAGAACACTCAAAAAGTCACATAAATTTAGTCATGAAAGGACTACTATTAGACTTGAGCACAATTAAGAAGATTAGAATTTATGAGAAGGTTAGATTAGAGAGATCACAATAAATCATGGGATGCTGACCTCTTAATCAAGAGAAAATGAAAGAGAACAGGGAGGGAGGGAGGGTAAAATGGGGTTAAAAGAAAAGAAAAATTGACAAGAAAATAAAACGAAAAAATATATATTTTTTCATAGACTTTTTATTCTTAAAAATAAAAAAAATAAAAAAATCAAATTTGTAAGTTATTAGATGGCAATTCTGTAATTATATTAAAATTTTAGTCTCCATTTAAGATTTATAAGTCTCTGAACTTGTGAGGGTAAGTTTGCAACACGTGGTGGGAGGCATAAAGTAACTGGTTGTGCAGTGATTGTGCAGGCAGAAAGGGTAGCAAAAAAAAAAAAAAAAAGAAGACGAAGGAGACATTAAAACGGTTCATTTTTTACGACAAAAAAAAAAAAAAGGACATTGTAATTCTCATTTACTCTTTTATATATTTGGGATATATATATATATATAAAGTTATTTATATAAACTCATTTTACAACTTTTGTGACATTTGGTCCTCTATATAAATCTAAAACAAATATACAAGTAAAATATTAACAACACACGAACAAAATTAATATCGAAAAAAAAAAAAACAAAATTGAATGAGTTGAACTAGTGTATGATAGTTAGTTAGTTAGTTAGTTAGTTAGTTTTTAGTTTTTAGTTTTTTTAATGTACGTAGAAAAATAATATAGGTAAATGTTGGACATCTATTTTCTACTACATTTCCTTTAAAAGAAAAACAATAAAAACAAAACTGCCTTTTCTTCAGCGAAAAAGTCTTCCACGGAAATTTCTCGGCAAACGCAAATGTCGATGTAGCAATTGCAGATTGGAAAAAATGGCATTGACTTGTTGACCTTATACAGGTCTTGCTTTAAAAATAGAATTAATAAAAAGGAGTTGTATTTGGTTTGGATTTCATTTAACGTCACAAAAATTCCATCTCTCTTGTTTTCCATTTCTCATCAATCAAGTACTAGCCCATTTGCTCTCCATCTCCACGCTAGCTATGGTACGAGGACAGACTTCCGGATTCCTGGACATGGCTTGGCCGATGATCTCCGGAGTCCTCGGAAAGTTGGGATCGGCCGTTTGTGAAATGACCGGGAAAGAAGTGAAGGCGATCAAGGACGTTGGGAAAGAAGTTGAAAAGCTCAACAGCGAACTCACTGCAATTCGAGCTGTGCTTGAGGATGCCGAGAAGCGACAGTTCAAAGAGGCCACTGTGAGAGATTGGCTAGACAAGCTCAAAGATGTATCCCACGACATCGATGCTGTGCTGGATGAGTGGATTACAGCCATCAAAAGATCAGATCACATGGAGAAGGAGGAAAAAGGAGCTGATCAAGATGCTCCTCCTGCGAAGAGGGTATGCTTAAGACAGGTATACTTAAGCCTCTCTTCATCATCTTCTTTATAATAACCCCTCCGGACTATTATAGTTGATTTTTTCTTTCAACATTTTATCTCTTATAAAATTATAAAAAAAATGTAAGTTAAAAAAATAAAAAAAAATTTTTACTTGTCAAAAAATTTTACTTAGATAATTTTACAAAATTTAAGGATTTTTTTTCATCTTATCAAAATTACTTCTATATTTAAAATAAGATTTTAAAATTTATATCATAAAATAAATTTGAGAAAATTCGTAGTAATCCTTTAATCAAAGTAATTATAAATTAAAGTCTCAGAATTTTTTAATGTAAAATTAAACATGTCCATTTATAATCGTTTTTTCCATTTTTTTTTTTATCACAAATCGTTCCATTTTTTCTCCAAAATCCTCTTATGTTACATCTTATCACTATTTTCTTTATCTGTAACAAAACTTAACTTATATAAATAAGAACTTAATAATTTTCATCTTATCAAAATTACATTCTAGGATTTTTTTTATCGTATAAAAATTACTTTTATATTTAAAATAAGATTTTAAAATCTATATCATAAAATAAATTTGAGAGAAGTCCATAGTAATCTTTAATCAAATTAATCATAAATCAAAATCCCAAAAAAATTTTTATGTAAAACTCAACATGTCCATCTATAATCGTTTTTTCCCTTTTGTTTATCATACATCGTCCCATTTCCTTTCCAAAATCCTCATATATTACATCTTATTACCATTTTCTTTATCTGCAACATGAATTAACTTATATAAATAAGGAGTTAGTAATTTTCATCTTATCAAAATTACATTTTCGGATATTTTTTTTCATCTTATCAAAATTACTTCTATATTTAAAATAAGATTTTAAAATTCATATCATAAAATAAATTTGAGAAAGTCCATAGTGATCCTTTAATCAAAATTATCATAAATCAAAGTCCCAAAATTTTTTTTATGTAAAACTAAACATGTCTACGTATAATCATTTTTCTCCTTTTTTTTTTTTTTTTTTTTTAAATCACACATCGTCCCGTTTACTCTCCAAAATCCTCATATGTTACATCTTAATATCATTTTCTTTAACTACAACATGAAGTAACTTATATAAATAAGGACTTAATAATTTTTATCTTATCAAAATTACATTCTAGGATTTTTTTTTTTATCTTATCAAAATTACTTCTATATTTAAAATATGATTTTAAAATCCATATCATAAAATAAATTTGAGAAAGTCTATAGTAATCCTTTAATCAAAATAATCAAAAATCAAAGTCCCAAAAATTTTTTTTATGTAAAACTAAACATGTCCATCTATAATCGTTTTTCCCCTTTTTTTTTTAATCACACATCGTCCCGTTTACTCTCCAAAATCCTCATATGTTACATCTTATTACCATTTTCTTTATCTACAATATGAATTAATTTATATGAATAAGGACTTAGTAATTTTCATCTTATCAAAATTACATTCTAGGTTTTTTTTTTTTTCATCTTATCAAAATTATTTCTATGTTTAAAATAAGATTTTAAAATCCATATCATAAAATAAATTTGAGAAAGTCCATAGTAATCCTTTAATCAAAATAATAAAGTCCCAAAATTTTTTTTATGTAAAACTAAACATGTTCATCTATAATCATTTTTCCCCTTTTTTTAGTCACACATCGTCCCGTTTCCTCTCCAAAATCCTCCCATGTTATATCTTATTACTATTTTTTTTTTATCTGCAGTATGAATTAACTTATATAAATAAGGACTTAGTAATTTTCATCTTATCAAAATTACATTTTTGGATTTTTTTTTTTCATCTTATCAAAATTACTTCTATATTTAAAATAAGATTTTAAAATCCATATCATAAAATAAATTTGAGAAAGTCCATAGTAATCTTTTAATCAAAATAATCATAAATCAAAGTCCCAAAAATTTTTTTATGTAAAACTAAACATGTCTATGTATAATCGTTTTTCTCCTTTTTTTTTTTTTTTTTTGAATCACACGTCGTCCCATTTCCTCTCCAAAACCCTCGTATGTTACATTTTATTATCATTTTCTTTATCTGCAATATGAATTAATTTATATGAATAAGGACTTAGTAATTTTCATCTTATCAAAATTACATTCTAGGATTTTTTTTTTTTTTTTTCATCTTATCAAAATTACTTCTATGTTTAAAATAAGATTTTAAAATCCATATCATAAAATAAATTTGAGAAAGTCCATAGTAACCTTTAATCAAAATAATTATAAATCAAAGTCCCAAAATATTTTTTATGTAAAACTAAACATGTCCATCTATAATCGTTTTTCCCCTTTTTTTAATCACATATCGTCTCATTTCCTCTCCAAAATCCTCCCTCCTATGTTACAGCTTAATCTCATTTTATTTAACTGCAACATGAATTAACTTATATAAATAAGGACTTAATAATTTTCGTCTTATCAAAATTACATTCTAGGATTTTTTTTATCCTATCAAAATTACTTCTATATTTAAAATAAGATTTTAAAATCCATATCATAAAATATATTTGAGAAAGTCCATAGTAATCCTTTAATTAAAATAATCATTAATCAAAGTCCCAAAAATTGTTTATGTAAAATTAAACATGTCCATCTATAATCGTTTTTCCCTTTTTTTTTTGTTTATGACACGCGTCCCGCTTCCATTCCAAAATCCTCCTATGTTACATCTTATTATCATTTCTTTTATCTGTAATATGAATTAACTTATATAAGTAAGGACTTAGTAAGACACTTAAATCTCACAAATATAAATAAATTTTTTTTTTTGTTAATAATCATCATAGATACAAACATCATTAAAAACTTTTTATTTTTCAAAACATCCCGGCATTATACCTTTATAGCACGCCATTCACAGAAGGAGTGGGGTAGCAAATCCCAAACCAACGGTGATAAAAAGTCCGCTCACCTGACAACATCATCATCATCATCATTGTCGAGTATGTACTACGCCATTTTAAAATATAAAACTACATATACATATAAATATATATGTTTCATCAAAATGTCATCACAAGAGAAATATTAAAAAAAACATCATAACATCATCATCAACATCAAAATTTATACTTCTCAATTCTTTAATTCATGTTGCAGGTGAAAGTGTACTTACATAAATGCCTTACTTAACCTTTTTTATTTTTTTCAACGGTGACGCACAATTGAGGTCTCGGGTACTCGTCTTTAGAACTGTTCATGCCATAAATAATAAATATAATAGAATTAACAAAAGGTCATAATAATTCATCAAATGCATCGACCATATTATAACAGCACCTAATAGGCCTAATTCATCATCTAATAACACTAAAATACAAAAATCCAATAATTAAACCAAATTACAAAACTTTACCAAAAAAAAAAAGGGCAGCCAGATTTCTGTCCTTTCAAAAATTCATAAAAATTCGTACAAGACTCCAATTGAGCTGAATCTAATTTTAAATGAAAGTAGATATCTAGAGCTTTCTAACAGTACTTAATTCATTAAAAGTGGAGACTGTTTGTACCCTCAAAAATAATTTTGAATTCTGATCACCAAAATTTTATAGAAACTAACAGCCGGACTACTGCCTCTTTGAAAACTCATAAAAATTTACACAAGTCTCCAAACGATCTGAAACTGATTTCAAATGAAACTGATTTCAATCACACAATTTAGCATGAACTTTGTTCTAACACATTAAGTCTTCCTTGCGTCACCTGTTAAAAAAAATAACTCAACATAACGTTATAATTAAATAAATGCTATCCCATCACATTACACATATTAAATACTAATATTAGTTTCGAACATTATTGTTAGGTAGCATCTGAGGTGTCACACTCTTCCATTCTCAACTTTTCACTCCATGAATTAGTTCTGCATCGTAAGATTGCTTCCAGGATCAAGGAACTTAATGAAACGCTAGACGCTATTGCTGATGAGAAAACTAGATACTGTTTTAACACAACTAGCGTCAGTAATGAACCAGAACGACCCAAGACCACTTCTTTTGTTAACATGTCCACTATTTGGGGCCGAGACAGAGAGGAGGAAGTTTTGATAAGAAAGTTGTGTGAGAAGAACCAAGAAAGCAAGGAAATTGAGATCATCCCCATTGTGGGGATGGGGGGAATCGGAAAAACCACACTCGCTCAACGTATATATCATGCTGACAGGGTCAAGGCGCATTTTGAGAAAATTATATGGATATGTGTCTCTGAACCTTTCCATGAGAAAAGGGTTGCAAAAGCAATTCTTGAAGCTCTAGATCCTACCGCCCCTCAATTAGATGAAATGGAGTCCTTGCTTAACCGCATTCATGAATCTATTAGGGGGAAAAGGTTTCTTCTTATCTTAGATGATGTATGGACTGATGATGCTACGAAGTGGGAGCCACTAAAGGAGGCGCTTAAGAGTGGGGATCCAGAAAGTAGAATTTTAGTGACAACACGGAAAAAAGAAGTTGCTTTGATGATGAGAGCAGAAAACAACATGATTTCTGTTGAGCTTTTGTCTGATGAGATTTGTTGGTCTATATTCAGGCAATTAGCATTCTCCGGTGGGGATGGAAGCAGGCAACTAGAGGAAATTGGCAAGCAAATTGTGGTCAAGTGCAAGGGTTTGCCTCTTGTTGCGAAGACTTTGGGAAGTCTCATGCGTGGGAAAACGCGTATCCAGCAGTGGAATGATGTTTTACAAAGCGAATTATGGGAATTAGAGAACGACAATGATAAAATTAACGTTTTTGGTCCATTTTGGTTAAGCTATAATGATTTGCCATATGTTGAGCAACGTTGTTTGTTGTATTGCTCAATTTTCCCAAAAGATTATGTGATGTCCAAAGATGATTTGATTCTGTTATGGATGTCTCAAGGCTATCTAAATGGGAGCAAAAGTCCTGAAAAAAAAGGTCAAGATTGCTTTGAAAATTTGGCAATGCGATCTTTCTTTCAGGATTTTGAAGAAGATGAATTTGGAAACATTAAAAGCTGCAAGATGCATGACATAATGCATGACTTTGTTCAATTTCTTACAAAAGATGACTGTTGCATCGTACACGTGGAGGAGAAAATGGAGTATGCTACTAAAAAGCACCGTCATGTGAAACTATTTGAACAGTCATTGGGGGCCCAGACTGTCACTGCTCTACGCTCACTGTATGAGAACGGGGGTTTGCTTACACTTTATGCTAGATCCTCATTATATTCTGAATCCACATATTTAGATGATAGCTTGTGTTTCTTAAACCTGACATGCCTAAGGACATTGACTTGGTCGGATGCTAAATTTGAGCGATTACCAGAAGGAATTGAAAATTTGATTCATCTTAGATACTTGGACCTAACACAGAATGTTAATCTAAAGGAATTGCCGAATTCACTGTGTGATTTGTTTAATCTGCAAACTTTAAGGCTGATTGGCTGTAGTTCACTTCAACAGCTTCCAAAAGACATAGGAAAACTGGTAAACTTACGCCATCTGTACAGGGATTGGTGTGATGACATGGAATGGTTGCCGAAAGGGATTGCAAAATTAAGTTGCCTTCGGACATTAGATTTGTTTATCTGGTCTAATTATAACTGCCTCGATAATAATATTGAGGCATTGAGGATTGAAGATTTGCATAAGTTGAAAGAACTTCAAGGTTCTTTGAGCATATATATCTATGAAAACGTAGAAAATGGGGTTCAAGCAGAGAAGGCACCACTCAAGGACAAAGAACACCTTGTTAATTTGGAGCTACATTTTGTGGATTGGATTGAAGATAAAGATTCTTCTGAAGAGAATGAAGATGCTTCTGAAGAGATACTTGAAGCGTTGGAACCACATCCAAACTTGGAATCTTTACAGATTTCGCGTTCTGAAGAGATACTTGAAGCGTTGGAACCACATCCACTTGAAGCGTTGGAACCACATCCAAACTTGGAATCTTTACAGATTTCGCGTTCTGAAGAGATACTTGAAGCGTTGGAACCACATCCAAACTTGGAATCTTTAGAGATTTCGTGTTACTTGGGCAGCACCATTTCTCCCAACTGGATGATGGCTTTAACTAATCTCAAAAGCCTCTCCCTGCATGAGTGCTTGAACTGTAAAGTTTTACCTCCTTTGGGAAAATTGCCCTCTCTTGAATATCTCAAAATATTGCAATTCAAAAGAGTGGAAAGGGTGGGGGTTGAGTTCTTGGGAATAGAAAATGATGAAAATGGTGCACCCAGGAGCCACCAAATTTCATTCCCTAATTTGAAACGACTTTTCTTTTACGGTCTCATCTCATGGGAAAAGTGGGAATCAGGGATTAATTTGGAGGAAGAAGATAATTCCTTATCAATAATGCCATCCCTTCAAGCCTTGAATATCAACTATTGCTGGAGCCTAAAAGAATTGCCAGACTTCCTCCCAAAGACACCTCTGCAGCATTTACAGATCAAAAATTGCCCAGTCCTGAAAGAACGTTGCCGAGAAGGAGAGGGAGAGGAGTGGCCCAAGATTTCTCACATCCCAGACATCCAATAACTACATCATTTCAACCCTTTTGGTAACTTCTCCTCCTTATATCACCTTCATTATAAGATCGATATTTTTTATTGAAAGAGTAGAGTTTCAGTTTTTAGGAATAGAAATTGGTCATAATAAGACAGCGAAAAAACGCTTACTCCTTGTCCCTTTATCTTTTTTTCTTTTGATTCAAAGAAAATACTTTCAGCTTGTCCAGTGCTTTTAGAGATTTTTACTTTTTTTTTTTAATTTTATTTTGATATAGTAATATTCATTTAATTCTAGTCTATCTTTTCATGTTGTTCAAAATGTGAAGGAAATGAAAAGGAGTGCCCCAAGATTTCTCACATCTGAAACATCCAATTACTATATTATTACGACTCTTCTGGTAACTTCTCCTCATTATATCACCTTTATTATAAGATTTATATTTTTGATTGAAAGGGTAGAGTTTCAATTTTGAGGAATAAAAATTGGTCATAATAAGACAGCCAAAAAACGCTAACTCCTAATCCCTTTATCTTTTTTTTTTCTTCTGATTCAAAGAAAACACTTTCAGCTTGTCCAGTGTTTTTAGAGATTTTTACTTTTTTTTTTTAATTTTATTTTGGTCTAGTAATATTCATTTAATTATAGTCTATCTTTTCATGTTGTTCAAAATGTGAACAACTACAATAAAAGAAGGAAATAAAAAATAAATTAAAAAAAAAAACCCTTAAGGTTGATAACAAGGGGAAAAACTTTCTGTTCAAAATCATCCTTGATTTTTATCTTATAATGTGCAAATTTGTATGTCAATTTATAGCTTTTATGTTAGATAGATATCATAAAAGATGGGAATTCTTTATTCTTGAGAAGTTATAGAGACAAAAAAAATATAGGAATTCTTAATTCCTAAGAAAGTATTCGACTAAAGTTTAAAGTGTTTTGTTCATGGATCCCCGGTTGCTGAGTGATTGATATGCAAGTAATTTGAATGCTTTAGATCTTTTGGGAGCTTTTTCAACCCTAAGGAAAGCTAAATTATATATTTTAAGAAGTTAGAGCCAAGGATACTAAACTAGGATTTTACTTCAAGATTTAGCTTAAAACAATATAAGTTTTTTTTTTTTTTTTTTCAGTGTCTGACATTAATTTCCCTAACCACAATTTTTTGAGAATGTGAATGTTGTAATGAGTTTTTATGCTTTTGTAATCCTTTGAATAGCTGCAAGAGATTAACCAATATTTCTACGTTTGTGCTTCAGTATCATAATCATTGGTTAATTTGGATGAATCCATTCAATCTTTGAAAATGATCTAGCATCCCATTTCTTATTGGTCTTTGATAACCTTATGCTATACGGTGATTAATGTCGGACTTCTAATCGCTCTTCTATGACATTGAGATGTTATCTGTATTCTCAGATATCTAGGGACACTTGGTATTAATCTTGAGGGTGCTATTTTTCTGGTGCGGAAGTTGTCTTTTCCTGATCATGTGCAATCTAACTGGGGATCCATGATGAGAAAGAAGATTTGCTCTATGAAGTGTGGAATAAGTGGGATCAGTTTCTCCAATGGTAGTTTGTAATATTTATTTATTTATTTGTTTGTTTTGTTTTGTGTTTTTGCACATTCCAAGGACTACTAATGTACTTCAAGTATTTTTTGTGTGAGAATGTAGATGAACTACGAGTGGCTTGATCCCTTAACCGGGTACGTAGGCAGCCTAGCTTCGGCTGGTCCAGCCACAAATAAATATGTTAGTTTACCAATTCTCCCAAAAGCTTAAGCTTTTAGGAGGTGGGCCAACAATAGTTTTATATTTCAACACTCCCCCTCACGTGCAGGCCAGATAATGGGCAAACGTGCGGACAAATATTAATTTGAAAGTCCAACACAAATTGTAAGAAGCCCGAAACATATTAAAGGCCTAACACGCAATGATAATAAAGGGGGTTAAATAGTGCAATTACAGGGGTTCGAACTCAGGACCTCCTGCTCTGATACCATGTTAGTTTACCAATTCTCCCAAAAGCTTAAGCTTTTAGGAGGTGGGCCAACAATAGTTTTATATTTCAACAAAATAACAACTTTTTTTTTTCCTTTATTGAGTTTGATGTTGATATATTGATGGCTTTGTATTGTCTTAAAAATAAAAATCGCGTTGATTAGAATAACATTATCCTATTTCTTGTATGGCTGAACTAGGACATTCAACAACAACTTGTAGGTTATAATGTAAGAAAACAACCTAGATGGCCAATTTTTAAGATAGAAAAGAAATATCACCATTTTGTTAGATTGCTGTTTAACTCATGTTTCCACATACCTTGATAAAGTAACGATGACTATGGTTATATGTACATTTGGACAAGTTATGTGACTGTTGTTCAACACCTGTTTCATTGGACGGTCTACTAACACTCTAAACTTCATGTCGAGATAATTTTTTTGTTATATGATTAAGTTTGCGGCTTCATGGAAAGATCTATTGGTGTCACATTTACGACCACTTTTGGTAATCTCTCCTTCTACTGCATTTCCATTGTTGTACATTGTTCAGAATTTGTTGTAGTTTATATCAAAATGATTCCACATACCTTGATTTTCTTCTCATTGCAAAATTGAGTCGTCCTGTTCTCTGAAATAGGCACGCCTGCTGCTTCGCCTTGCCTTTCATGATGCTAGGTTCCTCTCATACCAGTTGCCGAATCTCAAAACAGAAGAGCTGTAATCAGGCTGCCATTAGGAGTAAAATCATTCTTCTTGGAGCAAGTTTACGACAAATTTCTCTCAAGTTTGTGGGTAACTAGACGGATGTGGGACGTTGGTGTTTCTAAAATATCAAGTTTACTATAATTGTGTGTTCCTCAATTCTCCGAAAGATGAAATAAAGATTGATGTTACATCTGAGATGTCATGTAAGAACTTATCCCACTCCTTGCTATTATCACAACTTTTTCTTTTAGTTTCCAACTTGAAATTCCAAGTTTCGTTTATCAGTTTCTAGTAACTTCTGATAATCCTATGGAGAAACTTGAAGAATGGGAAAAACATGTTCTAGGCAAAATATAATCTGCTTTCGCACATTATGTAGGTTAATGAACAATGTATCATGCAAGCTTGATGTCAATGAGCAAAAACACAAACTATGCCTTCAGCTTCATGATTTCAGTCGAGATCTTCCAGAAGTTGAGGGAACAAAACCAGGGCCAGTACTACATCGAGATGAAGCCTCTGTCTTCCATGGATGAGAAGAAACTCCACTGCCTCGTACTCCAACTCATTCCTACTGATTCGAGAGTACAGCCGTGAGTATTCAATGTTGTGTTCAGACCCTCTACTGACCATGTCTATTATTTGTACTCCATATGTAAAGGCATCAAAGCTGATCTAAAATTGGTGTTCGAAAGGTAAGCTTATCAACATTGTTTTTTTATTTTTTATTTTTTTTGCAGAATCTAGTAAGATCAAATATAATAATTTTGACAGCTAATGAGTTTTATTAATTGTTTAGTGTTCTCCAAAACAACCTGGAGTGTCGAATGTAAGTTCTTCTACACTCCAAGATACATATGGGATTTAAGTAAACATGATTGGGATCTAATTTCGGCACATGTAAGTATCTCCTTTATAATATGTCTATTTATCTTCTTTCGCATGCTTCCTTGTAACTTTGTTTACTTCTTTCATGTAGTTTTCTGGAGTTGTCGAGTGTATTGTTCATATTCATCCCAAGTGGGGAACGAGTAGTATCAGTTTCTCCAATGGTGGTATGTAATTTATTAATTTATTTTTGTGTTTTTTCACATTCTGAGAACTACTAATGTACTTCAAGTGTTTTTTCTTTGAGAGTAGATGAACTACGAGTGGCTTGATCCCTTAACCGGGTACGTAGGCAGCCTAGCTTCAGCTGGTCCAGCCACAAATAAATAATAACTTTTTTTCTTTGCCGGGTTTGATGTTGATATGTTGATGCCTTTTTATTGTCTCAAAAATTAAAATCGTATTGAGCAGAGTAACATCATTCTATTTCTTGTGCTGCTGAACCTGGACATTCAACGGCAACCTGTAGGCAAGGCAAGAAAACAACCTAGATGGCCAAGTTTAAAAATAGAAAAGAAATTTCACCCTTTTATTCGATCTGTAAAATAATGATGGCGATGGTAATATATGTTCATTTAGACAAGTTATGTAATTGCTGTTTAATCAACACCTACCTCATTGGACGATCTACTAAAGCTCTAAACATCAAGTTGAGTTTATTTTTGTTAACGAATGATTAAGCTTGCAACTTCATGGAAAGATCTATTGGTATCTCATTTAGGACAATTTCGGGTAATCTCTCCTTCTACTGCATATCCATTGTTGTACATTGTAAAATTCTTGTAGTTTACGTAATAATGATTCCGGATATTTTGATTTCCTTATCATTCCAATGTTGAGTCCGACTCTTTTCTGAATCAGGCACCCCTGCTGCTTTACTTTACCTCTCTTGAAGGAAAATGCCACTGTTGGATTCACTTGATGATGGGTTGCTCTCATACCAGCAGCCGAATCTCGGAATAGAACAGTCATGATCAGGCTAACGCTAGGAGTACAATTATTCTTCTTGGAGGAAGTTGACTACTAATTTATGTTAAGTGTGTGTAACTAGAAGGATGTGGGAGGTTAGTGTTTCTAAAATATCAAGTTTACTATTCTTGTGTGTTCCTCAACTCTCTGAAAGAAGAAAGAAAGATTTGATACTACATATGAGATGTCATGAAAGAACTTATGCAACTCCTTGCCATTATCATAAGCTTTTATTTGTAAGTTTCCAAGGAGAAATTCCGAGTTTCATTTATCATTTTCTAGTAACTTTTAATAATCCTATGGACAAACTCAAAGAATGGGACTTTTTCGCATAATGTAGGTTAATTAACAATCTATCCTGCAAGCTTGGTGACAAGGAGCAAAAAACAGAGACAATTCCTCAGCTTCAAGGTTTCGGTCGAGATCTTCCAGAAGTCAAGGGAACAAAACCATGGCCAGTATGACTCTGAGATGAAGCCTTTCTTTCCCTTGGATGAGAAGAAAATTCGCTGCCTCCAACTCCAACTCATTCCCACAGATTCAAGTACAGCTGTGAGTCTTCAAAGCCGTGCTTAGACCCTGCCATTTTGGTCTTTCTGTAGATTGCTGACTCATTATGCAGTGGATAAGGCTTCCTTTTGATGAACATCTTCCTGCTCAATCGTGGGTTGACCTTGATGCTTCTGATTTTCTTCGAATTTTGGGTTCGGTCTTGATGCCATTTGAGCTTACCTGACCACGATGGTGACGATGACGAAAGGCTAAATACGAAGGCTCAGTTTGCCTCTTCGACCTTGTTACATCTAAGCCCCTTTTTGCGTCTTGTCCTCGAGCTCTTTTGTAACAAAGAAAACTACCATCCTAGTCTCTCATAGGAGCAGGAAGTCCAAATACACCAAGAAACCTTCAAGTCATGGTCTTTTTGAGCTCTTAATCATATTACAGTTTCCACAAAATGTTATACTTCAATGACTATATATATATCATTCAATAGAACCATGAACTTCTTCTTCATAAATTGAACACTCATCAACTGTCTTTTAACTACTTTCTTTGGGAATCGATTTCTTGTCAATATCTATTGTCGGCGGTTTTTAGCAAGTGAAACAGAAGAAATAGCTCAATTAATCCAGATTATGATGTTTTTAATTTGAGATATTTCAAGCAATACAGTAAATAGAAATGCAATACAGTAATTTAATTTTAAGTTTAGAGTTAAAAATTTGTGAATTTACATAATAGTATAGTTAATTTTGATCTCCCTTTATTTTTTTTATTTTTTTTTATTTTTTTTTTTTTTTGTAGGAGATGCCAAAATTAAAATGCAAGTACTTAAAAAAAAAAAAAGTGGGTGAAATTTGCACGTTTTCTTATATTTATAAATGTAATAATTAAAAAATTACAGTGGGGAAAATAAGTTATATAGCTGTAAAATCTATCTCGGGGTGAAAAATTATGAACAGTCATTAAACTTTGGGGATAAAAAGGAAAGTTTTAAAATCAAGGGGCCACATGGTCCACCGGTGCAAGCCACCCTCCGCCAGTGCTTATTAGTAACCATCCTAAACATTTTTTGAAAAGTGGGAAGGACTATTATGAGATAAAGTAATAATTTGAGGTATTTATTGTCATCCCTCCGTTTACTTTCCCCACACTTTTTTGTAATAATTTTTTATCACTAAATTATTCTTTTATAAAATTACTTTTAAAAACAAAAATGATTTAAAAGATACTTTTTACACACCTCATATTAATAATATAGAATTCTAATATAGACCTAATATTAATATCTGTGAAACCCCGAAATACTAATTCATTTTCTGACACATTCGAGTTAGAAAGTTCCTAATTATGTCATCTATATTAGAAATTTTATGAAGAGAATGCATCCTCTCAATTCTAGTACCTAATCCAAACACTACGTAAATATGTGATGAATGATGTTGTGTTTTAAGGCTACTTGAAAATTAATTATTAAGTGCTCTTGTAGTGATGAGAGACATCAACAATTTTTATGAGTCACTTAAGTAAAGATTATTAGATTTGATAATCTTATATTACATGATAAATAATTAGAATTCATAAAAATAAAATTAAGTGTAGATCAGCACAAAATAGTAGCTACAAATAAATTGTGTCAACCTTATGTGGTACATAAAAGAACATGGAGGGAATTCCATTGTCATCCTTTTATTGTGGAAAATCTAGTCTTATAACCATGGTGGAGATTAAGGAATAAATAGATGGTAGTGATCCAATGGTGGTTTAATCCAAGAGACCAAAATGAAGAAGATAACTCAAGGATGGAGTCCAAGTGGGAGGAATCGGTTTTGGCAATTTGGAGCCAAAACAAATTTTGAGAGCCTTTACGCAAGAGTTGCAAGAGACCAAGCATGCTCCAAGCTTCCAAGAGATAGCATGCACGAAGAAGGAAAATATGACACATAAGGACAAGTACATACTAGTACATGTCGTAAGTGGTCCTTAGTTGGTCAAAACAGATTCAAATCACCACACACACAAGGCTTGGGGAAAACGTTTTTGTGCTGAAGATGGGTTAAAAAAATTGTTTAAAATACCCAAGAGTTTTCCTATAAAAGTTTTAGAATGAAACTCGTGGATTACAAAAAGTTTTGTAGAACCGTTGTGTAAACGGAGGATTACACGACGGTTCGTCGAACGGTCGTATAATCTGTGGATTACATGACAGACCGTTTGACACCCGTCGTGTAATCCACGGATTACATGACGGTTTGTAAAAAACCGTCGTGTAATCTTCTGAAATTTTTTAAATTTCAAGCTTTGAATTCCGTGCAAAAACCCATTACTTAAATACAATTCATCTTCATTTCTCTTCATTTTCGCCCTCACCCTCTCTAGATAACGAAAAGATTTCTCCAAGTACCCATCTCCTTCCACCACCTCTCTCTTAAAATCTAGTCAAGCTGCCGTTGCTGCCGCCGCCTACCACCTCGCTCTCTCGATGTGGCTGTGTCTATTTTTCTTCAAAGAAAACCAGATGACTTCTAAATTGTTCAATTTCTTGTTTTGTAATGAAACAACTAACACACAATGCTTTTTTTGTAGTGTTGTTTGCCAAAATGGGTTTATCTTTTGGATAATCATATAGCAAGATTATATCAAGTCCCCTAGCATGAATATACATGAAGAATCCACAATAGAGAGAAGGCCGAGTTCCCCTGGCGCTCGTGGCCAGCGCCTGGCGCTCGCTCGTGTGCTCCATTACACGACGGTTCTCATTGAGAACCGTCGTGAAATTTTGCCTGAATTTTTTTTTTATTTTTTTCGTTGATTGTATACATTACACGACAGTTTGGAGTCGGAACCGTCATATAATTACTACATTACACGACGGTTTATGCCAAACCATCGTGTAATATTCAATATTACACGATGGTTTTGGCTCAAAACCGTCGTGTAATGTAGCCATTTTGCCGCATTCTGCTGCTGTATTTCTTGTTTCGACGACGGTTTTAACTATCGTGTAACACTAAGATACCACGACGGTTATATAACCGTCGTGGTATCTTCTACGACGCTGGATTACACGATGGTTGTATAACCGTCGTGTAAATTTTACACGATGGTAAATAACCGTCGTGTAATCAACAATTTTTACTAGTGTTTTACTATGAGTTACTAAGTAAAATGTCCATATTAAAGTTTGAAACCCTTTAAACTTTAGAAAATAAATAATAATAGAAACTAAGTAGCTTAAGCTTTCCAACGACTCATCAAATATCCGAAACGGAATTATCACAGATTTAAATAAATCTTACAAGTGAAAATCTCACATCGACAAAACGACTAAACATTAAAAATATGACATGAGGGTAAGTCATAACGAATGAACATAAAAATTAATGAAATGAGTTGGTATTAAGTGTATGATCAACTAAGTGTAGAAAATTCTAACTCTATAAAGTAGAATCACAAGTTTTTAGATGAACCAAGATAAAGTAAACTGGAGGATTACTAGATATTCATCAAAATACTATTTTAACCCAACTTAATGACCATAACTAATGAGATTGGGCCTTACAAGCCCAATACTAAATGAAATGTAACTCACTTAGGGTATACACTTAGGTGACTCCTCATTACTAAGGTAATATAGATTGATTAATAAATTATGAAACAAAAAAAAATAAATATGGTAAAAAGGAAAAATCATGTTTCAAGCTTGTCAAAACTTGTGCTACTTTCCTTCTAGCAAAGTGGCAAATATTTGTGTAGTTTCATAATTGGGAATCCAAATCAAACAGGAAAACATATATGCAGAAAAATAAACAAGCAAAGAGAGAACAAAGTTTCTTGAATCTTATTAGACGATCAGATCCCAAGATTATCCAACAAGAGCTTCATCTTCAAATTCTTGCAAGGTCTACATGTTTTGTTTTGACTATTCCTATTAGCCACATAAAAATATATGTGTATATAAATTATGGTATGATCTCCAATTTTGCACTATAGGTCAGAAGTGCTATTAAATCCATTGGATTAAAGTTGATCTATGTCTGAAGTAATTATGTGTCGTACGTCACAAATTTTTAAGATGAACACTCATACATTAAACCGTAAAAAAATTATATTCATTTTTTTTAATAATATTGTATAAATATCTATTTTTAAACAAGCAAGTATATGTAATACCTATTTTGCATTTTTATCATAATTTGACATTATTTATCTTTTATACAATTTTTTTTCTTTTTTTTTTTAATGTTATTGATGAATATTTTTTTTGCTTATAAATGAGAATAATAATCCGTTTGGTAAAACGGTTTGAGTTAAAATTTTTAAGTTTGAGTTGGATGACTTTTTAAAAATTAGTTATAATTTTTGTTGACTTTTTAAAAAAAGATAAAAATTAAAATGAAAAAGTACAATTTAATTTAATTTAAGTTAAATGGTTTTACCAAACAAACCAAATCAAATTCTCTCTCTCTCTACTTATTTATTATTATTATTATTTTTTTGAATTTTGAAATGATTCTGAAATAACCCCATTTATATTTCTTTTTTGTGGTATTCCTTTTTCCATTCTTGAATTTTTGTGTTTTGTATTCCGCGTATGTCAAGAGCACTCATTCTTTTTTTTTTTTTTTCGGTTATTGATTGAACATGACTTTTCTGATTCAGCATTTCATGATTATTTTCTTTCACGTTTTATGGTTCAAGATATTTTTTTTCTTGTCTGCTTAATAATTAGTATTAATTAGGTTTTAAAAAGTTTTCTATTTTTTTACAATTTTAATTTTTTTATATTCATTGAACTTTATCTTAATCAATCAAGATAAATGGTATTTTTTTCTTATATAAAAATTAACTTATTTTTTTATTATCAATTATCTATTATGAATATTATTTTTTTATATACTCTATCGTATAACTTATATCTAATGTGGTTCTTTTTTCTTTATAATATAAAATCCTGACTCCCCCACTATTTAAAAGAGATCATGTAGTGCTTTGTGAGTAAATATAAATAATGAAATAAGTAATTAATATACTAATAAGACCATTTGTTTTACTGTCTAATTAATACTAATTAATTGAAGTTGACTAACGTAACGTTAGCTACTGCTAAAGCTATTGAAAATTCAATTGAGCTCGTTGTAATTGGCTATAGATTTTTTATTTGAAGCAAATTTTTGTAGCGTATCAAGAAAGAAACCTACCAAAACTGTATAAATTTAAATCATCAAATTTTCATTAAGATTTACTCATTTTTTGTTCTGTTATGATTCTAATGAAATTCTCTTTTTTTTTTTTTAATCTCTTCAAGGCTTCTTTATAGTGTATACGAGTCTAATACCCGTGCGTTGCACAATATAGGGGAAAAAAATTAAAAAACTAAAGTATCAAAATAAACAATTTACATTAAGGGTAATTAATTAGGGAAGATAATATAATTACAATAAGTTTCAAGATTTAGTTTGTTTTTTTATATATGTAAATATATATTACAATATCAAAAGTATATACATTAGTATGGATGTATGTTTACATTTATATATACATAAAGTTCTCAAACATTTAGTGTTTTTTGTTACAACTGAGTATATCTATTCATGTTTAATTTTCTTCAGTTTCTCCTCCGATCTGTTAAAATAAAAACATTTTTATATGTTAGTAAAGTGATGTTTATAGTTGATATATAACTTAAAATAAATTTGTGAATTTATTATGTAATTATGTATAAAAAATATTATTACCTAGTCTCTTTTCGTTTTTTTTATGAATCACTTGGAGATTGAATCTGGACTTGCGATGAAGGAGGTTGATGCTGAGGACTAAAGTAATAATATATTTAATTAGCTTAATTAGCTAACAAATTATGAGATATAAATATAAACGTTAAATAAAGAAATTGAAAATAAGATATAGATAGTAATATACCTTGATTTTTGTTCTTCAGAAATAGGTTCGGTAAACATAAGTTGTTTCTTTGCTGTCTTCTTTCCTCCTACCTGGGGTGTCTCTGGGTCAAAAGAGAGTGCAGAAGGTGGAATTTCCTCAGAAGGCATAGTTGTTGGTGCAGGTAATGACAATGGTTGGACATCATCATCAAAGGTCTTTACGATGACTGCATCAATAAAAGCTCCTCTGGGACGAAATTGAATAACAAATATTTTTGATATGCCTTTTAGTTGATCTAGGATAGGAGGCATAACAGTTAGATCAGTGTATCCTTCTTGGATTGTCAGTATAGAGCAAGGTTTATTTTATTAATGATTGCACAGTTTTTTCAAACATCACAATGTTCATTCCTCCAGTGCCGTCTTTGATTCGTGCATTAATTTTGTACCTGTTGAGAGGATATAATATTTATTTATTTTTTGATTACTTAGGTATTTATATATGTTTATTTTTTTATAATTAAGATAAAGTAAATTACCAACTAATTGGCATTGTAGTTAAATGTCCGTGATTGTCACACCACCATGATGTCCCTGATTGTTTAATTTGTCGGTAACACCTTGGACAGGCATTGTAGAACCAACATTGGCGAATATGAAGCTGGGTAATGGTTGCCTTGACAGTGAATTTTGTGTCCTATTGGATAAATTAAAATTAATAATATTGACTAAATTATATTTTGTAAGTTATATTTAATTATTAAATATTTACCTGATTTTGATATGGATCTAGATATTGAAGTTCCAGGATTGTGGTTCGGTTAAGAGTCTTCTGTTCTTCTAATGGTAATGCTTTTTTTGTTGATCCAGCAATAAAATCAATTCCTTGGATAGAATGGCTGAATCTATAAAAAAATAATATATAAAACGCTGTTAATATTTTATTAAAATCAATAAATTTAAATAATTATGATAATTTATAAGTCAAAATTTAAAGTACCTTTTTTTAATTTTTTTGGTTTCAGCAATGTCTGGATCAAGGTAGAATGAAGTACCACTGGTGCTTGCAACATAAAGTCCACCTGTATATAAATAATTATGATAATGAATGATGAATGATATAAAATTTTAATACTTTTTATTTAGAAAAGTAGAAAAATTATTTTTAGTTATTATATATATACTTACCCATATATTGTTTAGCCGCCATTGCTGAAAACGCCATTACAATAGGTTCAGACATTGCTTGAATTGAATTTTCATCAAGGCTGTTTCCAATTTCTCCCCAGAGAGTGACATTAAGTGTTTCTTCTCTGTTGAATAAAATAAATATAAATAAATAATTTGTTTGTAATAAGTTATGATATTCTTAAAAACATATTATTTATAATATATTATTTGTACTTACCTGATATATTAAATAACCAAACCCCGTCTTTTTACTGATCTGTCATTTATAGTATATTCTTCTATACCCTTGATTGAGATAACACGACCAATTACATCTAATATAACATAGTAAATAAAAAGTCATTATTTATTAATTTTTATAAAATTAATTTATTAATTATTAAGTATAAAATTAACAACCATGAATATTATGTATAACTTACCTGATAGAAGATCATTGATATCGATCTTTAATGTTAATTGATCGAATTCCACAAAATTAAATTTGTGTTGAGGTATCTCTGGTATGTCTTCCTCAACGTTTTTGAAGATTGTGGATCTTGCGAATTGTAACATCACTACATGAGGAACAATCTTGTACTTTTGTTTGTTGGTCGTGATAAAAAAGTTTCTGATTTCAGATATGCTGCCTAATTGTATTTTATCTGTTATGAAATCTACATCCTTTGTAAGAATAAACCCGTGTATTGCTTCATCCTGTATAAATAAAAAAAAAAAAAGTATTTGTGTATTGTTATTATTATTTAAATACTAAGCATGTGTTTGGTTCGGAAGTTCGGACTCAAAAGTTCAGGAACAACTCAACTTTTTACGTTTGGCTTCACAGTTCATTTTGAACTTGATGTTGAAACGTTATACAGTGAAAGAAAATGAGTTTACTGTTCATCTTCAACTCAGGTGGGACGGGAGGGAGGGAGGGAGGGAGCCAGAGAGAGAGAGAGCATGAGGTAGAGAGAGAGAGAGAGAAGCTGAAAAAAAAAACCCACAACTCAGGTGGACTTTGTTCACCTATTTGCCGGCATGGTGCTGGTGGGGGGCCGGTGGGACAGGAGGGAGGGAGGGAGCCAGAGAGAGAGAGAGAGAGCATGAGGTAGAGAGAGAAAGAAGCTGAAAAAAAAAGTTGAATGGCCCCTTTTTTTTAGATATTTTTATTTTAGATTATTTTAATTTTTCTAATTTTCAATGCACAATCTACAATGGAATGTTAATTTTGAGTTAAGCTTTATAAATCAATTTTTTTACATCAAAACATGGCCCTAACGTGGGAACGTCGACATTAACGCCGATTACGTGTTGGACGACGGGGTAGATGGTATTGGGTCAGAGATCAATTATCGCCGTGGTATAAAACCACTTGAAAGTCCGCAAGCTTATATTTTGGGCTACATTAGGACTGTAAGTATTAATTTGTAGTTTTTAATAATGTAAACACAATTTGGTGTTATTAATTGAGCGTATTTTAATTATTAAATTTTCCGTCGCTGGCACCTATAGTAGAATGTTAAATTGAGTTGGGTTCGAGTTGAGTTGAAATTTTCAAGTTAGATTAGTTGTAATTTTTGAAAAAGTTTATCCGCATGTTAGTTTAAGTTGAATTATTTTAGTTGTAATAGTAAATTTTTTTGAATTTTTAGAAAACCCAAAAAACTTTTTGGGAAAAAGACAAACTTTTTGGGAAAATGACAAAAAAAAGAAGCGTATGAGTTGGAATGAGATGATGAAGTCAACAAGTCAGGTTGTTGACTTTTACAAAAAGGAAAAAACTGAGGTGGAAAAGTGAAGTTTAGTTGGAGTTCAGATAAGTTACAAAAAAAAATGGAAAAAATTGTTTCTCTATTTCTTCACATCCAAACAGGGCCCTTGTTTTTTTTAAACTTCTCAACTCAAACTTTTTTACCAAACACCCAACTCAAACTAAACTTTTTTTTCAAATATTTTACCAAATACTATTCTTCTCATCTCAACTCAACTTAACTCAAACTCAATTCAAATATTTTAACTCCAAGTGACGAACCAAACGGACCCTAAATAATAATTTGAAATGGATTTTATTAGTAGTATAATACTTGTGAGAAATAAATTGAGTTACCTGTTTGTCAACTAATAAGCAATCAAGGCTTATTAATCGTCCAATATTATAGTCCGTGTTTCTCCACAGTCGACACACTCGAGCACATATGGTTTGATGCGTCTCCCCTGGCTTCAATATTCGTATTGGACTGAACATTTTCTATAAATAAGAAGAACATATATATATAAATTGATGTATTAAATTTTGATAGCTGCAACCATTATTTTGCAATAAGATAAATTGAGACATTATTTATATTATATTATTTTTATACATAAATTTGATATTTTTGATAAATATTATGCAATATTTTTTTATAAACAATATTTTTAACATGATTTGGATATTTATTAATTGATTCATGTATTAAAATATATAAACATTTTGGTGAAGTCACTCTAGATAGAGCAACATATAATTGGCCATGACTAAAAAAAATTATGTTTATTAATTTAATCAACAATATTTGACTTTGTTCACAGTTATAACCATGAACAAATATTTCACTGCATTTTTCATTGTTTTAATTACAGTCCGTACGGACAGGAGTGATTTTAATTTGTCTTAGTTAAATTTTATGTATTTTTACTATATAAATAATTAAAATGTTAAATTCTTAGATATTTTTATAATTTTTTTATTATCATTTATATTTCATGCACTTTTTTTGCACGGGAAAAAAAATAGATTTATCCAACACAATAATAAATATATTAAGTTCTCTGTAGTTATGATTAGCAATTAATTTGTTCAATGTAAATCCAAACCAAATAAAAATTTATAAAACATAAAAATATGGTGTTACAGTGCAAGAGTAGATAATAAAGCAATGTAAATAATACATATATGATTACAATAATTTACAAATGTAAAAATATTTAAATACAGTAATTGTTCTTATAAACTTAAACATTACAACAATCTAATGGACTGGAAAAAAAAAATCCCCGGGCAATACATACTGCAAGAAGAGGAAAAAACTTATAAAACAAAAAAAAAATTATAATAATAACACAAACATACACAAAACAGAACCCTCAGTCTTATTTATATATACTAATCTAGATAAAAATAAAATAAAATAAACGTTATATATACACATACACTACAAAAAATATTACATAAATTTTTATTAAATATTTTGTGATATGCTCAGATTTCTTATATACTTAAGAATATCTGTTAAATAATAAGCCAAATACAATCTAACAGCATCTCTCACAGCTTCCAAGTGTAATATTTAGAAATGTATTTAAATAAAAAGGGGAAACAAAATAAGTTATAAATATTGTTAACCAAAACTGAGGGGGAAGAGCGGCAGAGAATAGAAGGGAAAAAGGGTAAGGGGAAAAAAATGATGGGGGAGGGAGCGGAGGGTAAAAGGAGATAGGGGAGAAATATTAAAGCAATATAAAAAGAATAACATATAATTACTATAGATATGTTAAAAAAAAGTTATAAATATTATTAAGCAAAACAAAATAGGAAAAGTAGTAGAAAATAGGGGGAAAAAAGGGGAACAAAAAGAAAAGAGGGAGAGAGTTGGGAGGGGAAAGGGGGCCAGCTGGTGCAAAAAGGCAGGCGAACAAATATTACACTAATTGAAAACAATAACATAATCAGTATAGATATGTTGGGGGAAAAAGAAAACACATTCCAAACATTCACGGCAACCGTTAAGATGGTCAAATAGTAGATAATAGCTATTTAACAGATACCACCAATAATTTGATAGTCAGCAACATACACCAAACTCAATACAAAATCTGGTATATGTATTATTACATATTTGAGTAGAGATCATCATAGCACGTGGAAATTGTAATTCAGAAATTTTGCTCAAAATCATCAACGATAGCATAGAAAACGACCCAAAATAAAAAAAGGAGAGAGCCGGAGAGAAAGAGATAGGAAAATAGCAGAACACTTTTCTATCTGTTTACAATATTACTGTCATAAATATAAAGAGGTTGAAATAGTATAAAAGCATACCAACGACCATTAAGAAGGAATAAAATAAAAACAACAATCAATAGTAATTAACAGCTTTAAATAACAATAGTAGAGGTGCGAATTTGGGCCGAGCCAAACGGGCCGGCCCGTGGCCCGTAATTTAGGCACGGCCCGCGGCCCGGCCCATATTTTACGGGCCCGGTAAAAGCCCGGCCCTATAATAAGAGGCGGGCTGGGCTCTCTTTCTAGGCCCGATGGGCCGGGCCGGCCCGGCCCGAAAATTTAGGGCCGATGGGCCGGCCCGACCCGCTATTTAAAATTAAATATATTATTTTTATTAAAATTTTTATTATTTTTAAAATTTTTATTAAAAAAATTATATATATTAAATATTAATATTATAATATTATATTATACATATATTAAAAAAAAAGAAAAGAAAAAGAAACTTGGCCAACAGCTACTAATATAGCCGTTGGACTGTCTCTGTCTTCGACAAAGACAGACACAGTTGGTCCAAATTTTTTTTTTTTAATAATAATAAATTTTTTATTAAAAACTTTAAAATTTTTATAATTATTTTTTTAAAATTTCATTCTCTCATTCTATAAATACCTTTCAATTTTTCATTTTTCACACATCTTCTCTATCTCTCCTTTCAATCTCTTATTCTTTAATTTCTTTCTCTATATTCTCTTATTCGAAAATAACTACTAAGCAAACACTGATAAATAATTATAATCTTAAACAACTAAAATTAAAAGTTTAATTATAATGTTAAGTTAACTAACTAACTAATATTATAATTATTAAGTATTAACTAAGCAATTATAATTAGTGGTGGGAATTCAGGCCGCCCGGCCGGGCCCGCGGGCCGATAACGGGCCGGGCCGAGCCTAATTTTTAAAATCTTTATTTATTTTTTTTTATTTGTAATTTTTGAATAAATTTGTATATTTTTGATAATTTAATAATTTATCTCAATATTTTATCTTAGTTAAAAAATAAAAATTTTTATACTATGTTGAAAAAAATTTATTATACTATTCCTATTTATTTTTATATTTATTTTTATATTTATATTTATATTATAATTGCTTAGTTAATACTTAATAATTATAATATTAGTTAGTTAGTTAACTTAACATTATAATTAAACTTTTAATTTTAGTTGTTTAAGATTATATAATTATTTATCAGTGTTTGCTTAGTAGTTATTTTTGAATAAGAGAATATAGAGAAAGAAATTAGAGAATAAGAGATTGAAAGGAAAGATAGGAGAAGATGTGTGAAAAATGAAAAAATTAAAAGGTATTTATAGAATGGGAGAATGAAATTGTAAAAAAATAATTATAAAAATTTTAAAATTTTTAATAAAAAATTTATTATTATTAAAAAAAAAATTTGGACCAACTGTCTCTGTCTTTGTCGAAGACAGAGACAGTCCAACGACTATGTACACAATACATAGCCGTTGGTGGACCAACGACTATATTAGTAGCCGTTGGCCAAGTTTCTTTTTCTTTTCTTTTTTTTTTTAAAATATATATATATAATATAATATTATAATATTAATATTTAATATATATAATTTTTTTTAATAAAAATTTTAAAAATAATAAAAATAATATATTTAATTTTAAATAACGGGTCGGGCCGGCCCATCGGACCTAAATTTTCGGGTCGGGCCGACCCGACCCATCGTGCGTAGAAAGAGAGCCCAGCCCGCCTCTTATTATAGGAGCGGGTTTTTACCGGGCCCGTAAAATACAGGCCGGGCCGGGCCTAAATTACGGGTCACGGGCCGACCCGTTTGGCCCGGTCCAAATTCCCACCTCTAATTATAATATAAATATAAATATAAAAATAAATAGGAATAGTATAATAAATTTTTTTCAACAAAGTATAAAAATTTTTATTTTTTAGTTAAGATAAAATATTGAGATAAATTATTAAATTATCGAAACTATACAAATTTATTCAAAAATTACAAATAAAAAAAATTAAATAAAGATTTTAAAAATTAGACCCGGCCTGGCACGTTCTCGGCCCGACCCGCTATTGACCCGTTCTAAGCCCGCAGGCCGGGCCGAGCATATATTTCAAAAAATTAGGCCGGCCCGACCCGACCCGATTTTTTGTAATGGCCTGATGGGCTTGGGCCGGGCCGGGCCGGACGGCCCGAATTCCCACCACTAAACAATAGTACCTGAGAAAAAAAGCACGGCTGAAGAGGTATGAGCAGAAATAAATGAAATTTCAAACCAGAGGAGATAAGAGAATATCACAAGTTCATTTTGAACTAAACTATACTTTTTTCATCATATTTTTTGTCTTTTCTGAAAAAATTTTTTGTCTTTTCTGAAAAAATCAACAAAAATTACTATTTAAACTTAAAAATTTCAACTCAACTCAAACTCAAGTTATACACCAAACACCCCCTTAGAGAAACAGTAATGGTAAAGAGTAGTGATAAAGCAAAATAAATGAAGAGGGTTTATTTATAAAAGGGATTCGGCAAACAGCAAAAGCCCCAAAATTTTTTTTTTAAAGTTGGTGCAAGGGGAAGCAATAAATTTATTTACAGACACAACACATAAGAGATAACGAATTTTTAAGAAATCAGATTCATTAATAATAAAGCTGCAAATATAAAAAATCTGACTAAAAACAATCATGACAGAGTAACTAATATATTTAGATGAACTAATATAATTACAACACAGAAAACAAAAATTTAGAAACATTAAATACAAAAGACAAAACACCTATTATGATTACATATATAAAACTAAATAAGAAAAAAGACTAACAATCCATCCAAATATAACTAAATGATCCAATCCAGTTAGTAAACATAGTAACACGGATTATACTCAATATATTAAACAATGATGATAATAAAAAACCACATAAACACTAATCTAATTAAAATGAACCATAAAAAAATTCTATTTATATGAAAATCAAACGACAAAAAAAAAACCATCAAATAAAAATCAGCAAGGTATTACCCGGGGAGGGGAAAAAAACACCAAATTACAATGATATAAAGATAACAAAAAAAAAAAAAGTATGTAATTCTCCACCGAACACTTACATTCATCCATTTTGCCACCATCATTACGACAATCTGCAAAAATAAATTAGTTGACATCAAATACAAAAAAAAAAAAAAAAAATCGGTAGCAAAAAATTTTGAGGGAGGAAAAAGTATATACCATATGTTTAGTTTAAAAATTGTTATCGTTTCCAAGAATAAGCCATAAATTCATAAAATGGAGAAAAAAAAAAAGAGTTAAAAAAAAAAACAGAGCTGGAAAAACTGAACAGAAACAATGGACAATGAATTAAAATATTACGAATCGAAAGAGGGGGGTGTGGAAACATAAAATAAAATAAAATAAAGGTAGAACAATAATAACAATGTAAAATGTCCAAAAAAAACAGGGGGGGAAAAAAGGAAAATGCAGGATTCGAACACAACCAAAAAAAAAAAAAAAACTTATCATTCGGATCAAAAACCTCTCAACCTTCAACATGAAAACTCAAAAACAGAGGGAAAAAATTTTGAGATTGCAAACGAAAAATCTGAAAACAAAAATCTAAATATAAATCTTGGACAGAAAAACCAATCCAAAGCTTCAACATAAAAACTAAACAACAGCAACACAAAAAATCAAAAAAAAAAAAAAAAGAAGGGGGAGCCGAACAAAAGCGAAGGGAAAAAGTGAGGGAAACCGAATACAATAATGAAAGAAAAGTAACATAACAAATATCAAAATCTAAACCTTCAACACAAAAATCTATCTAAAATTTGAACGCAAAAACCCACCAATATCAAAAAAAGGGGCCAAAATCTAGGGTTTGAAGTCCAACAGTCCGAAAAATAAAGAGACAGTGAGAGAGAGAGAAAGAAAGGCATGTAAAAACAAAGGCAAAAAAACCAGCGAATCAAAACACAAAAAAAAATGGATTAAAAAAAAAACACTTCGGACAAAATCAATGAAAGATAGAGAAGAGAAAAATTTTAACTGGATACACTAACCAAAAAAGTATTTAACACAAAAACCCAACAATATTAAAAAAAAAATTCCCCACGGGTTGAAATCGGAAAAGTGGGAGGGGGGAGGGGGGAACAGAGAAAGAGAGAGAGACTTGTAGAAAGAGAGAAAAAGAGAGTTAAATCATTAACAATAGAGATCAAAATCAACACAAAAAAATGAGGGGGAAAAAAGGGCATTCCGCCAAAACCCTAGAAAGAAAAGAGGGAAAAACCCCACATACAGTAATGGAACACAAAACAACATAACAAATATGAAAATCTAAACATTCAACGTAAAAATCCAACAATAAAAAAAAAGACAAAATAAAATTCTGGGATTTAAAGACCGAAAATCCAAAAAATATGGAGAAAGAGAAAAAGATAGAGAGCAGATCTGGAAATCTAACACTCAACACAAAAATCCAACAATATGGAAAAAAAAAATTTTAAGAGGTTGCAGCGGGGAAACCGGGAAAATATGAAGCAAAAGAGAGACGGAGTTAGAATATCAACAATAAACATACACAATGGAAGAAATTTATCAGCGGCAGCAGCAAAAAGGAGAAGAGAAAATGCGGGTTGGAAAGCCAAAAATTTGAAGAAGAAGAAGAGAGAGCGAGAGCGAAAGAGAGAGAGAGAGAACTACAACATCAACAGTAGAGAGAGAAAATGACACTATACAATGGGTAACACAATGGGCGGGAAAGAAAAAATGAGAGAGAGAGTGAGGACAATGGGCAGCAGTGGGCGGCAAGAGAGAGACAGAGCACAGTGGGCAGCAGAAAAGAAAAGAAAAGAAATGATAAGAGAGAGAGAGAGAGAACACAGTGAGCGGCAGAGAGACAGAGAGGAAATGAGCATGAGATATGAGGGGGGGAAAAAAAAACCAACTCTGCAAAAAGAAATCAAAAGTCGTATGGAAAGTAGAAAAGAGATATAACATGGTCTAGGGAGTTGAGCAATCTGATGTAACATCAGATTACTCACATATAAATGTGTGAGAAAGAGAGAGAGAGAGAGAGAGAGAGAGAAATAGAGAGACAAAGAGAGAGAGAGAGCAAGGGAAGGACAAAACCGTCCGGTCACTGTGGGAAGCCCAACCAATAGAGAAGGAAGGAAGGGCAGAAGCGTCCATCCACTGTAGCAAATGCAATTCCACATGAGTGAGGGGGTAAATCCGTCAGAAAACTGTTGAAAGAACGGGGAAAAACCCTGTTCCTTTAGTATATTATGGTTCGTTTGGTAAGTGAGTTTGAGTTAAGTTTTTGAAGTTGAAATAGTAAATTTTATTGACTTTTCAGAAAAGACAAAAAACTTTTTGAGAAAAAGACAAAGACTTTTGAAGAAGAAAACAAAACTTGAGTGTTGAAAACCAAGTTTGAGCTTGGTTTCCAAACATACCTTTAGTATAATATGTTTCTTTTATCTGCTCAAAATATGGCTTGGTTTGAAGCCATAAGTAAATACAAAATTAACAACACAACAATAATAACATGAATTGCTCTTGCAAGTGAATTGCTTTCTCCCCCCTCTATTTATATGAGTTAAAAAAAAAAAAGCTAAAACGATATTCCCCTAAAAACGAAATGTCAGTGATAATAAACTACGTTTTTAGTTTACCCAAAAAAAAAAACTACGTGTATAGTTTCTATGTAATTGTATATATGAAATTCCAATGCAGATCACGGGAACTTCCCTTAAATACAGTAATTAGGTTACTTTTGTCGGTGCTATGTTAACTCTGTTGGATAATTTCTTTTTCATCTTTCGGCATGTGCTTTCGCGGAAATTTCTTGGAACAGTTGTATGAAAAGAACAAAAAACAAAAAAGACTCCAAATTTTATTTTTATTTTTATTTTTTATTTTTTTGCTAGACTCCAAGTTCAATTACTTTAGAACTATCTGTTTTTTTGGGTACTCAATTACTGTTCCTCTTCCATTCATGATTCCCGTTTTCCAAAGCCAAGAAATCTTCGTCGATTTCTTTCCATCATCTTCTTCAACCTTTCTTTTTCCTTTTGTTTTCCAACTCAGAACGTTAGCAAAATCAGAGAGGCTATTCATCACCTCCAGAACAAAAAAATAAAAACGAAAAAAGCTCTTTATACATGCCAAAAAATAAAATAAAAAAATTTTGTCCCTCTTTTCGAAACTGTAAGATTACAAATTTGTTTTGCAAACGTAAAAATCCAAAGGTTTAGAAGAAGTTTTCTGGGTTTTGCATTCAACGTGAAGAAATAATTGGGATGTTTTCTTTTTGTTTTGAAGAATAGAGGGGAAAAAAAAGGGGGGGGGGAAAGAAAGATGGGCGTTGGCACTGTGGAGGGATAATAATTAGATATTAAGAAACAAAATAAATTTAAAAAAGAGAGAGAGAGATAATAATTAGATACCAATAAAAAGAGAGAGGTTATGGTAGAGCATTTCCCAGAGTAACTACTGGTAGAGTTCTTTTTTGAACCGTTAGATTTAATCGAACGGTTGATATGTTATTGGTGCACCATAATTACCATACACCTTATCTCATATGAACTTTCTCACCCTAATCTTCTCCATTGCCAGCGACCACACCCCTGGCCGGCCCCCACCCCATCCCTAACCACCCCCTCTCTCTCTCTTCCAGGCCTGCCCCCTGCCCCCCCGGCGGTCCCCCCCACCCAAGCCCCCCTCCCCCGGCGCCCCCCCCCCCCCCCCTCTCTCTCTCTCTCCTCTCTCTTTCTTACCCTCTCCCTCTCTTCCCGGCCGGCCCCCCTGCCCCCAGCCCGCCCGGCACCCCCCCATCCCAGCCCCCCTCCCCCGGCACCCCCCCCCCCCCCCAAAACCCCCATACCCTCCCTCTTTCTCTCTCTCTCTTCCCCTCTCTCTCTTCCCGTTCACGATCTTCTTCAGCTTTTTCTTCTTTTTTTTTCTTTTTTTTTTCTCTCTTTTTCGCTTACTTTGTTATAATATGGGTGATGCCTACAGTTCAATATGTGCATCCTCAATATATAGACCATCCAATTCGATATCTGAGGTTTAAAAAATGACTATATCGATAAAGACTCTCACCACAATTTTGTCCTAAGAAAAAAACCGCTTGTTTTTGACGCAATATACAAGAAAATGCGGGACCCATTTTTTAGAAACCAACAAAAGAAAAAAAATAATGACATATTTACAGCTCGGATCGTGGATCTCACGATTCGGGCCAAAAAGCATTTTTGATTTGTTTACAATGTGCGTACGACAATATACATGAAAGTTGTTCGATATTTTTTTTTCCTACTACTAAGCCTCTGTTTGGTGTTATGATTGACAATTGTAGTTAAAATTCTTAAATTGAAATTAATTAATTTTTTAATTAAAAATTGATATGAAAAATTTAAGTTTAAATTGAAATATCAAACGAGCATAAATTTATTTATTTCTTTCTTCTCTAAACAATTTTTTTTCTTGGTAAATACAAATGTATCGATGTAGTTACATAACATTAATCGTGTACAGTTTCGATTCGAATTATTTCTACTCTATTAATCAGGATATACGACAAGAAAATATATCATATGATATAAAGTTGTTAAAATTTTGAGATTATTTGAGAACTCTGATTTCTTTTTTTTTTTTTAATCTTTAATTTCTTCAGGGGAAAAAGAAAAAAAAAAAAAAAAAGTGCAGGTGACGACAAAATGCTGGAAGAACGGAGAAAGTATATTGGACCCTATATTGCCTAAAATAATGCAACCTTGTCTATACGCGCATTGCTTTAACGTGTGGTGAGTCCTTGAAAAGTACTTAACGTGCAGGAAAGTTACCAGGAGAAGAATCCCACGAGAAACAGAAAAGCAAGCGGAGAGTAAGGGTGTGTTTTTGTAGGAAAACAAATATATATATATATATATATATATATGGCATATCACTTGTAAAAGAAATTAAAAAAAAATTGAAATGTTTTGAAAGATTTATTAAAAAAAAAAAAAGTAAGGGTGTGTTTTGTAGAAAAAAAGAAATAATAAATAAAATAAAAAGTGTGAATACTTTAAAATTATTTAATTTAACTCTTCAATTTAAGAGATATTCAAATTGAAATATTTTGAAAGATTCCAAATACTCTCTACTGTAGTCATGCGCTTCTTTTATTATATCTTATAATATAATGTCTTTTTTTCACGTCTTTTCTCTTTCTCTCTTATATTTTTCACCTTGGAAGTCCAAATCTCAGTGCTTTTTTTTTTTTTTTTTAAATATATTTCCTGCAAATGCCCCCTTTGAACTTGTTTGTTCTCAATTTGTTGACTATTCTCCCACCCTCTCTCTTCTCTCTTGCCTTTCTGGAAAGAATTAGTGCACGAAATCAAAGTAAGAAAACATTTTTCTATTTACCAAAAAAAAAAGAATTATTTTTCTACAACGAGCACATGATGTCGCAATAATCTAATTAACTTTTTTCAACATGTTTGTTTTCAAGTAAAATTAGTAGAAAATAAAATAATAGTAAGGAGTTTACAATCATTTGATGTGAAAAAAAATGAGAAGGGAAATTGAAAAGAATAATAAAAACAAAATGAGAAAATAATACGAATGTTAATGGATCACACCAATTTTTTCCTCATCCTAATATATATGAAGAGTAATTATATTCCTTAAAAAAAAAAGAATAATCATAATAACAATCTTGATATTTATTTTCCACTTCCAACAAAAAAACAAGGAGAAATATTTTTAACTTGCTATTATAAGTCATATAAAATCTTATATCATCAGATACAGTTAAGACACATACTTATTTTTATAATTTTGTCTGTAATCATGGATAGTTATATAAAAAAAAAAAAAGAGTAACTATAGAAAACTCTTCCATATATATTATATTTACAATATTATTAAAAATTAATTAAGAAGATAATACAAAGAAATAAGAAAAATACTAATATTTCGTTTGACGTTTAAGTTTAATTCTAATTAAACTATATTTTTTCATCTCAATTTTTATATTTTTCTAAAAAATAATTAAAAATTTATAACTAGTTTTTGAAAGTTAATAAATTCCAAATTAAAAATTTTATCTTCAATTGATGAATTAAATGCAAGTTAAGATTTAACGTGATCCAATAATAAGTTATTGACAAATTTAGAAAATATAGAAGATTCAGTATTAAGTTATAAGAGCACTATAACCGGATTCTAAAGAAATATAAGATATAATTACAGAATCTCATATGTTAATAAATAATTGTAAAATCAAGAAATTTCTTCAAGAAATATATCACAGCACAGTTATAGCTAGTTATGGCTCTTTGAGGTTAAATTCTAGATGTTATTTTACTGTCTGGATTTTAAAATATCAATTTTATATTAAATTTCTCCTCTATTTTATTTTTAAAAAACTCAAACTTTAAAAATCTATAACTTTTTCATTTCAAATCGAAATTAAATAATTTTTATATCAAAATACTCATAACTATAAGACGAACAAAATAAGATACATTTTGTATATTTTTTTCAAACATATTTTAAAATTTTTTTTATTATTTTCTATATTACAAAAAAATTTCAATAATTTTCTTCTAAATATATATTTTCAACCAAAATTTTCCCAAACAGCCTTTAAATGATAATTTGGGGAGGGGGTGTGGGGTTGGATTGTTGTAGGTCGTCGAAGACAACTCAAAAGTTTTGGCGGGGGGGGGGGGGGGGGGGGGTGCTAATTATCACTTGCATCCAAATTGCAAGCGGACTTACCTTTGAAATTTCAATTGACACTTTTAACAAGGTTGCATTGTTGTAGGTCGTGGAAGCCAACTCAAAAGTTGTTTTGGGGGGGGGAGGGGGGTGTGGGTTGTTTTGTTGGATTATTGTAGGTAGTGAAAGACAACTCAAAAGTTGCATCGAAGTTGCATTGTTTGACATTTATCTTTAGTGCTAACGAGTTTAATACCCATGCATTATAGGAAAAAAAAATTAAAGATAAAGTATGAGAATAAATAATATACATTAAAGACAGTTGATTAAGATAGATAATATAATTATAATAATTTGAGAATTTAGTTTGTTTTTTTATATATTTAAATTTATATTAAAATGTCAGAGTTATATATATTAATATGGATATATATATATATATATTTATACATATATAAAGTTCTGAAATATGAAATTTTTTCTCGTACAGTAAACTGGAGTCATTCATATTTAACTTTCTTCATTTTCTCCTCCGATCTGTCATAATAAAAACATTTATATATGTTAGTAAATTTATGTTTATGATTGAAATATGAATTTAAATAAATTTGGTAATTTAATATGTAATTATGCATAAAAAAAATAACATTACCTGGTCTCTTTTCGCTTTTTTGACTGATCACTTGGAGATACAATTTGAACTTGCGATGGAGGAGATTGATGCTGACGACTAAAATAATAATGTATATAATTATGTAATAATTGATGATGTATAAATATATATGTTAAATGAGAAATTTTAAAAATTGAAAATAAAATATAAATAGTAATATATCTTGATTCCACTTCTTCAATGATAAGTTCACTAAAAGTAAGCTGTTTTTTTCCTGTCTTTTTGCCTCCTAGTTGAGGTGTCTCTGGGCCAAAGGAGATTAATGATGGTGGAATTTTTTCAGAAGGCTTAGTTATCGATGCAGGTAATGACATTAGTTGCATATCATCATCAAAGGTTTTTACAATGACTGCATCAATAAAAATACCTCTGAGACGAAATTAGATAACAAATATTTTTTCAAGGATTGCATCCAAAGTTGGTAATTAATTGATGAGGAAACTAATTGAGACAGCTCCACACGTCCAGATGTTGTGGCAAGAATATGTAGAGATCATGAGAAACTACAAGATCACATAAAATCCTGGAATCATATTGTAGTTGTGAATCTCTTTCTATCTTTCTTCTTTTTCTTTTTTTTTTTTTTTAAACTTATGGCATGTTTACTTATCAGGAATAGAGAACGAGAGTCAATCCATTATTTACTTGTTATTTGTTTTTTTTTTTTTTAAATGAGAGTGAGAATGGTGGATCACATACCAATTTGGGATTAAGAAATGGGATTGGCAATCCCATGCCCCCTTTCAGATTGTAACTCTCATTACTACTATTAACATTAAATTAACATTTTATCCTTAATTTATTTACAAAAAATTATATTAAAAAATAATAACAACATATATTATTTATTTTTATTAACTAAATATAATATATTTTAATTAACTTAATATTATATAACTATCCTCATTACTATTAACGTTATTAGAGTAAATAAAGAACTTTATTTTTATCATAATATATTATTATGTTTCTATTTTTATATTTTTTTATACTTTACTTATTTTAATTCATTTTTTTTTTACTCTTTTTAAATTTTTTTTAAACAAAAAATTACACAATTTAATTTTATTATCTTAATATCATTATAGTTATTTTACTTTTGATTAATAGTATGATAAAAAAATAATCTTTTTTTAATTTTTGAAAACACAATAAATAAATGGATATATAAGTAAATTTACAGCAACTGACTCTGATTCTTATTCTAAGTAAACGCATGAATGAGATTGACAGTAATTCCAACTCCGAATCCTAAAACCCAAATAAATAGCATATTCTGACTCTGAATCCTGACTCTGAATCATACCTATTCCGATTTATGATCACTCCGATTACACATAAGTAAACATACCATTAATGGTGAAGGGATTTGAACTCAGTACTTTTCAGTGGAATCAGAAATAGAATTACCGTAGGACTATACTTGTAATCACACCTTTCTTTCTCTTTCAAAATATTGAAAGATCTAATAAAAACATTTACCCAAAATAAATAAAGTGCTTTGCAATATTGCTTGCCATTTTACGCAATAAACTGTGCTAATTCTAGTAAAATTGCAGTACCATTCAAGATTTTAGGATGTACATATATCCTTTTCTTTTTTTTTTTTAGTCATTGGATGATTATAAAAATGTAATGTAAACTATTACTTGATAAAGTTAAAAAAAAAAAAATACGGATAGGATCACTTTTCAACCACATTCTAGAGGTGTAAATAGGGATTGTCCAGTCCGGCCTTGCCCGTCTGAGCCTGGAGGGAATACTGACCTGGAATAAAGGTTGGCCAACCTGGCCCCATTCTTCGATGGGTAAAGGGCAGCCCTCTGTTTTGTATGTTGATCTAGTTACACACCAATCCACTTATTTTGTAAAATAAGGGAGAAATAATAAAATAATATTTTTTAAGAGAGTTATAGTAAATTATAACATAAAATTTTAAATATACTAATAAATAACATAATCAAATTTATTGATCACACATATCAAAAAAAAAAAAAAAAAAACCCCTCCTCCTCCTTTCTCCTCACTCTCTCTCTCTCACTCACCCTCTCTCGTTCTCTCTCTAACATGAAACAATGTATATAAATTTGTTCTTAAAAGTTAACCATAAATATGTTATTTTCACAAAAATCCAAGGATTTTCTAAAAAATATTTGCTATAATTTATCATATTTTAAAAAACCTGCTATAAAATTCAAATTTACCTATAAAATATACTATTTACTATAATTTTCCAAAAAAAAATTTCAAAGAGAAAATTACCCAAATAATCATATTTTTTTAATTCATTGACCAACATAACATAAATTCATCATTCTTAACTAACATGACATAAATTATAGTTTTATTTTTGTATCATATTGATATAGAGACAAATTTTGTGTTTGTTGGTATAATGATATTTTAATTTGTATAATTCAAATGCTTTCTCCAATCTTAAAAGACACTATATGCGGGCAAGCCCATTCCGGCTTCATAAGTTGTACACCTAGATCCAACCAGCCTATCCTGTAAGGTTGGTCGGTCTATTTGATCCATTTCATATATAACTTTTCTCATTCTTTTGGATTTGTAAAAAAATATATGCTACAAATATATCGAAAAAGTGGGGCTAAGTGATTGCTAAGGTGAAATATGAAAAGAATTCTTGAAATGTAAAATACAGCCATCTTAATGATTTTAAATTTTATTGAAGAATCTTTTTAGTTTCCTAGTAGATGTATCCGAGACAAACGACTTTGACCCAACTGACCCACATGAGTAGATTCCTAGTAATTGCGCGCCATTGACTCTCTAAGTCATTGTCCCAAAAAAGAAAAAAAAAAGGGAAGAAGAAGAAGAAGAAGAAAGAAAAAGGAAAATCTTTACCAGAAAATTTGTCCCTCCTTTGGCCAACTGAGAAGAGATCTGCAACTCGAGCTTTCGAGCTATGGCGGGGCAGGTGATTTCAGTTTGCCTAAAACAGCTCAAAGTTCTGACTGGACTGATAGCTAACGCAGCCTTAGAACAGGCGGGAGCATCCGCCTGGCAAATGACAGCAGAGCAATTTAACTCAATCAAGGACGTCGAGAAAGATATCGAGAAGCTCGGTAGCAATCTCACCGCCATTCAAGCCGTGCTCTCCGACGCCGAGAGAAAGCAGATCGACAGTGCCACCACGCAAAACTGGTTGGACAACCTCAAGAAAGTTTCTCTGAAGATCACCGGTGCGTTGAATGAGTGGATTGCAGCCATTAGCAGATCAAGTGTTGATCAAGATGAAGAAGAAAGTGGTCAAGAAAATTATGCCTCCCTCGCCAAGAAGGCACGCCTTATGGTCTCTAAGGTATGTTCTCGGATTATTAGTAATCCTGTTCATAACATTGTTCTGCGTCTTAACGTTGCTTCGGAGGTAAAAAAATTAAATGAAACATTAGATGAGATCGCTGATCGGAGAAGGAAATATTTTTTTGACACGGGGAGGGTGGTTAGAAAAGGCGATCAACGTCGTCGTAGGACTACCTCTGTTTTTGATGAAAGCACAGTGTACGGTCGAGATGGAGAAAAGGAAATTTTGATTAGAAAGTTACTGACCGACGAGGATTTTAATAATAATGAAGATCGGAACGCGTTTGAGATCATTTCGATTGTGGGGAAAGAGGGAATTGGTAAAACCACTCTTGCGCGACTTGTTTATCACGATAACGAAGTTAAGAATAATTTTGTTAGAAGAATTTGGACATGTGCCGCTGATCCTTCTGACGAAATAGGAATTGCTAAGGCAATCATCGAAGCTGTCGACGGTAGAGCTGCCGATGTAGTTGAAATGGAATCTTTACTTCAACGAATCCACACGTCTATTGAGGGAAAGAGGTTTTTCCTCGTACTAGACGATGTGTGTACCGAGGGTGCGACGAATTTGGAAGCGTTGAAGGAAGTACTGAAGAATGGCGCGGAAGGAAGTAGGATTCTTGTGACAACCCGAAAGGAGGAAGTTGCGGTTATGATGAGAGCGGGAGGTAACATGATTTGCCTTGAGGATTTGCCTGTGGAAGTTGCTTGAGTTCCAAGGTTGGTCCTTTATTGCTCCTTTCATTCCGCAATTAGTTAGCCCCCAGCGCCGCGCGCCCCACACCCCCCCCCTCCTTTTTTTTTTTGACATTTAATATAAATGATTTTATCACTATTTTACCTTGAAACAGGTCTGCCTAGCGTAGCTGAGAGTAAAGAGCAATATAAATGAGACACTCGTGGTATACTGCATACTAACAAAAAGTGGGTCATATTAGCTCGACACCAATGGTACATGTACAGGTGCCCCTGAACACTTTCGGCCGAGGAAATGGTGGTTGTTCCGTAGATGATAGAAGGGGTGATCGGGAAATGAGTTGGCATCAAATGTTGCTTCCGATCAGTTCTTTTTTCCTTTTTTTTTTTTTTTTTTTTTTTTCTTTTTTCAGTTTTTTTTTTAATTTAAACCAACATAGTCTTAAAGATAAATCTATCTCAATGCAATATATTTATATATATATATATATTTCCATTTTACATTATTCTCTCTTAGTGACGGATTCAGAATATTCACTCAGTGACATAGATGATACAAAAATTGATAAGCTAAAATACTATAAAAAATATAGAGACAAGAACAGTAAATGAATTAAATATGTTCACATATATTATAAATGAGTGTGTAGAAGATGACGATCTTAGTTCCTGTGCTAACCGAATAAAGCTCAAACACATGAAGTCCAAGAAGTGGGAGCATAACCCAAATAAAGCCCAACATACGTAGTGGGGACACATCCTTAAAGATTCTTTACACAACTCAGCCTTTTCATCTTCTCAGTGGGGGCACATACCCACACTGGCCCTGTTGTGCGTCCGTGCCTTCTCTCTAACATTTTGATTTTATTTTATTGTATATATTTACAGCTCTAGTACGTATACAATATACTTCGGATTTGGTCGTTAAATATGGTTCGCACGGATTGCAAACTTTATCTTACGTGTATTGTTGGATTGGAAACTTGTTACATATGCTACGGTCATATTTTGCAAGAGAAATGAAAAATCTGTATATTCTTTGTTTACTTTAGGGGATGCATTTGAGGGCTAGGTGATTGAAATCTTGCAAACATTATTCTTGATTACAATCCAGGGGAAAAAAGAAAGAAAGAAAGAAAATTCTTGATTACAAAGTTAATTAGAATAAAACAAAGCACAAAAGAGGGGGGAAAACCAATGCAAAAAGTGCAAAAAAAAAAAAAAAAAAAAAAAAAAAAAGAGGCTAAAAAGAAGAAATTCACTTAAAAGAAAAACATGCTATATGAAAGGCTTGAAACAAAATGATTGTTAGAGATAATAGAAGAAGAAGAAAAAAAGAAAAAAAGACTTTTGTAAAAACTGAATTGCTTCTCTAAAAATGTGTTGGCTTTTTTTTTTTTTTTTTTCAAAAAGAAAAAAAAATGTTGGTTCTGTAATATTTGAGGGGTAAAATAGTTGGTTTACATTAATTTTAATAGTTAAAACTACATCAAATTGACCATCCATCATTTACGGCTTGGACTACTGAGGTATCTAATCTCATTCCCTCCACTAGCTTTCGTCTCTCAATGTCAGTATTGGTCTAGTAGAGTACTTTTGCTGTTAGTATTCTTTCCAATCTCTATGCATTTCATGCTCTACCGGAAATTCCCTCTGTCCCTATCGCACTCCAGCTTGGTAACTTCCACCGCCTGCCGGGGTTGTGCAATCGCTGGGCTCCTTGTGCTTTTACCTCACTCAAATATAATGAGCAACTAAAATTAGATATCTTTGATACTAATCCCTAAAGAAAGGCAAGAAAAATACAAAAATTAATCGTCGATTGAGAAAAATGTATAGATTTATATATTGAATGTAATCTAATAATATAAAAATATAAAATTTTAAAATACATTGTATTCTTTTTAAGTAAAAACAAAATGCATGGTATAAAAGTGTAAATAATACATAATCTTTCTTTTTAAGGGTAATTGGGTATTTTAAAGTCAAAATTAAGTATTGACCGAGATAGAATATAAATTTGAATAATAAATGTAATCTAATAGTATATAAATGTAATATTTAAAATATATGGTATACTTTCTAAATGAATGCTAAACATAGGGTTCAAAAATATAAATAATCCAAGTTTCTTTTAAAAGAAAAGAAAAAGAAAAAGAAAAAAACCTGCTTTTTCTTTGGCGAAAAAATTTACCCGGAAACATCTTGGCTAATGCAAATATAGCTTTTCTCGTTGGCCCTATACTCTTGCTTTAACGAGGGAATTAATATAATATAGACACCCACACCCACACCCACATATAAGAGAACTATTTGGTTTGGATTTCATTACAATAACACACATCCATTTCCCTTGTTTTCCATTTCTCATCAGTCAAGTACTACTAGTCCATTTGATCTCGATCTTACCAACCAAGTTGCTATGGCACGACATCTGAAAAAACAAATAAATAAATAAAAAGTTAGAAAAGGGACTACAAATCCTCTTAAACAAACAAATTTTAATATCTTAAATGTTAAAGAGATTATTAGAGGAAATTTTATCATCCAAATATATATATATATATATATATATTTTTGTGAATCAAAAAGGATAAGGTGATTACTCTATCATTCTCACGTTTTTCATTCCAACAGACAAGAATACTTTCCTAGATATGACAAAATCAGGTCATATATACTAGTTTCTTTCAGTCGTCCACACATGATCTACCCTCTCATCACCAACCCAAGTATCAACAGCCGAAGTTGGAGTGGGAGCCTAAAAGGGAGGTAATGAAACTCAAAACTGGATAGACGAAGTAGAGATGCCTGATAAAAGAATCCAAACCCTTCTAGATAAAATAGTTATTCTTAACATAGGGAAAGTATGTGGTAGAATTCATTTTATATATACTATTGATAGAGCTCATTTTTAAACCGTATAAATATAATCAAACTGCTGAGATTTTACTTATGTATGATAACTATTATGCACATTATCATATAGTAATATAGACTAAGACATTAAAAAATAAATAAATAAAAAACTAACCTAGTCTTGGCTCGACGTGGGTAGGGGAGATCGCCGGGGTCGGGAAGGGAGGGCTTGTTGTCAGCCGAGGGGGGGTCGTTGCCAGGGTTTGGGCCCCGGGTTGACGTCGGTGGGGTGGCTCCTAGGTTGTGCGGATCTAGAATGGGGGGGTCCCGTTGCCAGGGTCTAGGCTTGTCGGGGGGAGGAGCCTGGGTTGTGCGGATCTCAAACAAGTCGCCAGAGTCTGGACACATCGGGGGAGGTGGGTGCTGACTCGACTGGGGGGAGGGGGGCGATTTCGCAAGCAAGTGGTTGGTTTCTGTGCGGGAGGGTTCGTCATAGGTTTTTGGGCGGGCCGAGGAGGGCGTACACGATCTATTTCCGGGGGAGAAACACAGGTCCGGGGCTAGTGGGTGCCCCAAGCTTGCTGGAGGCGGGGGACAGGAGCAACGGTGGAAGGTCATCGAGGGAGGGGGGGTTCCGGTGAAATTGTTGGGGTTTTTTTTCCTTCAAAAAGTTTTTTTTTTTTTTTATTTCTTAGTCTGTAATTTTGTGAGTTAAGGCGCATTGTAATCATCATTCACAAGTAAGATCTCAGTCATTAAAATATATCAAATGGTCTACAAAATAAATTCTACCAATATGGTATATAAAAGAAATTGTACCACAGCCTTTCTCTTAAAGAAAATATTTTCTTCTCTTGTCCTTACAGCCAAATAAGAGGGATGATTTAAAATATAATTATAAAATTTGATAAGTTAACACATTCTCTAAAATCAAGAATTTATTCAAAAAAGATCACAATTTTATTGTTGTGATTATTATTATATTATTATTTTCGGTTAGTTCTCCAGTGACAGCTAGATATCATTATTGCTATATAATTAAAATAAAATAAAAATAAAATAAACTAGCAATGGAAATAGTTGCACCAACATTTGGCAGTTGTACGTAGAATTTATTGGAGGAAGGATAATTGTTAATTGCAGCGAAATTACAATGGGACTTACATTTCAATTGAGACTTTTGATGTCTGCTGATTAATGTAGTCCACGTTAAAGCTAAGACCATCTCTAATGTACTACTCAATGTTAATTTATATTTAAATGCATAATATCATTTTTAATACTATTTATATTTTTTATCATTTTTAATACTATTTATATTTTTTATCATTTTTAATTTATATTTTATTTTATTTAGATTTGTAAGTGAATTATTATGATTTTTCAAACTTTAATCATAAATCTGGATATATGTTACATATGTGAAATCAATAATAACAAAACCTCATTATACGACATGTAAAACTCAAAAATTAAGCAAATAACTTTGTATTTGTAAAGTAGACATTAAAACTCAAAAATTAAGCAAATAACTTTGTATTTGTAAAGTAGACATCTTAATGTTTGAAATGAGCTATCATACGTTTAATATAAATATGTGCATAATTTTTAAAAAATCACATAAAATTATATTACAATCTGGTAAACTGAAATTTTACTATGAGTTACTAAGAAAACGTCCACATCAAAGTTTGAAACCCTTAAAACTTTAGAAAATAAATTATAAGAACAGAAACTAGATAAAGTCATCAAGTGTCTGAAACGGAATTATATACAAATTTAAATAAATCTTACAAGTGAAAATCTCACACCGACAAAATGATTAAATATTAAAAATGTAACATAAAGGTAAATCATAACATATGGACATAAAAATTGATGAAATAACTTAGTATTAAGTGTATGATCAACTAAGTATAGAAAATTCTAACTTTAAAAAGTAGAATCACAAGTTTTTAGATGTACTAAAACAAAGTAAACTAAAGGATTATTAGATATACACCAAGAGACTATCTTAACCTAACTTCATGACCATAACTAATGGGATTTGACCTCACAAGTCCAATACTAAATGAAAAGCAACCCACTTAAGGGTATATACTTTGGTGACTCATTGTCACCAAGGTGATATAGATTGATTAATTAATTATGAAATAAAACTAATTAAATATGGTAAAAAGGAAAAGCATGTTTCAAGCTAGTCAAAACTTGTGCTACTTGCCTTCCAGCAAAGAGGCAAATATTTGTGTAGTTTCATAGCCGGAAATCCAAATAAAGAAGGAAAACATATATGCAGAAAATAAAGCCAAGAAAGAACAAAGTTTCTTGAATCTTACTAGGCGATCAGATCCCAAGATTATCCAACTGGAGCTTCATCTTCAAATTCTTGCAAGGTCTACATGTTTTGTTTTGACTATTCCTAATAGCCACATATATATATATATATATATATATATATTATGGTAGGACCTCCAATTTTACACTATGTCAGAAGTGCTATTAAAAAATTAGATTAAAGCTGGTCTATATTTGGAATAATTATACGTCGCACGCTGTAAATTTTTAATATGAACACTCATAAATCAAATTGTTAAAAAAATACATCCGTTTTTTTAATAATATTGCATGAATGTCTATTTTCAAAGAAGTAAATATATATTTAATACCTATTTTGCGTTTTTATCATAATTTGACATTATTTATCTTTTATACAAATTTTTTTTTTTACCGTTATCGATGAATATTTTTTGCTAATAAATATGAATAAGTCTTAATAAACACAAATCAAAATCTCTCTCTCTCTCTCTCTCTTTGAATTTTGAAATGATTCTGAAATAACTCCAATTTTATTCCTTTTTTGTGGTATTCATTTTTCCATTCTTCACTTTTTGTGTTATGTATTCCGGGTATGTCAAGAGCACTCATGCCTTTTTTTTTTTTCTTTTTTCTTTTTTCTTTTCCCGTTATTGATTGAACATGAATTTTCTGATTCAGCATTTCATGATTATTTTCGTTCACATTTTGTGGTTCAAGATATTTTTTTCTTGTTTTAAATGTGATCGGAATATTTTTCATTTTGATTATGAATAAAATGCTTTTTTGTTTCAATATTTCATGAATATTCTTTCATGAATAAAATGTTTCTTTAACATTATTTTCCCTCATTAGTATTTAAATTATTTTCCTTATTTTTTTAATCATTGTTGTATCTTTATCTTAATGACTTATTATTTATTCTAATGACTACTTGTTAGTATATTTTATGTTTTTTATAAACATATTTCTTAAGTATGATTTGGTTTCTTAAAAACCCTTTTTTTTAGCATGATTTAAGTTCTTTGTCATAACTGTAACATTATTATAATAATATTTATTTTATTATTAGTGGTCTTGTTTTAATAGTTGATTTTTATAGTTTAAATGTGGTATGAAATTGTTTATTTTTTTATGATAATTATTATATCATAATGATGTTTTTTAAAATTACGGGATGTTTTTTTTTTCCTTTAAGATAACTATTATCATCATGTTGTCTTTTATAGGCTTTAAAGAGTTTTCTATTTCTTTACAATTTTAATTTTTTTTTATATTCATTGTGAACTTTATCTTAATAAATCAAGATAAATGGTCTTTTTTTTTCTTTTATAAAAATTTGCTTATTTCTTTATGATCAAATATCTATTATAAATATTGTTTTTTATATACTCTATCATATAACTTATATCTAGTGTGGTTCTTTTTTTTTTTAATAATAAATCAAGTAAAATTGTCATTTTTTTTCTTTTATAAAAATTTGCTTAGTCAGATTTTTTAAAAGATTTTTTCTTTTCCTTTTTTATCAATTATTTATTTGTTTATTTTCGATTCTTAATTAAAGACTAATATGGACTTTATAAGTATCAATTTTAACATTAATATAGATAAAAGAAAAAATAGACATTTTTTAAATCATGACATATAAACCAAAAATTAATCCAACAATCACAAAGCAGTTCTTACCATAAAGAGGACAAAAGAAAAAAATTTAAAGGGACAACACAAATAAATGAATATACAAAGATTTTAGGCTATACGGTACATCAATAATAGAAAAATTAGTTAGAGTATTCTATTTTGATCGCTTTATCTAATAGATAATTAAACTTTTTTTTTATTTAGTAAAATGATGAATTACTTTACTGTCAGCTAAAATTAATTGATACTTGTGTTATAGTTCACGTAAAGACAAGGATGCACTATTGGAGGCAGTAAAAGACAACTCAACAAACTCTCTCCCTCTCTCACTTAAACAATAATAATTAAATTAAAAAAAAAAAAAAAAAGATAACTGGCATGTATAACTTGTGAGGTCCTAAAGAACTTGTTTAGTACTGCGAAAAGCTATTGAACTGAAGTATTCGTCAACTTACCCATGATTTTTTTCTAATATTTGTCAATATACAAACTTTTGTACAACCACTTCGTGCCCAATAAAGAAAAACTTATGTACAACCTCTTATCATTAAGTTTCTTATGAGTATGACCAAATTTAAAAATATAAATAATGATTGATTATTTTGAAATAGGTGTGAAGAGATACTTTAAAACGATGGATATGGAGTCTCTATTTCATGATCAAGAAAAAATTGATACAAGCGTAATTTTTTTTTTTTTTTTGTACTCTTAATTTATGCCCCCTAATATAAATTCCTGACTCCCCCACTATTTAAAAGAGATCATGAAGTGTTTCCTGAGTAAATATAAATGATGAAATAAGTACAATACTAATAAGACCATTTGTTTTACTGTCTAATTAATACTAATTATTTGAAGTTGACTAACGTAACATTAGCTACTGCTAAACCTATTGAAAATTCAATTGAGCTCGTTGTAATTGGCTATAGACTTTTTATTTGAAGTAAATTTTGGTATGAATTGCTTTCTCCACCCTCTATTTATATGAGTTTAAAAAAGAAAAAAGTTATAATGATATTCCCCTAAAAATAAAATGTCAGTGATAATAAACTACGTTTTTAGTTTGCCAAAAAAAAAAAAAAAAAAAGCTACGTATATAATTTCTATGTAATCGTGTATGTGAAATTCCAATACTGATCATGAGAAGTTCCCTTAAATACAGTAATTTGGTTACTTTTGTCGGCACTATGTTGACTCTGTTGGTTCATTCTTTTTCTGCATTCGGCATGTGCTTTCACGGAAATTTCTTGGTAACAGGAGTATGAAAAGAACGAAAAACAAAAAAGACTCCAAAATTTTTTTTTTGAACTGTGTTTTTTTGGGCACCCACTTATTTTTGGTGGACCCCACTTACTTTTACTGTTCCTCTTCCATACATGATTCCCGTTTTCCAAAGCCAATAAAATCTTCGGCGATTTCTTTTCAACCTTTATTTTTCCTTTTGTTTTCCAACTCAGAAACGTTAGCAAAATCAGAGAGGCCATTCATCACCTCCAGAACAAAAAATTAACAAAAAAAGCTCTTTATACATGCCAAAAAATTTAAAAAAAGATTTGCCCCTCTTTTCGAAACTGTAAGATTACAAATTTGTTTTGCAAACGTAAAAATCCAGAGGTTTAGAATAAGTTTTCTGGGTTTTGCATTCAACGTGAAGAAATAATTGAGATGTTTTCTTTTTGTTTTGAAGAATAGAGAAAAAAAAAAGGAGGGAAAAGAAAGATGGGCGTTTGCGCTGTAGAGGGGAAGAAAACTGCTCCTTGTTTCGTTGCCTCCTACTCGAAAATGGGGAAGTTTACGAGAAAATGTGAGACCCACTTTTTGAAAACCAACGAAACAAAATTAAAAAAAAAAAAAAAAGAGAGAGATAATAATTAGATATTATCTAATGTGGGACTCATTTTTTAGAAACCAACAAAAAGAAAATTACATATTTACAGCTCCGATCGTGACGATTCGGGCCAAAAAGCATTTTTGATTTGTATATGATGTGCGTACGATAATACATATGAAAGTTGTTCAAAGTTTATTTTCTACTACTAAATTTCTTTCTTTCTTTCTTTTCTAAACGATTTTTTTCTTGGGAAATGCAAATGTATCGATGTAGTTACATAACAATAACAATAACCGTGTACAGAATGGATTCAAATTATTTCTACTCTATTGATTAGGATATATGATGAGAAAATATCACATAAAACATAAAGTTGTTGAAATTTTGAGATTATTTGACAACTCCGATTTTTTTTTTAATCTTTAATTTCTTCAGGAAAAAAAAAAAAAAGAAAGTTCAGGTGACGACAAAATGCTGGAAGAATGGAGAAAGTATATTGCATTGTTGATCCTATACTGCCTAAAATAATGCAACCTTATCTATATGTGCAGTGCATTAACGTGTGGAAAGTCCTTGAAAAGTACTTAACGTGCAGGAAAGTTATAAGGAAAAGAATCCTATGAGAAACAGAGAAAGCAAGCGGAGAGTAAGGGTGTGCTTTGTAGGAAAACTAAAAATAAATATGATATATCACTTAGGTAAAAGAAATAAAAAAACAAATTGGAATGTTTTGAAAGATTTGTATTAAAACAAAAAAAAAGTTAGGGCGTGTTTTGCAGAAAAAAAAATGAAATAATAAATAAAATAAAGATTGTGGTTATTTTGAAATCATTTAATTTATCTTTTCAATTTAAGAGACATTCAAATTGGAATGTTTTGAAAAATTTAAAATACTTTTTACTCTAGTCCCGTACTTCTTTTATTATATCTTACAAAATAACAATGAATATCAAAATCCTTATACTAATTATCACTCGAGCCCTATATTTCTTTTAATGTTTTCTCTCTTACCAATCATATACTAAGAGTATGTCTTTATAGAGAGAAAAATATGAGACAGTTGAAAGGATTAGTGCAAAAATTTTTACATATATACTTAACATATAGGAAAAAAAAATGAAGAAAATATTAGAAAATGGACTACAAAACCTTTTTTGAACACCTAAATTTTAATCTCTTTGATGTTGAAGAGATTATTTGAGGGATTTTAATCTTCTAAGTAAAATAGTTACTTTTTTAAAACCAAATTCTGTTGGGTTCCTTTTTTTTTTTTTTTCCTTTACAACCAAACAAAAAGATGATTCTTTTGTTACTTCCTTACTTTTATACCAAGAACCATGAAAAGAAAAGAAAAGAAAAAAATATTTATATTTCCCTCCTTTCTTTCTTTCATGCACACTATCTACCCGGGACCATATTTTCTCTTATCTGTACCTAACAAACCCTAAAGTTCTCGAGCATAATTAATTAATTGATCGATGAGAAAAGTATTCATATATATGGTCTGTAATAGTCCAAAGGAATTTTCTTTGTGCGTATTATATTTAACATAATTTGTTTGGTATTCTAATTAGAACTCAAAATTTTCATTTTAATTTTTATCTTTTTTTTTAAAAGTCAACAAAAATTATAACTAGTTGTTAAAAAATCAACTAATTTTAACTTCAAAATTTCATCTTCAACCAATAAACTAAATGCTAATTTAATTTCAAGTAGTAATTATCTACGAGCATCCTTCCCTGACCAAACGTGTACTCTAGTGCATTAATGTATACAAAATGCAAATAATTTTGATTGATAATTGGAATTTTGTGTATATATATATATATATATATATGTGTGATTTTAATGATTATTCTAATATTTATCTATCTATGGTTACTGTTCTTTTAGTCATATGATATAAATTAAACGGTTATAATGAATTAGGTAATTGACCAAATAAATTTATATCAATTAATAAATAATAAAATTAGAGATTTTATTAATGTGAATTTGAATAGATATTTAAACACTTTTTTTAATTCAAATGGAAATGAAATAAATATTTTTCCTTCTTTTTTAATCTTACTTCTGATATTCATTTATGTTTTTTTTTTCAATTTATTTAAAAAAGTTTAAGTAGTCAAACATTCTTATAATTATATATTTTTTTCAACCTCAAATAATGTCTTTTTCTCACGTCTTTTCTCTTTCTCTCTTATATTTTTCACCTTGGAAGTCCAAATCTCAATGCTTTTTTTTTTTTTTTTTTTTTCTAATAATAAATTTCCTGCAAAGGCCGCCTTTGTACTTGTTTGTTCTAATTTGTTGACTATTCTCCCGCCCTCTCTCTTCTCTCTTGCCTTTCAGGAAAGAATTAGTTCACCAAATCAAAGTAAGAAAACATTTTTCTATTTACCAAAATATATATATATATTTTTCTACAAAGAGCACATGATGTGGCAATAATCTAATTAATTTTTTTCAACATGTTTGTTTTCAAGTTAAATTAGTAGAAAATAAAATAATAATAAGGAGTTTACCATCATTTAATGTAAAAAAGAAAATAAGAAGGGAAATTGAAAAGAATAATGAAAACAAAAGGAGAAAATAATACAAATATTAATGAATCATAGCAATTTTTTCCTCATCCTAATATATATCAAGAGTAATTATATTCCTTAAAATAAAAAGAATAGTCATAATAATAATCTTGATTTTATTTTTCACTTCCAACAAAAAAAAACAAGGAGAAATACTTTTAACTTGCTATTATATAAGTCATATAAAATATCACATTATCAAATATAATTAAGACATATATTTATTTTTATAATTTTGTCTATAATCATGGATGGTTATAAAAAAAGAGTAATCATAAAAAACTCTTTCATATATATTATATTTACAAATATTATTAAAAATCAATTAAGAAGATAATACAAAAGAAATAAGAAAAATACAAATACTGTTTGGCATTTTAGTTTGACTCTAATTAAATTGTACTTTTTCATCTTAATTTTTATATTTTTTTTTAAAAAATCAATAAAATTTATAACTAATTTTTAAAAGTCAACCTACTTCAATTTAAAAATTTTATCACTAACTGACAAACTAAACACAAGTTAAGATTTAACGTGATCTAATAATAAGTTATTGACAAATTAAGAAAATATAGAAGATTCACTAATAAGTTATAAGAGCACCATAACCGGATTCCACATAAATATAAGATATAATTACAGAATCTCATAAGTTAATAAATATTGCAAAATCAAGAAATTTCTTCAAGAAAGATATCATAGTACAGTTAGAGCTAGCTATGGCCGTTTGAAGTTAAATTTTAGATATTATTTTACTATCTAGATTTTAAAATTCTAATTCTATATTAAATTTTTTATCTATTTTATTTTTAAAAAATTTAAATTTTAAAATTTCATAACTTTCTCATTTCAAATCGAAACGAAATATTTTTTATGTCAAAATACTCGTAACTATGAGACGAATAAGATAAGATATATTTTGTATATTTTTTTAATACATTTTAAAATTTTATATTATTTTCTATCTCACATAAAATTTACAATAATTTTATCTTCAATATATATATTTTCAATCAAAATTTTAAAATATCGTCTTCACATATTCTCTCAAACGGCCTTTAAATGATAATTTGGGTTTTTTTTTTTTTGGGGGCGGGGTGGGGTGTGGTGGGGGTGGGGTGTTGGATTGTTGTCGGCAGTGGCAGACAACTCAAAAGTTGCCGGGGAGGGGGGGGGGGGGGGGGGTGTGGGGGCGTGGGGAGAGGGTGGGGGGCATTATGGATCTGACAGATGTTAATTATCACTTGCATCGAAATTACAAACGGACTTACCTTTGAAATTTCAATTGACACTTTTAACAAAGTTGCATTGTTGCAAGTAGTGAAAGACAACTCAAAAGTTGCATCGAAGTTGCATTGTTGGACATATATTATCTTTAGTACTAATTTCTTTTAAAAGAACCCAAAAAAATTTTTTTTTTTCTTTATCGAAAAAGTTTACCCGGAAATTTCTTGGCTAATCCATAAATAACTTGACTTGTTGACCTTATACCAAGTCTTGCTTTAATAAGGGAATTAATGTTTAATTATATACATATATATAGGAGTATTTTGGATTTCATGTACACACATAAATCTCATTTCCCAATTGTAATATATTCTATGTTGAAGAGAGAGTTAATCAACAAAATGATTCAATCATTTTTTTATTAAATAATTTTTTTTAAAAATTTTATTAACAAAATAACTTCAGAACAATTAAAAACCATCGATTTCTTATACTAAAATGAAGGAAGGTTAATTAACTACTTTCAATTTTTGTGGTTGTGATTTTTGTAAATATTTCGTTGGAGAATGGAAAGATTATTAGAGGAATTTTTATCTTATGGATAAGATAAAATCTTTCCTTTTATTCCTCTTACTACAAAACAAGAGGGATGATTTAAAACATAATTATAAAATCTAGTAAGTTAACAAATCTTCTAAAATCAAGAATTTAAACAAAAAAGATCACAATTTTAGTATTATTATAATAATAATTATTATTGTTATTAATAAGTTATCACATCCGATACAGGTAGATATCAGTATTATTATGATAATTATATATATATAAAAAAAAAACTAGCAATGGAAATAGTTGCACTAATATTTGGTTGGTGTACGTAGAATTTATTGAGGAAAGGAGCCTGGTGCATGATATAATATGGTTACTTGCAACCAAATTCCAATGGGACTTAGAGCCTCTCCAACCATACTTTATTTTAGAGTTTTTCACCATTTTAGAGTATGGGAACCTCTCCAACCCATACTCTAAATGGAACTCTAAATATAGAGTATGAATAGTATACTTCATATTTGAAGTATCACTATTCATACTCTAAACAACTTTTTCTTTTTTTTAATTAAAATTTAAATTAATATTTAGATAAAAATAAAAATTATAAAGTTATCCTTAACTTAATTTTTCTTTCAAAATTACCCATTTTTCTATATGTAAAGTATTTGTATGTTTAAATCTTAAGCTATATTTATTTTTTAATACCTTTTTTTATTTTATTATTTTGAATAAATTTTGTAAGATAGTAAATCAACATACAAGTTTTACATAAATTAAAAAGTTGAGAAGATATTCTAATTCATAAACAAACCATAAATAAGCATACATAAAAATACATTAAACAATTACATGTGATAAACAAAAAATAACACTCAATATTAAGAAAATCACGTAGTTTTTTTTCACTCAATAGTAAGTTGTTTTTGATAATCGCACTAAATTTATAGTGTTTTGGTTATTTGATATAACTTTCTATTTTTAAAGATTATTCTAAAAAATAAAAACAATCAACGGATTAATATGTTAAAAAGATTGTATTGGGGCATAATTTGTAAAATATAAAGATTATAGGGAATAAATATAAAATAATATCTAAATGATTGTAAAAAATAATATAAATAGAATATTCCTTTTAGAATATGATATAGAGTAAATGAATTGGAGATGAAATAATATTTGAGGTGACAGATACTCTATTTTAGAATTTCTGTACTCTAAAATAGAATAAATGGGTTGGAGATGTCCTTACCTTCCAACTGAGACTTTAGAATTTCGATATTTGCCAATTAATGTTGTCCACGTTAAAAATAAGACCATCTCTATGCATTGGTCAAAATTAAAGTTAAGAGTAAAAAAATATTATTTTTTACTCTATACTCTATTACTTAATATATCATAAATATAATTTATGCTTTATTGTGCTTTAAAACTTGTAAATGTGAGTATTTAGTATTTAAACAAAAATAATTGCATGATAAAAGTCAAGTTAACAATTAATAAAAATTAAATGTTGAATTTGATATTGATTATATTTTGTGGTAAATTATCAAAATTTAAAATATGACAAATTTGACATCTAATATAACATTACATTAGAAAACACTTTTTATTTTTCATATAAATATCAAAATTTACCTTTAACACAGCCTTTTAGTATTGTATTGGAGATGCTCTAAGGATGCATTATTGTAGGCAATGGATGGTAGTTTATCAATTATCCCAAAAGTTTAAGCTATTAGAAGATGTGTCAAAAATAATTTTATATTTCAATACTCCTCCTCACGTACACATCAGATAATGAGTAAACGTGTGGATAAATAGTAATTTGAAAATCTAACATAACTAAGAAATTCGAAACATATCAAAGGCCCAATATGTAATGATATCAAATGGTTAAATAGTATAATTATAGGATTTTAAACTTAAATTTTCCTACTCTGATACCACGATAGTATATGAATTCTCTAAAAAACTTACGTTATTAGGAGTTAAGCCAACAAAAATTACATGTTTCAACAGTGGAAGATAATTCAAAAGGGCAATGCCATTAAAAATTCCAATACAGATCACATATAGTTTCTAATTTTGAAGCACCAATTAGATTACTGTGCTAATTTCACGAAAATTTTTGGGATAAAATATTCATATATATATATATATATTGATTAAAATACACATGCGAAACAGACAAATAAAACAAAATAAAATAATTAAAAATAAAAAATAATTAAAAATTTTATTTTTTAAACTTTTTTAAAATTATTATTTTTATTTAAAATTATCGCATGTCGGGTTTAAAATTCATGTGGAATAGATAAATAAAATAAAAAAAAATTTTAAATTTTAAATTTTAAAAATTAATTTTTTATATTTAAAAATATCATTTGAAACCCACCACATAATAAATAAGTGAGCAGGGACTAAATGCACTATTTTAATGCCTTTCATCTTTTTAAATAATGTTTGTAGATATATATAAAGTTATTTATCCAAACTCATTTAACAACTTTTGTGTCATTTGGTTATGTATATAAATCTAAAACAAATATACATGTAAAATATTAACAACACACCAACAAAATTAATATCGGAAAAAAAAACAAACAAAATTGAATAAGTTGAACAAGCGTATGTTATTTAGTCAGTAAGTTTTTTTTTTTTTTTTAATGTACGTAGAAAAATAATTGGTAAATATTGGACATATATTTTCTACTACATTTCCTTTAAAAGAAAAACAATAATAATAAAAATAAAAAAAAACTGCTTTTTCTTAAACGAAAAAGTCTTCCACGGAAATTTATCGGGAAACGCGAATGTCGATGTAGCAATACCGCATTGGAAAAAATAGCATTGACTTGTTGACCTTATTCAGGTCTCGCTTTAATAATAGAAATAATAAAAAAGGAGTTGTATTTGGTTTGGATTTCATTGAACGTCACAAAAATTCCATCTCTCTCTTGTTTTCCATTTCTCATCAATCAAGTACTAGCCCATTTGCTGGCGATCTCCACGCTAGCTATGGCACGAGGACTGATTTCCGGATGCCTGGAACAGCTCAAAGACATGGCTGGGCCGATGATCTCCGGAGTCCTGGGACAGTTGGGATCGGCCGCTTATGAAATGACCGAGGAAGAAGTGAAGGCGATCAAGCATGTTGAGACAGAAGTTGAAAAGCTCGACAGCGAACTCACTGCAATTCGAGCTGTGCTTGAGGATGCCGAGAAGCGACAGTTCAAAGAGGCCACTGTGAGAGATTGGCTAGGCAAGCTCAAAGATGTATCCCACAACATCGATGCTGTGCTGGATGAGTGGATTACAGCCATCAAAAAATCAGATATGGAGAAAGAGGGAAAAGAAGCTGATCAAGATGCTCCGCCTGCGAAGAAGGTATGCTTAGGCGCCTCTTTAGCATCCCCCTGGATTTCTGATTTTCCGCTGCATGAATTAGTTTTGCGACGTAAGATTGCTTCCAGGATCAAGAAACTTAATGAAACGCTAGATGCTATTGCTGTTGAGAAAACTAGATACTGTTTTAACACGACTAGCGTCAGTAATGAACCAGAACGTCCCAAGACCACTTCTTTTGTTAACATGTCCACTATTTGTGGCCGAGACATAGAGAAGGAAGTTTTGATAAGAAAGTTGTGTGAGAAGAACCAAGAAAGCAGGGAAATTGAGATCATCCCCATTGTGGGGATGGGGGGAATCGGAAAAACCACGCTTGCTCAAGGTACATATCATGCTGAAAGGGTCAAGGCGCATTTTAAGAAAACTATATGGATATGTGTCTCTGAACCTTTCCATGAGAAAAGGGTTGCAAAAGCAATTCTTGAAGCTCTAGGAGATCCCGCCCCTCAATTAGATGAAATGGAGTCCTTGCTTAACCGCATTCATGAATCTATTAGGGGGAAAAGGTTTCTTCTTATCTTAGATGATGTATGGACTGATGATGCTACGAAGTGGGAGCCACTAAAGGAGGCGCTTAAGAGTGGGGATCCAGAAAGTAGAATTTTAGTGACAACGCGGAAAAAAGAAGTTGCTTTGATGATGAGAGCAGAAAACAACATGATTTCTGTTGAGCTTTTGTCTGATGAGATTTGTTGGCCTATATTTAGGCAATTAGCATTCTCCGGTGGGGATGGAAGCAGGCAACTAGAGGAAATTGGCAAGCAAATTGTGGTCAAGTGCAAGGGTTTGCCTCTTGTTGCGAAGACTTTGGGAAGTCTCATGCGTGGGAAAACGCGTATCCAGCAGTGGAATGATGTTTTACATAGCGAATTATGGGAATTAGAGAACGACAATGATAAAATTAACGTTTTTGGTCCATTTTGGTTAAGCTATAATGATTTGCCATATGTTGAGCAACGTTGTTTGTTGTATTGCTCAATTTTCCCAAAAGATTATGTGATGTACAAAGACAAGTTGATTCAGTTATGGATGTCTCAAGGCTATCTAAATGGGAGCAAAAGTCCTGAAAAAAAAGGTCAAGATTGCTTTGAAAATTTGGCAATGCGATCTTTCTTTCAGGATTTTAAAGAAGATGAATTTGGAAACATTAAAAGCTGCAAGATGCATGACATAATGCATGACTTTGTTCAATTTCTTACAAAAGATGACTGTTGCATCGTACACGTGGAGGAGAAAATGGAGTATGCTAGTAAAAAGCACCGTCATGTGAGCCTATTTGAAGAGTCATTGGGGGCCCCGACTGTCACTGCTCTACGCTCACTGTATGAGAACGAGGGTTTGCTTACACTTTATGTTAAATCCTCAGTATTTTTTGGATCCGCATATTTAGATGATAGCTTGTGTTTCTTAAATCTGACATGCCTAAGGACATTGACTTGGTCGGGTGGTAAATTTGCGCGATTACCAGAAGGAATTGAAAATTTGATTCATCTTAGATACTTGGACCTATCACAGAATGTTAAGCTAAAGGAATTGCCGAATTCACTGTGTGATTTGTTTAATCTGCAAACTTTAATGCTGTTTGGCTGTTGTTCACTTCAACAGCTTCCAAAAGACATAGGAAAACTGGTAAACTTACGCCATCTGTACATTGGTTGGTGTGATGACATGGAATGGTTGCCGAAAGGGATTGCAAAATTAAGTTGCCTTCAGACATTAGATTTGTTTGTCTGGCCTAATTATAACTGCCTCGATAATAATATTGAGGCATTGAGGATTGAAGATTTGCATAAGTTGAAAGAACTTCAAGGTTCTTTGAGCATATATATCTATGAAAACCTAGAAAATGGGGTTCAAGCAGAGAAGGCACCACTCAAGGACAAAGAACAACTTGTTAATTTGGAGCTACATTTTATGGATGGGATTGAAGATGAAGATGCTTCTGAAGAGAATGAAGATGAAGATGCTTCTGAAGAGAATGAAGATGCTTCTGAAGAGATACTTGAAGCGTTGGAACCACATCCAAACTTGGAATCTTTACAGATTTCGCGTTACCTGGGCAGCACCATTTCTCCCAACTGGATGATGGCTTTAACTAATCTCAAAAGCCTCTCCCTGGATGAGTCCTGGAAGTGTAAAGTTTTACCGCCTTTGGGAAAATTGCCCTCTCTTGAATATCTCAAAATAAGGGCCTTCAAAAGAGTGGAAAGGGTGGGGGTTGAGTTCTTGGGAATAGAAAATGATGAAAATGGTGCACCCAGGAGCCACCAAATTTCATTCCCCAATTTGAAACGACTTCTCTTTTGGGATCTCAGCTCATGGGAAAAGTGGGAATCAGGGATTAATTTGGGGGAAGAAGATAATTCCTTATCAATAATGCCATCCCTTCAAGCCTTGAATATCGACCTTTGCTGGAGCCTAAAAGAATTGCCAGACTTCCTCCCAAAGACACCTCTGCAGCATTTACAGATCAGCTATTGCCCAGTCCTGAAAGAACGTTGCCGAGAAGGAGAGGGAGAGGAGTGGCCCAAGATTTCTCACATCCCAGACATCCAATTACCATTCAACCCTTTTGGTAACTTCTCCTCCTTATATCACCTTCATTATAAGATCGATATTTTTGATTGAAAGGTAGAGTTTCAGTTTTTAGGAATAGAAATTGGTCATAATTAAGACAGCGAAAAAACGCTTACTCCTAGTCCCTTTATCTTTTTTTCTTTTGATTCAAAGAAAATACTTTCAGCTTGTCCAGTGTTTTTAGAGATTTTCACTTTTTTTTTTTTAATTTTATTTTGATATAGTAATATTCATTTAATTCTAGTCTATCTTTTCATGTTGTTCAAAATGCGAAGGAGATGAAAAGGAGTGGCCCAAGATTTCTCACATCTGAAACATCCAATTACTATATTATGACGACTCTTCTGGTAACTTCTCCTCATTATATCACCTTTATTATAAGATTTATATTTTTGATTGAAAGGGTAGAGTTTCAATTTTGAGGAATAAAAATTGGTCATAATAAGACAGCCAAAAAACGCTAACTCCTAATCCCTTTATCTTTTTTTTTTTCTTTTGATTCAAAGAAAACACTTTCAGCTTGTCCAGTGTTTTTAGAGATTTTTACTTTTTTTTTTAATTTTATTTTGGTCTAGTAATATTCATTTAATTATAGTCTATCTTTTCATGTTGTTCAAAATGTGAACAACAAGAATAAAAGAAGGAAATAAAAAATAAATTAAAAAAAAAAACCCTTAAGGTTGATAACAAGGGGAAAAACTTTCTGTTCAAAATCATCCTTGATTTTTATCTTATAATGTGCAAATTTGTATGTCAATTTATAGCTTTTATGTTAGATAGATATCATAAAAGATGGGAATTCTTTATTCTTGAGAAGTTATAGAGACAAAAAAAATATAGGAATTCTTAATTCCTAAGAAAGTATTCGACTAAAGTTTAAAGTGTTTTGTTCATGGATCCCCTGTTGCTGAGTGATTGATATGCAAGTAATTTGAATGCTTTAGATCTTTTGGGAGCTTTTTCAACCCTAAGGAAAGCTAAATTATATATTTTAAGAAGTTAGAGCCAAGGATACTAAACTAGGATTTTACTTCAAGATTTAGCTTAAAACAATATAAGTTTTTTTTTTTTTTTTTTTTTTTTTTCAGTGTCTGACATTAATTTCCCTAACCACAATTTTTTGAGAATGTGAATGTTGTAATGAGTTTTTATGCTTTTGTAGTCCTTTGAATAGCTGCAAGAGATTAACCAATATTTCTACGTTTGTGCTTCAGTATCATAATCATTGGTTAATTTGGATGAATCCATTCAATCTTTGAAAATGATCTAGCATCCCATTTCTTGTTGGTCTTTGATAACCTTATGCTATACGGTGATTAATGTCGGACTTCTAATCGCTCTTCTATGACATTGAGATGTTATCTGTATTCTCAGATATCTAGGGACACTTGGTATTAATCTTGAGGGTGCTATTTTTCTGGTGCGGAAGTTGTCTTTTCCTGATCATGTGCAATCTAACTGGGGATCCATGATGAGAAAGAAGATTTGCTCTATGAAGTGTGGAATAAGTGGGATCAGTTTCTCCAATGGTAGTTTGTAATATTTATTTATTTATTTGTTTGTTTTGTTTTGTGTTTTTGCACATTCCAAGGACTACTAATGTACTTCAAGTGTTTTTTGTGTGAGAATGTAGATGAACTACGAGTGGCTTGATCCCTTAACCGGGTACGTAGGCAGCCTAGCTTTGGTTGGTCCAGCCACAAATAAATGACAACTTTTTTTTTTCCTTTATTGAGTTTGATGTTGACATGTTGATGACTTTGTATTATCTTAAAAATAAAAATTGCATTGATTAGAATAACATTATCCTATTTCTTGTATGGCTGAACTAGGACATTCAACAACAACTTGTAGGTTATAAGGTAAGAAAACAACCTAGATGGCCAATTTTTAAGATTGCTGTTTAACTCATGTTTCCACATACCTTGATAAAGTAACGATGATTATGGTTATATGTGCATTTGGACAAGTTATGTAACTGTTGTTCAACACCTGTTTCATTGGATTGCCTACTAACACTCTTAACTTCATGTCGAGATAATTTTTTGTTATATGATTAAGTTTGCAGCTTCATGGAAAGATCTACTGGTGTCGCATTTACGACCACTTTTGGTAATCTCTCCTTCTACTGCATTTCCATTGTTGTACATTGTTGAGAATTTGTTGTAGTTTATATAATGATTCCACATACCTTGATTTTCTTCTCAGTGCAAAATTGAGTCGTCCTGTTCTCTAAAATAGGCACCCCTGCTGCTACGCTCTGCCTTTCTTGATGCTGGGTTCCTCTCATACCAGTCGTCTCAGTGCAAAATTGAGTCGTCCTGTTCTCTAAAATAGGCACCCCTGCTGCTACGCTCTGCCTTTCTTGATGCTGGGTTCCTCTCATACCAGTCGTCGAATCTCGAAACAGAAGGGCTGTAATCAGGCTGCCATTAAGAGTAAAATCATTATTCTTGGAGCAAGTTGACAACAAATTTCTCTCAAGTTTGTGGGTAACTAGAAGGATGTGGGACGTTGGTGTTTCTAAAATATCAAGTGTACTATACTTGTGTGTTCCTCAATTCTCCGAATGATGAAAGAAAGATTAATGTTACATCTAAGATGTCATGTAAGAACTTATCCCACTCCTTGCTATTATCACAACTTTTTCTTTAAGTTTCCAACTTGAAATTCCAAGTTTCGTTTATCAGTTTCTAGTAACTTCTGATAATCCTGTGGAGAAACTTGAAGAATGGGAAAAACATGTTCTAGGCAAAATATAGTCTGCTTTCGCACATTATGTAGGTTAATGAACAATGTATCATGCAAGCTTGATGTCAATGAGCAAAAACACAAACTATGCCATCAGCTTCATGATTTCGGTCGAGATCTTCCAGAAGTTGAGGGAACAAAACCAGGGCCAGTACTACTTCGAGATGAAGCCTCTGTCTTCCATGGATGAGAAGAAAATCCACTGCCTCGTATTCCAACTCATTCCTACTGATTCGAGAGTACAGCCGTGAGTATTCAATGTTGTGTTTAGACCCTCCATTGACCATTCTTATATATCTGTTGATTTTTATAGATTCTATTGCATTATGAAGTTGTTGATCTGTGGGATGACCAGGTCTATCATCTGTACTCCATATGTAAAGGCATCAAAGCTGATCTAAAATTGGTGTTCGAAAGGTAAGCTTATCAATGTTGTTTTTTTTTTTTTTTTTCAGAATCCAGTAAGATCAAATTCATCTGGAGCATGCCTATAATACAATAATATAATAATTTTGACAGCTAATGAGTTTTACTAATTGTTTAGTGTTCTCCAAAACAACCTGGAGTGTCGAATGTAAGTTCTTCTACACTCCAAGATACATATGTGATTTAAGTAAACATGACTGGGATCTAATTTCGGCACATGTAAGTATCTCCTTTATAATATGTCTATTTATCTTCTTTTGCATGCTTCTTTGTAACTTCGTTTACTTCTTTCATGTAGTTTTCTGGAGTTGTCGAGTGTATTGTTCATATTCATCCCAAGTATCAGTTTCTCCAATGGTAGCTCGTAATTTATTAATTTACTTTTGTGTTTTTTCACATTCTGAGAACTATTAATGTACTTCAATTGTTTTTTCTTTGAGAATGTAGATGAACTACGAGTGGCTTGATCCCTTAATCGGGTACGTAGGCAGCCTAGCTTCAGCTGGTCCAGCCATAAATAAATAATAACTTTTTTTTTTCTTTACCAAGTTTGATTTTGATATGTTGATGCCTTTGTATTGTCTCAAAAATTAAAATCGTATTGAGCAGAATAACATCATTCTATTTCTTGTGCTGCTGAACCTGGACTTTCAACGGCAACCTGTAGGCAAGGCAAGAAAACAACCCAGATGGTCAAGTTTAAAAATAGAAAAGAAATTTCACCCTTTTATCCGATCTGTAAAATAATGACGATGATGGTAATATGTGCATTTAGACAAGTTATGTAACTGCTGTTTAATCAACACCTACCTCATTGGACAATCTACTAAAGCTCTAAACATCGAGTTGAGTTAATTTTTGTTAACAAGTGATTAAGCTTGCAGCTTCATGGAAAGATCTATTGGTATCTCATTTAGGACCATTTCAGGTAATCTCTCCTACTGCATATCCATTGTTGTACATTGTAAAATTCTTGTAGTTTACGTAATAATGATTCCGCATATTTTGATTTCCTTCTCATTCCAATGTTGAGTCCGACTCTTCTCTGAAACAGGCACCCCTGCTGCTTTACTTTACCTCTCTTGAAAGAAAATGCCACTGTTGGATTCACTTGATGATGGGTTGCTCTCATACCAGCTGCCGAATCTTGGAACAGAAGAGCTATGATCAGGCTGTCGCTAGGAGTACAATTATTCTTCTTGGAGGAAGTTGACAACAAATTTATGTCAAGTGTGGGTAACTAGAAGGATGTGGAAGGTTAATGTTTCTAAAATATCAAGTTTACTATACTTGTGTGTTCCTCAACTCTCTGAAAGAAGAAAGAAAGATTTGATACTGCATATGAGATGTCATGAAAGAACTTATGCAACTCCTTGCCATTATCACAAGTTTTTATTTGTAAGTTTCCAATGAGAAATTCCGAGTTTCATTTATCATTTTCTAGTAACTTCTAATAATCCTATGGACAAACTCGAAGTATGGGAAAACAACTATCTGCTTTTTCGCATAATGTAGGTTAATTAACAATCTATCCTGCAAGCTTGGTGACAATGAGCAAAAAACACAGACAATTCCTCAGCTTCAAGGTTTCGGTCGAGATTTTCCAGAAGTCAAGGGAACAAAACCGTGGCCAGTACGACTCTGACATGAAGCCTTTCTTTCCCTTGGATGAGAAGAAACTTCGCTGCCTCCAACTCCAACTCATTCCTACTGATTCGGGTACAGCTGTGAGTCTTCAATGCTGTGCTCAGATCCTGCCCTTTTGGTCTTTCTGTAGATTGCAGCCTCATTATGCAGTGGATAAGGCCTCCTTTTGACGTACATCTTCCTGCTCAATATTTCCTCATGATTTGACCTTGATGCTTCTGACTTTCTCTGAATTTCGGGTTCGGTCTTGTTGCCATTTGAGCTTACCTGACCACGATGGTGACGATGATGAAAGGCTACATACGAAGGCTCAGTTTGCCTCTTCGACGTTACAATTAAGCCCCTTTTTGTGTCTTGTCCTCGAGCTCTTTTGTAACAAAGAAAACTGCCATCCCAGTCTCTCATAGGAGCAGGAAGTCCAATGTACGAAGAAACCTTCGAAGTCATGGTCTTTCTGAACAAGTGAATCAGAAGAAATAGCTCAATTAATCCTGATCATGATGTTGTTTTTAATTTGAGATATTTCAAGCAATATGGTAAATGGAAATGCATGTTTCAAGATAGTCAAAACTTCAGCTACTTCCTTTCTAGCAAAGAGGCAAACGTTTCTGTGTAGTTTCATAATTAGGAATCCAAATCATGGAGTGAAAACATATGTGGAGAAAATAAAGTAGCCAACAGAGAACAAAGTTGAGATTCTCTAACTAGAGCTTCAGCTTCCAAATTTGTACAAGGTTTGAACGCTTTGTTTTGACTATTTTTAAAATCCACCAAAAAAAAAAAAAGAAAGAAAGAAAGAAAGAAAGAAAGAAAAAAGAAAGAAAGAAAAGAAAAGAAAAGAATTTTTATAGGATTACATTTCCAATAGTCTTATCTATAATTAGAGTAGTTTTATGTCACAAACTACAAACTAATCCATAGGACCAAGAATTAAATTAAAAAAAAAAACATAAAACAAATACACAACTCTATATTAATTTTAGACTCAATGGTACATAAATCATATGGATTTGGATAATGATAAGAAAATAATAAATATAAAAAGAGAGAGAGGGAGAGAGAGAGAGAGAGAGAGAGATGAGAGCACCTCAATGTTGAATTGGAGTCACGGGTAATATTAAAAAAAAAAAAAAAAAAAAGCTTTCGGTTAATCATGTTTTGCATATTCAACAACAAGATCAGTACCTTTTTTTGTGTTTCCAAAAGTAAATAGAGATAGAAAAAAGAATACAAGTGCTTTTCATTTTAGGGGGAGGAACTTCATACATATCTATAGTTTAAAACTTATTTGCATTGGTGAGCGTGAAATAAAACTAAAATTCGAATCAAAACTATAATGCTAAACTTGTTAATTATCATTTATTTATTTTTATCTTTAGCTTTTTATTTTCTAAAAGAACTAGACGGAATTCAATTTAATTTAAGTTTAGAGTTAAAAGTTTGTGAATTTACAGTTTATTTTGATTTGTAGGAGATAACAAAATTAAAATGCGAGTACTTAAAAATAAAAATAAAAAATGGGTGAAATTTGAGTATTTTCTTAGATTTGTAAATGTAATAATTAAAAAATTTTAGTGGTGGCAATTAAGTGATATAGTTGTAAAACATTCTATATTGGGATTAAAAATTATAAAAAATCATTGAACTTTGGGGAGAGAAAGGAAATTTTAAAAAATTCGGGTGCATATACTCCTGCAGCGCCAACCTCCCTCTGCCACTGCTTACTTGTAACTGTCCCAAACAGTTTTAGGAAAGTGGAAAGTACTATTACGTGATAAGCTAATAATTTCTATTTTAAAAACTCCTATTTTATTATCTAAACTTTGAATTTGACCTTAATTCTTTCTATTAAAATTATAGTTAAAAAACAGAAGAAAAAAGAATTAAAAAAATTAGTTTTAATAAACCCATTTTATTAGTATTTCTTCTAAAAACAAACAAAAAAAATGACAAACTACACTCAACTCACTTGTTTCTATCTATTCTTAACTGAAAATCTAATTGAATGGGTTAAATAGAGTTAAGTTCAAAGTTTACCAAGTAAAAAATATGAGCTTTTAAAGTTCATAGAATAAAGTCAGAATGATATTAAAATTTAGAGGATATAAATAAAAATAATTCATTATTTTTCGAGTGAATAACTATTATGAGATAACATAATAGTCTGAAGACTGATTTTGAGAAACTTTAAAAATTAGGGACTAAAGAAAAATTGGACTTATAACTTGAGGACCAAAGGATAAATATTAACCATTCTTTCTTTTATGCATACCGCAGTCCAACATTTCCCGGTGAGACAGCCAAAATACCTTTTGCCGCTCGCCGTCCACTGATTTCGTTACAGAAACACTGATTTCCTTCTTCTCCAATCTTCATCTTCAGCAGAAACAGAGAGAGAATACGGCGCAAAACCCAAAGAACTCCAGTTTCCAGTCCCGAAATCGCAGACCATGAAAACCCAAATCCCGACCTCAAAAACTCCCGGTATTCCTTCTATCTTCTCTCTTTTCCGGATTTTCACTACTACCCATTTTCGTTCGTATGCTTTTACAACTAGTACAGATTGTATTACCCGTTTTGAGAAAATGGTCCATACCCGGTGTAAATCGGGAAATCTAACTGTAACAGAAGCTTTGGGTTTCTTCAGTTCCATGATTGGAATGCGACCCTTGCCCTCTGTTTTGGTTTTCAATCACTTGCTTGGGACACTTTCTAAGATGAACCAGTATTCCACTGTCGTCTCTATGTACAGAGAGATGATGGATAGTGTTTATTTTCGACCGAATGTCGGTACTCTGAGCATTGTGATCAGATGTTTCTTTTGTTTGGAAGATAGGAAATTGGGTTTCTCGGTTTTCGCTACTATGATTAAAAGCGGCCTTCGACCGAATGCTTATACTCTGAGTACTCTGCTTCATGGGCTTTTCAAGGAAGGCTCTATGGTTGCGGCGATGGAGTTGTTTCGGGAAATAGTAGGGAAGGAACACTTGTGCAATGAAATCACTTACGCGACTGTCATTAATGGGTTTTGCAAGGCCCGAGAAACTCGGAAGGCGCTTGAGGTGCTTAAGCAAATGTACAATGATGAGAGGGTCAAACCCGATGTGCACTGTTTCAGTCCAATCATTGATAGCTTTTGTAAAGAAAGGAGAATAGATGAGGCGGTGAACGTGTTTGAAGAAATGATCAACTGTGGTGTTCAGCCAAATGTTATCTCTTATAGTTGTTTAGTTCACGGATTATGTATTTTGGATCGTTGGGAAGACGCGAACAAGTTGTTGATTAATATGCTGGATTTTGGAATCTCACCTGATGTGTGTACATATAATGTTCTAATTGATTCTGTATGCAAGAAAGGCGAACCTCGGGCAGCACTTTCACTATTTGGTTTGATGATCAGAAAAGGCATAGAGCCGACTATCGTCACATTCAATTCTTTGATTTCTTCCTTGTGCAAATATGGTCAATGGAAAGAAGCGGCACGATTCATAGATAATATGGCCCTTTACAGAATCTCTCCCGATGTGGTTACATTCAACACTATGTTGGATGCTCGGAGCAAGGAAGGGAGCACTACGGAGGCAGTCTTTCTTCTCAAAGCAATGCTTGATATAGGTTTATTGCCTGATCCCGTCACCTACGCCTCTTTAACGTGTAGATTATGTCAGTCGTGTAAATTGGAAGAAGCTGAGAGATTGTTTGATGGCATGGCGAGTTGGAACATTTTTCCTCGTGTTAGAACCTTGAACATTATCTTAAATGCTTTGTCCACTGAAGGAATGATGGAGAAAGCACGGGCATTATTTGAAGCAATGTTAGATCATGGAAAGGAGGTTGATACAATAACTTACAACACATTGATTAAGGGATATTGCCGTCAAGGTGAAATGGATAAAGCAAAAGACGTGTTTGATCGGATGGCAATAGAGGGTGCTCTTCCAGATACCATTTCCTACAACACCTTGGCTAGTGGTTACACAAATGTTAACAGAATAGATCTTGCTCTCAAACTTCTCAAGGACATGATCCGAAAAGGATTAGTTCCTAATCATGTAACACAAAAAATTTTGAAAAGCATCCATGCTTATCGGCTTGAAGCATCCATACAATAACTCTCCATGAGGTGAGATAATGAACCGTTCATCATGCTATAAGTTATATTCTGACCAGAACATGTTAGCTTTTTCTAGAATGCTTGTAGAGTGCTTATTCTTTTTCGAAAATTAGTGTATAACTTGATTCCATCCCACAGTTCAACGAAATTTTTTAGTTGAACAGTAAGTGCTTTATATACTATTTGTCTTGTTTGACTTTTGTCGGGGTTGGGCTGTTTTGCTCTTTGATAATTGTTTTCTTGGAAATTTTCTTTTGTATATTGATTGGTAACTGAAGTTATTTTTGCATTTCGCCCTGCTTCTTGTTTTCCCTCATAATTTTCAGTGTTATGTACACACTGATGGAGGATATTTGGCTTACTTTATGTTTGTTAAGTATTGATTACTTATTAGGTCTTTAGGAAAATAATTGTATTACTCTGGTTAGTGGAATTGATGTCCCTCCAATTTGTACCCTTTCCCCGTCTGAAGTTCTTTAGTAAAATGGGAGGGTTTGCTTCATTTTCCCTGTCTCCAAACTTTGGCTCGTCTGACTGGTGCTGCAATGACAAATGAGTAGATAAAAAAGTTTGAACATAAGAAAAGGCCATGTAAAGAAGCATAAGACAGACAAATTATCAAAAATCATTCCCCCAAAAATTCATTTAAATGGCAGAAAAAAGAAAATTCATGACCAATTCTCGGCTATGCGTTCATTATTTGCTGTCTTCTTTTCACTTAATATTAATCTGGGCAGTGTTACTTACTGATTTATGGTTTTTGCGTTGGGCGGTTGACATTGACCAATTATGCTTTGTACTTCGAATTATTGGGAGTTGGATTGTATGAGGAAGCTGTTGGATATGATCTAGCAACGGATATGAAGCAGGTCATCAGACCTGGATTAACTGGACCATTGGATGCTTGTCTTTTTGATGAAGCCGTTGTGTACAAAGCAACATCTACGTATGTTATCTGTTACACTATTGACACTTAAGAATTGAGTGCATATTTTACTGTTGTCTTTGTTTTGTTTTGTTTTTGTTTTTGCTTTTAAGTTCTTTCTGTTATGTTGGTGCAGAGCAGACCCTGTTTATTTGGAATTTCCTGAATTCAAAGGGAACTCTTGCCGAGATTATGGGTTGGATATTTTTCTTGAGATGCTTACAGGTTTATCCGGAAAAACAACCTCGAAGAAACTCAAACATCAGAAGTACTTGCAAGAGTTGTTCTAGGAATCCTCTGGTACAGTGCAGTTAGACAAGCTTTTCGCCTTGATGGCTGACGCATCTACAAATCCTTGCATCTTTTAACCTTGCACAGAGTTTTTTTTTTTTTTTTTGGTGGGAAACTCGTTCTAATCGACTAGTTATTTTAAATGCTGATGCTGCCAAAGGTGATGTTTCTGGGAGTTCATATGCAAAACGGCAGTCTAAACTTTCCCCAGTTTCACTTCAGGCACTTTGCCAACTCAGGCTCATATTAGAAAAGAAGCAAGCTTATATGATGAAGCAATCATAGATGGAGACATCTGTGCGGGCAAGTCCAATCCCTTGGAACTAGCGTTAAAACAATGGGAATCAAACACTGATAGTGCTGAAGCTGCTCAGGCAACTGTGGACCAAGTGATGGTCGACGGAATCGATACAAATATTGCGGTCATGAAGGTCAGGTGGAAGTGTATGGTGCTAGCTTTAATGTGGTTTATTCGGATGGAGGGAAATGCAAGAATATTAGAGGACAGAGTTGGAGGTGGATGACATAATGAAAAGGGGAATTTTTCGACCTTGTTATGGGCTTCAACTGATAAAGCCTTTAAAATATTCCTTTCTCACTGATTGTATAGAATTGGAAAAAATATGATGGGGCCCTAGGGGACTTATTACTTATTAGGGTTTCCCTTTTAGTTTTATCCCGAGAACACTTTGTCCTCTTCCTTTGTAATTGATTTAACAATTCAATAAAAGGAGTGCTCTTATAATAATAATATATATATACACTCCGCACTTAACAGAATTGTTGTCTTTAAATTATCTTCTTTGTATGAATATAATGAAGTTCATGTGCCAAATGCTCGTAATTCTTTAAGTGTCTCGTGATTTCTTCCAGCAGCTTGTACATCTCTTTACTCCTTGGATGTGATTTATCGCCTTTCCGAAACTCATAAACCACACCATCAAGTTCAATTGAACTACATCCGGGAGTTTTCTTCACGTTCTTTTCTTTCATTTCTTTTCTCAACTTCACTGCATCTCTCCATTTATTCGCAGAGGAATATATGTTTGACATGAGTACATATGCACCATCTCTCTCTGGCTCAACCTTTAGTAGTTTCTCCATAACATCTTTGCCAAGCCCAACTTGCCCGTGGATTCTGCAGGCTCCCAAAAGGGCCCCCCAGACGTAAGCATCGGGCTCCATTGGCATGCTACTAATAAGCTTCTCTGCCTCCTCGATTAATCCAGCGCGGCCTAAAAGGTCAACCATGCAGCCATAGTGCTCCGTTTGTGGTTTAAGGTTATACACACATGACATGTCCCTAAAGTACTTCTTTCCTTCCGCTACGAGGCCTGCATGGCTACATGCTGTTAGAACACCTATAAATGTCACCTCATCCGGTTCTACACCCATTTGAGGCATCATAGAGAAGATATCCAATGCCCTTTCCGCTTCTCCATGCATGGCTAAGCCAACTATGATTGCCGTATACGAATACACATCTCTGTGCTTCATGCCTTCAAACACCCTAAAGGCTTGGTCTATGCTTCCGCACTTTGCATACATGTCCACCAATGCATTCCCCATAAACCCGTCTGCCTCAATCTTATTTCTATCTACATATGCATGAACCCACTTCCCTAACTCGAGCAAACCCAGATTTGCGCAAGAATTCAAGACACACACTAAAGTAACGTCATCTGGCTTAACACCTATTCTTTGCATTTTCCGAAATGCATACAACGCATCTTTGAACTCATCTTGATGAGTTAATCCCGATATCAATGAATTCCAAGAAACCACATTTCTAACTGGCATGTCATTGAATATCTTCCGTGCTGAATCAGCATCACCACACTTTAGATACATATCGACCAACGCATTGCCCACGAAAACGTCAGAGGTCACTCCATTATCACGCACATAGTCATGTATTCTTCTACCCAACCTCAAGTCTCCAAGCTTAGAACAAGCAGAGAGAACAATTACCGCCGTCATCTCGTCAGCCTTCAATTTTGCATCGCACATCTCAAAGAACGCCTCAACACCTTCCTTGGCAAAACCCATCTTCACATAACACTGAATGAGCGTGGTCCAAGACACCAAGTCTCGTTGAGGACTTTCGTCAAACAACAACCGAACAGAATCCACAGACCCGCAAACAGCGTAAAGCCTCATGAGAGTATTCTTGACATACACATTAGACACAAACAACCCAGTCTTGACACAATAACCCTGAATCTGCACACCTTCTCCGAGCGCCCGAGACCGCGCACAGGCCTTGAGAACGAACGGAACCGTGTAGTTATCCGGGACGAAGCCATTGACAAGCATCTCCCGGAACAAAGACACAGCTCGAAGCGAGTTTCCTTCGGAGGAGATGCTCCGAAGAATGTCATTACAAACGGCAATGCCGTGATCCGGGTTCTCCAAATGTTTCAAAATGTAACAAAAGTAAGAGAGGTTTTCGGAGGACGAAACGAGTTTGGGAGTGAAGAGGGAGTGATGGTGAGGGAGAGTTTTGGTTTTGAGAACTAAGGCATGGATTTGTGTGAGGTTTTGGGATTTGTGAGATTGGATAAAACCCAGTTCTTGTGGGTTGAAGAGAGTTGCAGTTGAGAAATAGTTGGTATAAGACATCAACATTAGTGATAGAGAATTACATTGCTTTGTCTTCAATCTGAGACACTCGAGTGGATTAGGGAAGCTCAATGTAAACTGCATAACGAAAAAAGAGAGGATAAGGAAGAGAAAACTAAACAAGTTTGGTAGAATATGAGAAAAATTAACTTAACGAACTAATCAAATAAAGTAGCATTTAATGACAATTTAAAAGAGAGCTAAAACCTTCAGCCAAAAAATAAAGGGGAGAGAGAGAGCTAAAACGAACCCAGAAAATTCCACTACTCAAAACCCACTTATAATTATTAACCAAATATATATATATATATATATATATATATATATATATATACTGACCTTGCAAAGTGGGGAGGGGGCAAAAGAAGCTTTGATTGGAATATAAAAAATATTTTAAAATATCAGTGATATTAAACATCATACTAAAAGATAAGTAAGTTCTATTGGTGAGTAATTCATATTCTATTAGTGAATGATGTTAGGTATCATTAATATTTCTTAGCATTGTTCTTAGAATAAAGCTAACTTAATTAGCCCAATGGTACAAGTGGACCATGGTCACCAAGCTCAGGCGCATGAAGGTAAAAGTTCCACCAAGAAGCTCTCTCGCTCCCCACAGAAGGGGCCAGTTTGGAACCCCAGGTCATCACTAGATCTTTTTATTTAGTTTTTAAAAAAAAAAAAAAAAACCAAAGTTGGAGTTGACGGAAGTCATTACCAGTTCCTTTTATTTAGTAAAAATAATAATAACAATAACTGGAGTTGGAGTTTGATTATATTTTGATTGGAAATGAGTTGATGTTTTAGAAATATTTGTTTGGTTGAAAATGAAATGTTATAATTAAAAAGTGTAAAAATTTAAAATATATTAAAAAAAAGAAGCAATATTAATATCTTTTTTTTTAATATCTCATTTTAACTTAAAATAAGAAGTTATGAATTTTTAAACTTTGACTCTTTTGAAAGTAAAAAAAGAAATTTGGAAATGTAAATAGTAAAATTCATTTACTTTTTTAAGAGAGAGAGAGAGAGAGAGAGAGAGAGAGAAAAAAAAAAAAAAAAAAAAAAAAAAAAAAAAAAAAAAACTTTTTAAGAATCCGTCCAAAGTTGGAACCCAAGTCGGCCCCAATCGGAGCCAACAGTACTAACCTCATTCAGCCGTAAGTCCGACACTATCCTCACAATAATATTAAACGTGGGTATATTCTGTAAAGGAATTTTAATTAGTGGGGAAAACTGGTCACAACTCACACCCCATCCCCTTCTATGTCCCTTACACGTAGGGGTAAAGCCAAGCTTATATTCAGTAGAGTTGTGTATCAAAATAAAAAATTTTTGGAAGTAAATAATATCCAAGTATAAAAATCAAAAGGTAAATTTTTAACGGGCAATATAAAAATTTTTATTTTCTAATGGGGGTAAAGTAAAAACACCATAAACTTTTTAAGGTAAAATTAATTTCAATGGAGACTATATGATAATTTTATATTTTTAATGGGGCAAAATAGAAAAATCGTGAAATTTTTGGGTTAGAAATTAAAGATAAAAAGTTTGAGTGGGGGTTATTCTCATTCAAATCCGCCACTGCTTACATGAAATTATTAGACGTGCACGAGACATGGGGAAAATATATATATATATATATATATATATATATATATGAGCCAAATCTCTTTATGGTCACTTGTTTTTGCGACAGAATAGGTCTGCATGTGGTTTGATGTAGATTTTTTTTAGTACTACAATATGATCTTTTATTTAGCAGTAAAAACTGCTTTTGATCATCATATTATTTTTTTAATGATTTGATATTTAAGTGTATCTATTAACTTAGTTTGGTAATATAACTTAAACTCATATTTTTCAACTCAATTTTTTGTATTTTTTTTTGAAAAGTCAACAAAAATTATAACTAGTTTTTAAAAAGTCAACCAACTCAAACTTAAAAAAATTAACTTAAACTCATTCACCAAATACCCCTAAAAAATTTGAAGCACTTGATAAAGGAATGCTCTAAAATCATAAATCAAATATTTGAAAATTTAAACCAACAGCTAAAATAACTTTTTTTACTGATAATATAAAATAGAAAGTTATACCGAGAAATTTTTTTTTTTTTAAAACAAGAAGTTGTATATAATTAGTTTATTAATTTTTACATTAAGTATATAATGTGTTCTTTTATATTTTGTAATACGTTTTACTATCGTTTAGTTGCATACATTAGCAAATTAGATAGGACTACAGACTAAAGAGGCACTTTTACGTGTGTGTTTGTGTGTGTGTTTTTTTTTTTTTTTTTTTTTTTTGGGGTATATGAGAGAGTAGCATAGAAGTAAACCTTCTATTTTCAGCCAAAGTTTTTTCTAAATTAAATTTTTAAAAATAAATCACTAATAGAATTTTATAGGATAAGATTGTGATAGAGTATCGTTTTAAAACCCTATCGATAGAGTTTATTTTATATATTATTCGATAAATTTTAATAATTTAGATGTTATTTGTGTTCGATAATTACAATGTATGTTAGTTTATACTATTATATATTAAAAATTAAGGGGAAAAAAAAGAAATTTTAAAAAAAGGGCAACCCACCCCCGTCGCCCCTTCACCAGCGACCCGCCCAGCCGGCTGCCCTCATTGGCAATGAGAACCCCGCCCCGACCACGGCGATGCGACCCCCAGCTCCATATCTGCACAACCCAGGCCCCCTCCCACAGTCGTTGAGTCACTGAGCCCCCCATCCCCCAAACGTTGAGCCTCACCATCCCCCCACCCATAGTGCCCAAACCCCGACGACAGGACCCCTAGCTCAAGATTCGCGCGACCTAGACCACTCCCCCTGCATTCGAGTCATTGAGGTTCCCCAACCCCCTCCTCCCCCAACGTCGAGCTCGGCCACCCCCCCACCATGCCCAGACCCCAGCGATGACCCCTCACAAGCTAGATCCTCACGACCCGAGCCCCCCTCAAGTCGAGCCCCCGCCACTTCCCGAGACCCCGGCAACGATCCCCCTGGCAACAAGCCCTCCCTCCCCGACCACGGCGACCTCCCCCACCCACGTCGAACACTCGGGAGGACCAGCTTTTTTTTTTTTCTTTTCTTTTTGTTTTGTTTTGTTTTATTTTTATTTTTATTTTTATTTTTTAGTCCATATTACTATAAGGTTCGATCAATCATAATTATCATATATCAATAAAATCTCAACCGTTGGATTATATCCTAATTTAAAAATAAATTTTACTGATAAAGTATATAAAAAGAGTTGTATCACATATTTTTTTCTAAATTTTATAATAATATATTTTTTTAGAACTAAAATATTATTTAAAAAATCATAAAATAATTAAAATGGGTGACCACGCAATTAAATTTTTTTTCCTCAATGTACACGTTCATGGTAATTAGGTAAAGACCAAATGTAAAGATGTTAATGATGATTAATATGTGAATAATAAAATTTGAGTGTGGGAAAAATAGAAAAATCTTAAATTTTTTTAAATAAAATTAAAGAAATTACATTTATTTAATAAATTTGTTATTTATTTTAAATACTTTTCAAGTATCTTTTGCTGCAAACTGGTTCAAGTGTCCAAAGGTGTGGTTCTTTTTTTTTTTTAAGAAAGGAGAAATTTCATTAAACTCACTAAAATGATATAAAAATATCAAATATAAGAATTAATCTCGTATTATATGAGACAAAACCATTTAACAAAAATGGATTCATCAGTAAAATCTGATAATGCTCAAAGGGAAATACGTATGCTTGAGGCCCAATAATATACCTCAACATACTGAAATCGAGCACATGTAATATTCTTTTTGATAAAACTCTGACAATCAATAGATTTTTCTGATTAATCTAGAGACAAGACTCAATAGCACTAGGGAAACTACTAACTTCGCATAGAAGTAGCTCTAGCAGACCAAAACACTGTCAATACTCAGATCTGACGGATAAACAATTAACTTTGAAGGTAGAAAAACCACCTCTGTTATTATATATTACAAAAAGAAATAAAATGTCCAAAGAAAAAGACGATAAAGGCATCGCATTATTAGACACAAGTGTACACACCAAAAAAAAAAACACACACCAATCACACAGAAATGATAATTTTTGACAAAACGAACCACATTGTTAGGAAAAACTGGGTTGTCGAAGCTAAGCTATTGCAGGACTTTCTCAGTGCATGACAATTAAGTACTGCTACCAACTATCTCATTCCAGCCTTGCTTCTTCCTACAATATCCATCCTCCTGTTACGGGCTCACCTTTATCAGGACCCATATGATTCTCTAGGGCTGGGAAACCAGAGACAGCAGAAGCCGTCATTGGAGTCCGACCCCAAGAGAGAAAAACGATTGAAAAACCATAATTCTCATACTTTAGAGAGAGAAAGAGAAGAGATAAGAGAGAGAAAGAGAAAGGGTCTGGTAAAAGGTGTGATAAATTATACTATTTACCTAATAAATATATTATTTATTAGTAATATTTTAAAATCTCAGTGTTGATTTCAATTATTTTGGTAAAAATTACTATTTACTATCCTTTCCTAAAATATAATTATAATGTACACCAAATTACATGTTTTCTTTACTTTCTTTCTCTTTGACCAAATAATTTTAGAACAAGTTTTTTTTTTTCTATTTTTTTTTAACACCCTTTAAACTTTCCGGATTTGACAATAGTCTCTATTTTTTCCCCCTTAGTATGGCATCGTCAATCCTTCTTGTTCAAATTTGTTAGAATTTGGATAGTTTTCTCTACATGACTTGCACTTAATAACTTAAGAAGCACATTACTAATAATTTTGATTCAATATAAAATTCTTTAAAAACTTAAACTAAAAAACTTAAGGTTTCATTTGACTCTCAAGTCTAAATTTAAGTTTTTCATATTAGTTTTTATCTTTTGTTTTTTTTCCCTAAAAATTAACAAAAAATTGTAGGGGACTTCTACGATGAGGAACACCTCCTTTACATCAGGGATGAGGTAAAAAATTATGAACAATTGGTCTAAAATCGATAAGCATGCATAACTTATCCTCACGCTTGTAAAGGTGTGCCTTTGCGCAGGGAATTAAACAAGGGTTTTGTCATCAACACTCCCCAAACGACAAAACAGTGAATAACAAAGGACAGAATTGGACAAAATTTTCATTAAAAAGAGAGAGAGAGAGAGAGAGAGATTGGGCAAAAACAGAGATTGTGAAAACGAGTATGCTAAAAACTCCAATGGCTTTTCCATGATGGAGTAACTCCCAATTAGTTACCTTACTAATTTGGGTTACATTGCATTTTCAAAGTCACAATTTGTTGGGCGCTTCTTCTTATAACCTTTGCTTCCTTTTTTCTTTTTTTCGGTAATTGTTACCTTTGCTTCTTACATATACAATGTTGTCTATTCGGGTTCCTACTTTTAATCTATCCACAAACTACCCTTGGATGTTTCCCTACAGATGGGGTAAAAGAAGTTTGCCCCTATTGTAAAATTAGTCAAAATTATAATTAATTTTTTTAAAAATAAACCAACTTCAATCTAATGGAATTTGTAACCAACTTCAAGTCAAATCTAAATTTTGAAATGAATTTGTATTAATATTAAGTAAAAATCTTCAATAATGTTTTTCTTGGATTATGATGTGCAAGGCATGGCAAAAAAATCTTCTAAATTTTAATGGATTTAAGTAAGAAAGACTAACTACCAGTATTAAAAATCATAAGTTCGTAGGGTTAGTTAATAAGAAAAAAATTTAGGGGTGTTTGGTGTATAAGTTGAGTTTGAGTTGAGTTGAGATTTTTAAGTTTAAATAGTAATTTTTGTTGACTTTTTCAGAAAAGACAAAAAACTTTTTTAGAAAAGACAAAAAATATGATGAAAAAAGTATAATTTAGTTCAAAATAAACTTGTGAACCAAACATAGTCTTAGGGATGAATGGATGTTGCTACAGAAAAGCCTTTAAAAAGGCCCAAAAAAAAAAAAAAAAAAAAAAAATATATATATATATATATATCTATCTTTTTACAAGCTCTTCTTATTTCTCTACTTAAACAAACTTCTCCTAACCGGCGTCTCTCTCTGTCCCTCTATCTAAAACCCTCTTCTGCTATGCACGCATAGAGACTGGTGTCGAGCATTTTTCCAGCGAGAAAATCCAAACCCCTTTTGAGCTCGCCGCCGTCAACCTCCATTGATTTCCTTAACTCCGACGCCTTCGTCTCCGTACTTCCCGATTCTCCGTTTTCGACAGAGAAGCCACAGACCCACAAAACTCCACCTCTCGGCTCTGAAATCGCAGACCATGAAAACCCATTTGCCGATCACAAGAACTCCCGGTATTCCCTCTATCTTCTGTCTCTTTCATATCTTCTCTCCCCAATTCCGTTCTTTTTCTTTCACTACTACTACCTCCGATTGCATTACCCATTTCGAGAAATTGGTCGAAAAACGATGTAAATCCAGAAATCTAACTGTAACTGAAGCTCTGGGCTTCTTCAATTCCTTGGTTGAAATGCGACCCTTGCCCTCCATTTGGGCTTTCAATCACTTGCTTGGCTCACTCTCTAAGCTGAATCAGTATTCCACTGTCGTCTCTATGTATAGACAGATGATGGGTTGTGATGATTTTCGACCCGATGTCTCTACGCTGAGCATAGTCATCAGATGCTTTTGTTGTTTGCGAAACGTGAAATTAGGTTTCGCGGTTTTGGCGACTATGGTTAAGAGTGGCATTCCGCCGGATGCTAATGTTCTAAGTACTCTGCTTCATGGGCTTTGCGTGAAAGGCTCGATGGCCGCGGCGATGGAGTTGTTTGAGGAAATTATAGAGCGGGATTATCCGTTAGATAAAATCACTTATGCGACCGTCATTAACGGGTTTTGCAAGGCTGGAGAAACTCGGAAGGCGCTCGAGGTGCTCAAGCAAATGTACAATGATGAGAGGGTTAAACCGGATGTAGGTTGTTTCAATCCGCTTATTGATAGCTTTTGTAAAGAAAGGAGGATAGATGATGCGGTGAACCTTTTTCATGATATGATCAACCATGGTGTTCAGCCGGATGTTATTTCTTATAATTGTTTAGTTCACGGATTGTGCAATTTGGATCGTTGGGAAGAAGCCAAAACATTCCTGATCGACATGCTGGATTTCGGAATTTCACCTGATGTTTGTACATATAATGTTCTTATCGATTCTTTATGCAAGAAAGAAGAGCCTAAGGTAGCACTTTCACAATTTGGATCAATGATCAGAAAAGGGATAGAGCCGACAATCGTCACGTTCAATGCTTTGATTTTTGCTTTGTGCAATTCTGGTCGATGGGAAGAAGCGACCAAAATAATAGAAAACATGGCCCTTTACGGAATCTCTCCTAATGTTGTAACTTTCAATACTTTATTGGATGCTCGATGCAAGGAAGGGTGTGCTACAGAGGCAATCTTTCTTGTTGAAGCAATGCTTGATAAAGGTGTATTTCCGGATCCCGTCACCTATGACTCTTTAATGTGTGGATTATGTCATTCGCAAAAATTGGACGACGCTAAGAGGTTGTTCGATGGCATGGTGAGTCAGAACATTTTTCCTCATGTTAGAACTTTGAACATAATTTTAAACGCTTTGTCCAACGAAGGGATGATGGAGAAAGCGCAAGTATTATTCGAAACGATGATTAATCATGGAAGAGAGGTAAATACAATAACTCACAACACCTTGATAAAGGGATACTGTCGTCAAGGTGAAATGGATAAAGCAAAAGACGTGTTTGATCGGATGACAATGGAGGGCGCTCTTCCTGATACCATTTCCTTTAACACCTTGGTTAGTGGTTACATAAATATTAACCGAACAGATGTTGCTCTCAAACTCCTCAAGGACATGATCCGTAAAGGATTGGTGCCCGATCGTGTAACACGAAACATTTTGAAAAGTATCCATGCTTATAGGCTTGAAGCATGCATACAGTAACTAAAGATTAGGTCATGGTAGTTTTTTTGTGTAATGCTTTAACAATGACCTTTTTTTTTTCCTTCCGGAAATTAGGTATACCTTGATTTCATTCCACAGGGTAATATATTCTTTTTTTAGGGTTCCATAATCCAATGCTTAATTCAGTTAACAGTAGGAACTTTTTATATTATAGTTTTATTTGTCTTTTCCTGGGTTTGAGCTGTTCTGCTCTGTTGTAATTGTTTTCTTAGCAAATTCGTTTTGTATGTTAATTAATAGCAGCATGTTTTGAGCCTTTCTTCTTGCAGTGCTTTTTTTGCTATAATTTTCAGTGTGATATACATGCCGCTTGTGGATATTAGGCTTTTGTTACGACTAGTTCTTAAGGAAAATGAAATTGTTGCTTGGGTTAAAGGAGTTGAGATCCCTCTTCAGCTTCTCCACATGATCTAGAATGGTTGGTGCCTAATCAGTAAGAAAACATATTGTGGGCTTGAAGCATCGGCAACGATTCTCAATGAGGTTAGATCACAAACCTTAAATAATCCGGCAGTCACTTTTTACTGCTTTCTTTCATTTCAGCTTCTCCAATCTTAACATGTAAAATAATTCTATTTCGTTTGTTACCTCCACATCACTATGTCATCACACTTGGACACCAAAAAATTGGGTGCTAATTTCTTTTGGTATGTCAAACATTAATTTATTGTATTCACCATATGTCATCAAGAAACACGAAATGGATGACCACTTGTGGTGAACATCTTAAAGCTTTTTTTGCACTTGAATGTTATGTGAATTGATTGATTTGCACGGGTCCGTTTAGTGTCCCTTTCCTTTCGGTCATTGACAATCTTATGTTGTTAAATGTTGGATTTAACCTATTTTAGTGTCTACAAACCATATTGTGTTTTTTCCACCCACCGCACTCCTCGGGAAAACTTGGAATACTATTGGGGGACTGATTTGTGGGGTTATGTATTATAAATCTTCTTTATTTGGAAAGCTTTAATTGTCGAGTGCCTTTTTTTTCATTGTTTTAGGGATTGGGAGATCCAACTGTGCTTTATTCTTCTAATCTGAATACTTGACTGTACCAACTCATAACTGATGACTCCATGGAAGTCTCAAGTGTTTGATGCAAATCGGCTCATAGCCTGCTCAAGAATGTCGCCAGAGCTACCACTACCTTGTCTGTAAAAGGGAAAGCTCGGAAGCGGCTTTGTGGCCTGCAGCTTCACCATGCAATGGAGAATCAGTAGCTCTCCATTGGCCATCATCTTCCCCGGGATCAAATTTTAGCTCGTGGCTTGATTCGAAAGCTTTTTAAATCCTCTTGAGTTGCAAGTTTAGCCCTATGCAATAGGTCTTACACGACCAGGATGTTGATTGTGCAAGGTTTTAGAAGTAGCGTCAGATCTTCTCGGATCAGCTGTCTCTCTGTTTGTATGGAACGGGTGTTTTAGCCTTGCTGTATCTGTAAAATTTTTGACACTTGAAAGCTCACTCATTTTGAATGAAAGATTGATGCAACAAGTTCAGTTGCGTTGTTCGAGGGGGTTTAGGGTTTATCTCAAGGGTCATTAGGATTCGACTTTCCGATGCCGTATCCTTTCTCCTGTCGAACTAGGCTGTTTCTGAGTTCTTTTCTGTGTTTCCAAGTGTCCTAACTGTGGCGAATTTTAAGTTATGCTGAGGTAATGAGGACCAAATATAACCACTTAAGTTCCTAGAAATTTTGCAATTGGTAATTTAGTTATGCCCCTTATTATTTGTTTGTGTGATTGGCATAAAATAGTTCCCAATTTTGTTTAGTAAGGTTTTTGACTAGGGTTATTTACTTTTTATACTTTGTATTGGGAAAATTCACGTCTTACAAAACGAATGCAGGGTACCTGAATACCATGTTATTTTAGCTTAAAAAAACGTACTTTTTTAAACTCAGAAATTAAAAAAATAATAATAATAATTTTGAAAAGAATCATATACTTCAATGGGATTTTTCAGATATAGAATACTACGGTGAAAACTTTCCAAAAAAAAAAAAAATACTACAGTGACAAAAAAAATTAAAACAAAAGATACCAGAATTATATATATATATATATTTGTTTTCTCTTTCTCAGGACAATCAATTAATCAAACCCACATTAAAAAAAAAAACCCTAGTTCATTTTTTTTATTTTTTGGTAAGTAAGCTTCAAAATACCTAATTCATTAAACTTGCACGCCAAAAACCTTCTCAATTTTAAGAATGGCAATGGGGAACCGGGGAATACTTCTCTGTTCCCATCCTTACCCCCAAAATCATCCTTGTCCCTGTTTAAATAAAAGCAAGGTTGGGGATGGGGATTCTCCCTCGTAGGGGCTTTCTTCATAACTCATCCTGTTTCTCATTTATTTTATATATATATATATATATTTAAAAATACAATGAAGTAAAAATAAATAATAAAATATAAATACACCATAAATTAAGTTCAAAATCAAAAATTTCATAAACAAATCAAATTCTAAACATATGCAAATGAAATTTTAACCATAAAACCATTAAAGATCTCATCAAAACGTTACAATCTTTGAGAACTAAACCTTTATAAAACACTTAAGCTAAAAAAGCTTGAAACCATAAAAAAATGAACATAAAATTATCCCATTTGTTTATCCATCATAGTTTCAATTTTTATTTCATGGATGCATATAATTTTAAAAATAAATTTTGGAGTATAAGGCTTTGTTTGGCATATACACTCATTTCAAACTAAATTGTACTTTTTTCATCATGTTTTTTGTCTTTTCTAAAAAAGTCAACAAAAATTACTATTCAAACTTAAAAATCTCAACTCAACTCAAACTCAACTTATACATCAAACACCCCTTAAATTTACACACATAAATATTGAAACGAGGATAGGGTGGGGGTGAGGTGACAAGTGCTTTCCCCATCCCCGCCCCCAAATTTTCAAGAATAAAAAATATTCTCATTCCCGTCCTTATTCCTAAACTTTGTCTCTCATCCCTATCTCGTTTAGGGTGGATTCCTGTGGAATGTCTCCACAGAAAATATTTTCATCCCTATTCGGTTGTCGGGAAACAAAATTAAAACAAATAATAATAGGAAAAAAAAAAAAAAAAAAACTACCGGGCGGGGGAGGGGGGGAAGCAAAACTACAAAACTTCTGTCAATTTGGCTTTGTCGTTTGTTGACAAAACCCAAAACCACTACTAAACCCCCACATTCGTTCCGTTCTGTAGGGCATAAACACAAAACCAGAGGGAAACATTTTCCTCATACGACAAGGTTTTCCGACAAGTGGGAGAAAAACATTCAAAATTCAACATCAAAATCAAAATCAAAATCCATTTTTTGCGCAAACTGCAAACTCTATTGAGCTCTTGGTTCGTACCCTCCACATGTGTGGAATAAAGAAAGCTACCAAAGTGTTCGAATGGCTAGGCTGACGACCAGAGCTCCTGGTAATCTTTCTTTATCTTCTCTCTTCAGAATTTTCACTACCCAATTCCGTTCTTCTGCTTCTTTCACGGTTTGTGCTGAAAATTCTGTTTCCCATTTTGAGAAATTAGTCCAAACTCGATGTAAATCCAGAAACCTGACTGTAAATGAAGCTTTGGGTTATTTCAATTCCATGATTCAAATGCGACCCTTGCCCTCTATTTGGGCTTTCAATCACTTGCTTGGCTCTCTCTCCAACATGAACCACCATTCCACTGTCGTCTCTACGTACAGAGAGATGATGGGTTGTTATGATTTACGCCCCGAGGCCGGCACTCTCACCATTGTTATCAAATGCTTCTGTTGTTTGAAGAAAGTGAACTTGGGTTTCTCTGTTTTCGCCACTATGATTAAAACAGGCCTTAAGCCTAATGCTTATACGCTCAGTACTCTGCTCCACGGGCTTTTAAAGGAAGGCTCGATGGTTGCGGCAATGGAGTTGTTCGATAAAACAATGCAGGAATATCTATATAATGAAGTCACTTATGTGACTATGATTAATGGGTTCTGTAATGCTGGAGAAACTTGGAAGGCGCTCCAGCTGCTTAAGCGAATGTGTCGAGATAAGGGGGTTAAACCAACTGTAGAGTGTTTTAGTCCGATCTTGAAAAGCCTTTATAAGAAAGGTTGTATAGATGAGGCCTTGATCTTGTTTCGAGATATGATTAACCTTGGTGTTGTGCCGAATGTTGTCGCTTTTACATATTTGATTCACGGGTTAAGCAGATTGGGTCGGTCAGATGATGCCAGAAGATTGCTGCTTGAAATGTTTGATTATGGAAATCGGCCTAATGTACGTATCTATACATCTGTAATTCATTCTCTTTGTAAGGAGGAGAAATTTCAGGAAGCGGTTTCAATATTTGAAATGATGGTTAGAAAAGATGTACAGCCTGATGTTTTGACCTTTAATTCTCTGATTTCTACTTTGTGCAAGTGTGGTCTATGGAAAGAAGCAACAAAGTTTCTGGAAAACATGATCAAGTACGGAGTCTCTCCGAATATTGCTACATTCAATAGTATCTTGGACGCTCAGTGCAAGGAAGGGAGAACCGTGGAAGCGCTTTATCTTGCGGAAGCAGTGATTGAGAAAGGTTTATTTCCTGGTGTTATCGCCAATGGTTCTTTGCATAATGGATTGTGCCATTCAAGTAAATTGGAGGAAGCTAAGGGATTGTTTGATTATATGCTGACTGCAAATATGTTTCCCAATATTGTAACTCTGAACATAGTTTTGAATGCTCTGTGCAGCGAAGGATTGATGGAGAAAGCTCAGCAGTTGTTTGGGTTAATGATTGAACATAGAAAAGAGATTAATACAATTACTTACAACACCTTGATCAAGGGATATTGTCGTCTAGGTGAAGTCGATAAAGCAGAAGACGTGTTTGATCAGATGATAGTGACGGGTATCCTTCCTAATACCATCTCCTATAACATGTTGGCTTATGGTTATGCAAAGGTCAAAAGAACAGATCTCGCTCTCATGCTTCTCAAGGACATGATCCGGAAAGGATTGCAGCCGAATGATGTAACACGTGATGTTTTGAAAAGTATTAATGCTGATAGGTTTGAGGCCTCCTTGCAATAACTCTCAATGAGGTGAGATCAAGGGCAGCTTGTAATGTATAAGTTATTCTGTATTTTATTTAGGAAGTGTTACGCCTAGAATTTCAAGGATATTAGAATTTGAAGTTTGACCTGCTTTTTTGTGCCAAAGCTTTACAGTGCTTAGACAGTGCTTATTTGATGAAATAAGTATCAACTTAGGCATAAAAGCAACATTGTCACGTATCTAAGCAGGAGTTTTATTGTATATGCATGTACATGTACTTTTTGCTTGAATAAGAGGATATTTCTATATTATAGTCTTTTATGGATTCTCATGTTGTTGGTCTGTTTTTCTTACTACAGTATTTTTGGTGGATAATTATCATGTGTCGGTTAAATGAATTCCGTTTCCTGTCTTTTGGTAATTATACATATCTATCTACACACACACACGCTGTGTTTTCAAACTGCTCTTTGCTTATAGTTATAGAGATTGGCAAAATCTGACTATGCTTATTCTTAGTCTGAACACTTTACTATCATCTTATTTACCAACTGTTGGCTGATGATTCATTGGCAGTGGAAAGTGTCAGAGCTATTTTTATGCCACAATCTGTCTCAAAGCCTATTCAGGAACATCACCAGACCTACAACAAACCTGAAGTAAAACAGCAATTAAGTGGCAGCTCTATTAGGGCTTCTAGCTTCACCATGCAACGGAGAGTCAGGTCTCCTTTTTGCCACAATTTTTTCCATATCAATTTTTGCCTGTTAGTTTATCTCAATTCTTCTAAATTCCATCGAATTTCAGGCTCAGTTGTATGCCACTGGGCACTTACATAGCATAACAAGGATCTTCTCAGCTTGTAGGTATCCTTCTGTACATGATTTTCCCATATCAAAATTTTCTTGTGGCTTGCACTCAATTCTTTTTAGTTCATCCAAGTTTTCTGGTTCACCCTTATGCCATTGGAAATTTACTTGTTTCTGTCAATTCCAGTGTTGAACTCGTCTGTAGGAGATGTCATGCAAAGATGCATAACCTTTTTTTTTTTTTTTTTTTAAATTTATTTTGAAATGGGTGCATTGTTTTATAGTGTTTGAAAGAAGTATGTTGTTTTACTTGATCTGTAGTTTTTTTTTTTTTTTTCACTTAAGAAGTATGTGAGCTGTACGAGGGAGTGGAATTTAAAGTGACTGCAGATTCTTTAAAATAGCGGAATGGATAGGTGTAGAAAGGATAAAAATAAAGAAATAAATAACAGTGTCATTAATGATTAAAAGTTACATAGAACAAAATCCTTCAAAGTATAACAAGAGAGAATAAAAGAAACATGCTAGCTAAATCATGGGATGGATTAACCACAAGATCTAATCCTTTATGAAAAGGACGCCTCGTTAAAACCTTGCAAGGAGAAAACCCCAAATCTACAAGGGGAAAAAGTCCAAGCAAGTAAAAAGAGTGCATGATCTTGAGCCGAAGCTTCCCGTACATTGCAGTCATCAACTTCCAAATGTTGCTATCTAAAAAAGTGAGAAAACCACTGCTGTTGTTGAAAATCTTCTTGCTCTACGTCTTCTTCTGCACGAACATTTGTATTAGCGGCCTGACTCAATCGCTGCTCCTGGTTTTGATTTTGATTTTGTTGATCAGGTACATACTCCAATGGTGTCACATCAATTCCCATTTGAGCATACTCATCGATTGTGAATAATTCATTGGCAGATTGTGAGTCCAGGTATTGATAACCTTCCAACGGCTGATTATTTTGAAAACCTTGCAGCTGAAGGTTTTGAGAACCTTGCAGTGGCTGATTGTTTTCATAACCAAGATTTTGCTGCAGAAGATAATCAGGGTAAGTCTCTGATATTTGTGGCTCCTGGTTTTCCTGAAGAAGATTAGCAGCGTGATTTGGTTGCGGGTGCAGCTCCTTGTTTTGACCAGGCTCCTCCTGCTGTGTGCTAATTTGGAGCACCTGTTTACTGCTTTTGTGATAGACCTTGCATAAAACATACCCCTCTGTCTGTAAAATAACAACAAAAAAAATTCATTACTATTAAAACTACTGGTTTTGCACGCTATGTATGAAAAAGCAGTATTGAACATGTATGCAAGTAAATACCTTCTTCGAGTTAGATGGAATAGTATACTCATGCATGAGCCAATCGGTCTTTTGTTTCTTCTCGGTTTTGTGGTAAACTAACATCATCTTGTCACCAATTTTACGTCCGTTGCCACCTCTTATAGGTATCTTGGAAGTACTAGCCCTCCAAGTACCGCCAGGAGCTTCACGATTAGGACGACTGCCATTAGCATACTTGAGCTTTGTTCTGGTAAAGAAATACATCTCCTTTTCCCTTCGTGCTCCATATAGCTCTGTTTATTAACAAAAGAAGTATATTATTAAGACTCGTCCTTTGATTCATATTGCTAATGAATAAGTAGATAACACATGTAACGACCTCTGCCACTATTTGACAAACGGATTAGACCGCTCTAAAGAAAAAAGATTCCATATATATCCCACCCAAAAAAAAAGAAAAGAAAAAAAGAAAGAAAAAGTAAAAGGAAATATACCGGACAGAACAGAACAGAACAGTAGTAGTAAACGAAGACAAGCATAGGGAAAATTTTAAAGAAATAATAAAAGATAGAGAGTGAGACGTACGTTCAAGTTCTTGAGGAGAGTACTTGTAGAGGTCAACTTCTTTGACTATGTCGGCAGGTAGATTCTGGTCCAACACTTTCTTCACCAAGTAGTCAGTTATGAGCTCTTCGTCAGACGGTAGAAACCGATACCCTATCGGAAATTCGATCGGATTGAACCATTCGTTGTCACCGGAGGGTACTACACTCCCATGCACAGGCACAGCAGTAGCAGCTGCTTCTCGGTTGGGCTCCATCGAAGTAAAAAAAACAAAAAGATGAAAATCAAGAAGGCTTCTTGGTGGTGTCAGTTGTGGTAAAAGAAAAGAGAGAACAGAATGAAAAGTTCGGAGAACGTTAGGGTCATTATATGTTGGTGTATTGATATAGTCCTATTACGATTTAGATTCACCATTACCGAAGCTTGTGGATGTTTATCACCAATTTTGTGGAATTGCATGCTAATTAGGATTCGAATTCGTAAAATGAGTTTAAGATTTAAAATCTAATTAGTCCTATGGGAATTACTCCTACTCTGTTTAAGTTTATGAGGAAAACACCTATTTTTTTAAGAACGCGTTCAAATTTGTATTTAAATTTTTGCCTCTCTTATCTTAAAAAATGGATTTATCAAATCTTTTTTGAAGTCGTATAATGGGAGTCGGCACAGCCAAAAAAAAAAAAAAAAAGATTACATTTGTTTTTTGATCACAAATTTTTTTATTTATATATATTAGAAAAAAAATGATACTAATCCTCACATTTTGAAGTGAAAACTACCATGACACCTTCCCGCTCAGTCTAGCTAGACCAATGAAGCTCTTTTAGAGTATATTTTGGTACTGTAAGCTGACCCTGAAATCCGACCCACCCCCTGTCTCAAAACCCACCACAATCCACAAAACTCGCCTTTGGCCCCTTGCCTCAATCTCGAAACTTGACCCTAATTCTGGTTCCGAAACCCGATCCCAACCTCGATTCTCATCCCAAAACTTGACTCCAACACCGAAACCCGACCCTAACGCCCCATCTCAAAATCTACCGAACGCGAGCCCATTCTGAAATCTGATACTGACCCCAGTCTCACAACCCGACCCCAATTGCTGTCCCGAAATCCAACCTTAACTCTCGTTCCGAAACCCGACCTCAATCCTCATCCTAAAACCCATTATATTATATTTATAAATATAATATTTTAGATTAATTTATATAACATGACTTAATACGGAGGTTTTTTGTCGTATTAATTATCACAAGTCATAGTGTATTAACTTTTTATGTCATTCTAGATCATACAATACCGAAATATTTTTCCAACATTATATTACATTACAATATGAAGTGCTAATATTATATACCAAATATGCTCTTAATCACTAATTTTGTTTACAAATCACGTTGTTATCTATTCTAAGATATATATATATTTTTAAATTACTGGGTGGAAACTGGAAAAGTTCTAAACCACCGGTTTCAACCCAAAAAAAAAAATGTTTTTTTCATTGTATAAAAAAAAAAAAAAGTTCCTAAGGTTAAGGGTGTATCAAACGGGTCCACCAAATAACATGGAGAAAATTACCTAACAAGTCACCCTTTTTTATTTTATTTAAAATTTTTTCACTATTTTTCCCTTCTTTAGTTTTTGGAGTTTGTTGAATTTCATCGTTTTTTTGTAAATAACATCTACTCTAGTAAAGATATCTCATAATCTAACAGATGTCTTCGAAGCAACACCAACGCCAATGTTGGTCACGGCTCCGATCGCTAGAATGCTCTATAAGAATATTTTGGATAATCTACTAGAAATTTTTTTCGACAAATATCACAAGGCATCTTCAGATCTGATCGTCGGTACGTATCAATGGAATATTCTGGTAGAGTGTTTTTCATAATCTTTAAGTATATATATTTTTTTGTTTCAACATAGATGGCATAATATCTCAAACTCCTATTGTAGACACCGATCGCGGGAGAGTATTCTAATAGAATCCTCTTTATAATCTATTAAAATAGTTTTTGTTTTTAGCATAGATGGTCAGATATTTCGGGTGCAACCGGTCACCAGAGCATTAAGGTGGAATTTTGGTAGATTATAAAAAAAATTATACTGTAATATCTGGAGACTATAGCCGAAGATGTCTGACCATCTATAATAGGAAACAAAGTATTCTAATAGATTATTTAAAAAATTCTACCAGAATATTCAGATAACCGGTGTTGGCGACTAGTGACGGAGACATCCGAGCATTTATAATGAAAAATAAATATCATAGTAAATTTTCAAAAATATTTTAATAACCGGAGGCGACGAACAGAACTGGTGACCAACACCGTAGTTGGTCATTGATGAATCTGATGACATCTAATAAAATGTATGTTTTGTCACTATTTTTTTTATCGGTAAAAAAAATTTGAATAAGACGTATTATGTTGACTTTTGACCAATAATATTGAGTGACAAATCAGTTGAAGTGTACAAAATAGTATCAAGTTGGGAAAGAATGTCCTTTGCGACAATTTAAAAATTAGAAAGAAAAAAAAAAAAAAAGTAAGATGTCAAAAAAAAAACAAAAAGAAAAAGAAAAAGGAACGAAAGCGTTCTATTGCTTTGTATGTGTTTATCATGATCAACTTTTTTTTTTCCCCCTTTTAAGAACAACCATCCTCAAATATTAAAAAAAGTAATTAAAAAAAAAAAGCATACAAATATAGTGGAGAATTTACCAGCGACGACTTCAAAGTTGTCGCTATTTGTTAAAATAAAACAAAATTAGGTTGAACTATCTATCTTTTGCACTGCGCCATAAAATAAATTTTTTGCCAATTAACTCATCCAAATTCTTCAATCAGTGTTTCCTTTGCGATTTTGTGGTCTTCAAGAAGTCTTCTTGGTGTTTAATGTAGAGAAAGAAAAAAGATAACAAATTAATAGTACTCTAAATTGACAATCGAAGTATTTAAGGTTGGGTATTAAATCGTTTTACTTTATAAGTTGATTTTTTAATATGAAAATCAAATCTGCCCAAAAATGCCCATTCAATTCAAGAATAGTAACTAGAGGAGATACAATCTTGAAAGTTGAGCTGGTAATATGGGTCCAGACAATAATATTACTTAAAAATGAGACAAATTTTACAAGTTAGGATTGGGGGGAAAAATTTTGGATCATATTTAGATTGACATAAAATTGACATGAAAATAAACGGATTAATTTCGAGTTGAACATGACTAACCTGAATATGTCCTGTATTTTTTTTTATGAGGTTTATGTCTTTGTTGACATAAAATTGATATGAAAACAATAGGTTAATTTCAGGTTGGAAATGACTAATCCAAGTACGTCCTGTAATTTTTTATTTTATTTTTTGAGATATAACTTTTATATGACTTTGTTATGAATTTTTGATCATATATATGTTACTTATTCTCATAATCTTGTACTCTTTTTTTTTTTTTTTTTGTCAATATAATATTCCTATATGCTTAATTTTCATGGATGTTATCATATTTTTGTAGGTTGTGAGATTTTAGTTTTTTATAAGGTGTAAAGAAACGAAAAAAAAAATTTTCCTTATTTTCATGTCAATTTGGGTTCATATGTCAATTTCATGTCAATCACAGATTCACAGATCAATTTCATGCCACAAGTCCTTTTTAAGTCATGTTGTGTTAACTAGTTAAGTGATTATTTTGTATTCATGTTACAATATTTAAAGCTTCTCGTGTCATGGGTATGTTTGTATTGAGTGCAAATTAAAGTACAAACGACCAAAACAATAATATGTAACATGACACACAACATCAATTGAGTCACTAAGAGTAAATAGATCATTTATTAATAAAGTTATTGTATATTCTAGCTGTTTTAGGATCTGTTTCTTTTTTTGTTTTTTGTTTTAATTGAGTCATTATACATAATAAATTAAATGTAAAAAATGAAAGCTCAATCCAACATTTTATGTTAGAAGATAAAAAATGAAAATGCTCTTGAACAAATTGCCTATATTTCACTCTCTAGTGTTTATTTCAAATTGTGTCTAGGTGGATGCACGTTACATGTCGTTTTGGTCAAGGGAGTTGATTTCTGGGCTGCGTTTTATAGGGAATAACTTAGTCATGGTTTGTCGTTTTGAAGAAGAAGCTAGGAAGCCCGGGCCACAATTGATTTGTTCGAATCCCATTTAATTCAAAATAAAGAGATCCGATGTCGTTTTTCTGGTATGGAGCTTTAAATGAATCTGTGTGACTGTCGTTTTATAAGAAGATTTAGATAATGTTTTTGTTGTCGTTTTAGGCCGAATTACATGTAGTTAGCAAACATATGAGAGAGAGAGAGAGAGAGAGAGAGAGAGATAATATGATATATGGTTTTTTTAGGATATAAAAAGAAGAAATTAGTGTGGGTTTTTCCCCCCTAAGGAAATAACCATTTCAAATTTAGTTGAAACGTTACATTTAGAGTATCTCTAATATAATATTAAATTATTGTGTCAATAACAAATTTTACTATATAGTGCTCTCCAATAAAGTGTTATTTTTAATATTAAATTTGTCATTTATTAAATTATGTGGCAAATTTGTCATAAGAGCTATTGCCAAATTTAATGTTTAATTCTTATTAGTTGTTGTCTTAAATTTTTTATATAATTTATTACAAATTTTTCATTTTTTAGTTTTTTTTAAATACTAAAAGTTCACTTTTACAAATTCTAAAACATTAAAAATGACATTATGCAATAAAGTATAAAGTAAAATAATGTAATTTTTTACACTCTTTTATAATAAATGTAATATTGGCTAGACAAAAGCATTGAACCTAGATATATCTATGAAGTCATTCCTACAAAAATTACCTCTCAACAGGCAAGGTGCTATTTTTTTATTTACTAATAAAAAAGATTAAAAAAGAAAACTCTAAAACATTTCAGATTAAACAAATTTTTCATTAAAGGAAAAAAAAGAGAGATCATTTTACTTGATCTATTATAAAGAAAAAAGAAATATTAGTTCTATGACATATAAAAAACATTCATTATGATAAATAATTGGTCATTGAGATAAATTCACAGCGAACCTATTAAAATGATATTATTAACAAATATTAAACACTTTATTAAAACCTAAAAAATGCATCATAATGGTATACTAATTATCATTAAGAAAGAACATCATAATAATATAGTAATATCATAAAGAAAAAAACATAGCACATTTAAAAGAAATAAACATAATGATCTAGTAATTATCATAAAGAAATAAAAAATTTCATATCATATTTAAACTTTAAAAACTCTCTCTTTATGAAAAAAACATTATAAATTATTTATTAAAACAATATCAATAATAATATAAATAATAAATTATCAAAATAATGTAATAATTATCATAAAAAAGTTAAATCATAGTTAAAAAAATTAAACCTAAATCATATTTAAGAAATATGATTGAAAAAAAAACCATAAATTATACTAATAAGCAATCACGGTAATAAAGAACTAGTAATTAAGATGAAGATAAAAAAAATGATGAATAAATAAGGAAAAAAAATAATGAATCTAATAAGGTAAAATGATGTTAATATAATAAAGGACAAAATTTATAGTACAATCAGTTGTTTCTTATAAAATAAACATTTTCACAATATTACTAAAAAAATAAATATATTTTAAAATGAGATTTTGAAAATAGATTTTTTATGTAATTATTTCTAATTATATTTCTTGCTTGGAAAACTGGCTTTTATTCGGCAAGCTGAGAAAGCAAAAGGGCCCCCACAAAGGAGGCTGTCCCTTGGACCCAAAAAAAAAAAAAAAAAAAAAAGGGAAACCAGAAAACTTTGAAGAGTTAGGCAAAACACATAAACTGTGAGCACTTGTATTCCATGTCCTTAATTGGGATCCAGTGAAAGAATTTAGAAACATCAAAAGACAAGTCTGTTCTAGAAAACGGACATTGAATAAAAACGTGCAGCACTGATTCCTCATCGGCCGAGCATAAAGGACATCGAGTATCTAACTCAGGCCAAATTGCAGAAAGCCGAGCTCTAGATGCCAACACATCATTCCTGAGCAGCCATAGAAAAAGTTTAAGGCAGTCATACCTTTGAATTTGCAAAATAAGGGCCCTTAACCGAGAAATTGCCATTCCTCAGAGAAAAGTCCATCAAGAAAAAGGAGAAGGCAGAGTATGAATAGCCAAAATCTAATCAGCAAACTTAGTAGTAAACAACAAGTCAAGTTTCTCACCATCCTAAGTTCAGTTTTCCTGCACAAAGAGATCTATTTGTTGTTGATTGCATGAGCTTTCTTCCCAAAGAAGAGCGACATAGATTGCAAGAAATCATGTATCACAGTAAAAATTTGACATTAAGTTCACATCGACCAATATATCTTTCACAAGTAACAAATTTTCTAATTAATGAATTCCCTGAAGCAGATTTGATAAATCACACTCAATTTTAGTAAGAAGTTCAGTTATAACACAAACGCTTCCATATCATGAACGTGGAAATAGTCCGAAAACTAACAACAAGGGGTAACAATTTGGAATACGACTAGAGGTGGCAATTCATGTCACGTGTCGGATTCGTGTCGTGTTTGAGCCGTGTCGAATTTTTTTTTCTCCAACCCGAACACGACCCGTGACACGAAAACGACACGAAACCGTGAAACGAACACGACACGAACCCGTAACGGGTTTACACGACACGAACCGAATTTGACCCGCGACACAAAATTGGCCCACAACACGAAATTAACCCGCGACACGAAATTGACCCGCGACACGAATTTGACACGAAATTCAGGTTGAACCCGAAATTGATACGAATTTGACACGAAATTGACATAAAATTGACACGAATTTGACACGAAATTTAGGTTGGACCCGAAATTGACCCGAAATTGACACGAAATTAACACGAATTTGACACGAAATTGACATGACATTTGACACGAAATTGACACGGAAAAATTCGTGTCAACCCGAACACAACACGAATTTTTCCGTGTCAATTTTGGGTGACCCGAACACGACACGATCACTATTTTTCCCAACCCAAACCCACAAAATTCGTGTCGTTTTCGATTCGTGTCGTCGTGTCACGACCCGTATTGCCACCCCTAAATACGACTAGAAGTACTCGCTCTGAGCAGCTGACATACTCAGACATGAAATTGACTTAAAATACTAACTTTTGAATTTCTCATAGGCTAGTGAAAACAGTCAACTATGCGCATCACCGATAGAGTCACTCCGAGGCTGTGCATCAAATGCAATTTCATGGATTGGCTGTCCATATTTGATGGCAAATATGTTTTGCACCTTGAATTTTGATGGACAGTAATGCTTCTTTCTTTTTTTTTTTTTTTGCTGCTGCACCTTTTTTCAGAGATGCATATAACTGATTACACTGTTCGGGACTGCTTCTTTTCTGGTCACAGAACTCATGTCTGCTGTCATGGAATTGATTGTGTTGCAATCCCGAGTCTCCGTTGATACATGTACGTCTGTAGGCTTCTACTATATTCCAGTTGAGTATAATAATTATTTTCAGACTTCTAGTAATTTATCTTAGATACACACACAGAACACACCGTGTCTTTTAAACTGCTCTTTGTAGTAAATTATCTTAACCTTTTTACTTTTGTTTGCAAAAAATTTAATTTTCTATGGACTTTTTTATCTCATAAAATTTGAAACAAGTACTTTGCTTCATATAATCTGTAATTGTGTTTTGTTGCTTCATGTACCGCAAAACCAATACTCACTAAAGAAGTCCGTAAGCAATACAAGCGAATGGAATTTAGAGCTACTGCAGATTCTTTAGAACAGTGGAATGGATAGGAATACAAAGGAAAAAAAAAAAAAAAGATAAATAATTAACAGTGTCATTAATAGAATGTTACAGTGAACAAAATCCTTCTGAAAGTAAAAGAAGGAAGAATAAAAGAAACAACCTAGCTAAATCACGGGATGGATAAACCACAAGATCTAATCCTCTAGAAAAAGGATGACTCGTTAAAACCTTGCAAGGAGAAAACCCCAAAGTTATAAGGGGAAAAAGTCCAAGCAAGGAAAAAAGAGTGCATGATCTTGAGCCGAAACTTCCCATATTTTACAGTCATCAACTTCAAAATATTGCTATAAGAAAAAGTGATGAAACTACTGTTGCTGCTGATAATCTTCTTGCTCTCTGTCTTCTTCAGCTTGAACATTTGTATTAGTGGCCTGACTCGATCGAACGACTTGATCATACCACTGCAACTGAAGGGCTTGATCATACCAATGCAACTGGACGTATTCATCATCCCAAAGCGACTGCATGTATTCATCACACCATTGCGACAGAATGTTTGGATCAGAAGCTTGCAGCTGGATGTTTGGATCAGAACCTTGTGACTGAATGTTTGGAACGTAACCTTGCAGCTGAATGTTTGGATCGTAACCTTGCGACTGAATGTTTGGATCATAACCTTGCAGCTGGATGTTTGGATCAGAACCTTGCAGCTGAATGTTTGGATCACAACCTTGTGACTGAATGTTTGGAACGTAACCTTGCGACTGAATGTTTGGATCATAACCTTGCAACTGAATGTTTGGATCGCAACCTTCCAGTTGAATGTTTGGATCGTAACCTTGCGATCGAATGTTTAGATCGTTATTTTGCAGCTGAATGTTTGGATCATAACCTTGCAGCAAAATGTTGTGATAATCTTGCAACGGCTGACTGTCATGATAACCTTCTTGCTGATTATTTTGACAAGCAAGATCTTGTTGTGGAAGACAATCAAGGCAGGTCTGTGGTACTAGTGGCTCCTGGTCTTGATGAAGATGATTAGCAGCGTGATTTGGTTCCATGTGCAGCTCCTTGTTTTGAGGAGGCTTCTCCGGCAGTGCGCTAATTTGTAGCACTTGTTTACTGCTTTTGTTATACAGCTTGCATAAAACATACCCCTCCGTCTGTAAAATAACAATAAAAAAAAAATCATTACTATTACAACTACTGGTTTTCCACACTACGTATGAAAAAGCAGTATTGAACATGTATGCAAGTAAATACCTTCTTCGAGTTAGATGGAATGGTAGTATACTCATGCATGAGCCAATCGGTCTTTTGTTTCTTCTCGGTTTTGTGGTAAACTAACATCATCTTGTCACCAATTTTACGTCCGTTGCCACCTCTTATAGGTATCTTGGAAGTACTAGCCCTCCAAGTACCGCCAGGAGCTTCACGATTAGGACGACTTCCATTAGCATACTTGGGCTTTGTTCTGGTAAAGAAATACATCTCCTTTTCCCTTCGTGCTCCATATAGCTCTGTTTATTAACAAAAGAAGCATATTATTATTAAGACTCGTCTCCTTTGATTCATATTGCTAATGAAAAAGTAAATAACACATGTAACAACCTCTGCCACTATTTGACTAACGGATTAAACCACTCTAAAGAAAAAAGATGCCTTATATATCCACCAAAAAGAAGAAAAAAAAAAAGAAAGAAAGAAAGAAAAAGGAAAAGGAAGTATAACTGAACAGTACAGGACAGAAGTAGTAAACAAAGACAAGCATAGGGAAAATTTTGAAGAAATAATAAGAGAGTGAGACGTACGTTCAAGTTCCTGAGGAGAGTACTTGTAGAGATCAACTTCTTTGACTATGTCGACGGGTAGATTCTGGTCCAACACTTTCTTCACCAAGTAGTCAGTTATGAGCTCTTCGTCAGACGGTAGAAACCGATACCCTATCGGAAACTCGATCGGATTGAACCCTCCGTTGTCACCGGAGGGTATTACACTCCCATGCACAGGCACAGCAGTAGCAGCTGCTTCTTGGTTGGGCTCCATTGAAGTAAAAAACAAAAAGATGAAAATCAAGATGGCTTGTCGGTGGTGTAGGTTGTGCAGAAAGAAAAGAGAAAACAAGATTAATGGAATGGAGAACGTTAGGGTGAGGGTTAATTTTTTATATCATTTTTATTATTTAGTCCTGTTATGATTTCGATTCACCGTTGCCAAAATTTGTTTATCACGAATTTTGTGGAATTGCATGGTAATTACGATTCTAATTCTTAAATGAAGTTAAAGATTTAAAATCAAGTAATCCTATTAATGCATGGGAATCACTCCTACTCGAATTTGCATTTTAAAATTTTTCTCTCTTATCTTAAAATATGTGATTGATCAAATCTTTTCTGGAATCCGGTGCCGGCAAAAAAAGAAAAATTAAAAATAAACATTACAATTGTTCTTTAGTCACAAAAATTTTTTTTTTTTTACATTATTAAAAAGTAATATTATCATTATGTTTTGAACATGAAACATGCATTTGGTGTATAGATTGGAGTTGAAAATTTTAGATCGGAGTTATTTTACTTTTTAAAAATAGTTAAAATTTCTTTTAACTTCTCAAAAAAAGATAAAAATGAGTTGCATTTTTTTTTTTAGTTAAAATTGTTGCTCCAAACACCCCATAAAAACTCCTATGACTCCTTCCCTCTCACTAGTTAGCACCGCGAAGGTTTTTTAGTCACAATAATTATCCTTTTTAGTTTCACTATCATAATAATTACATTCTGATCTATTCCAAGATTTTTTATTTTACCAGGTGGAAAAGTTCTAAACGACCTTTTTTTTTTTTTTTTTTTAAGAAAAATTATCATTCAAATTCAAATTAAATACAAGCATCAATATTAAAGATAAATAATCCTATTATACAAGAGCCATAATTCTCGACTAAAATCAATTATATCAGTAAAATCTAATGAAACTCAGTAAGGAGGATATAAGGCGAGACCTGGCGACGAGAAAATTTATCAAATTCCTTGACAATCCTATAATCGAGTATATACATAGCTCTTTTTAAAACAAAAAAAAATTTACAATCGATAGAATATTCCAATTGATATATCGAGAGATCGTTACTTGCAACACGGGGACTGTGACAAACTCCGCATAGCCATAATACTAATACAACCCATAGATACATACTGCTAAAAAAACAACTCAAGCGGAACATACACACACAAAAACAAACCGGAGGTGATGGAACTACCTTCTTTATTACAAAATTAATACTTAACAGAAAAACAAAGCATGAATATAAAACAATATCGCCCGCAAAACTCTCGCTCCACGTGGAACAACCATTCCGTCACATGCCACAACCTAGAGGAAATCAATCGGCTCAATTGGAGGTAAGAGATTGCACATCAATCATTAGATCACTAAGGCCTCGCCGAATCCTAAACAGTCGAAAGGTTGTCGGGTTAAATATGGATGAGAAACTCCCAATTAGGACCCTCCGACTCCATCTCTGTTAAGATCACGGAACCGCTGATCACCTTTGTCAGCTACAGTGATGGCGGCAATAGCAGAAATCCCATACAAAGGGAAACTGTAGTTTATAGAAATTTGAGAGAAAAAGGGGAGAGAGAAAAGACCCTTTAAACAACTGGTTTCAAATAAATTATAATAAGAAGAAAAAGAGTGCTTCTTTTCCGCTATGGAATATATTTTCACTCTTATTTCCTTTTTACTTTGTTGACATGATTTTTTTTTTTAATTTTAATTGTTTCTTAATAAAATCTAATAAGATACAACTTTTAACTCTAACAGATATCGCTAAAACTAACAATGATCACCGATAATATCAATCATAGATGGCGATTTAATTATTTTGTTCTTTTGTACTAATATCGTACTTCGTTATAGATATATTCTAAATATAATATCACATTTGATTTGACTCCATCATAGAGGTGTATATACGTTGAAACATATCCCCACCCCCAAGTTTTAATTTTAAGTGCTTTAACTTCGTCGCTCTTTTTTTTTTTTTTTTTTTTTAATCACTCTTTCTTTCTTTTTTTTTTTTCCCCCATAATGTTGCTCACTAAAATTTTTGTTCTTTTATTAAAGTCAATTTTTTTCTCAATTTTTTTTAAGCATGTGCTTTGGGAAATAATTGAAGGAAAATTTTTATTTCAGTTAAGTTGTGCATTTGACTGATTGAAATTAAAAAGTGTAAAAACTTTTAATATGTTCGGAAAAAAAAATAATGGGATGCTTATTTAAGAGTGTGGACAACAACTTTACTTAATCTACCCCATAGGGCCACGGGTGATCACACTTTTGAGGGATTCAATAGACTCTAAATTATTCATTTTAAATCTGAAATCACAATTGGTCTTCAACTGATTAGAATATTGGACTTCATCCAATTTTAATTCAATTTAAAAAAAGAAAAGAAAAAAACAAGTCCTTAATTTTTATTTGTTCAAATATTTTATAAGCATTCATCGTATTTTATGATTGTCGACTAGTAGAAAATTGTTAAAGCTTAAATTTTTTTTTAGTTGAGATTTTGCTCTTGTTAAATGAAAACAATAGTTAGCATAAAAAAGAAAGAAAGAAAGAAAAAAAGAAAGAAATTAATAAAGAAATACGTAGTCTTTCTTGGTTGAGAAAAACTTTTTTTTTTTTAATGAGAAAAGTTTTTCCAATAGTATTGTTGTTTATGTTACATTTCTAGATAAAATTAAAATTAAGATCAAAGCGAGGTAGAAGAATTAAATTAGGTATTATGAATATAATATCTAAAACAAACTGATTTTATGAATTTTTATTGAGTATAAATTGAGCGTAAATATTTATAAACTAGTGCAAATATATGCAGTGGCGAAGCCACATTGGACTCAAGGAGGCAGCTGCCCCTGGCCTACTTTGTTTTTAATTAAGTTATTAATTTGTCCCCTGAAATTTTAAAGTTACAAAAATTACTTAGATTTTTTAAAAATATTTCAATTATGTCCCAAAATTTGACTGATGAATATATATTGTTTTACATTTAAAATCCCAAATAAACAAAAAGTCAATTATACTACTATTTAAATTTATATATTAGACTTTTTGAAGTTGGTTAAATTAGATTACAAAATTTATATAATAAAAAAAAGAAGAATTTAAATTTGAAATTTTTTTTAATTTAAAATTTAGTTTGAGTAATGTCCCCTAAAAAAAAATTATGGCTTTGCCACTGTATATATGAACCGTCACATGCCTCATGTGCCTATCTAGTTAAACCCATCTTTCTTATGAGACGGTTTTTAGTAAATACTAATATTACAAACTATTTTTTCTTCCCAAAATACACCCTTAGTTAGGGTTCACATATTTACCAACGGGTTCCCGGCCATAATCGGGAGGGTTTCAAATGGGTATGTGGGTGGGTATGGTGGGCTAACATCATCTGTATAGACTTTAAAGATGCAACAATGAAGAAAGGTAATTAAGTGGGAGCACAAATAATAACAAAAGTTAAGCTAAAATAATTAAAAATTCAAGTAGAACTTTTAATATTTCTGAATTAGAAATTGTTTTGAAGAAATATTATTACATCTGTACTCAATTATTTTGCTCAATATAAATAGCTTAATATTAATCATTAAAAATTAAGCAAATAGGCAGTTTGAAACAATTATTAAAGTAAATGCTCGATATTTTTTATTTAGAAAATTGGTTGTTAATTAATCATAGTCGATAGTAATTGACTGTGATTTTTGATGAAAACTACATATTAATATTATTCAATTATTAATTAATCATTGTCTATTAACGATTGACTGATTAAATCATTAACAAAAAAAAAATTAGGATGGGTGGCTTGTTTGATTCATCTAATCTAAAACGTAGCTAAACATTTTTTATTTAGCAAAATGGTTGTTTATCAATTTTTTAGATTTGGTCAATCAGTAATATAATGTGTTGTGGTATCATGACTAAATTAACTATATCCTATGATAAATCACTGATTGATCATTTAAAAAAATTGATTAATCGTTTCAAAAAAATGATATTTTAACTAATTTTTAAAAATTTCGGCTATTTGTTAAAGAACTTATTGTTTTTTTTTTTTAAAACCTATTTAACTATAAATCCCTAAAAAACAGTTATTTTGTTAATTTCACCAAGTTTATTAAAAAATTTGTAGAACAGATTTATCACATTTTCAATATTCATTTACATATGGATCTCTCAGTATAATGTGCAAGTAATTTTTCACAATATTTATGACAAAAACATGCTCTACCTTTATTTTTATTATGCATAAATTAGAATAAATTTGTCAGTATAAAATAATATAAAACGTGAACACTAAAAACCAATCTCCTATAGTTGTTAAAGTTTATGAATCTCTATCATATTTTACCAATAGCACAAATTTAACTACATAATATCTTAAGCAAAAAAATATGACAGCTCAAATTTGAAAATAAGAAAGAAATAAATAGCATTTTTTTCAATAAATAATTGTAAATTAAATAAATAAAAAAAATAAGGCTTTTTCTATAAATTTTTTTTAAGAGAGAGAAAAAAATTTTAGTTTTCAATAAATAATTAAAATAAGTGATATATTTTTAAAATATTTAAATTAAATGACAATAAATAATAAATATACCAAGTAAATTTTATTTATACGTTGTGAATTTGTTATTTATTCAACGAATTTTTCTTTTGTGTGGTAAATTTGATATTTGTTTTAAATATTTCAAAATCTTGTTATTTAATTTAATTATTTTCGTAAAAAAAGTTGATTATTACGATTCGGGTCGCCAAAGGAGGGCCGAGAGGGGCCGATCTGGTGGAGGACGTTCCAGAGGAGGTCGATGTTGCTGGACTTGCCGACGACGTCGAGGAGTTAGGGAGATGGGGTATGGGTATGTCGGCGCCGGGAAGAGAGAGGAGGTAGGAGGTCGGAGATGGGAAAGACAGGCATGTAAGGAGAGTGTCTTTTTGTTTTTTTTTTTTGGGTTTTTATCATATGTAGTTGGGTACATAATAGATTTTGTGGGTATATAACTTGTAGACCGTTTAATTGAGATCTATGGTCATAATTTTTTATATCATGATGAAGTTAAATAACTTTAACCCATCGTAGAATTGCCCAAAAAAAGTTCTAAAAAAAAAAAAAAAAAAAATCCGTAAACGCTTCTTTTCGACCATAAGCTTGGGGCGAAAAAAAAAAAAGGAAAAAGAAAATCAGAATCAGAATCAGAATCCATTTGACCTGCCCCTTGATTCGCTACTCTCCGACGTCGGAGCAAAGAAAGGACCGGACGGCAATGCTGACCGCAAGAGCTCCCGGTAATCCTTCTTTCTCTTCTCTCTTCAGAATTTTCAGTACCCAATTCCGTTCTTCTGCTTCTTTCACCATTTCTGATGAAAAATCCATTGCCCATTTGGAGAAATTAGTCAAAACTCGATGTAAATCCAGAAACCTGACTGTAAATGAAGCTTTGGGTTATTTCAATTCCATGATTCAAATGCGACCCTTGCCCTCTATTCGGGCTTTCAATCACTTGCTTGGCTCAATCTCCAACATGAACCACCACTCCACTGTCGTCTCCATGTTCAGAGAGATGGCGGGTTGTGATTGTTTTCGACCCGATGTCTATACGATGAATATTGTTATCAAATGTTTCTGTTGTTTGAAGAAGGTGGATTTAGGATTCTCTGTTTTGGGAACTATGATTAAAACCGGTCATAAGCACGATGCTTGTACGATGAATACGCTGCTCGACGGGCTTTGCAAGGAAGGCGCACTGGCCATGGCGTCGGAGTTGTTTCGAGAAATAGTAGAGAAGGGACACCCGTGTAATGATGTCACTTATGCAATTATCATTAATGGGTTTTGTAAGGTTGGAGAAACTTGGAAGGCGCTTGAGCTGCTTAAGGGAATGTTCAACAATCGCAGGATTAAACTGAGTTTATATTGTTTTAGTCCAATCATCGATAAATGGTGTAAAGAAGGGCGAGTAGATGACGCATTGGGGCTCTTTCAAGATATGATCGGTTGTGGTGTCCGACCAAATATTGTCTGTTATAATGCTTTGATTTTTGGATTGAGTAAATTGGGTCGTTGGGAAGAAGCCAAGAGATTTTTGGTTGAGATGCTTGGTTTTGGAGTTTCACCTAACACGATTACCTGTACTGCTCTAATTGATTCTCTTTGCAAGGAAAACAAAACTCAAGAAGCTATCTCGCTATTCAAATTGATGGCTAGAAAAGGCATAGAGCCTAATGTTAGGACATTCAATTCTCTGATATCGACTTTGTGCAAGCACGGCCAATGGAAAGAAGTGACACGATTCTTACAAAATATGGCCAACTATGGAATCTCTCCTGATATTGTTACGTACAATATTTTGTTGGATGCTCAATGCAGGGAAGGGAGAACATCAGAGGCGATTCATCTCATGGAAGCAATAACTGATAAAGATGTGTTTCCTAATGCCATGACCTACAGCTCCTTACTTGGTAGATTGTGCCATTCAGGTAAACTTGAAGACGCAGAGAGATTGTTTGGTGACATGGCAAGCCAGAAAAATTTTCCTGACGTCATAACACTAAATGTGATTTTGAATGCTTTGTCTGATCAAGGGATGATGGAGAAAGCTCAAAAATTAGTTGATGCAATGATTGAACATGGAAAAGAGCTTGATACAATTACTTTCAACACCTTAATCAAGGGATATTGTCAGCAAGGTAAAATGGATAAAGCAAAATACGTGTTTGATCAGATGGCAGTAGAGGGTGTTCTTCCTGATACAATTTCATATAACACGTTGGTTACTGGTTATGTAAAAGCTAAGAAATTTGGTATCGCTTTCAAGCTTTTCAATGACATGATCCAAAAAGGATTGGTGCCTAATCATGTAACACATAATAATTGGAAAAGAATTCGTTCTTATCGGCGTCAGGCATTCGTACAATAACTCTGGTTGAGATGGTATCAAGCACTGATTACACATTTTATATGCTAACCACCATAAGTTGGAAATAGCCTCAGTTCAAGGATACGAGACTCTACACATACGGTTGTTTTTTAAAGATGAACTGGATAAATGTATCATCTACTTATCACGTTGCCAGCACAGGTAAACATTCTTCTTGCATTTGCATTCCATATTGTTTATTTTATTGAGTGTCATATGTTCTTTTCTTTTTTTTTCCCCCCTTTTTTTTCTCTTCTTTTTTGAGGGCATTATGGTATCAAATGACATGTTCATGTGACTTACATATTATGATCTGTTTCTCTATTTACTTTCATATAGACGATGATGAATTTTGATATTTGGGTCTTAGATAAGAGTAGGAGTAGTTTTAACTTATGATTATGATGTGACATACACAAGCATTCGTTTATGTACTTGGTTCTACTCTTCCTTGTCTTCATCTTTTGACATGTCAATTATGTGTGTCTTGTTTCCAGATATATGGCAGTGGTCGGAATTGATCATAACTGGTTACTTCTTGTCACCACATAATATTGGAGCAGCATCATCTTGGCAACCGTATGCAACAACCGGCATTATCTTTTACAACATCATAAGAAAGGAGAAAATCTTCTATAGCTGAGATCCGGGAAAAGCTCTCTGGACTCTTGTAAGTTGATTTTCCAATTCCTGCCCCACTCTCCTCCTGGGACCTAGGAAAATATGTGTAAATATAAGAAGTGATTTTATTCTCTCTTGCTTCTCTTTAAATTTTGTTAGACGTTTATGTTAGGAAGGCAAGGAAATCGAAATGCAAAAGGACAATGTCTATGCACAGGGCTTTCATAGCTGGTTTGCTGTTTTGTTTCTAAGTTTATTCTCCTCTCATGCTGTGATGCTTCACAGGTAAGATTTGCTTCGGTATTGCCGATGGTGTACTTGTAGGAAATGTGTCTGGTGGTTATTTCAAGAGAAGTATTATGAAGTTTGTTTTTTGTGAACTTTGATCGATCTTAAGGTTAGGATTTGGAACCTTAGGCTGTTCTGTTTTGTTTTTTCTTCTCTTCGCTACCGTCTGATTTCTGTGTTCATTTTGTTATACTATTCAAAGTCAAACAAGAAGATTTTCAGCAACAATAGTTTCGTCACTTTTTCTTATAGCAATATTTGGAAGTTGATGACTGGAAAGTAAGGGATGCTTCGGCTCAAGATCATGCAATCTTTTTTCCTTGCTTGGACTATTTCCCCTTATAGCTTTGTCGTTTTTTCCTTGCAAGGTTTTAATGAGGTGTCCTTTTCATAAAGGATTAGATCTTGTGGTTAATCCGTTCCATTACCTAGGTTGCCTTTTATTCTTTCTTATTTTACTTTGAGAAGGATTTTGTTCTCTGTAATTTTTTTTCTAATTAATGACACTGTTGTTTATTTATTATTATTATTATTATTATTTTAGCCTTTGTACACCTATCAATTTAACTGTTTTTAAGGAATCTGCAGCCAGTTTAAATTCCACTTCCTCGTACTGCTCGGTTACTTCTTCAGTGAGAATTGGTTTTGTAGAACATGAAACAAAAAAAAGAAAAAAAAAACTAGATATTATATAAAACAACGTACTCCTTTGAAATTCTATAAAACAATTCACCTACAACAAATTAAATTTGAAAAAAAAAATGGTTATCTTTGCATGAGATCAAGCCACAAGAAAATATTTGATATGGGAAGATCGAGTACAAAAGGATACCTACAAGCCGAGAAGATCCACGTTATGCAATGGAAGAGCCAATGGCATACAGCTGAACCTGAAACACGAAGGAAGTCTGATGAATTGAGATGAAAGATCAAGCAAAAATTGCGATGGAAAAATGGTGGCAGAAAGGAAACCTGAATCTCCATTGTATGGTGAAGCCACAGACCCTGCTCCGCTTCTTAATTGCTCTTTTTTACCTTCAAGTTAGTCATACGTCTGGGGACGTTCCTGAAAAGGCTATGAGACGGATTGTGGCAGCTAAAAACAGCGCTTACACTTGCCACTGCCAATGAATCATCAGCCAAAAGTTGGTAAATAGAATGATGGTAAAGTACATGGAATAGAAGAATAAGCAGAGTCGATTTCGCCAATCTTTATAACTATAAACGAAGAGCAGTTTGAAAACATAGTTTGCGTCTGTGTGTGTAGATAGATTGATCTGCATAGTTACCAAAATACAATTAGAAAAGGCATTTACACTAAAGCTTCTCAAGAACGAAGAATTAGGATACTCAACTGACACATAATAGATGCCTACACGCGGAAATAAGAGTGCACGTGTAAACGGAGACTCGGAATTACAACGCACTCAATTACATGACGGCAGACCTTTGTTTTGTGACCAAAACAGAAGCAGTCCCCGACATTGTAATCAGTTTTTCTAATAGTGCATCTCGGAAAAAGCATGAAATGATTCCAACACCATATGAAGTGACCAAAGTGGTCTTGAATCCAATTTTTACCAAATACGTAAGATTGTAGAGGACCAAAAGTGAAGGGATGTGGGATATTTGCTGAATTATAAAATCTCAACAATAAACAGATGTATCCAGATCAATCAAAACATAGCACAAAAAAAATGCAAAAGGGAAATATGTTGAATATCTCTTCAGCAAGAAGAATTATTTCCACCAAAACAACTGTAATAGAGTAAAACAGACCAAAAACATGAGAATCAATAAAGACCATGGTGTAGAAATACCCTCTTATTCAAGCGAAAAGTACATGAAAAAACTTCTGCTCAGTTGAGTGATGAAGTTGTTAGGTCTAAAACTCGCTAAATAAAACGAAAAAATAACTTGTAGAATTGTAAGCAGCTCATGACCAAGTCCCATTGAGAGTTATTGCACTCCTTGCAATAACCTATAAGCGTTAATACATTTCAAAACATGCATGTTACGCCATCACTCTTTAATCCTTTCTGGATCATGTCCTTGAGAAGCATCAGAGCGAGATATATTCTTTTTGACCTTTGTACAGCCAGAAGCCGACGTGTTGTAGGAGATGGAATTAGGAAGGACACCCGTACATGATCACGATTTCTAAAAATTTTTTCGCTTCTTTCCATCGACCACTTGCACAAAGTAGAAATTAGTAATTAAATGTCAAAAAATCAGGCTGTATATCTTTTCTAACCATCATTTCAAACAGTGAAACTGCTTCCTGAAATTTGTCTTCCTAGCAAAGAGAATGAGTTACAAATGTATAGATACGTTCATTATGCAGAACTCCACGATCAAGCATTTCAAGCAGCAATCTTTTGGTGTCTTCTGATCGACCCAACCTAGTGACAACATTCGGCACAACACTAAGGTCGATCATATATCGAAACAAGCTCAAGCCTCATCAACATACATTCTTTCTTATAAAGGCTTTTCAAGATTGAGCTAAAACACTCTACAGTGGGTATAACCCTCTTATCTTGGTGCATTCGCTTAAGCAGCTCGAGCACCTTCCAGGTTTCTCCGGCATTACAAAACCCATTAATCATAGTCACACAAGGAACCTCATTACACTAAGTGTTGTCTCTCTACTATTTCAATGAACAACTCCATCACTGCGACCATCGAGCCTTCTTGCAAAGCCTGTGGAGAAAAGAGTACTAAGCCTATAAGCATTGGGGTTAAGGCTGGTCCTAATCATAGTGGCGAAAACGGAGAAACCCAAGTTCAGTTTCTCCAAACAACAGAAGCATTTGATAACAAGGGTGAGAGCACCGGCCTCGGGGCCTAAATCATGACAACCCATCATCTCTCTGTACATGGAGACGACAGTGGAATGGTGATTCTTGTTGGAGTGTGAGCCAAGCAAGTGATTGAAAGCCCAAATAGAGGCGAAGGAAACAACCCAAAGCTTCGCATTTTGTTCATGTTTGGACTAATTTCTCAAAAACGGAAACAGAATTTTCAGCAGAAATAGTGAAAGAAGAAGAAGAATGGAATTGGGTAGTGAAAGTTCTGAAGAGAAAAGATAGTGTTTTCTTTCCTCCACACGTCTCAAGAGTAGCTATAATCAAGAGCGTGGCAAAAATGGATTTTGATACATATATGTATATATCCACACATATATAGATTTTGATTTTTTTTTTTTTTTCCTCACTTCTTTCTTGTTCACTTCTACAACTCTGGTTTGTGTGTGTTGTAGAACAAAAGGAGCTGAGGAGCTCAAGACAATTTGCAGTTTGCGCGATACCTGCTGGCTATTAGTGGGGTTTAAAAGAGGTTTTGTGTTTGTCAATAATTACATTGGTTAATTGCTCATTTAATCCTTATTCTTTCGACGAAATTACGATTTGGTCTCTAATTTTTTTTAACAGTTAAAAGGTCTTTAAACTTTTTAAAATTGTACAATTCGATCCTTTTTTACTTAAACAAAAGGTTAAAAATTAGATTGAATAGATTACATTTGACAATTATAAATTGAAAAATATATATTTTTTAATTACCTTTTAATTATAAATCATGTATGGTGAGCAAGACACTTTTTTTTAAAATTCTAACCTTTTTTTTTTTTTTTGTAAAAAGGACCAAATTGTAACTTTTTTTAAAATTCAGTATCTTTTAGCTATAAAAATGTTGGGGAAAATTACAACTTCAAGGAAAAAAAATTAAGGACCAAATGAGTAATTTGTCCAAATTATAATGAAAGGACAACATTAATACTGTAATTCATTAAAAAAAATGTAGTTATATGGGTCTAGTGGGTTTTATTTTTTTCCTCTGTGTTTTCTGAATGTTGAGAAAAATATAATATCTGTAAATTGACTATATTTTTTCTTAGGACCCTATTAATAATATTTGTTTTATGATTTTTTTTCTGAGGAAATTTGTTTTATGATTAGAAGAAAAAAAAAAGAAAAAGTTCATGAGGCTAGACGGTATATGTATTATAGCTATTAGATAGATCATGTCCGTTTAGCTTAACTGCCTAAACAATGTGGCACATTACTCATATTCTCCAATCTACAAACTTTTTGGTTTGGAAATCATAAATCTAAGCTCCAAAACTCGAAATTTCTTCTATTTTTTTAAACTAAAATACTATTAATCAGAAAACCGACATTTAAAAAAATAATAATAAAAAAACACTTTGTATGATGACAGATTAATTACATTCAAATCCCTAGTCTTGAAAACCTTGTTGTTCAAAGTTGAAATTGTAGGGAAAAAAGGGAAAATCAGTTAAAATTTGACCATTTTCTGTTGATAAACTAACAGACGGCATAGAAAATGATCAAGATTTCACACCCAAGCTTCTTTTCCTCTCCTTTGTAGTTCTTTATTGGTATATTTTCCCTCTTTTCGTCAATTTTGAACCTTCTCCTTCTTGTTTCTTTTTTTCTTTTTACTTTTTTTTTTTTAGTTTAAAACTCAGCCTTTTAAATATTTTATTTTATTTTATTTCAAATGGTACTTCAGACACAAGTTTAAAATTGACTAAAGAAATAGCTATATGTAATAAGATTAGGGAACCACATAATTTTTTTCTTTAAGGTCAAGTAATTAAAATATTTTATTTAAGAATATTTGATAAGTAATTGTTAATTATAATCAATCAGTGATTAATCATAATTAATAAAATAAATTACATATTAATATTTATTAACCATTGATTAACCATGTTAATTGTTCAATCACTAATTGATTATTAAAAAAAGCGATCATTTTATTAATTTTATAAGATTTCAACCACTTATTAAAAATTTTCTCAAAACAAGGTCATTTACCTACATATCCCATAAAAAATATTGGGGGAAATTAGATAGAGGATATTTTGGTAAAATTATTTTTTGGGAGAGTCATTCTCCTAAATCTTTCTAATTTTCAGTATATATAGCATTATTACTTTTTAAACTTGTCACATTTTCACAATTTATCTCCCAAATTTTTGATTTTGACAATTCACTTTCCAAAATTTTTAAATTATTGTAATATATCTCCTTTAGTCAATTTTATATTAAATTAAATACTTGAATTTGGAAGATTCGTATTAAGATGTGTTTTAGATTTGAAATTCTTTGATAAATAGTGAGGTTTTTTTATCTTAATATGAAACATATATGAGTTTTTTATGACTAATTTACCGAAAAAGTAATTCAAAAGGGATATATTATAATAATTTAGTAAGTTGTAGGATAAAGTTTCAAAATTAAAAATTTATTTTGAAGGCATTAGTGCTAAATTCCCATTTTCGCAAAAGCAAGAGCCAACAAGTGCTCTGGTCTCGGGAGCTCTGTCTGCAACAGAGTTTGAGAGGAGTGAGAGAAATCAATTCTATGTACCCGTTCGTAAAACCCCGGCCATAACCGATTGATTTCTGCAATCTCTATTCTTCACCGTTCGGCTTGCCTTCTGCCCTAGTCTTCAACTTCAAAGGAGAGTTTCAGCTTTCGAAACTCAACCCGAATGTTGAGCACAAGAAGTGGTTATGGTAATTTCTCTCTCTTCAGCCCATTTCGTTCTTATACTTCTACTACTGTTCATTATTCCATTACCCATTTAAAGAAATTGATCGAAACGCGGTGCAAATCGGGAACCCTTTACTTAGATGAAGCCCTGGGTTACTTCAACTCCATGGCTGAAATGCCCCACAAGCCCTCCATTCGGGCTCTCAATCACTTGCTTGGGGCACTTTCCAAGATGAACCACCATTCCACTGTTGTCTCTATGTACAGAGTGATGATGGGTCGGGACGATTTTCGACCGAATATCGGTACACTTAGCGTTGTTGTTAGATGTTTCTGTTGTTTGAATAGGGTGGATTTAGGTTTTTCTGTTGTAGCAACTGTGGTTAAAAGTGGGATTCGTATGGATGCTCATTTGCTTAGTACTTTGCTCCACGGGCTTTGTAAGGAAGGCTCGATGGTTGCGGCGACGGAGTTGTTTGAGGAAATGATTGAGAAGGAACACTTGAGTGATGGAATAACTTATGCAACTATGATTAACGGGTTTTGTAAGGCCGGAGAAACTCGGAAGGCTGTTGAGCTTCTTCGGCAAATGCATGACAATGGGAGGATTAAACCCGTTGTTGAATGTTTCAGTCCAATCATTGATAGCCTTTGTAGGAAAGGACTGATAGAGGAGGCCCTAAGGTTGTATAGAGATATGATTAACTGTGGTGTTTTGCCACACGTCGTTTGTTATACTTCTCTGATTCATGGATTGTGCAAATTCAGTCGCTGGGAAGAAGCGAAGAGATTCCTGATCGAAATGCTTGATCGTGGTATCTCACCAAATGTGTATACATATAATGCTTTGATTGACTCTCTTTGCAAGGAAACGAAAACTCGAGAAGCGATTTCATTGTTTGGGTATATGACCAAAAAAGGCATAGAGCCCAATGTCGTCACGTTCACTACTCTAATTTCTTCTTTGTGCAAGTGTGGCCGATGGGAAGAAGCAAGTCTATTTTTAGAAAACATGATCAAGTGCGGAATCTCACCTGATATTGTTACGTTCAGCGCTTTGTTGGATGCGCGGTGCAAGGAAGGGGGCACCACAGAGGCGCTTTATCTTGTGGAAGCAATGACAGAGAAAGGTCTGTTTCCTGATGCCATCACCTACAACTCTTTGCTTAGTGGATTGTACGATTTACATAAATTAGGAGAAGCTAACGGATTATATGATGATATGGCAAGCCAGAAGAATATTCCTAATGTCATAACTTTGAACATAGTTTTGAATGCTCTGTGCAATCAAGGGATGATGGAGAAAGCGGAAAAATTATTTGAGGCGATGATTGAACATGGAAAAGCACATAGTACAGTAACATACAACACCTTGATTAAGGGATATTGTCGTCTTGGTGAAATGGACGAAGCCAAAGAGGTGTTTGATCGGATGACAGTAGAGGGTGCTCTTTCTAATACCGTGTCCTATAACACCTTGGCTAATGGTTACATAAAGGTTAAAAGAATAGACGTTGCTCTCAAGCTTCTCAAGGAAATGATCGATAAAGGATTAGTGCCTAATCATGTAACTCGAAAGATTTTGAAAAGCATTCATGCTCTTAAGCTTGAAGCATCCGTAGATTACTCTCAATGAGGTGAGGTCAAGAATTGATAAAAATGATATGCTATTGTAACCAATACTTAGGAAACTAGGACATTTTTGATCTGGCTTTTTTTTTTTTTTTTTTTTTTTTTTTTCAGGATTTGAGTTTGTTCGGTGGTAAAGTGTATTATGGCTTTGAAGAATCACACTTCGTCGATTCTCAAACGTAAATATATTTGGAAAAATTTCCAGACCTGCTATGTTCCTAAGAAACTGAACGAAAAATTGTGCATTCTTGTGAGAATCCATTCTCATGTATATTTCACATATGCTGCTATTTTCAAGTGAGTTTGTCAGAGAGGAAAAGATCAAGACTCTTTTTCTGAATTTCTAGTCACTGAATACAAAAAGAGTATGAGATTCCTATGATTGTACAAATTAGACCCTGAATCTTGCAGCGAAAATGTATGACACATGATAAACTAGTCAAGAGAGTTGGCGTTACTTAAAGTTAAAACTCACTTCTTTCATGCTTGAAATTCTGCTTAATGGCTTAGGATGGAGAAACCAAATTAGCAGCCATTACTGTACTTAGCTTAGAAAAAGATCTGTTTACAGTCTGCAGACAGCAAAATATTGATATTTTCTTCAGCCATATATTGCAAAATGCACAAGTTGCATTAAGCTCTTGATACAATAGTCGAAGGCGAAGTCACCAGTCGCTTTGTTTGATTTGATTATTATTTCGAATCCTAGAAGAAAGAAGAATCTCCTGAATCAGTGCAGGGCCAAACCAGCAGCACGAGAACCGTACTAACCTGCCGCCTGATACTCTCTCTTGGCGTCAAGAAACTATTCTCACTTACAAAGGAAAAGCATGGAAACTTCATCAGCTATTGTGTCTAATTTGTAATCTTTGCTAAAAAACTGCATTATCTTACAGCCCTCACTCATTCACCATATGAAAAATGTTGCATATCATCTTAAACCTTTTGATGATAATTCATTTCCTATGATTAGAGGATGTGCAAAATTTTGAATGGGCCTTGTAATTTCTTAACATTGTTCTATCATATGTAAATATACGCATTTATATTCAGGAGCATTATTAATCATGTTTCTCAATGTGGAGTGAGATAGTTATTTAAGTTGTACTTTTTTTTTTAATAAGAAAAGTTATTTTACTTGTGGGAAAGACTGTGCTAAAGCTCTTTTTATATACCATATCGGTAGAGCTCATTTTATAAACCATTCGATATATTTCAACGGTTAAGATGTTGCTTGTGTATGATACCTATGATGCACCTTAGCTCATAGTATTATAATTTAAGAAATTTAAATAAAATCAAAACTTAAAAAAGAAAAACCCTAACCCTTCGACTGGAAACCAACCCCCTCCCCCCCCCCCCCCCCCCCGCCCCAGGCGTCCCCAGAACCTCGCCCCTCGGCGACAGCGAAGACGGTAGATCGCCCTCCTCCCAAAACTGATCTGTAAATGGCGAGGCCCCCAATGGTGAAGACTCCCCCCCTCCCCTAGCCCACCCCCGACGTTGCCGCTCAGCGACAGTGAATCACCCCCCCCCCCTCCCGGCCCAGACCTGTGAAACCCACCCTCCCTCGACAATTGGTGACGGCGAATCCCCCCCCCCCCCCCAACCTAAAGTTCGGCGATGACGTGTTCCCCCTCGGCAAACCCAGACCTTGACGTTCGGCGACGTTGAGTCCCCCCCCCCCCCCCCGACACGTTCGGCAACCGACGAAGAAACAGGGGGACTTCTTTTTTTTTTTTTTTTTCTTTGGTACAATTCTATACATGAGTGTTTATTTTAATTATTGTACACCTTTACTTTTTTGTCCAAATTTGATTAAATTTGAATAGTATTATATGAAACTTTATCAGTAAGGTATATAAAAGGAGTTATACCGAAGTCTTACCTTTTTCTTGTACTTGGCATGATATGTTTTGATTTTTATAACCTTTAAAAGATTTCTTTTGTGTATTTCAATTAGTTTACCTGATAGATTTTTCTTAAATTTCATAGTAAATTAACATCTTGAAGATTTATTGCTACTAAAAACGTAAGTAAAATTTTTTATGAAGTCTGAAATAATCAACATCATAAAGAAAACACAACTTCTTTTCCATTATTCTTGTTTTTTATCACCATGTTTTCTCTCCTTTCTACAAATATATATATATATATATATATATATATTTGTATTATATATATAAATGATGTATTAGATATGTATATCTCTATCTTGGAAAAAGGGCGGCATATGATACATCTATCTCCTAATCTTTTACTATTGGCAAGATACCCTTTTTTTTTTTTTTTATCATGTTAAATTACTTCTTAAATTTAACAATGTTAGAGGACATCGTAAATTGATGAGATCGTGATTTAGACGAAAATATCATCTTCTGTGAATTCACTTGAAAGATGATAATAAAATTTTATATAATAATCAAAACAAATCATGTCACGTATACAAAGAATGTTCTCTTATCATTAATTATCGATTACGGAACACTCTACAATATAATTGAATTCACACAAATAATTTGCCATAATAAAAAAATGCAAGGGACAATACTAAAAATTGCAAGGGACAGTATCAGTTTAGTCAAAGTTAAGGGGCAAAACTGCAAAAACCCTATTTATAAAAGACAAAGACAACACTTAAGCAAAAACTCCCAAGCTTTAGCAGCTCAGTCTTAGGAGACAGACAGTAAGAAAAATCGAACTTCATTTGAGGTCGCCGCCAAATCCAATCCCCAGTTCGTCGCCGATTTCGCCTCTCCAAATCTTCAACAGAGAGTTTCCTCTTTATGAAACAACACAACTTTTCGCTTCTCAAATCCAAGAAACGAAAATCCCACAAATGCTCTTCTCAAAAACTCCCGGTAAAACTCCTACTATCTTCTCTCTCTTTGGTCTGTTCCGTTCTTATTCTTCATTTAATCGTGGAAATTCCGTCACCCATTTGGAGAAGTTGATCCAAACACGATGTAAATCAGGAACCGTTAAGCTAGATGAAGCTCTGGGTTTCTTCAACTCCATAGTTGAAATGCAACCCAAGCCCTCTATCCGGGCTCTCAACCACTTGCTTGGAGCACTCTCCAAGATGAACCACCATTCCACTGTGGTCTCCATGTACAGAGTGATAATGGGTTGCGGTTATTTTCGACCCGATATTAGTACAATGAACATTGTTATCAATTGTTTATGCCGTTTGGAGAATGTGGATTTGGGTTTTTCTGTTTTAGGAATCATCCTTAAGAGTGGACTTAGGTGGAATTCGCGCACGGTGAGTACCCTGCTTCACGGGCTTTGCAAGGAAGGCTCGATGGTTGCGGCGACGAAGTTGTTCAATGAAATTGTAGGTGAGGAACAGGAGTGTAATGAGATCACTTACGCGACTATGATTAACGGGTTTTGTAAGGCTGGAGAAACTTATAAGGCGCTTGAGTTGGTTAAGAGAATGTATGATAATGAAAGGGTTAAACCTTTTGTAGGTTGTTTCAATCCGATTATTGATAGCTTTTGTAAGAGAGGACGGGTGGATGAGGCCTTGAGCTTGTTTCGAGATATGATTGATCGTGGTGTTTCACCGGATGTATTTAGTTATACATCAATGATTCATGGATTAAGCAAATTGGGTCAGTGCGAGGAGGCGAAGAGATTCCTGGTTGACATGCTTGATCGTGGGATTTCGCCTGATGTACATGCTTATACTACTTTAATTGATTCTCTTTGCAAGGAAGAGAAAACTAAGGAAGCGATTGCGGTACTTGAATTAATGACTAGTAGAGGCATAGAGCCCAATGTTGTCACGTTCACTACTTTTATTTCTACTTTGTGCAAGTGCGGTCAATGGAATGAAGCAGTGGAATTCTTGGAGAGCATGTCCGAACATAGAATCTCTCCTAATATTGTTACGTTCAATACCATGTTGGATGCTCGGTGCAAAGTAGGACGGACAAAAGAGGCACTAGATCTTGCAGAAGCAATGACTGATAAAGACGTGTTGCCTGTTGTTATCACCTACAACTCTTTACTAAGTGGATTGTGTCATTCAGGTAAATTGGAAGAAGCTAAGAGATTGTTTGATGAAATGGCGAATCAGAAAATTTTTCCTGATACAAGCACTGTGAACACGGTTCTGAATGCTCTATCCACTGAAGGGATGATGGATAAAGCTGAAAAGTTACTTGAGTCTATGGTTGAACATGGAAAAGCGCATAACACGATAACATACAACACCTTGATTAAGGGATACTGTTTGCAAGGTGAAATGGACAAAGCAAAAGACGTGTTTGATCAAATGGCAGTAATGGGTGCTCTTCCTAATACCATTTCCTATAACACCTTGGTTCAAGGTTACTTAAAGGTCAAAAGAGTAGATGTTGCTCTCAAGCTTCTTAAGGAAATGATCCTAAAAGGATTGCTGCCCAATCATGTAACACGAAAGATTTTGAAAATCATTCATGCTTGTAGGCATGAAGAATCATCATCCATACAATAACATTCGACAACGTGAAGCTGAGAGTCTATGGCAATGCTCCAAGTTATTTTATATGATTTTTAGGATATGCTCGACTTTTTTTTAATGGGCATGAGCTTGTCAAGCGATGATCTGCCTTTGTGTATGAAATTTTACGACGTATATTACAGGAAGAAATCCATATTTTGCAGAATTATATTGGTTCTGCTAATTTTGTCTTTTCTGCTATGGTGATTGGCATTTTGATAGTGAATTTCTTTGCACCTTAATTTATTGACATATGGTAATAGCTGGCTCTTCTCTCTCGCCGCAAATCTTTTTTCCTTTTCAGATTTTTAGTGCTAGTGTTGGCTACTGTGCTTAGTCTTTCTTTTTTACTCGAGGATCATTTGTCATAGAAAACAAAACTATTTCTTAGGAAACAAACAACATATAAGTTGTAGAACTCTACGCTACACCTCTATATTTACTTTTATCAGAACCAAGGTTATCGGTAGATATTTTATCATTTCATTGATCCATTCTCCGCAGGTAACTTTTAAACTCTCGCTGAATTGTTCACTTGCCTTGATAATCTGCATGGCTCTTCGGAATCTTTCCCACTTGCTTGTTCGTTCTATCTTTGAACTTTTGACATCCATGTTTTGTTAGTTTCTCTTTGAGATGTTCGTTGCTCTTTCCTTTTACGTAAGGAGCTTTCTTGATTGGATCATGCGACTGCAGCACTGTGATAGGTTGTCTAGATTGTTGGGTTTTCAGAGTACACTATGATCTTGATCCTACTTCAGAGCAGCGTGTTGTTACCTTACCATTCTCCTCAGAATTACCATCGCCAACCCACCATTGTTCCGGTAGTCGCTTTTCACCTCCTTGCCATCTCAACCTCTGCAATCCCGAAAAATTAAAATACCATTTTCCAATTATACCTTGGTCCAAGGCTAGACAAAAGTTTGAAAAAATAGTTGCATCTCAGGGAAATGATCGAGACGGGGTTAGTGCATGATCACATAACAAAACATGCTGGAAAAGATTTGTTCCAAAAAGCTTGAGGCGTCCGTACATTTAACTTTTCCTTGGCTGGAATTTGGAAACATGAACTGATCAGTCTCAAATTTGATTTGTATGTTAATGAGGAAATAGCGTCCTATCATATAGGGAAACGTGCAAACAGTGTGACCAAAGTAACTGGACTATTGAATCGGCGTGGCCAGCCATGAGACTATGCAGCAAATTTAGGCAATTTTAAGGAGCGATTCTGTTCGGCTTTGCACTCAAGAGATACAAGGTGGTTCTTTTTGTTAGGAGCCACCCTGTGACGCTCGTTGTATCTCATGTGGAGCTGACAGAGCTACATCTCTCTCTCTCTCTCTCTCTCTCTCTCTCTCTACACACTAACAAACCTAGAACCAAAATTAGGAGAGAGAGCAAGGTCTGAAAAAATGTTTTTAGTCTCAAAATACATCGAGATTCTAGAAGCTATATAATACAATAATAATAACAAATAAGCAGAGATTTTATTTTCCTCTCATACCTAATTTTAGCATATCAGGACACACGTTGAAATAGAAAGATATGGCAGATTTTTGCTTATAAAAGACCATTAGTGGTAGTGAATTCTTCTCAAGTCTCTAAGGATATAGAAGAAAGCATTTGAAACCAGGATTGGAATTGGAAAAGAAATAAGACACTGAATTACTTTTTTCTTTTTAACTTCTGAAATTTACCAATATTTTTCTATATTGCACCCTTTAGATACCGATGATGCCAAACACACAACTATGTTAAAATATCAAATTTTTATCCTTGATTAAGCCCACCTCTTTTTTTTTTAATACATTTAAGGATAATAATAAATAATATAAATGATCATCTACTTTATGGGCATAATTGATAATTAAAAATAAAATAAATAAATAAACTCACAAATAACAAATACACTTCCATGGAACAGGAGCACCTTCTAACAAATACTCTCAACTATGCAGCTATTTGGCACACTAATTTAGTTCCATTTTCATAAACATCTTTCTCATATTTGACTGTGTTGTTGAAGCTGATTACCCAGCTTCTTGGGTTTTTTTTTTTTTTTTTTCCCGATCGAAATCTGCGAAAAAGCTTGCTCTTCAACCCGATATCTTTCAATGGAGCCTCATGTAAAATTCAATCGAGGAAGGTACTTTAATAAGCTCCAGTTCACTTCAATCGTTTAATTTTCTTTGCAGCATTGATGATGCTTTGGCTCATTTCTGGGTGTTTCAACTTCAATAATTTCTCCAGTTGACTAGAAGCTTCCGAGAAGCAATCCTCCTCCGTGGAGGGCTCTGAACAAAGACCGAAAATAACTTCATTGACATCTTCTTCAACTTGAAGGCAGAAGAGATGGTCAAAGACCTGAAATGAGAACATCACAAACCCGTGTTACAGTTGATTCCAAGCAATTCCTAAGGCACAATCTGAACAACAGTTCATAACAAGACCTACAGATAACTCTGAAATTGACAGGGAATTACCAATAACAAATTTTACTCGTCAGTGAACAAAATCGAAAATCCTGCGGAACACTGATAAGAAGCTAAATGAATAATGCAAACAAGAATTCTTCGTTCTCACCTCTTTCATCCTTGAAACAACATTGTCTTTAATGGATTGAGACCGTGCAACCAAATTAATAACAAATAGACCTCCATCAGAAAGGCTCTTCTTTACTGTCTGAAGAAACGAATCTTCCACAAAATCTGCGGCAGGGCACGTCATCCCAGAGCTGTGAACAAAGAAGTACTATCCATTAGAATAGACCCCCGTGCAACCATCTAAAAGAACTTACCAGTAATGTATCTAAATGCGTCATGCATTAAATATCTCTTGTTTGACACCTGCTCCTCTCTTCTCTCGCCCCTTGTTATTCTTTGCGAATTTCCTAGTTTTTCAATTAAAAAATATGTATATATATACATTAAAATAAAATAAAATAAAATAAATTACATTCACCTTGAATCTGCAGAGTCCACATCAATTATAATAATGTCGACCTTTTTATTCACCCTGCCTTCTTCGTGAGATGTGCAACTTCCATTTGAATTTACATCTCCATGAACAACAGAAGCTTCATCGGCTGATGCAGAACTCGTAATCTCTCTTATAAACTTGATACCATCCGCAATATGTACCTGATACCAGTAACGGAGACAGGAATACTGATCAGTGGGGGCCAATAACTAGAAACAAAATTTAATTTTGATGGGAACTAAAAGAGTAAATTTTTAATTTTTAAGGAAACGAAATGGGGGGCAATGGAAAAATGGGTATTATCACTCGTTCCCAAGGCCACATTATTTACCCTAAAAACAAAATATATGTACAAGGTCGGAGAAAATCTTTGAACAGTTGGTATTATTAAGGCTTGACTAATAAGAAAAAAGCAAGCCCAAAACGGAGGCCCCTATCATTGAAATGCTTTTTACAGATTAATTAGCAAGAATAACCACAAGAGCTCTACCGACTTCGAAGAAAATATCGGCTGTTACTCAAATCACAAACTGCAGAAAGAGAGCACCGTTAGATGGTACCTACCCGCAAATGTTCATCTTCAGCGAAATCAAAGTATCCCCTTGCTAGATTGAGGATCACTGGATCCAACTCCACTGCCTACATACCATAAATTACAGCCTCATTTTACAACAAAACAATCCCCAAGAAAAAAATGTACATATATAAATGCCTCGTCTGTGCATGTGTTTCCATGATATAAGACCTGGATTACCTCAATGTGCAAAATTGGAACACATCCATGAAGGAACATAGGGAGTAAACCTGCTCCAAGACCAATTATAACTGCTTTGACCTGAGAATAGGTTTTGGAACTTTAGCAGTAATACAAAGAGAACACAGGTCGCTAAAAGATAGAAAGGGAAAAGGTTTAAACAGTATCTAGATTAGTGACTGACGATGCAGACAAGGGAAATTGCACTGCTCAATTTTGAACTCAAAACTTGCACAGTTGAGTTCGAATAGGTTGATTTTATAAAGATCTAAACACACACTTATGGTCAACAAAGACAATGAACAAGTGACAAGTTAGCAAAAATATAGGAAAAACCACAACAAATAGTGTGGTCAACAAAATTTTGTGGAGTTATAAGACTTTCCACCTCACGAAACGTGAGAAAAAGCAGTTCCCAAAAGTTCGAACAATTAGGACTGCCTAAGACCTTCCATATATGCAAACGGCAATTAAAGAAAGAAAATCTTTTTTTCCAACTTATATAATACATAAGACCTGACCTACTAAAAAGAAAATCTTTTTTCCAACTTATATACTACATAAGACCTGACCTACTAAATCCCAACAAACTCCTTTCAACAAAATTAAAAACAAAACTCAGAACGTAGCAGTACTTACTAATTTGTTACTTGATGCCACACTTTCCATGTACGAGGAAATCAAAACAAACCCAGAGAGAATCCCGGTATGATAAGAACTAGCCAAATAGCCATGATAGACCTTCAGCTGATTGCATGATTCTATTAATTAAGAACAGAAATAGTAAAGCATTAGTAGCTGCATTATTGCTATTTGGGGATAGAGGAAAAGCAATAAAAGGAATTGACAATAGACTTGATACATACAAAAACAAACTATGCTTTTCAACAAGGAAACAGAGTGCAATTGACCATTACCTAATTGCTATGAATTATTAAACCAACTCGTAATAAATGAAGTAGGACAATGTTTAGCATCGGTAGAAAAATTGTGACCATGGATCAGAGCCATAACTGGGATTTTGAAAGAATAGGGTGTTTCTCTCACAAATTTCATTAAATCCTCTTTCTATTTCTTATTTTTGGATGTTTATACTTTATATTTTCATTTTTTTCAGTAGTTTTTATATGCTAATGTCCACATGGCCTTATTTCTTTTGGCAACAACTCAAGCATAGAGTCATAGACAGAAAACAAAATGAAGAATAATTTGAATGCCGAATCATATATCCGACTCACTCTCTACCACAGAGATACATGCAACGTGGGGGAGATGGGCAGATAAAACAAGCGTTATAAGGGTATTAAACAACGAACGAAAAGGTCCAAACATTTTCAAAACAAAGATATTTTTGACAAAAACTATATGAATTTCCAAAGTAGAATACAATGGAAGTGAAGTCAAGTAGTATAAAAGACACTAGATTAACACTAGATATATATATATATATATATATATATATATATATAAACGTGGATCAATACCATCACTTCTTTTTTGAGTTCCCCTTTTCTTCGATTTGGAAGATGAGTTGGATTTCTTCCTCTCATTGCCACCACTAGTCTTCTGAGGAGATCCTTCCCTTATTAGTACAGCTTCAGACTGCACTAAACTCTCACTCCTTTGAAAAACGAGCCGACGAAATATCAAGTCCTTAGATGGTAGAATGCAACTGATATCACCATCAACATTTTCATAAACCACATCCTCAACAACTATTGGCCCGGTTAATGGAGACGTGACCTAAAGATGTAGGCAGCGTAGAAGTCAACCAACCGAGATGATGAAAATTACAGACGTGTCATACTATTTATTTATGCCAAAAAAAAAAAAAGAAAAAGAAAAAGAGAAGACGTTCCTCAACTACTATCATTGTATACTATTCTTGAATAACCAAGTAAAATTTTCTTTTGTTTTTTCCTTTTAGTATATTGCTGTTTGTATTCTACGTTATAAAAATTTCAATCACAACTCAATATGCATGTACCTCAACTAGTTCTTCAAAGTGCTTCCTCTAACATGAGAGAGAGAGAGAGAGAGAGAGAGAGAGTGATTGAGTTTTTGTATTGTCAGGGGGGATGCAAACCTGATGAACAATATTCCGTTGCTTAATCCCATCACCAGCCATCATGAACCTGCAAAATGATAAACACGTAAAAGCAAATCATGAACTACCAGAACGTGCCCTGCAGCTTAAACGGATGATGACTTGAAAAATTTGTCTCCTTACGCCTTACAAACCAATGATTTTTCTTTTCCTTTCAAAGAAAGTAAGAAGACAGTGCAAGCATCATATTAAGATGACCACAATAGAATTAAATAAGCGGCATTCACCAAAACTGTGAACCACAATGAGTTCTTATTGTTGAAATATAAAACTATTGTTGGCCCACCTCCTAACAGCTTAAGCTTTTGGGAGAATTGGTAAACTAACATGGTATTAGAGAAGGAGGTCCTGAGTTCAAACCCCTGTAATTGCACTATTTAACCCCCTTTATTATCATTGCGTGTTGGGCCTTTAATATGTTTCGGGTTTCTTATAATTTTTGTTGGACTTTCAAATTAATATTTGTCCACACGTCTGCCCATTGTCTGGTCTGCACGTGAGGGGGAGTGTTGAAATATAAAACTATTATCGGCCCACCTCCTAACAGCTTAAGCTTTTGGGAGAATTGGTAAACTAACACTTATATACTTGACAAACACTCTATATGTCCATGCACTAGAAAAACAATCTATATCGTAGAAGGACTGTCAGCTACGAAACAAGGATAAAAAAACTTCAGAAGAGCATAGGAAACCATTAAAAAACAAATACAGCAACAAATGAACTTCACAAAGTTTAACCTTATGTACAACATCAATGCTAGACAAATGATTCCCTAAATATAGAGGAGTATGAGAACAGTTTGGTGTGAAGTCTAGAGAAAGGTACTAAAAGCAGCAGAACTAAGTACGGTAACAACATTTTCTTGCAACTGCATTACACGAGACGCTTCAACAGCCTATCTGTAGACTATTTTAGTAAGACACACTCAGGACCAAGCTGAAGTTACCATTTAAGAGTAACAATGGCTAAAGCTTATTTCTTAAACCAAAAAAAAAAGGAAAAAAAGCATGATCAAGATGGCACCGTTCCTTTTTTTTTTTTTAAATCACATCGTATATGATACTTACGGAATTTGAGCACTATTGTCATCTGTCCCAGGCGCCAGTTGTCTAACCAGGGGAGACAAATCCTTCTGAAGTAGAGACCACGTACAAGATTTTAGTAAATTGACTAATGTGTAGATTATCCTGATAATTCGTATTTGTCAACACATATTCTGGAGGGGGGAAAGTGTTACCTGAATATCCTCCATGCTGGCATTTGCATGGCTACTGTCCAATAAAACCTTAATTCAGCACATAAGTTTTATTTAGCTATAGCATTAAACAGTCTGTGCAAGAGTCCATAGAATAACATTGCTGTTACAGAGAAAAGCTACCATTATGAGACGAGCTGCCTTTGAGCTTTCGACAACCATCCATTGACCTTCTTCTGAGGAGAACAGCCATTCACGACCCCTAGTCTGGAATCTAAGATTCAGTTACATAATTGAAAAAAGAATAATATCACAGTGGACTATGGGACTACTTTAATGAAGAAAAAAGGATCTCTCTGTCAAAGCGCGAAATGGAGTGTGGGATCACCTTAGCAAGTAATTGATGTAGGACACAAGCAGCAGTCAACAGTTTCCTATCTAGATTTTTACAGAGTTTCTAGTTTTCATACATCATGTTTAACAAGAAAATCAGATTCCAAAAATTCTTACAGGCACAGCCAAGGACTCAATCAGAACAAGTTTAGATGAATATGCCTAATATTTTCTGCTAAATCAAGTAAAATAATAGATGAAATAGAATCAACCTGTTTGGAGGTAGAATAAGGCCAAAGTAACGTAAACTTAATTTTAGAAAGTAAGCAAGAGTATTCCGGAAAAAAAAAAAAAAAAAAAAAAAAAAAAAAAAAAAGAGGCGCTCCCTTATGCAGTTTTAACATGTAGGTACAACTGAGACAGACCTTAGGTACGATAAAAACCCCACAATGATATAGAAATGGGCCAGACTGGGACTGAGAGTCAAGAACAATGGCTCTATAAGTGAAACAGGAACTCCCTTGACCTCCCAAAGTAAGCTGCAGCCGTCGGCCTTGGCTAAGCTTTGCCAAGTCCTGCCTAGCTTCAAGGTGCAAGTCTTCGAGTGAGCATAATACATCAGAATCATTGGAGTGTTCTCTACGAAATTGATTCTCATTTTCAAGAGCATCAAAGAGCCCACCAGCCTAAAGGAAAAACAGCAGCTTCTGTCAAGTTTTTAGAAACTAGAATTCCAAGATTCAAAAGCACAAGTTTGCATTGAACTGGAAATTGCAGAGGATATCAATTCCTTGCTACAAATATGTTTCAAGCTGCAATAATTCTTGAACAAGTAGTCATCAAGCTCGACATGTTATTCTAAAAATTTTGTTCATTTATCATAAGTTCTTGCTAATCTAATACTCGTCTCTGAAAGAAACAAGTAAAGGTAAATACTTTACCTGATCTCCACTACACACAATAGAAGAATTATTGAATGACGACGTTATCTCGTACAGTATAATTGAATTCTCTTTCTCAGCAACCACCATAAATGTTTGAAGGCTAGGCTTACTAGATGGTTTTTGAGGTATAGCATGAACATTTATTTTCCATCCAAAGCGGAATTTGGAGAAAAGCACACCTGAACAAGGAGGACCAAAACAAGCTTAGCAAATGCAAGGGCATGTACAATAATAAATAAATAAATAACTAAAAATAAATAAAAAGAAGAAGAAGAAGAAGAAAAAACATGCTTATCAACAGAATAAAGAAGTTCCACAAATGATTCCCCTCATTCATGACCAGTCCGAAATCCGAGTGCACCATAGGCATGACAACAAGTTTGGAACCAAAATGAAAGGGGAACTAATAGGATGTTGGTATGACCATTAGATTGGCATAAGTCTTTAGATTCAGATGAAAATTTTGTACCTAGAACATGAGATTCTGCCAAGGTAAGGCAAATAAACTTCCCCCCGGATTTCAAAACCCTTTTAACCTGTAAACAAAATTCAATGTAATCACATGAAAACAGAACATAATACCAACTAAACTAAATTATTCAGCAGATAAACCAATTTAACAGTGAAGCAGGCTCAAATTGAATTCCAAAACAACACCTCTGACAAATATTGGTTTCCTAAGTCAGGACCAAGCTCTGGCTCCATCAAAGCATCCAATCCCCCTTTATCAACTACCGCGTCAAAACTATCAGCCTCAAACTGCCAAATTGCAATAGTTATGGAAAAACTTCAATGTCAAAACAAAAATCAAACTTTCACAAAATCGATCAGTTGCCGCAGGCTTCGGCTTAAATGAAAACTCCAGTATTAACACTCAACAACAAATTGGAGGGACAAAATTCCAGTTTAATTAAAAGACGTCGGTTCAAAGGAAAACAAACCACTGACTTTCACACTAGAGAATACAAATGCAAGATAAGTTTAGTCATGTCCACCACGGGCGCCACCGCATACCAGGCAGTTTGTTTGCTGTTTAAGTGTATTGACAGTTAAAGTAGAGCAACAGCAATCACATTTTCAGAACATTGATCAATTCAAAATACTGAATTCTAGTCGAAAATAGACCAATTCAACGGCAAAAAAGACCATATATTTTTACACCGCGCAAGATTCAGACCCCAAAATTGAACTTAAATATTGTTCATTAACCACATTTCCTCAAATTAATCCAAAATTTGGTAAACAAATTGATAACCAAAGGCACAAATTTTTATTCCAGGAGAAGCCAAACCTGCATTTTGGTCATGTCCATAACGCGCCACCGCATACCGGGGCGTTGGCGGACATTGCGGCGCAACATGTCGGAGATGACAACCTTGGAGAAGTCGATGTTGGTGATGCCTCTGAAGCCGGCGTCGTAGAGGTGCTCGGAGAGCCTGGAGTTTCCGCAGCCGGGCACGAGAATCTGCGTGCTCGAGGAAGCTTCCGGTTCGGAGACGGGGATTTGGGAAATGAGAGGGTCTCGGAGCTCGGCCCACTCCGCGTACCACTCGAATGGCTCGTCGGAACTTCGGATGGAGAAGAACTCGTCCCAGTTCTCCTTGCTGGTGAAGTCCCCCAGGGTGCTCAGAAGCTTCCCGAACTGGTCTGGATCTGTCTTCTTCGCCATTGTTGTTCTCCTTCGCAGTTCTTGAGGCTTTTTCTGGAGTTTGGGTTTTGTGTACTTTGAAAATGGTCTTTAGGGTTTTGGCAGGGGTTTATTAGTGAAGATTTTCCTTCTCTGCAGTTTTTTCTTTTTTTTTTTTTTTAAATGGGTCTTCAGCTATTTTTCCATGGACAAATTACATTTTTTATTTTAGCTAAATATTCTTTTTTTTTAGTAAGTCTTTTAATAAATTATTGAAATTTTTAAAATTAGTTAAACGATCTTTTTTGCTAAAATAATTAATCAATTTTTTTAAACAATCAATCAATGATTGATTTAATCACTGATTAATTATAATATAAATCATTAAATATCATGATTAATTATTAATTAATTATTAATCAATCATCAATTTTCGTAATTAATCCTTGATTGACAAAGTGTGTGTTTGGGAGTGTAGTTTGAACTGATATTTTTCCGTTGAACCTCAACTCATGTCGTTTGGTGCATCAGTTTGGTTCAAACTTGAAGTTGAACCGTTGCACAGTAATCAGAATGGGTTTACTGTGCAACCCTTCCATCACAAACTGTGCTCATCGCCACTGTGCCTTGCTGCCTGACCTGACATTCCCTCGTCGCCTTGTCGGTGCTTCGCTGGTTCTGGGTCGCCTGCCATTCCCATCGTCCATGTGCAACTTCGGTCATTGTTCCTGTGTCTCTGCCGAGCCTCTGTGTTTGGGTAAGAAAATCGAATATATTCGATTCTCTGTGGGTTGCAGATTGCAGTGGTAAATTGCCCGATTAGACATATGTAAGACCTTCTTTAGCCATTTCTACGTCTTCATATCTTCGCGGATTGCAGAATCCTACTTGCTGTCGAGGTTGAGATTCCGAACCCTTTGAATCCCCTAACCCCTAATTTCTGTTCTAGGGTTTCCCCCTTTTGGGCTTGTAATCGACTCCGGCCTAGAAAGTTGATGTACGGCCGGTGTTGTTTGGGAGACAAGTTGGTTTTCCACCGCCGGTGGCAGATGCGGCGCCGATTGGGGTCCGCAAAACAAGCTCAAAGAAAAGTATTGACTACCCACTACTTTCGGGTTCGGAAAGAATCCGTTCGAGCCATTGCTTCATGCCCTGATCCGCCAGCCTCCACCATCTACTCCTCATCTGGGTCCAACTCCGTAACCCCTGTACGCTTTCTTAAACTTTTACAAAATGATTCCTTGTGAAATGCACGATGGTGTTATGGATGTCCGGGTTGTTTGGTCATTGTGTGAAATTTGTTTCCATGCTTAAACTCAGATGTTTTATCGTATTCTGTTGATTTTGCACTATGATTATGTTGAACTTGAGTTCGGCAGTTGATTTTAGAGTGCTGCTGCTTTGGTAATCATACTGACGTTTTTGTAGAAGAAGTGGATTTTGGGCATTATTTTGCCACCCATGTTCGCTGATTTTGGCATTTTTGTGCATTTTACTAACGCAAATCAGTTCATTGTTGGTTTTGATTGGTTTTGGTCATTGGGATATCTTGTTTAGGTCAAGTTTAAGCTGCCTTGCTGATCCAACTGGTGTTTGGGTCGGATTTGTGCATTTTGTGCATATTTTGGTCCCCTTTTTGGCTTTTTTTGCATTTTACTCACCCAAATCAGTTCATTGTTGGTTTTGATTGGCTTTGGTCATTGGGATAGCTTGTTTAGGTCAAGTTTAAGCTGCCTTGCTACTCCAACTGGTGTTTGGGTCGGATTTGTGCATTTTGTGCATATTTTGGTCCCCATTTTGGCATTTTTTTGCATTTTACTCACCCAAAACAGTTCATTGTTGGTTTTGATTGGCTTTGGTCATTGGGATAGCTTGTTTAGGTCAATTTTAAGCTGCCTTGCTGATCCAACTGGTGTTTGGGTCGGATTTGTGCATTTTGTGCATATTTTGGTCCCCTTTTTGGCTTTTTTTGCATTTTACTCACCCAAAACAGTTCATTGTTGGTTTTGATTGGCTTTGGTCATTGGGATAGCTTGTTTAGGTCAAGTTTAAGCTGCCTTGCTGCTCCAACTGGTGTTTAAGTCGGATTTGTGCATTTTGTGCATATTTTGGTCCCCATTTTGGCATTTTTTTGCATTTTACTCACCCAAAACAGTTCATTGTTGGTTTTGATTGGCTTTGGTCATTGGGATAGCTTGTTTAGGTCAAGTTTAAGCTGCCTTGCTGCTCCAACTGGTGTTTGGGTCGGATTTGTGCATTTTGTGCATATTTTGGTCCCCATTTTGGCATTTTTTTGCATTTTACTCACCCAAAACAGTTCATTGTTGGTTTTGATTGGCTTTGGTCATTGGGATAGCTTGTTTAGGTCAATTTTAAGCTGCCTTGCTGATCCAACTGGTGTTTGGGTCGGATTTGTGCATTTTGTGCATATTTTGGTCCCCTTTTTGGCTTTTTTTGCATTTTACTCACCCAAATCAGTTCATTGTTGGTTTTGATTGGCTTTGGTCATTGGGATAGCTTGTTTAGGTCAAGTTTAAGCTGCCTTGCTGCTCCAACTGGTGTTTGGGTCGGATTTGTGCATTTTGTGCATATTTTGGTCCCCATTTTGGCATTTTTTTGCATTTTACTCACCCAAAACAGTTCATTGTTGGTTTTGATTGGCTTTGGTCATTGGGATAGCTTGTTTAGGTCAATTTTAAGCTGCCTTGCTGATCCAACTGGTGTTTGGGTCGGATTTGTGCATTTTGTGCATATTTTGGTCCCCTTTTTGGCTTTTTTTGCATTTTACTCACCCAAATCAGTTCATTGTTGGTTTTGATTGGCTTTGGTCATTGGGATAGCTTGTTTAGGTCAAGTTTAAGCTGCCTTGCTGCTCCAACTGGTGTTTGGGTCGGATTTGTGCATTTTGTGCATATTTTGGTCCCCTTTTTGGCTTTTTTTGCATTTTACTCACCCAAATCAGTTCATTGTTGGTTTTGATTGGCTTTGGTCATTGGGATAGCTTGTTTAGGTCAAGTTTAAGCTGCCTTGCTGCTCCAACTGGTGTTTGGGTCGGATTTGTGCATTTTGTGCATATTTTGGTCCCCATTTTGGCATTTTTTTGCATTTTACTCACCCAAAACAGTTCATTGTTGGTTTTGATTGGCTTTGGTCATTGGGATAGCTTGTTTAGGTCAATTTTAAGCTGCCTTGCTGCTCCAACTGGTGTTTGGGTCGGATTTGTGCATTTTGTGCATATTTTGGTCCCTATTTTGGCATATTTTTGCATTTTACTCACCCAAATCAGTTCATTGTTGGTTTTGATTGGTTTTGGTCATTGGGATATCTTGTTTAGGTCAAGTTTAAGCTGCCTTGCTGATCCAACTGGTGTTTTGGTCGGATTTGTGCATTTTGTGCATATTTTGGTCCCCATCCGTTTGGCTATGATGATAAATGCCCATCAGCATAGATTGTAATTTCATCTGACTGGTGCGTCATTAACCCGATATCATTTAGGTAGTTGCCGGTGTTCCATGCCATGGTAGCTGCCATGGTATCGGGTCATTGACATGCTTCAGATGCAATGTGTCAATCCCTACATACTGAGCCAACTTACTAACCCAATCGTTGACTTTATTGTTTATTATTTATATTTTTTGTCCGCGTTCTTAAGGAAATGCCTCGAAAATCGACGGGTGAGTCGTACCACTGGGATCATGCGAAGGAAACAGTATTCCTTGAAAAGCTTGATAATTATGTGGCCTGCAATTCCGGTAGACATCCTTCACTTGCAACGCTCGATAGCTGGGCCAAGGAGTTTAACTCTGCGTTTGGAGGAATTCCTGCATACGGCTTAACATTACAGCAAAAGAAGGATAGAATGAAAAAAATATATAGGGGCTGGAAGGCGTTGCAATGTCGGACCGGACTAGGATACGATCCGGTATCTGATCGAGTCATCTGCTCAGACGATGCGTGGCAGAATTTTATTCAAGTAATATAACATCGATCTACTAACTGTTATGGGGCTAATATTTTTCCGTTAGGCGTTATTATTGGTCATTTAATTTGACAAACCTGGTTTGGTTGCAGGTCCATAAAGAGTGCAACCATCTCCGGTACGAGGGGCTACGAAACAAGGAGCTCTATTATAACATATTCGAGAAGAAGCATGCGGCTGGTGCTTCGGGATACGGGTCAGTTTCGATGCCATATGATAGTCGTTTGCCCGTCGACCTAGACGACTCACAAGACAACTCCGACATCGGCCCTATGACTGGCGATGACCCGACAGCAGGTTTCGGGTCCCGGAGGTGCAACAACAGAAGGGCCGGGGCCGATGCGGGCACGTCTCGATCTAGAGGCAGCTCTGGTAAGAGGAAGCAGCGCGACGAGACGGATGAGATGACTTTCATGGCTATGCAGGAGATAGTCAGTCACTACCGTGGCCGATCAGAATCTGGCCGATCTAGTTCCCAATCTGATCGCACGGATCACATGCTGATGTGTATGACCACAATGACAGAGATGGGTATTCCACCCAATAAGCGGGCTATGATGTGGCAATACTTCTCAGCTCATCCAACGCTCCAGCGTACCTTTCACCAGCTACCTGAGATCGATAGACAAGAAATAATTGCGCTCGTTCTTGGTTCGCAGCCACCCCCGACCGATTGAGTTTCATTTTCGGAGTTTTTTTTAGTATTTTTTTTAACCATTTGTTTGACAATATTCTTATGATTGGAATGTGTTTATTTTTTCAGCTCTGGAAATAGTGTAATGGAAACTTTCGCATGTTGTTTTATTAATTATTGAATATTAAGTAGTGTGAGAATATGATTGCAATGGAAAGTAATTTTTCTGACTTGTTACACAATAAAAATTTGAATTACCAGGCAAAACTCAAACTGTAGAGCATATATCAAGCTGTCGAAAACATGAATGATCGTAGCTCCGCATCCGAGCAGGATGCCCACGGCGTTTACTCAGAAGATGAGAATAGCGACAATGACAGATATGACGTGATGGCAGTTTTAGCGACGACTCTCCGGAGGCGTCGCAGGCGTCGGGACCCGCAACCAATGCATAATTCAAGGTTGACGGGCAGCATGCGGGTTGAAGAGATTTTAAATGGTCATAACGGAATTTGTCAAGACCTGATAAGTATGAAAGCTGAGACATTCAAATCACTCAGTGATCTATTACGACGACGGGAATTATTGAAGCCAACACGTAACATGGACGTGAATGAGCAATTGTTTACTTTTTTAACCATTTGCGCACAAGGCGCTACGAACCGACACACTTCTTACTTATTCCAACATTCTGTAGAGACAACCAGCCGTTGGTTCTATACAGTGCTGAAGGTTATATGTTCGCTGAAGGACGAATTCATCAGACCGCCAGACTACACGGCTGTTCAACCTTTGATTGAAGAGCACTCGTACAAATATCGACCATGGTTTGATGTACGTTTTTAATGTTATCACATAATATTATTGCATGAAAGAATTGTTACAACTGTTGGATTTCTTTATAATGGTACAAAGTATTTAAAATCACTCGTAATGATCCAGGGTTGTATTGGGGCTATAGATGGCACACACGTCCCATGTGTGCCACCGCGGGATAATTCGGACGCATGGATAAATCGGAAAGGGCAGCACTCACAGAATGTATTAGCGGCCTGCTCGTTCGACATGAGATTCACGTTTATGTTGGCCGGATACGAGGGATCCTGTCATGATTCCAGAATGTTGGACGAGGCAATAGCATTTTACGGGTTTCCAATACCGCCACAAGGTAAGCATAAATAGCTACTTATAGTAGTATTTTAATATAATACAGTTTTAAAGAATTACACACACTTGTAACTCAAATGTTTAATGGAATTTTTGTAGGAAAATTTTACTTGGCAGATTCGGGTTACGCAAACAAGGATGGTTTCTTGAGCCCATTCCGACGAGAGACGTACCATTTACCGGAATACCGAACACGTCGGGGTGGGCTACGCAACCGCAGGGAAGTATTTAATTACACACATGCAGCTCTGCGGAACTGTATTGAGAGAACATTTGGTGTCTGGAAGGCACGATTTAAAATTCTTAAAGGCATCAACAACTACCCGATAAAAAAACAGAAAATGATCCCGGTGGCGTGTGCAGTTTTACATAATTTTATCAGGATGGTGCAGGTTGGAGATCCTTGTCTAGAAGAGTACGCGTCCGATTGTGTGCCTGTATATGGGAACGATGATGTGAATGACGATTACGTGCTTGACGACGGGATCGATGAGGCTGGCCCCAGTATAGGCACGCAGCAACATGGCTCGAGGAGGGGTGAAATGAATCAGCTGCGAGACATGATGGCTGATAATATGTGGGTCAGATATCAATTATCGCCGTGGTATAAAACCACTTGAAAGCCGGCAGAAGTGTATATTGGGCTACATTAGGACTGTAAGTATTAATTTGTAGTTTTTATTAATGTAAACATAATTTGGTGTTATTAATCGAACGTATTTTAATTAATAAATTTTTCGTCGCTGACACCTATAATAGAATATTAAATTGAGTTGGGTTCGAGGTGAGTTGAAATCTTGGAAGTTTATCCGTTTGTTAGTTTGAGTTGAAATATTTTAGTTGTAATAATAAATTTTTTGCAATTTTTATAAAACCCAAAAAACTTTTTTTAGGAGAAGACAAACTTTTTGGGAAAATGACAAAAAAAGTACAGTATGAGTTGGAATGAGATGATGAAGTCAACAATCCAGGTTGTTGACTTTTCACAGAAAGGAAAAAATTGAGGTGGAAAAGTGAAGTTTTGTTGGAGTTCAGATAAGTTACAAAAAAAAAAAAAATGGAAAAAATTGTTTTTCTATTTCTTCATATCCAAACAGGGCCCTTGTTTTTTTTTTAAACTTATCAACTCAAACTTTATTACCAAACACCCAACTCAAACTAAACTTTTTTTTCAAATATTTTACCAAACACTCTTCTTCTCATCTCAACTCAACTCAACTCAAACTCAACTCAAATATTTTAACTCCAACTGACGAACCAAACGGACCCAAAATCTGAAAAACGATAAACGGTCATTTTCTTAAATATAAAAAAGTTATGTCATCTATTAAATTAGGTGATTAAAAAAGGTTACCCAACCTAATTTTCTTTTTTTTCTCCTTCGAACTTTAGCCCTTTCATAAAATGTCTATCAAATTTCAATTTGTAAGATTTTTCCCTTGAACTTTAGAAAAGTTTGTGAATTTTCCCATTCATTAAATTTTTGGTGAAAGATGCACATGACACTCAGTTGGAAGTTTGAGTTAGGAGTATCAAATATAGAATTGAGAAGTATGATACATAAGCAATACTCCTGGCACCCCTTACCTTAATTTAATGTGAAATCACGAAGTTATCTATAAGAAAGAGATGTAGATAAAATTGACAATCAACCATAAAAATTATTCTTTTAACTTAATAACAAGTGTTTCACACTCATTATCCGCAATTCATGCTTTCAACGAGTGTCATGTTCATTTTTTTCATCAAAAATTTAATTGAAGAGAAAATTCACAAACTTTTCCAAAGTTCGAGGGGAAAGAATGATACAAATTAAAGTACATGGATATTTTGTGACAATGCCTAAAATTCGAGGGGAAAATTATAATTTTTCCTATTTCAATTTTTTATCCCCTAAGAACTATATATTGTCTTTTTTGTCCTATAATTAATCTCAAAATATCACATTATTGGTACGTGAGCTTATCAAATAGACATAATTTAAAAAATATACATATGAAATGAAACACGTGAACACATGATTGGGTAAGTGGAGAGCAATGTGGTCAAATAAAAGTTTGGTATTGAGTAGACAGATGAATTGAACTGTATCCATACCTAACTGATCTAAAAGTGTGATTTTCATATTTGGATCAGTCAAATATGTATATTCGACTCAATTCACATGTCTGATGAACCACTTATCAATCAGTTTACCAAATTATCTTCACATTTTTTTGTTTTAGCATTTTTTTATTTTTTTAACTTTTCTTATCACAAATGAGCCAATAGTGAAACGATCAATAAACTCAGGTACTCATAGTATGACATGTTAAGTTTCAGGCAACAAAATGAGACAATTTATATTTTCAGGTCTAAAATTGAAATTGATCAATGGGAATTTTTACTTATTTTGTTTTTACCCCAAACTTTTGGATCCTTTGCACTTGGGTCCTACATTCACTTTTTAAGGGAAAAAGATTTCTTATGTTGGTCCTTGAGCGCCTTAAAATTCCACTTCATTATTCAATAAATATTTTGGAGGATAATTTGATGGATGTCTTGAATCCTTCAACTAGCTAAAAGATTGCACTTGAGTTTAACTCAAGTTAAACTGTACTTTTTTTTTGTTTTTTTCCTGAAAATTTTTTTTTGTCTTTTCTGAAAATGTCAACAAAAATTACTATTCAAATTTAAAAATTTCAACTCAACTCAAACACCAAACACCCCCTTAATTCAGTGTTATGGAAAAAAGAGACTCTCCCCTCATCTTCGTCCAACCAATAACAGATTGGTCCTCTCTCTCCACCCCTCTTCCTCCTTCCAATCACACACACTCAACTTTTGCCTCGTTTTGAAAAGAATCATTTTTCCACAATCACGCGAGAAAAAGTGGGTTTTAGTGTTTCTCATGTGTAATGTTTGATTAAATTCTGTTCAAAATCAATCTTTATAGCACACTAAACGCCACAGTTTGTCTGGAATTCTAGAACTTCTGGAATTAATTTTTTACTTTTTTATGCTCAAAGTAATGGTTGATTTTAGAATTTGAAGTAAACGAAGAAACTTGATTAGAGTTGATTGGAGAAGGGTTAGGTTAGGAGCTCAAAAAGGAGTTTGACTAAGCAAAATGGCTCGTAAATTTTCATATACGACAATCTGGTAAGGACTAACTTGTTTCGTGTCACTTTGTTTATCCATATTTTAAAGCTTTGACCTTTTGGTCTAAAAATGATATTTTTCACTGAAAAATCCAACCAGACCAGAGCTCATCTAGTCAAGTTTTGAAGCCTTTTTTTTTTTTTTTTTTTAACAGATGTGAAATTATGGCTTCTACCATAGCTCATACTATTATTTGTGGAATTGGTTCTTGAGCTACTTGGTTACAAATGGTAACATAATAGTTTTTTAGGATAAGAAAGGATTGAGCGTTTAGTTACTAGGTTATTTCTCCACCACTCATCTAGGAGGAGGAAAATAGCCTTTTTCTAGGTGAATAAAAATTAATAATGGCCAAAATTCTCAAAAGAACCTTGTTCGTCCTCCTCTCCTCTCGGATCTCATGCCATCATCATAAGCATTATCATCATTCATGAGCGAACCTCCTCACCAGGACCGAAACTCAAGTGAGCCCTCCATATAATGAACAAACTGTAGGAGCAAATTCCCGTCACGAGTGAAGTGTTCGAGTTATCCATCGTGTTATGAGATCTTTGTTGTACAAGTTGATGTGAGTGAAGCTCACCATTGCGAGTGTCACACTCTCGATGAGATGGTGAGCTCGCCGATGTCCTTGATTTCCTATCCCTAATCTTTCTCCTACAATAAAGAGGTTCCCCCTTGTGAAAAAATCATGACATATCTGTTAGCAGTAATGGAGTTGTGTTCTTCTACGACATTATTGATCTAGGAAAAGTATAAGGATCGGCATTTCGATTAGAGGAATTTTTTTTTCTTCATAATTTGAGATAAATAATTTATTTGCTAATTAAATAAATAATATAGGTAACAAAAAATTTAGTAAATATTAACTACTCTGTAAACAAATTGATGTATTTGTCAATAAATACTGGCAAAATGTTATTATTGTATTCATTAGCAAAATAATGTATATATTTACTTTAAATTTCCTCGTGCATTTGCCATAAATTGGTATTAGCAAATTAAAAAAAAAGTACTAAGTATAAGAATTGGTGTTTAATTGGTAAATATATAATGCATTTACGAAATTAATAGTTTATATACTAACCACAGAAATTGATAAATACTAAGGTAAGTAATTTATTTATTAGGTACTAAATACGAATTCTTACGTGGTAAATAATGTATTTATACTAAGCCATAAACATTAATAGTCTAATTAGGAAATCATTAATATCCCAGATATAAAAATTGGAAAATATTAGGTAAATAATGTCTTTATTGTACTTGGCATATACTATGTAAATAATATATCTATCAAGTATAACATTGAAATATTCGATAAATATATTGAGAAATAAATTAGTATCTACAAAGTATAAAAATTGATAAATAATGTATTAAAAAAATATTACATAAATATTTATAAAATATATATATTTACTAACTATAAAAATTGATTAGTAGATTTCAAAGAAAATTGATGAAGAATGTATTAATCAATAGTCATTTAAAGCCTTTTCTATATTCTTAAATCAAACGATCATCAAAATACAAGAATCCTATATTTCTGAAAAAAGTAAAAATCATATTTCCTCGGGTCACTTTTTTTAATTAATGTGATTCCCATTCATTATTTTATTAATATGATCTTCCATTGATTATCGGCCAACCAAACAACCATTTAATGTGTTTAATTTATGAACTAAAAAAGTACATTTTTATTTTTTATTTTTATAAAGCTGATCAAGATACATAGCTTCTTTCTACAACTGCTTGTGCAATACAAAGGCTACAATTAACCATACTAAAGTTAACTTTAGTGTGGCAATATCTTAGGTTTGTGAAAAATGAACTTGAAAGGGAAAGTGCTTCTTTCCTGTGATATGGTGGAACACGTATCCAGGAAAAAATGGTTTCTCAGTGCAACTTTGGTAGAGGTGGCATTTGATTTTTAACCATTTTGGAGCATGTTTTGTTATTTAGTAAGCAAAATAAATAAATAAAATAAAATAAAATAACAAATTATCATCGGTGGTAGGGATAAAGCAGAAAAAATTACTTATTAAGATTCTTTTGTTTAACATTCAGGGATCGAATCTCGTCATTATGTAGTGAGACTGCAATTATGTCTCTCACGAGACATGTTCTTTTAGCTATTCCGTTTCACTTGTGATGCTAATAAATTTCTCTTGAAGTGACATAAAGGTACCATCTATCCCCATATTTTTCTCGACAAAAGCAAAAGAAATAATTCATTCAAAAAATTAATTGAGAAGGACAGCCATGTGAAAGGAAAGCCAGATGTAGAGGATTCCTTTGAATAATTCAGTTTCATAAAAAGGTAAGTATTTATCGATGTGTAAAAGAGTAGTGTGTCACGAAATGAGTTTGTTTTTGTTTAAGGCCAAAAAGTTGACTCAAACGACAATCTGTCTCTACGTGCATTTTCCCTTATTGTTTGCTTTGGTTTTGGATGCTGAGAGTAAGCACTAGAGATGTACATTAAGTTTGAAGTCCTTTTCATTCTTTTTTTTTTTTTTTTTTGTTAATTTTATAAACAGCCCCTAAAATATACATTACGTCTTGTGATAATCCTTGATTTTTAATTTTTTATTTACACTTTTTTGAACTTTTTTACTGTTATGCCAAGAGTTCATCCATTGATATAAAAACAAAAAAACTATGCAAATTGAACACAATATGATCACATAAGCTTTATTTATAGGTAAAATTATAATTAAAATTTTTATAAGGAAATTACACCTTAGTTAGAGATATTTAAAAAAAAATTATGCTTTAATCAAATATATATAATGCCTTAGAACTATTGTGGAGGTACAATTTCCCTTAAAAAAATATTTAATTATGATTTTAGCCTTATTTAAAGCTCGCGTGATCTAAACGTGTTTAAGTTCTGTTTAAATTTTTTTTGTAACAATAATAAAGTTTAATATAGTGTGACATGTAAAATAAAATGTCAAAGATCAACTTAAAACTACGAATATAACTTTGGATCATTTGTGAAAATAATCTTTTTTTCTATGTCAAAGATCAACTTAAAACTACGAATATAACTTTGGATCATTTGTGAAAATAATCCTTTTTTCTTTGTTTTTCTTTTTTCTTTTTTCTTTTTTCCTTTTTTTGCTCATACCATACGATGAAGCTGAAGTCGGTACAATGAATATATAATTTGTGATAATTCAAACCGATTCTGGCGTTGGAAAGGTACTTGTGTGAAAAAGGATAAAATAAATTTAAGCCAAAAGATTGGTATGACACACAAGCGATAAAGTTTGTCTGATGGTGATCACCTCTAGTGGGATGATGTTCTCTTACCACAAACTTTTGCATCAAAACATTCACACGTCGACACATACATACATACACAAATACATACACACATATACACAACATTTTTGAGGATGGAGCCAGATGTGACCAAACTAGTAATTTTTATCAACGGGGACTAGTAACTAAAATACAAATTTTTTATTATTATATCAAACTTTTAATGTAGTTAGTGGGTGTATGCTCATATAATAAAATACACATAAATAATTAGGTTTTTTTTAATATATATATATATATATATATATATATATATATATATTAGTCGAATGGGGGCTTAAACAACCCGCCACCCCACCCCACCCCCCACCCCCGCGGCTTTTCTATGGCTTCGTGGTTGGAAGCCTGAATATTTTAGGGTGCCATCGAAAAACAATATATTTTTTTTTAATAAATAAGGACATAGTTATAAATTTTAATTATTAAATAAGGGTATAGATAGAATTTTACTTTTTATTAGGGCTAATAACCATAGAATGAATAAATACTGGTGGTTATTTTCATCAAATATATAGTTTTAGCAGGATTATTATGAAAATTTATTCAAACTTATGAGCTATTTTTAATAAAACAAAAGTCGAAAGCCCCCGAGGTCGTAATTCCCTCCGTCAGTGGATATGTGGACATAATTGAATATTTAAAAATAATTACTATAAAAATTAAAATTTGAAAAAATTGAGTGGGTCCACCATTATAATTTTAGTGAGAGATGATTAAAAAAAAATTCTAAATCTCATAATTGAACATAAACTTCAATATTAGATAATTGATGATATAATGATCAATGCGGTGTGGAGATTTGGTTGGTATTATATGATTTAATTGCTCTAGGTGATTAGGAAACGCAATTATATTCGTGATGATTTCTGAGATAGTCTAATGTCATAATTAGATGATACGTTAGTGGAACATTTTACTTAGTTATAATTAGATTAATTGAAACAAAAAAAACTCATGGCTAGCATGATACTTAAAAATATTATTCTAAGTTTAAAAAAAATTTAGATTCCAACTGGATCTTCATTTTAAATCTACTTTTCGGGCTTAAAAAAAATAAATTTTTATAATAAAAAACACAATAAAGTATAATGACGTTCAAACAGTGAAATTGAGATACAAAAGGGGGCTTGGATTTTGATGAAATCTAGTATCCACTTTGGATTTTGGAATACTCTATTGTCACCACATAGTTTTTTTTTTTTTTTATTTAATCTAGTTTTTATTTTATTTTATTTTATTTTTTATTCTTATAGCAAGATTAAAAAAAAATGCTATTGGTGGCCGGCACAAGTGATGCGTAATAGCATTAGGATCTTCTTCTAATGTCATGTTTGCGTGTGGCTTTGTCTTCTTCTTCTTCTCCTTTTTTTTTTTTTTGGTTTGGTTAGTCTTCAAGAATACTTTTTTTCTTTTTTTGGTACCGAGTCCCCAATTGTACTAATTTAATTAGAATCAAATAACCATAAGACAATGGAACTCACCAGTGCATGCATGCATGCATGCTTACATTCATTCATTTGTCAGAGCCAGGTAGAGGGGGACCATACGTGAATTGGCAACCTTCATAAAAGGACAAAAGTTTATTAATTTTGTTTAATTACAAACTCTCAATAATTTGTGGTATGTAACCAGATATTTCTCTGGGAGCATTTGGTTTGCGATGATCAATATAAATCATATTATTAAAAAGATGATAGTAGATAATATGATAATTAAGAAATAATTAATTTTATAAATATCTTTTAAACTATGTAATTTATTTTATTTTGTTCCCGGAATTATTAAAACTGTTCATCATATCCTTTGATCTATAAGTATTTCTGTTAAATAGATAAACGAAAGTAGATAGAACGAGACATTTGAAAGATTTTGTACATATAAGAGAACGCGATAAATGGTTTCGATAATTTAATGGACAAAGCGAAATATGATAAATAGTTTACGAGACATTCGTAAAATTAATTTATTGAAAAATCCATATTACCACGTTTGGTTATATATAAGAATCTTTCCATAAATTCTCATAAATATCATTTTTATTGTGTTTAGTCACGAAATAGGTTACAAAACAAATCCTAGATTCCAAATTGAAATTGAAACCTCAACATGGTAAACGTGCCCTAAAAGTGATGATATGAGTTAGGCCGAGTCTTTCGGTGCTGAGTTTTGACTTTCTCATCCAAGAAATTTAAAAAATGTTTGGATAAAACCAAAAAAAAAAAAATTAGATTATTTAAAAAAATAAAAATAAAAAAATAAGTGAGCGAGCAAATAACAAAATGAGGTACTTTACTAAGGTTATCAAATATATGAGAATTTACTAACTGAACAAACTACAAGAGACTTTTGCCAGGGAAGAAAAATTCAACCACCCATTCACTCTACTACTACCACTTTAAGCCAATAATCAACATAATGTTTTATTTATATTTGATGAAATCCTCCCTCATTAAAAATATAATCCGATAGTATTTACTAGTTCAAAGTCTGATAGCTCTTTCAAATATATAAATTAGTATTCAAAAATTGGACATAATAATGGCAGAGCAGGATAAATTTTTCAAGATGACGTGAATAAATCAAAAGTTTGAACCAAAACTACATGCTTTTTACCATCATTTATCTATCTATATCTTTGTTTCTCCCCCTTAAATGAACTTAATTTATAATAGAGTTTAATTTAATTTTAAGTTCAAAAAATTGTGAAATTATATAGTAGCGTAGTTGATTTTGATTTATTAGAGTTATTAAATTGTAAATATAGTTAGTATTTTAAAATCAAAATTTAGGGTGAAATACGTAAATGTAATAATAATAATAACAATAATAATAATAATAATAATAATAATAATAAAAGAATAGAAGAAATAAAGTTGTAAATAATATTCTTTTATAGAGGGAAAAACTATTAAAAAAAATCATTGGGAATTTGTAAAACTAAAGAGGTAAAAAAGAAATTTGATGCCCCCACCCTAACCTCTAGTAGCCTCAAGTTATTTATGAATTAGTATGATTTGGAATGCCATATATTTCTTTCTTATGGTTTTTACAGCTGGCGAATAGTTTTGATGTGCTTTTGTATGAACCTTTTTTTTTTTTTTTTTTTCCTTTTCTAATTTGGTGCAAAAGTTGTTTGGTTAGTTATTAAAAAAAAAAAAAAAAGAAGAAGAAGAAGAGGAAAGGAAAACTCACACTAATTAACATAAAATAATGATTTTACGACTCAGATATCAATATTTATGCAACCAACATACCCAAAGAAAAAAGCAAACGTATTTCTAGGACAATTTTGATTTTTTCCAAATAGTTTTTTCTTTCACTATTTAGTTGTCTCTAAGAATTATTCTCCCAAGCCTTGTATTTGTTTTTATTTTGAATTTCTTCTCTCAAGCATCTAAACCACCCTTTTTACCCACGTTTTGCTTTTTTTTTCTTTTTTTTGGTCTTTTGGACTTTGTCTTTTTAGGTTGGAAATCTTGTTATGTATGGTATGGTATGGTTTTTTTTTTTTTTTCCTTGCATAATCAATAACAGATATAATCTCACAAGATAGATTAGCCACAATGACCTTTTATGTATTATTGTTTGTGTGAATACGAAAAAAACTGAAAGCCACTATGACAAGTCTCACATCGATGTAAAATGAGAACCTTTAATGGTTATGTATAGTATAATTATGTTGTGTAAAAGAATGAAAAGTTTCAAACATTAATAAAATTAAGAGATTCTAATCTAATTTTATCTGCCACATTACATAATTATTATAATTAATGCACATTTAAATAGATCAAGACTTATGTCAGATCATATTGTTCACGTTTGAATCTTAAATGAAATCAAGTCATAGAAAAAAATTCCATAGCATTATGAATTTATAACTCGAAATTTTATATATTTTTGTTCACAAACCAAAAAGAACTCTCCTAAATAAGAGGAACTATAATCTAGCATTAGTTCTATTCCACTGCACAGTTTTAGGGAATAATTCATTATTAATTTATAATCCGAACCTATTTATATCTAATTTACTTGAAATTACCAATTTTATTGTTTATTCTTGTATCAAGCAATATAAGAGAGTAGAAACAGCCAAAGCTCACCAAATCTCTCGGAACAACAAAAAGCAAAGGCGGCGAGAGCGCATCGAGAACCGGACATCATTGGAAAGAGTGACACGCAGAGTACAAAGATAATACTAACATCACCCGGCTAACCACAGTTCCTCCCGTCACCCGGGACAACCTCTTCACACGTGTCCCACTCCTGGTCCCACCTCTCACTCCACGTGGCTCGCCCTCACGGCTGCACACAAACATATCACTCTCTCTCTTCCACTCCCTCCAGAGACAAAAAAAACACAAAATCCTCTGATAATTTCAGAAGCCGCCCCGAATTTTCATGGTGTTTGTTACATTATATACTAAATTTTCCATTTTTCTCTCCTCTTTTTTTACTTACCTAGAAAATTAAAACATAAAAAATAAAAAACCACCGAGAAAAGTTGAGGGAAAAAAAATTATACACACATATATATATATATATATATATTATATACACACACACAGTCTCTTACAGTCTTCGGCGAGTAATATCTGCACGTTAGTAAAATCTGAGAAAAACCATACTTTACTTTCCAAGAAAATCAATCTGAAAATATCTCCTTTCTTTTTTAAGAAAAGAAAAAAAGACATTCTTTGTATTAGTTTGCATGTCATGGTTCTGAAAAGCGGTGGTACTGTGGTTTTAATGATTGTACAGGAATAGGAAACCAACCCGGGTTCGTGTTATTTTATCGAGAAAGCAGGTGAGAAAGAGCGAGAAAATCATCAATGGCTGGAAACGAGTGGATAAATGGGTACTTGGAAGCGATACTGGACAGCGGAGCTTCGGCCATTGAAGAGCAGCAGAAGCCGACGGCGGCTCCGGCGGTGAGTCTGACAGACAGAGGGCATTTCAATCCAACAAAGTACTTCGTCGAGGAGGTCGTGACGGGTGTCGATGAGTCGGACCTTCATCGGACATGGATTAAGGTTGTCGCCACGCGCAACACGCGCGAGCGGAGCTCCAGGCTCGAGAACATGTGCTGGCGTATTTGGCACCTCACCAGGAAGAAGAAACAGGTTCTTCTTTGTTCATTGATTTTTGTCCAATTTCCAATTTCTTTCTGTTTGTTTGTTTGGTTTTGTAAATTGGTATTTTTCGTTTCTTTTTTCTTTTTTTAGAACTTGGGAGGATGCTTTAAACTTTTGTCTCTTATTTATAAAATTATCGTTCGTATGGTCACGAAATAAATCACGTTTATTTGAGATTATAAATCGTGATTATTTATTATGGTGAGCAATCATATTAATAAACATGTGAAATCATATTAGTAAACATGTGAAATTTATAGTGGTTCCCGGGAATTATGTTCATTTTTAGTGGTATGAAAATCTGTGCGATAATAATTATGATCCACACGTGTTTGGATGTATCAAATTCCCAATTGAGATGATGATATGGATCGCAAGTGTTTGTTTTTTTGTTTGTTTGTGTGTGTGGTTTTGTAAATTGGTGTATTTGGGATTAGACGCTTGTATTTTATTTTATTTTTATTTAAATCAATGAGAGCAATATCATTAAAAAAAAAAGGACAAATATAGAAAATTTATAGAGTTACGTTAATTTAAAAAGTGTTCGGAATGTACGTGTGGTATTGTTTGTTTTGATGAGTTTCCTGTGATTATTTCTATTATCTTTTATAAAATGGGCTGTAATAGGCTTGGATTAAGATTCTGTATTTTGAACACAAAAGAGTTGGTTAGCCCTTTTTTTTTTCCCCTTTGAATTCGAGTTTTTGGGTTAAATTCAAGTGGCGAATAGCTAGCAATTTAAAAATGATGAGAGAAAAAAAAGAGTGTTTTTTTTTTTTTTTAAAGCCTTTTGTTAACGTTAAAAATGGCTTGTTGATGTTTGGTGGGGATATAATGTTCTGAAGACAATCTTGTACTTTGGTAAAATCTGGCGGGAGAAACTAATGGCTTTTTTTGATGAATTTAGGCTATGTTTGGGGTCACATTTGGAAACATGTTTCCAAATATTTTTTTTTTTTGTCATTTTCTTCCAATTTTACTATTCAGTTTTCCAAATATTTTTAAAAAACTCAAACTTTAAAAGTCCAAAATTTTATCATTTTAAGTCAATAAGATAATTTTTTTTTTCAAATTGTATATAATTTCGAGAAAAACGAAATAAAATTTAAATTGCTAATTTTTTTTGAACACCTTTGAAGTTTTTATACTTTTTCACTCCAAATAGTTCATTTTCACCAAATACACATTTACAAAACTCAAACCATCTCCAACCTCCAAAACACCGTCTCTGAACGTAACCCCAAACGGAGCCTTAATGTTCGTCAAATGAGTATTTAACTCTTAAGTTAAACAGTTTGAGTAAGAAAATCAAAATTGGAAAATCAATTATATAGCAGTGTAGATTCATCTAGCTGTAATTCTATGCTCACCTCATGGTCGAAGTCTTGAGTTCGAGTCATCCAACCTAAGTTCAAAAATAAAAGAAATTACATGTAAGAAATTCACAAGTATTCATTACACATGTAAATCAAACGATTACTTGTGAATTTCTTATAATCCACCTTGACTAACAAGTAACCTGTGACGTTTTCATGGTTATTGTTTAGTTGGAATGGGAGGAGCTTCAACGGCTGGCGAATCGTAGATGGGAGCGGGAACAAGGACGCAAGGATGCGACGGAAGACATGTCAGAAGACTTGTCTGAAGGAGAGAAGGGAGATGGTGTAGGAGAGTTGATTCATTGTGAGACCCCAAGGAAACAGTACCAACGCAACATCTCCAACCTAGAAGTATGGTCAGATGATAAAAAGGAAAAGAAACTTTATATAGTCCTTATCAGGTATGTTTGCATCTTTAGTAATATTCTTGTTAAAGGTTCTTATTTGTGTATAAGCCTGACTAAATTTCTTAAATTTACTCATAAGTCAACTGTTACACTTCAAATAAGGCATCAAGGCAATGATGTCTTAATTTGAAACTGAAATTTTTTTTTTCTCTTGAACAGTTTGCATGGTTTGGTACGAGGAGAGAACATGGAGCTTGGTCGAGATTCTGATACCGGTGGGCAGGTATACTGGTGTTACTGCTGCCAAGATATTGCTTTCCATGATTTACCTCTATATTTACACATTTATGAAATTTTAATAGGTCAAATACGTGGTGGAGCTCTCCCGAGCTCTTGCTAGAATGCCTGGGGTTTACAGGGTCGATCTCTTTACTCGCCAAATTTCTTCTCCGGAAGTTGATTGGAGCTATGGGGAGCCGACAGAGATGCTCACTGCAGGCCTTGACGACAATGATGGCACTGATGCAGGAGAGAGCAGTGGAGCATATATTATAAGGATACCCTGCGGTCCTCGTGATAAGTATCTCAGCAAAGAATTACTATGGCCGTATATTCAAGAATTTGTAGATGGAGCACTAGCTCATATTCTTAACATGTCGAAAGTGTTGGCCGAACAAATAGGCAGTGGCCATCCCGTATGGCCGTATGTGATTCATGGCCATTATGCAGACGCAGGGGATAGTGCTGCTCTTCTTTCGGGTGCGTTGAATGTTCCAATGGTTCTAACTGGACACTCACTCGGTAGAAACAAGCTTGAACAACTTCTCAAGCAAGGACGCCAATCGAAGGAGGACATCAACTCGACGTATAAGATCATGAGAAGGATCGAAGGGGAAGAACTTTCGCTTGACGCTGCAGAACTCGTTATTACAAGTACTAAACAGGAGATTGAAGAGCAGTGGGGGCTTTATGATGGGTTTGATGTCAAGCTTGAGAAAGTGTTGCGTGCCCGTTCTAGACGAGGGGTCAATTGCCACGGCCGATTCATGCCAAGGATGGTGGTAAGATTTTACTTCTTTTTTGTTCGTGACACTGTATAATTGAGGATATTTTGTCTATAATAAGTGCTAAGAATATAGTTTTTATGCAGGTTATTCCTCCTGGCATGGACTTCAGCAACGTTGTGGCCCAAGAAGATGGCCCTGAAGTTGATGGGGAACTTACACAACTTATTGGCGGTGCGGATGGATCGTCTCCAAAAGCAATTCCGCCAATATGGTCAGAAGTGAGTGTCTGGTCCGTGTGACATTATGTGAGTACTCGTTATTATTTGATTCCACATTGTGGCCTCATTATAAATTCTTCCGGTAGGTGATGCGGTTTCTCACGAACCCACATAAGCCGATGATCTTGGCACTATCAAGACCCGATCCAAAGAAGAACATAACCACACTTTTGAAGGCCTTCGGAGAATGTCGTCCACTAAAAGAACTTGCTAATCTTGTAAGTACATTTTGCAATTCCTGTATCATATTTTAGAAGATACAATCCGATATTTCAATAACCAAACATTGATGCTTTTAAACAGACGCTGATAATGGGGAATAGAGACGATATAGAAGAGATGTCTGGTGGAAATGCTAGCGTGCTTGCCACGGTGTTGAAACTGATCGATAAATATGACCTATATGGACAAGTGGCATATCCAAAGCACCACAAGCAACCTGATGTACCCGACATATACCGGCTTGCAGCAAAGACCAAGGTCAGACTCAGCGCAACTTGATAATTCATAGTTATAAGTTTGTTTGTTTGTTTGTTTTTTCTTCCCTTATATTTGGGAGCTGAATAAGCGGCTGGAATCTTGCAGGGGGTTTTCATAAATCCGGCATTAGTGGAACCTTTCGGGCTTACATTGATTGAGGTGTGTTTTCATTCAATACCGCCTTTTTCTTTTTTTCACCATAAAATTAAAATCTTGATCCAATTTTTGCTTATTATAATTCAGGCAGCTGCACATGGGCTTCCAATGGTGGCTACGAAAAATGGCGGGCCAGTTGACATTCATCGGGTAAATATAATCTCTCTCATTTTCGATCTTAACATTTATTTCGGTACGTGGTTGGATGTGTGAAATTTTAACCTCTCTAAGTATCTTATTATCCTAGAAGACGACGGAAGGGAAAAAAAAAAAAAAAAAGATAAATAAAACCTTTTGATGGAAACCTAATTATCCTTGTTATCCTTAAGATTGTGGAGTAATCTTGGTTATTTTTTTTGTTGATTTTAGGCCTTGAACAATGGTTTGCTCGTGGACCCCCATGATCAGCAAGAGATCGCCGCTGCTCTGCTCAAGTTGCTATCGGAAAAGATCTTATGGCATGACTGCAGAAAGAATGGTTGGAGGAACATACACCTCTTCTCATGGCCGGAACACTGCCGCACTTATTTAACTAGGGTAGCTGCCTGCCGCAGGAGGCACCCTCAATGGCAAACGGACACTCCTGGAGACGATATAGTTGCCGAAGAGTCTTTCAATGATTCGCTTAAAGACGTTCAAGATATGTCACTTAGGCTCTCAGTTGACGGCGAAAAGTCTTCCTTCAATGGATCTTTCGATGTCTCTTTGGTTGGTGCTGACCCCGAGCTGCAGGATCAAGTGAATCGAGTTTTAAGCAAGATAAAGAGACCAGCATCCACTCAGACTGACAACGAGGGCGGAAATAAGCAGCTTGAGTATGTGCCAAGCAAGTATCCGTTGTTGAGGCGTAGGCGTAAGTTGATAGTAATAGCACTTGATTGTTACAACAGCAACGGAGCTCCTGACAAGATGATGATTCAGATAGTGCAAGAGATAATTAAGGCTATCCGATTAGACCCTCAGATTGCAAGAGTCTCGGGCTTTGCTTTATCTACAGCTATGCCGGTATCAGAGACAATAGAGTTCTTGAAGTCCGGGAAGATTAAGGTAAATGAGTTTGATGTATTGATTTGCAGTAGCGGAAGCGAAGTATACTACCCTGGCAGTTATACAGAGGAAGATGGGAAGCTTTTCCCGGATCCAGATTATGCATCACATATCGACTACCGTTGGGGATGCGAAGGACTAAAGAAAACAATTTGGAAGATGTTGAATAGCCCGGACGGTAAGGGGGGTTTGGATCCTTCGTCTAGTCCGATTGAGGAAGATTTAGAATCCAGCAATGCACATTGCATCTCATACCTATTAAAGGATCCTAGTAAGGTAGATGAAGTTTATTAATCGGATGATTAAAATTATAAAAAGAGCTTGGTTTCGTCTTGGAGTATACTTAAGGTCATTGTTTTATGCAGGCAAGGAACGTGGATGACTTGAGGCAGAAGCTTAGGATGCGAGGGCTACGTTGCCACCCTATGTACTGCAGAAACTCGACGAGAATGCAAGTTATTCCTCTACTTGCATCTCGAGCACAGGCACTAAGGTACATTGTTTTTAATCTGAGTTTTTCTTACAAGAGTTTGTATCTATGATAGATGATATATACAAAATAAGTACACGGTTCGCATATGTGGGGCGTGTTCACAAAACCTTTTACATTTTAACACCTTGATGGGAAGAATTCAGTATGTTATCAATCGAGTTAAAATGAGAAGTGATAGTTGGTTTATGTGTGTTTACTAATCAGGAATTAGAATAATAGCGAATAGGTTTCAAGAAGGAAAAAAAAAAAAAAAAGCAATTAAGGTCCACGGAACTAAAATCTAGAATTTCATCGAAGTGTTTACTAATCTATTAAGGAATTAAGTTGAAGGAGGAATTAAATTCCTATTCTACTATTTACTTTCCTAACTTTAATTCCTATTCTATTATCTACTTTCCTAAGAAATTAGGTTAGGATAAAATTAGAGTGGTCATAAAAATATGCTTATGTAAAGTAAATCATTTGATTAAAGTTATTGTACATTTGGTAAGGAGCTTAGTTGGTTCCTATATTTAGGAAATATAATTTGACTAGGTAGATAGAAGGTGGGAGATAAGTTCCTCTAGAAAGGAACTTAATATCTCGTCTGCAGGTGGAGCTCACGTCATTTAACTCCCAAAGACAAAAGTATAAACCGGAATTCAAAATTATTGATTGTAAGCACACGACTACGAGATTAATTTATGCATAGTGTTCAACCCTTGCTTGTTTTCTGCCTAATAGCTTTCTTCTTTTTGTGGGAGTTGAAAGACAATGAAAGAAGATTTAGAAGACCAATTTAAGAAAATGGCTTCTGACGTTGTCCATAAAAGGATTCTCGTCCTCGGTGTCGAAAGAATAGAAAATTTTGCCCCCGAAAGCTCCCCTCATAAACTTTCCAAATGGCTCATCTCAACCTTTTTAAATTTTTTACTGTTTTAGTGGGAAGTGGGCAAATCTTTATTTTAGCATTATCCCTATTTAAAGCTTGTTGCTTTAGCCAGTGCACAATACAATTGCATACATTTAAAAAATAGCAACTTTACCCGCCACCTAAATACAACACATCAGTAAATGTTAGGTAACTCATTTGAATTTGAACCAAAACTTTCGGCTCAAAGACCTCCGAACCAAAAGCTACCTATGGTTCTTCATGATCCTTTTCTGATATTGAAAAGCCCGTCTTTACTCATCGTGGCGGCCTGAGGGTGTCCACATCAAGATTCTTGAAAGAAATTTTTTTATTTTTTTTTAAATTTTGACTTGTTATGTCAAAAATTCATGCCGGCACAGGTTTAAACCCGGGACAGGGTGGTAAAAGCCGCGGCTTTTTTTGCTGTGTTGTCCTTGTAGGAACATGTACGAATACATTGGCGTAGGAATTAGTATACTTGCTGGTTTCTTATGGTTATAATGCAATCTTCTCTTTTTGTGAAAATGAGTAAAAAGACACTTAATTGTTGATTGAAATACTATTTAGTCGCATTCGGACTTTAGCTCATCTAGCAAAGTTGGCAAAATGGAAAAAAACAAAAAACAAGAAAAGTAGTCAATTTTTGTTATTCTCAAGTAGTGGTTAATGAAATATTGTCCTTTCTAATTTTTAAGGTATTTGTTCGTGCGGTGGAGATTAAACGTGGCGAACATGTTTGTCTTCCTGGGCGAGAGCGGAGACACCGATTATGAAGAATTGATATCGGGGACTCACAAGACCATAATCATGAAAGGGGTGGCGGTAAATGGTTCAGAGGAGCTGCTGAGAACATTGGGAAGTTACGTAAAAGACGACATTGTCCCTCCGGAGAGCCCTCTTATCGCCTTTGTTGATGGGGGCGCATCAGCCAATGAGATTGCCAATGCTTTGAGGCAAGTCTCCAAGTCTGCCTCTGCTATGTGAAATGTCACACCCCACTCTTGCTCTCTCTAGATATATATATATATATATATATATATGTCTATTATTTTGTCCACTACAATATCTTACATTATATGTATTTTTGACACTTTCTAGTGGAAGGATTTATTTATGTTAAGCATTTTTCTGATGCGTGGTTTGCCATTAAAAAGTGAACCTCCTCCATTGTCATGAAACGACATTTTTGTTGTTGGAATTTTGGTGTAGCAACTTTTCAAGTTCTTTAATGAAATATTTATGAATAACTAACATTAAAAAAAAAATAAAGTTGTTAGAGACTAAGAAGTAAATAGTTCTTACACAATAGAAGTTAACGTAGTTAGAGTACATGGATATATAAAAAGAAAAGTTTTAAATAATTTCTTAACGGGAGAGAAGAAGAAAAGACATCTTTATCGCTGTATCAATTTATTGATTCATTTATTTATTTATTTTTCCATTTTCTTGTTGGTAAATTAACCCGTCTCTTATGACTTCCGAGCATTATATGTATTTTTTTTTTTCCTAGGTAATTTGCAGAAAAGCGGCTAGACTTTGAGATTGGTTGACACTAATAAATACAACAATTTCTAACAAATGAAATGTGTAGCAATTTTATAAACCAAGAAACTTTTTATTTTTTTTTTGGGTCCTCTAGCAAATCAAACCAAGAAACTTTTGTCACGCAGTTAGAAGGTCAAATTTCTAGTTGACCACTCATTGTTCGTAATTATTATGAAAGTAATGATTTGTTTTCAATTTTTGACTGATCTTATGTGATAAGGGCGGCGTAAAATTGGCATGGATGCCGTGCGCTCCAAGCATGGGATTTGGTCGTTTGGGTTGTGAGTCAAATAGATGGGCCCCATCACCAACGTAAAGGGTCAAGGCCCATTGGCCAATTATCTTAAGAGCGCGTGAACATGCGCATCTCCCAAAATTGGAATTTCTTTTTTTTTTTTTAATGAAAGGAGAAAGAGCTAAATAATTTTTTAAAAACAAAGAAAAAGAGAGAGGAAGAGCTAATAATAACATTTCTTTTTGACACTTCCAAAGATGCTTTGAGGTAAATATTTGAATCATAAATTAGGATTGAATTTTTGTTTTTTTTTTTCCCTTAAAAAGTCAATTTTAATTTTACTATTTACATAATTTTATAACTAAAACTTTAAAAGTCCATAATTTTATATATACAAGTCTAAATGAGATTTTAAAAAAAAAAATTATATAAAATTTTGAAATGAATGAAATAAGTTTCATATTGATAATTTTTTCTGAATACATTTCAAGTTTTTTCACATTTTAACTCCAGCAATTCAAACGACTTACCAAACATATAATTCAACCCAAATACTAAATTCCAGATCTCAACACCAAACGCATACTAAAAAGTAAATAACAAAGTTATATTAAAAAATAAAAACTGATTTTACAATATTGAATAGTATATTTACTAATAGATAATTTGTTTATGATACTAATTTATTCATCTTAGATATTGAGTTAATTTTAGAGGCAGTTTGGAGACAATTGGAAATTGAGTTTTGCAGATATTTTTTATTGAAATTATGTTGAGTTTTGAAAATGTACAATTGGTTTTAAAAAATTACTTGTAGTAAAAAAAAAATATAAAATCTGTGGTTATAGGCATGATTTAATGGAAATATCACACCTAACTCCGTGTAAAAAGGTGTATAGTTCGACTCTCCCATTACAGAGATAAAAAAATGTGTAAAATCTTGAAATGTATTAGGAAAAAAAAATATTGATATGAATCTTGTTACATTCAAATTCTATGTAATTAAATAATAATAATAATAATTTCATTTCAATTTGAGATAACAAAGTTATGGATTTTTAAAATTTGAGTTGACTATAAACATCTGTTAAAATTTTATTGGAAACTCAAAATTCCCCCAAATGCATATTTGAAAACTAGATAGCATAATAGCGTTTGGAGACATCCCAAAACAAGCCCTTAAACCACATTACAACTTCGTAAAAATTAAAACCAAATAAGTAATTAACCAAAAAAAAAAAGTGTTACAAGCATAACCTAGTGGTAATATCATACCTGGCTCTACTTAAAGATACAGAATTTGAAGTTTTAAAGAAAATGGTTATTTATGTTTTTATACCTTATATGTTGCTTTTATTTAAAAAGTATTATTATATTTTGAAGTTTTACATTTTTATAGCCTATATTTTAATCAATATACAAATCTATACCTTTTTTATGTCAATACTTAACTTTGTGATACGAACCACGTCAACAACGTGACGAACCCCGATACCAAATCTGAAAACAACAACCCAAGATCTTTCAAGTTTGATAAAAACCGCGACCCGTTACTTAGCGAAGCAAGAACCTTGGTATGGTGAAAACGCCACAAACGGTTATGGAAGTCCGTTTGATAAGTCGATTTGAACGCCACAAAGAATCCTTGATAAGTTCGAATAAGTTTCTTCAAGAACTCAAGAAGAATAACGCACAATATGAATAAACATCAAAATCTTATTTCCATCATCTGAAATCAGCCTTATATATGTAAAGTTACAATTTGTAAAATTCCTAATCTACTCTTAAGGATAAACTTGAATAAAAACATACAAAAATATCAGATTTATCTAAATAAATTCGGAATTAAAAATATACTTAAATTCAAATTTTAAACTGAAACTTAAAATTAAAAATCAGATTACAAAAAAATCAAATCTTAATCAGATCTTGCTTTGAATTTTGAACTTTGTGAACTCTTGAAAACGAAATCTTGACTTGATTCTTTGTTGGAAAATAACGTCTACTTCAACGTTGGAAAATAAAATGTCCACATCAGTTTTGGCTCTCTTCCGGGTCAAATTTGGCGAGTAAAATCAATCTTTGTTCACCATCATAGTGAACATGCTTTCTTCTTGATGTAGAACTTTCTGGACTAAGTTATTCAACTCTTCTTTGAATCTTTTAGCTCTAGCCCTCGTCACCGGACTAACTGAAACTTGAATTGATTCATGAGTATTCTAGCAGCCTTGATGTCCTCATCACTTTGATCTAACATACCCAAAATACGCTTAGAAAAAACTAATATTTAGATTATTCACCTTTTGAATCATGTGTTTTACTTTTACTCAAAATATATACCTTACATTTTAAATTAACGATTTTTAGGTCATTATATTTGTAACAACCCGACTTTTTAGACCATTAACTAACTTACTTATTCTTATTTCATATAGTCTTATAACTTATTTACATTTGTTTCCAAAAAATACATAATTTATTATTATCTTTTTTTTAGAACTTTTTAAAACAAATCATACTTGTACTTAAAGAGTTAAATATACTAAAATTTTAGCTGAAAAAATTAAAATTTTTAGATAATAATTATCATATTCAAATCATACTTGATAATATTTTAAAAGCTATATCATCATATGAGTTAAAAGGAAAGATCTTAAAGTTTTTTTTTTTTCTCGTAAAATACTTCTACTAGTTTAGTAGTACCGAAATATTGAAACATAGTTATAAGGATAATCGACACAAATATAAAGATAATCGATACAAAATAATTTAAGAAGTCTAAATACGGAAATTAAATTCGTGGTAATATCCCACTTCCTTCCTTCATCGCCTCCACACAGCTCCGCCAGTCTAAAAACATTTAAATGGTGGGGTATTTACCCACGTTATCTACAGTACGAACATACACCTATGAGCAAATGGGACGAGAAATTTGAAGCCGGATTGGAGCTCTCGAGTGACAAGTGGGTTGATCGCGGAGGAGCGACGGTTGGGGCCGAGCAGAGAGAGCAAGTCAGAAGGGGTGGCCTTGGGGGTTGTTTCCGGTGGGAGTGGGGAGTAAAGAGAATGCGGCTTGAGAGAGAGTGGTGAGTAGGAGTAGGCGGCAGAAAGAGAAAGCGAGAGGATGACGGCGAATCGGAGTGAGAGAGAGGAATTTGCCGCGGATTCGATTCTCTTTCTCCACCTTGGTTTCTCGCTCTTACTGGGAAAAACACATGGTCGATATAGAGTGGAAGTGTGGTGGTAATGCCAGTAGATGACACTTAGAGTGGGGCTTCAAAACAATGTAATGGCAATATTTTATGGGATTTTATACTATTAGTTTTGGATATCCACGTCATGGATTACTTTTTTTAAAAATCTTTTTTAGTAGAAGTCCCCTAAATATTAAAGTATAAAAAATTAATTATAAACGAGGAGAGGTGCAATGAATCAGCTGAGAGATGTGTTGGCCGATGATATGTGGGACATATATTAATGAAATCCATTGTATAAATCCACTTGAAATTAATGCTAGTTTTATCTATTTAAACCAAATTACGGGTAGAATGTCATTTTTTTTATTAGCACTTTTAGTTAACAACTACGTAATTTTTGTTGTATATTATGGCAATGTAAAAAATATTGTAAAAACTTTGAGGTATGTTGTTGATGCGTGTTTTTATTTTAGTTTATTTTGTTTTTTTTTTATTTTTCCATTTACAACCTACAATAGCATGTTAGCCTCCGTTTGATAAGTTAGTTTGAGATTAAATTTTTAAGTTGGAGTTGATTAACTTTTTAAAAACTAGTTATAAGTTTATTTAATTTATAAGAAAAATATAGACTTAAAACCTAAGTTCCAAACACACTTTTTCAAGTTAAACTTTTTAACTCAAACTTTTTACATCAAAACACTCAACTCAAGTTAAACTTCTTAACTCAAACTTTTTACATCCAAATACTCAACTCAAGTTAAACTTTTCAACTCAAACTTTTTATCAAATGCTCAACTCTAACTCTCAACTTAACTTATTTTTAACTCAACTTAAAAATTTTAACTCAAATCGTTTCACAAAATGGACCCTTAAATATTGATATGATCAAAATAAAAACTAAAGTCATCAAATCGACCTACTAATAGTAATTGTGATTCATTCTCAAAAATTGACATTTACGCCTATAATATGACATAATAAATTTTATGTATAAATTTATATATGGTTTGACTTATTTTTTATGTATCTATAATTTTTTATTTAAAAAGAGGAATTCAACATTGTTAAAGCATCAATATTATCATATAGATGATATATATATATAATCATTCATGATCTTAAATTTGATTTTCATCAAAATAATTTATTAGAAATATATCAATGAATGAAATCCATGATAATAATTCATAAAATTAAGTTTATAAATTACTAGGGCCTCACAATATTATATTTAATGTATTAAATTTATATATTATTCAGTCAACTTTTTTAAAATATCAAAAATACCTTTATTTTAAATCGCTTAAATTATTTTCTAAGTTCAATTTTGATGGTATACACGTATTTTTGATATTAAAATAAATGTTGGCTGAGAGAAGAGTATAGATATATGTAATGCTATAAAATTAAAAAACTTCAAAATGCACAATATATATAATTTCTAGATAGAAAACAAAATGCATGGTATTAAGAACGTGAATACTATTTAAAATTTTTTTTAGGGAAAATACTATTTACTTTTAGTTTTTCTTTTTAGGGTATTTTAGATATAAATTATATATTAATCATAATGTAATAGTATAAAAATGTAAAATTTTAAAACATAAGGAACAATAAGAGATATAAAAAGGTTAAAAACCAAAAAATATTAAAAATAAAAATAAAAACCAAAAAAATAAAAAGAAAAAAGAAAAGTAAGCACAAGTGTTGTCACTTTACCACTCTCATTCCAAAGGCGTCGTGAAAACTCACACTTGTCCAACTCTTGTAAATAAACCCAAACTTCAAAGGCAAACATTTTTCCTCTTCCTAAAACCACCCGAAACCCATTTCCCATTCAACGTCTGCCCTACTCCGCCACTCTTCTTCTTCTTCTTCTCTTTTCCCTCGCCGCCGTACTCCGCCTCTCTCTCTCTCCCCCCTCTTTCTCTCTCTAGCTGGAGACTGAAACCACCATGGGCGACGTCTCGGATTCCGATCGAAAGGTTCCGAAGCTTCCCATCCCTGGACGGCGGAACATCCTCATCACCAGCGCCTTGCCCTACGTCAACAACGTCCCTCACCTCGGCAACATCATCGGATGTAATTGGCCCTCCAACTGTTTGTGTTTTTGCCTGACTGAGCCATTTGTAGGGAAGGACGAGAAAAAACCAAGTTTTGGCTCTGTTTTGGAGACTTCTTGACGTTTTTTCGTTTTGGGTTTTCTTGGGTAGGTGTGTTGAGCGCCGACGTCTTTGCGAGATACTGTCGTTTGCGGGATTACAATGCCATTTACATGTGTGGAACCGATGAGTACGGCACGGCCACTGAGACCAAGGCCATGGAAGAGAAATGCAGTCCGAAAGAGATTTGCGATAAGTAATGCTTCTCATTTTTGAATTCTGATGCCTTTAAAGCTTTCATATCCTTAATTATGAGGCCGGTTGTTTTTTTGATTTATTATGCTGTTCTTACAGGGGTTTATAATTGGTTTACCGTAAGCCTTTTTACGGATTTTTTCTTAATTTGTGTTGGGTTGGATTATATATATATATATATATATATATATGTATGTATGTATGTATAATTTTTATAGGTATCATGCAATTCATAGCGAGGTTTATAAGTGGTTTAACATAAGCTTTGACGAGTTTGGGCGTACATCGTCCCCACAGCAGACTGAGGTTTGCCAAGCAATCTTCAAGAAACTTCTGGATAACAATTGGCTCTCAGAGAACACAATGCAGCAGGTACATGGTCCTTTTGAGATTAAACTTCATTTGGGCATGTTTAGATTTCGTCGAAGAGCCGGTAGATTTTGTGATTTGATTGTTCCTGAATGAAATGCCTAGTTCATTTTATAGCCGCGATTATGACTTTAGTTCTTCATATGTTTCAGCTTTATTGTGATACATGCAAAAGGTTCTTGGCTGATCGCCTTGTGGAGGGTATGTGCCCGACTCCAGGGTGTGATTATGATTCTGCTAGAGGAGATCAATGTGAAAAGTGCGGGAAGCTTTTGAATCCAACAGAATTGAAAGATCCTAGGTGCAAGGTATATAATTTATGTTCTTTACAGCTTTTGGCCTCAGACTTTGAGTTATTTAACTTTTTTATTTTTGTCCATTATCTGGGATTTTTTAAAATTTTATATGGAAGTTTTGAGTGCTGAGTGAATTGAAATGGTGTCAAGCATCATACCTATGCGCATGAACATGGTCTTCTGTGGTGAGACTGAGTCATCAACTTACTATTCGGTCAATTGGGTCTTTTCCCTGCTGAAAGCCTATTACACGGTGTTTGTAGGTTCTACGGTTGGGATAAATAATAAATTGGACTAATTAAGTATTAAAAGATTGTTTTTAAGTCTCAAATTTCTACTGCCTAGAAAATATAGACGTGTTCTGTTTCTGATTTCGCTACTTGCAAGCAGGTTTGTGGAACAGCTCCACATATTCGTGATACAAACCACTTGTTTCTTGAACTCCCTTTGCTGAAAGACAAATTAGAAGAATATATCAATAAAATGTCAGTGGCTGGGTCTTGGAGTCAGAATGCCATTCAAGCAACAAATGCTTGGCTTAAAGAAGGGCTTAAACAACGATGCATTACTAGGGATTTGAAGTGGGGAGTTCCTGTTCCACACGATAAGTTCAGAGACAAGGTTTGTAGTCATTCATGGGATCTCTGCTTGTGCTACTTCGTGTTTTCATTTCTTTTCAGCTGGTTCCTAACATTTATATAATTTTTTTCCCCACCATGAGATGAACAGGTTTTCTATGTCTGGTTTGATGCACCCATTGGATATGTCTCAATTACTTCATGCTATACATCCAATTGGGAGAAGTGGTGGAAGAATCCTGAAGAGGTTGAATTGTATCAGTTCATGGGCAAGGATAATGTGCCATTCCATACAGTAAGTGTTAATTCTTCAAAATCTGGTTTTTTAGGAAGAGAACAAGTTACTTCCCCGGTGTTATGCATTTTTCATATTTTGATGAATCACATGTCCGTCATCCAGCCAGCTGGGAGATTTTTCTTTCAAACCTTAGTCTTAATTTTATTTTTATTGCATGTATGCATAGATCTGTTTAATTGCTCTTTTTCCTCTCAAATTTTATCTGCATGTTTTGGTACATAACTTGTTTCTCTTTTGGTTACAGTACGTGTTTCTTTTTTGAAACTTCTTATGCTAAGTTGACCGGTGTAGATGACATGAGGGCAGGTTTTAACTTATTCTTATTAGTGCACAAGGGGCCTTGTGAGAATTCTGGCTCAAAAATTAGATATTTATGTCAGTCCTCTCTGTATCTCCATTTCCTACTCTTGACCCTATGTATTTCCTTTTGGATCCCTCCTGTTCTTTGTATGTTTAAACTCTACAATGTCCCCTCTCAATGATGCAATGCAACAATGTGCTTCATGCCCCGGGTTATCAATACGAGAGCAGCGTGGACTTTTTGGGCAACGATACAATATTTGTAGTTTTGCATATTTGTGAAGGTTAACTCTTTTACATGTTGAGTATATTCCAATTTCAGGTGATGTTCCCTTCAACCCTTCTTGGAACTGGTGAAAATTGGACATTGATGAAGACAATCAGTGTTACTGAATACTTGAATTATGAAGCAGGTCAGTCCATCCAATCCTCGGGCAATCTATCATTTAAATAGTTAATTTTGTTTTAGAGCTTCTCTTGCAAGGCGTTCTCATTTCGATATCTTGATGTTCTTGCATTTGATATAATAACTTAACAGGAAAGTTTTCTAAGAGTAAAGGCATAGGCGTGTTTGGTAACGATGCAAAAGATACAAACATTCCTGTGGAAGTTTGGAGATATTACTTGCTTACTAATAGGCCTGAGGTAATAATGCATAATAGTTGTTTTGATATTCTTGTAATTGTTTTTCACTTGTGTCTTCCTTCGTAAGTTGCTGATGTTTCAAACTGGCTTTGTGGATCTAGGTTTCAGACACGTTATTTACGTGGGCAGATCTGCAAGCAAAGCTGAACAGTGAATTGCTCAATAATTTGGGGAACTTCATAAATCGAGTTTTGAGTTTTGTTGCTAAACCATCAGGTTAGTTGGAATTTGGTGTCTTTATGATCAGTTTTGAGGAATCGTTTGCATAAGAACTATGATTACATATCAATTATGGGTGCAGAGGTGGGGCTGATTTATTTCTCAGTCATAGACTTTGTTCAATTTAGCGTGATGTAGCTATTATTATTTATTTGTTGATTTGTACTTTTTCTTATATCCTTCTTTTTCTAAGTATTCTTTAATTTATACAGAAAAGTAATTTTAAACTATAGAAAAAGAGCTGGACTGAATCGTCTTTGTTGTGTAAAACTGAAACCTTTTGGGTTATTTGAACATCCAATCAATTTTTTCTGTTTTCTTTCATGTACACTCTTCGGCCTTTTTCCTCGTGGGCCAAAGAGACAATGCAGTAATGACTCGTTACAGCAATATAAACTAATTGCTTCGTATGCAGGTCAAGGATATGATTCCACGATACCAGATACTCCACATGATGTATCTGATCCCTTGACCGAGAAACTTGCGGAGAAGGTTGGAAAGTACGTGGAACAATATGTTGAAGCCATGGAGAAGGTAATTGACACTCTGGATAGAGTGCTGCATTTAACTTGAGGCTTGTCTTTTACTCTGCATATCTTTTACACTCACATAAAAATTTTTTGTTTGCAATTTGCATAGGTCAAACTAAAGCAAGGATTGAAAACTGCAATGAGTATTTCTAGCGAGGGAAATGCATATCTGCAAGTAAGCTTGGATCATTTCTAATTATGATGTGTTGATGCAGTTATTATTGTTAGGATATGCGGTGTAGCCAAATTTCAGTTGCTGCTTTAAGATGCACCTTTAAAGTAAAATGTTTCTGCAGGAAAGCCAATTCTGGAAGCTATTCAAGGAGGATAAACCACGCTGTGCCATTGTTATGAAAACTTCAGTGGGGCTAGTCCATATTCTCGCATGTCTATTAGAACCTTTTATGCCCTCCTTTTCTCTTGAGGTAACGACTCTCAGCCGGAGATTTCTGTTTCACGCTTCTTCTTGTTGACTATGATAGGTCACTTTAATATGGCTGCATGCTAATGATTCCTTCTTTTTAATTTAAGGTATTGAAGCAACTTAATTTGCCTCCTGATCAACTTTCACTTGCTGACGAAAACGGAGATATTGATAAGGCTAAGCGACCTTGGTTGATTATACCTTCTGGTCACAGAATTGGGAAACCAGAACCGTTGTTTAAGGAATTGGTATGTCAAGCAATTTTCATTTTTATTTACACTCCTCGTTAACATACATCAGGATATGTTCAAGTCTTATATATTTTCACTTTAGGCTGGCCGTTTGAAAATTACTTTATTTTCTGGCTTCTAAATTCCGAAACCCCCAACCCTCCCCAACGCACACAACACAAAACTGTATTGTAGCTTTGGTTTTCAAATAGCGACCTGCTAACTGCAATCTTTTTATCAACAAAAAGGCAAAGAAAAAAGTTTACATGCTCTCTGGCTTTGGTGTGGCTACAGAATACCTTGTTCGGTCCCAAGTATATTCTCATTTTGTTCATCTTATTATTGTTTACAGAAAGATGAAGAAGTAGAGTCTTTCAGGAAGAGGTTTGCTGGAAGTCAAGCGGACAGAGTTGAGAGGGCAGAAGCTGAAGCAGAAAAGGTGGCCGAGCAATTGAAGAAGGCAAAAGTTTCAGGTTAAAATTAGTTTTCAGTTTTTCGTCTTCTTGTCTATAGCACTTAATGCATATATTAATTCCCCTATGCAAGTTGGAAGCATCAGAAAGCCATGTCTAAGATACCTATGGTTCTTTGTAACAGACAACAGTGGAAAGAAACTTAAGTCAGCAAAATCCGAGAAGTCAACAAAACCTGCAACTGAACCAGAAATTACAATCTCAAGACTGGATATCCGTGTTGGCCTGATTACAAAAGCGCAAAAGCATCCAGATGCTGATGCTTTATATGTAGAAGAGATTGATGTGGGTGAAGGACAGCCCAGAACTGTTGTTAGTGGACTCGTGAAGTACATACCTCTAGAAGAAATGCAGGTATTGTTCTTTGCTTTTACAGGTCTTTTCAGTGATGACATTTTATTATTTTTACTTTTAAACTTTTGGGAAGCATCTATTATCTCTTGTTTTTAGTAACCTAAATTTTTCATTTGGCAGAACCGGAAGGTTTGCGTTCTTTGCAACCTGAAGCCTGCGGCCATGCGGGGCATTAAGTCACAAGCTATGGTTCTTGCTGCTTCCAACAGCGACGGCACCAAGGTAAAGCAACCCCATTACTCTTGACACCGATCTTTGCAACTTGCATCAATCTTCAGAATGAAGTTTGTTAGTCAGAAAGCAAAAGGACTTTTGTGGATGCGTTTTTCCTTTTTAACCGTTTCCTCTTTTGTTGGAATTATGCAAATATTTCGAGAAAAGTGTTTTAGTAGGTAAAACAGTGTTTTCAGAAAGGAAAAGAATTTTGCAAAGTCGTCCAATTCGAATCTCGAGTCTTTGTTATGTAAGGTAATGTTGAATTAATTTTCTTCACTGGTGTTTACCTTTCAGGTTGAATTGGTCGAGCCACCTGAATCTGCTAATGTTGGAGAGAGAGTTTCGTTTCCGGGATTTGAAGGGCAGCCTGATGATGTTTTGAACCCTAAGAAGAAAGTCTTTGAAACACTGCAAGTAGACTTGCATACGAACACAAATCTGGTTGCTTGCTACAAGGATATTCCTTTCACTACGTCGGCTGGTGTTTGCACCGTGTCTACCATTTCTGAGGGATCAATTAGGTAAAACTGTAACTAGCGATTGGTCTCAACGGGTCACGTTTAGTGACAACAATAGTTACCTTATATCTTCATCACAGTCCTAGTGGGATTGCCTTGGGGGGAAAAAAATTGTCTAGTCATTCAGAGAAGGAAGAAAGAAAACCCCAAGATTTTGACTCTTCTAATTGTTTGCTATTGCATCTTGTACTTGTGGAAGTGTTATTCTTTGTGCTTCTTAATTAAAAACAGAACAATAAATAATCAATATATGTTCCAAAAGCACGTCTCTCTCTCGCTAAATTTGATAGAGATTATGATACCGTTCCTGTGGGACTTGGTAAGGGTATTCTAGAATTGTAAGGTTTAAGGACGTCACTTCCATGGTCATCAGATTAGTTTCATAATATCTTGCCTTGTGAGGGGGTCCTCACCCTTGAAGTAAATCATCGCACCTACGGTCCAACCAATTGGGAGAGAATCAATAGATTCCTTCTCGGGGGCAATTCATTCTTCCCTAATGCAGCATACAACTCTCCATTGTACAAGAAGGCATTAAGAGACCCTCTTGGCCTAGCACTAGACGCTCTTGGATCATTTTTCAAACTTGTTCCCATTTCAAGTTAGGAAATAGATAAATAGACTGAGGCGCATTCGTAGTGCATTTATTGTCTTATTGCTAGTCTGTCTATTTTTTGGGGCATACAAATTCATAATTTAATATAGTAATATCGCAAAAAAGCAGACGAATCATAAATAACTTGGGTCGTTGATTTTGTTTGTTTGATTAAATGCAACTTTCCAACGCTTTCATGTAAATTCGAAGGATAATGAACGAAAGGGAAAATATAAAAGCATCCCTTACGTTATGCTAAATTTCACTTTTCACCCCCTGCTTCTAGAAAATCCAAGGATATCTCCTGTTATTTGCAAAAATGCGAAATTTAACATCTCAATTCGATCATGCACCTAGTTGTTTCTCGCATTCCGGATTGTCCAAGTATAAAAGTATAAACTGTTCAAAGCTCTCCTTATTGTTGATGTCTTCAAGTTGAATAGAATCTTGTAAAGACGAGTGTGACTCTTTTCATTGTTGAAAATTGAAACCAACAACATCCTTGCAACAGATTAGGATGTGCCGGACTGTTTGCGACGATGAATTACATTAAGGACAAGATACCGATTTAATTTCCTAAATGTCCGACAAATGCATGAGGCCGGAGCTTCTAGCTAGTTTAGAAGGAATCACGGGATGGAGATTGAACATCAATGCCATCTAAAGTGACGCTTTTTCCCTTCAAGAATTGGGAATACCAATGCGCTGAAAGCTTCGGTTGTCTTCTCAACTCTGGATCTTCCAAATCTATGTAGTACAATCCAAAGCTTGATTCATAGCCGTCCAACAACTCGAATGAATCCAAGAAGGACCATGCGAAATACCCTTTCACATTCGTCCCGTTCCTTTGGAAGTTTCAAGGATGGGCAAGCCAAACACAAGAAGGAAAAATAAATGTCAACTCAACTCATATATCTAAAACGAATTCCAACACTTACGATAACACAGGAAAACTTAAACAAATGCCCCTATTAGAAACTTTATTTATTAGAAATTTTTAATATTATGCACCGGGGAAAGAAGATAAGAGGTGATAATAAGTTAGTTACCACTCGTGTTATGCTAGTCTCGAGCTAAAACATATACCTTATAGAATCGAAAACACTCCCAATATGTGCCTGCAAGTGTTCAACCCTCGGCCAGTCTTCCAATGTTGAATTACGCCGAGTTTTTTGACCTGTTGAATACATCGACAATGAGTAGAACATACAACCCTTAGAAGTTAAAATGTGTTCGCCTTGTTGAATGGGCAGAGCCTAATTATTGTTCAACGCAAGCATGTGATCAACCTTCACAGTAGCCCTTTTGTGGTACTTTGGGTCCACACTTATATTTTTGTAGCCCTAGCGAGAGACTAGTTTTATTTATCACTCTCGAAAGTAAAAAGTTAAAGCACCTAATTTTTAGCAAGCTCCTCCTAACAAACACACATATTTCCGAGTTAGGTTCCAACTTTAGAGCTAATGGACTACCATACAAAGATCCACAAAATTGGACATCAAACTTCTGAATAGTTGAAAAATCAATAGGGGTGATCTTCACCAATGAAATTTCTGTAAAATAATTTGAAAATATTGTCATGAAAATAGAGAGAGAGATAAACTACACCATTTTCATGGATATAAATGAGAGGATTGTTATAATGTTGCTTTATATACTCCAGAATTCCTGCTAGGCGCTGGGGTGTGCTCGGATACTGCATCAAACTAGAGAATCAACAACACGATACAGAATTCTCATACATAAAACAACAGAAAAAAGTTAAATATGTATATGTTTTTACCTCAAATTTTGATGGGTCATTTGGAATATCTGTCACAAAAAAAAAAAAAAAAAAGGAAAAAAAAAGGAGTTCCACGAGTCATTTCAATTGAAAACTTGTTGAAATTAAATGTTTTATATTATTTGATGCGGTGCAGAAAGATTTAGCCTTTATATCATTGAAAACGGTTTCAAGAAGGTTTGGTGACATTGTCGGATTGGGGCGAAGAATTTCACTTTTTCAAGTTAGAAATCCTAAAATGTTTTGATGCGTGTATAGGTGTTCAAGCAAAAGAGGCATACAGAGTAGTTGAATTCCCATGTCTGCAGCAAGGTCCCTATTTTCCGACAGAAGGGTGCTGGATTTGTCCTTGACAAACATTTCATAGTAATAATTCAGTCCTAAAAAGTCGAACGAACCCCTTATGCTTTTGGATTCTTGGAGGGTGAAGGCCGGGATCCTTGAGCCTGCATTCTTCTTCATCACATCAGGGTAATCTCCAAATACCAAGGGATTCAAAAACCTATAACGCAAAGTTTATTCAATACATACTCGAAGGCAACACAAAGAACAAGCTTGATATAAAACTCAATTGTAATATATATATATATATATAAATTGACTACTCAGGATTCGAGCCCTATCCACACACTCACGCACCCAACCACTTGAGCTAGCCCCAAGTGGCAAACTCATTTGTAACTTACCAACCAAGGAAAAACTCATTTCCTCTTTCAGTAGCAATTTTATCTTCACTACTGTCTGTTAGAGGGACAAGCCCAAAAGAAAAGATATTGAATCCTACAAATCCGTGCTGCTTGTCCTGCATTGCCCAAATATTTATTTTTCATAGTTATAAATTTATAAAATATCGCAACCAAATTCAAACGTCACGCTTAACAGAAATTGAGCAAGTAACTGTAAGAATTTCTCGTCAGGCTTGGCTTTTTTATTTGAAAAGGCTCAAGTTTACCTTGTATTTTTTCTCATACAATCTAGCAGCTGATGCGTGCGCCAACAAGATATGATGAGCTGCAATGTATGGTTCGGTTGAGGAGTTGCCTTTGGAGCATACACCAAATGGATGCGAACATCGTTTAGGAGGTAGATCTCCCATGTCGTAACCGGTCAGCACAAAAATATTTGCCTCATTTATAGGAGTCCAATATTTAACTCTGTCACCAAACTCTCTGAAGCACACATCTGCATATTCCCTGAAGTCTTTCCTGCATCCGCATAAACGTTATCCAATCATGTCAATTGCCCGGTTTTGCACTGTCAGCATGAAATTTACCAGCAAGATACAAAGAAACATACACAATCTCTCGACTAATCCATCCTCCATATTCATCTTCAAGTACCTGTGGGAGATCGCAATGGTGTAATGTTACATGTGGTTCGATTCCTGGTTGACGAGAAACAAGTAAGTCTTAGCATTATGTTTTCCTTGATAAAAAGAAACTCATTAATCATATATTGGACGTGACCATGGCTGACTAATTCATTGATGAAGTTGTTGTAATATTGCAAACCCATTGGATTTACAGGCCCTCTTCCATCTGGGAAAAAAATAAAAGAAAGAAAGATCGTAGTGTTAGAAGATGACATGTTCTGACTCGTTTTTTCATTTCTTGCAAGCAGTTTGTGTGTGATCATACTTGGGATAAGTCTTGACCATGAAATGGAGAATCTATATGCCTCTAAACCTGTCTTGACCATGAGTTGGACATCTTCCTGCAAGCAAGTTTCTACGAACCATTACGACAACATGAAATATATTTCGAACCAAATCAGCCTAGATTTTAGTTAGCTTTTTGATCATGAGCACACCGGGGTAACAAGAAGTTAAATATCTTATTTATGACAAGAGTAAGGATTAAATAATTAAATTAATCTATAACTACAGAACAAAATGATGATTAAAAAATGAGCCAAGCATTCTGCAGAGGTAAACCTTGTATCTGTGATATCCATCACATGCTATATCTCCCGTGGCTCCATTCATGTACCCTGAAAATCCAAGTCCAAGAGTACACTCAACAAAATATATATTCCAGAATTCATTCAGAACCATGTAAAGAAGCAAAAGGATATTGTAACCACCAACGCGGTGGCGCAACGGTTATTATGCATTTCTTTATTTTCCACTCAAGACGGGTTCAAGGTACAATACTTCATATCCCCACTTTGAAGTGTCTGCCTCATCAATTGACCGTACGACGTTGGGTTTGTAGTTGAAATAGAATCGAAACTTTTCCGTTCCATGTTTAGTATCACTCATTTTCAAATGGGACCAAGCCTATGCTTATACCCTCTATTTCTTGTTTATAGAGGGAATTGACATTTCATGGAGTTTGCTTAACAATCTATTTACAGAAGGGATCTGAACTCAAGACCTCAATTTTAAGTTAGGTGTAAAATTACCGCTGTCGAGTGGCTAATGCGGATTTAGATCTTCCTATCTAAGAAATTATATAATGGGAAGTTTAACACTAGAAGACATACGACAATAACCTTTCCTTGACATAAACAAACGACATATTATATGTAGAGATATGAATTAATATGAAGCAAAAGAATCAAGAAAGGAGAGCTAGTAGTTAGAATCAACCAACCATCATGAGCAAAAGTGTCCCATATGCTTGGAGTCCTTCCATCTTGGTTCGCAGCGCCCTCCACCTGCTCAAAACAGATACAAAACAGATACAAAACATACACAAAACACAAAATCACCACAAACCCACCTCACAATCCTCAGAATATTGGGATTTTCTTTTATTTATTTAAATTTAAGGTTAGAGACGGGCACAAGTGAAAACTGCAATGGTAGGGGACCTGATAAGCTGAGGAGGCAGCACCAAAGACAAACCCAGGTGGGAAATCATCTCTGCTTATAACTTTTCCATTAATATTATTCCCACCACAATCAACCAATCTTCCTAGTAATCCTAAGCTCATAATGACAACAAATCCCCACATCTTCACTCTTTTAACTCCCCCTCTCTCCAAAACTTTTTCAATTACTCCAGATTAATTGAAAGAACCCAGCTCTTCGAGACCTCTGCATGGAACAGTAATCTATCTTTCTGTAAATTCCACTTATTAGTTTAGTTTAGTCGCTTTTTTTTTTTTTTTTTTTTTTTTTTTTTAGGGGGGCCGGCGCAAAATGGCAATTTTGTTGACCAAAAAAATACCCCCATGTTTGATGACGGGTCGAATTTTCAAAATTAGACAATTTTTAGTCAACTTTTTTTCATTATTTAAAAAAAAAATTATTTATTTTTAAATTTATTTTATACAGTATTAGTTAAAAGAGAAAATAAATTTTTTTATATCTCATAATATATTATTTTTAACATCATTTTTTTTATTTCAAATAATTTTTTATTTTAAAAAAAAAATTTTTACATATCTAAATACTATCTTATTTAAAAAAAAATTTTTTTGATTTAATATAAGAAAATTTTTCTTTTCAAAAATATCCAAACGGTAATTACAATCATTTCAAAAGTCAAACCGGATGATGGTTAACTAAAAAGGAAAGAAAACATTGAAATGTTAAAAAGACACTTACATAACTCGTGTGCTTCCACATGTAGAATAGACAATAAAAAAAAAAAAAAAATACAAGTGGTGATTTGTGGCTCGTCACACTACGTGTGATGGGGCAGTCATGACAGCTTAAAAACAGTGACAAAAAAACACTTTTCACACGAGTTATTGAGCAAAAAATAAGAAAAAGTTGAAAAAAAAAAAAAAGACATCATCATATAAAAAGACAAAATAAATAAAATCAAAATTTTTAATGGGAGATTTTGTGGTAAGGTCGTTCTTAGCGACACTACCCATAGTTACTGGACCAAGGATTAATAAGTGATTTTGTGCTGAGATTTACGGTAGATGTGTTTTGTAGATGGTAGTTTTGCTTTCATGAAAACAAAACCCATCTTTGAAGGAAAAAAAAAAAAAAAAAAAGTTATTTTGAAGATTCCCTACCATCCTCAAACTTTCTCTGTTCTTACGACACCAATTTTCAATCATTTCCATAATTTCTTCGTTCTCCGTCTTCCCTCAATCTTCCTATCAACCTTTCTCTCTATTCGAATCCCACGAAACCCTAGGCATTAGCTCCAACCATCCCTCTCTCACTGCCGTCGATGGAACTTCCGACGTTCATCGACCGACAAAACAATGACGACAACGACGGACCATTCTTTGACACCCTCGATGAACTCCCCTTCTCCGATTGCGCGGACTCCTTCTCCGCCGAATCAAAACTCTCGCCGGAGACTTGCTTCCCGGCTGTCACCCCCGCTGCCGCCGCTACGCTTCTGGAACATTCCCCAACAATGAATTGATCAATTCGAGGTCCGATTCGTCTGTTACCTCTGAGGTCGGTTCCATTGCTGTTACAGAGGAGGTTTTCGCAGTCATTAAGAAGGTCGGAAATTACCGGAGTTTGGAGGAGAATGGGGACAAATCCGAGTTGACTCAGAACGATGAGCTTTGGACTGTTGTAACCACCGTAAGCCAAGTCTTCCCCGATGACTCGGTCGACTCGGCTGCAGAACGCGATGACGATTCCCTTTAACTTTCTCATATTTATGGATGGATTGGTGATTAAATCAATTAGATTTTAGATTAATTTGATCATTTCTTTTGTTACTTTCCCCGTTTGGGGTTCTTATAATCTTTACAAGTTCTGATCGTATTTAGTTTAGCATCAAAGGGTGTGAATATGTGGATTGGAAGAGAAGTAGTTGAGATATGATTTGCAAACAGATTTTGATTGTAGATGAAGAAGATGTTTCTTTTTTTTTAACGGGACCCAAGTATCTGTCCCGGATTTGAAATTGGAGAGGCATTTTTACTTAATGGAATATTATATAATATTTTATTTGAGGGACTTTATCATGTTACGGTTTTCCTTGCACTTCCTCAATCTCGACCATGAATTACGGCCTTTAAATCAATAATTTTAAACAGTGACTTTAAAAAGGATTCTACCAGAATCTTTCCCTTTTTTTGATAGTGTTTTTAATTTTTATTGAAACTCTCCCTTTCTAACGTGGTTATAGAATATATATATATATATATATATATATAAATAAAAGAGAATCGAATCTGAAATAAAAAAAAAATCAGATTGCACAGTACATTTTCTTTTTATCAATTGTAAGAGTTAAAGTGAGACTGCTGGATATAATTATTACCGAAAATAATTGCCTAATGGGGTGTTTGATAAATGAGTTGAGTTTGGGTTGAGTTAAAATTTTTAAGTTTGAATAGTAATTTTTATTGATTTTTTCAGAAAAGACAAAAAAAATTTTCAGAAAAAGATAAAAAAAAATACAATTTAACTTGAGTTAAACTGAAATACCAAACACCTCATAAGTTATTGAAAAAAAAAAAAAGGAAAAATCAGGTGGGTGTAGGAAAAAGTAGGTATGTGGCTGTTTTTTTTTACCACTTAAAATAATTACATAATTTTTAGTGTTTTTAGATATATTAGTTTGAAACATGTTTGTATGGCCCATTCTAAATTAACAGTTGGAAAAGAATATTAGCTAGTTAAAATTTCATACTTGATAGAAACCGGGAGAGGGAGGGAAATATCATGTTTTGAGGTAGGAATTGAAAATTAAAGCATTGATTATAAAAAAAAGAGTTAATTTCATTAATAGCACCTGTAGGAATTTTATTATTAAAAATAGTATCACTTTTTTTTTCCTTCATTACTAGCACTTAATATGGGGCCCAGCAGCATTTAATGTATATCAAATTACGGGTTTACCCTCATCTCCTGCCAGCTCACATATCCCTCTCCCTCGCATGGCCCAAAAAAATTTTTCAAACCAATATCTACAGTGTTTTAGAGAGAGAAAACTGAAATCTAGAGAGAGAAAGAGTTGCCACCCACCGGAATCTTATTTTTTTTTTCACTTTTCCGCCTAGCCCCCCACCCATTTTGAAACCCAAATCTTCATATAATAGAGAGAAACTTTCATCTAAAGAGAGAAACTTCCATTTTTAGAGAGAAACTCTCACCGTCGGAAAAAAAAAAAATTTAACACT